>CM062295.1:168115469-168807926 GCA_031216915.1 Pictodentalium vernedei | reverse complement strand
CTGTACTCCCAAATGCATCCCTATCCCCACACTTCATCTCTCCTCCAAACACCCAGAAACAAACTGATAACACCCCGCACCTCATTCTTTCCAATCTTTCTGAAAGAAAAAAATACTAACCCTCTCCTTTGTGTCATTAAATGCTAACATAAATTTATCATATGACTTGTCCGTTTTGTTCACTTTAAAACATTTGATATTTTGTTTTTATTTTAATCAGTGACAAATAAAGCCCTCCCGCAATTTCATTGGTCAGTTTCCAAACTAGACAATTTGATTAGCTGAACAAAATACAACTGGGCCACATTTTCATAATTTGCATAATAAGAGTTAGGAGCTTTCATTGGTCAATTTCAAAACTGGACAATTTGATTGGCTAAACAAAATACAACTGGGTCAAATTTGCATAATTTCAGTAGGGAGAATTTACGTTATCTGTCCTATTTAGGGTGGGTTATATTGTATTAATCTTTTACCTAACATAACGGCAAAAACCGTCTCACACAATACAAGAAAAACGCCATTCGTTTTTTTTTATATTTTCACTTTTTGCTTCCAAAACATAAGTTATGACTCCTCATTGGAACTAGCGTGTCACACTTGTTCCAATGAGGAGTCATAGCCTATGTTTTGGAAGCAAAAAATGAAAATTTTTAGTTATACGAGGATGTTTTTTCCAAGTGCCGTCTGCAGCTCAAGTTAGGTGATGGGTTAAAAAGTCACACTAAGAGGCTAATTTGTGCGTGTGTGTGTCATATGATAAATAGAATATGAAATGAGTGTTTTTCTCATATAATATTTATGAAACGCATTCAAATTTTCCGTTTGGGCTCGCCAGTAGTCTGAGTTTGAAAAGGTTTTCAGTTTTTGTAAATGTCATGACCTGCCCTATAATAAACGCTAAAAAACAATCAGATTCTTATGGATTGAAATTTTGAGTGTCAACCCTAGTAAAGGCTAAGAATAGAGGACTGCACGTTTTTTAAGAAAATAAAACATTTTTCACAACTTTTTCGCTCACCTAGCCAAAAAGGCCATCTGAGCTTTTCTCATCACTTGGCGTCCATTGACCACCGTCCGTAAACTTTTCACATTTTCTTCTCTGTAACCGCTGAGCTGGTGTGAACCAAACTTGGCAGGAATGGTCTATGGGAGGTCCTCTACAAACAATCCTCATTTTGTTCCCGTCGGATGAAAAACATGTCTTTCAGAGGCATTCTTTGATTCTGGTTGGTGGATTTTCAAAAATCTTCTCCTCTGAAACTGCCAGGCCAAATGTTTTGAAACTTCAGATAAATGATGACTGGGACCCCTCTACCAACGTTCCTCATTTAATGTTGATTGGGTTACAAACATGGCCGCAATTGCAGCTTATAGTTACTGTAGAAACCCTATGGGAAATCACATTTTCCTCTTCTTCTCTGGAAAAACCGAGGCAGCGTGAAAACAAACCTGGTAGGGATAGTCTATGGGAGATCCTCTACAAATGATCCTCATTTTGTTCCCGTGGGTTGAAAAACATGGCCGCCAGAGGCATTCATTGATTCTGATTGGTAGATTTTCAAAAATCTTCTCTGAAGAAACTGCCAGGTGAAATGTTTTGATACTTCACATAAACGATGACTGGGACCCCCTCTACCAACGATCTTCATTTAATGTTGATCGGGTTGCAAACATGGCCACAATTGCGGCTTATAGTTACTGTAGAAACCCTATGGGAAATCACATTTTCATCTTCTTCGGAGGAACTACTGAGCCGACGTGAACCAAACATGGCAGGGATGGTCTATGGAAGGTCCTCTACAAACGGTCCTCATTTTGTTCCCGAGAGTTGAAAAACATGGCCGCCAGAGGCATTCTTTGATTCTGATAGGTGGATTTTCCAAAATTTTCTCCTCTGAAACTGCCGGGCCAAATGTTTTGATACTTCACATAAGTAATGACTGAGACTCCCTCTACCAACGGTCCTCATTTAATGTTGATTGGGTTGTAAACATGGCCACAATTGCAGCTTATAGTTACTATAGAAACCCTATGGAAAATCACATTTTCATCTTCTTCTCTGAAACTACTGAGCCGACGTGAGCCAAACTTCGCAGGAATGGTCTATGAGAGGATGGAAATATATGGCTATGTTCTAATGCTTAACCCAATGCCTCTCGTGTCTGCATGAAGATCAGTACTGTCAGCAAAATACTTGTTTTTTGAGAATCTGGTAAGGGTTGGTTCCAGTTTTTTCCACTGAGAACTGGGAAAAAAAAAACCCAAATATTGTGTATACAGTACAAGTCAAAATAAGCTGTAGCATAACTGCAATAAACTAAGTAAACTACTGCTCTTGCCCTGACAAAATCAGAATCTGACATTTTCTGGAAAGCTATCAGTGAGAGCTTTCCAGAAAATGATGTCAGCTTCTGGTCTTATCGGTGTAGGAAGAGAAAAAATGCATAGTTTTTAGGATTATCCTACAACTTATTTTGACTTAACAGCAAACCATTGCAACTGTACATGGATGCTGATATTTGCTCATTACTCATGTTACTTATCAGAAAATCTTGATTGTTGACAGGTGTTTTGAGAAACAGGAGAAGTTTTTCTAACATTCTCTTGCAATCATGTCAGCTCAGATGACAGTAATTATTGTATACCTTTTAAGATTTGACAAAAATGGAGTAATGTGTTTCCTGTAACCTTTTTACCTATCCAAAGTTATTTTGAAAAGAGAATACTGTCTGAAAAAAGTTGTAATTTTTCAAAAATATTTAACCTTCTTTTACTGATTTTTTTAAACAACAAAGCCAAATGCTTTGAAAACTTAGTGTGACTGATGACTGTAACCCCCTCTACCAATGATCCTCATTTTAATCTTCATCGGGTTGCAATTATGGCTGCAATTGTGGCTTATTGTTACTATAGAAACCCTATAGGAAATCACATTTTCATCATCTTCACTGAAAGTCCTAAGCCAATGTGAACCAGACTTGGCAGGCATTGTCTATGAGAGGTTCTCTACAACTGTTACTCATTTTATTCCTGTTGGGTGAAAAAACGTGGCAGCCAGAAGCATTCTTTGATTCTGATTGGTCAATTTTGAAAACTCTTTTCCTCTGAAACCACAGGGCCAAATGTTTTGAAACGTTGCATGGTTGATAACTGGGACACCCTCCACCAACGTTCCTCATTTTAATGTTGATTGTATCGCAAACATGGCCTGAATTGCGGTTTATTGTTACTATAGAAAAAACCTATAGGAAATCACATTTTCATCTTCTCTCTGGAACTATTGAGCTGACATGAACCCAAACTTGGCAAGAATGGTCTATAGGAGGCCCTCTACAAACGATCCTCTTTTTGTTCCCGCTGGCTGGAAAATATGGCCACCAGAGACATTCTATGATTCTGTTTGATGGATTCAAATGTTTTGAAACTTCACGTAATTGAAGACTGGGACACCTTCTACCAAAGATCCTCATGTAATTTTGATGTAATGTTGCAAACATGGCCACAATTGCAGCTCAGAGTTACCATGGAAAGCCTATGGGAAATCACTTTTTTATATGTACTTCCAGTTGAGCAATTACAGGCTCTGTAGAGCCTCTAGTTTTCTTTTTAATTAATTAATTACTATTGATTGTATATTTCTCATTATGTTTTATGTTATTTTGGGACATATTTAACACTTTTTTGCAGTCAATTTAACTTAGAACTTCCAGGTTAAAGTTTTTGGTTAAAGTTTTTTTTGTTGTTTTACAAAGTTACACGTTTAATTCTTCAAACATTTTAGTGGAATTTCACTGTTCTCATTTGGGACAATGTCTATACTGTCTACTGAAGCTTTGTACAGTCATTTTAATTAATATTGGCAGGATTTCAACTCCTTTTAAACATGTTTTACAGTTTTCAGACTTAGTTTTTTTGCATTGGAAAATACATCTTAATGATTGCATTTTCATCAGTGATTTCTTTTATCGGTTTTAGGAAATATTTAACTCTTTTTTTGCAGTAAATTTTACGCAGCTTAAAGTTTCGGTTTTGCTTTTCAAGGTTGACCTTTTATTCTTCAAACACTGTGTTACAACATCATTATTTTTGATTTGTAGCAAGGTCTACAGATGCTGTGTAGGGTTGTTTCAATTAATATTTGCGTTAATTTAACCCTTTACAAAATGTTTTTTGAATTTAGTTTCTTTAAAAGTTCAAATTGGGCTTCTAGCACATACTTTTTCACTTTTTGTTCTTGCATGATCAGTACAACTTTTAAATTGCATTTACAGACCTTATTTCTTTTACTTGTATACAGCATGTCTTCTCATTACCTGAGCTTCACAGTTTTGAAATATAAAGAAATGCCTTCTGCAGCATATTTCTGTTGTTTTACAAAAGTAATACAGATTGGAAGAAAATGGGAGTGAGGGACTTTGATGCTGAATCCAAAACTTCGGGGGAGATAGGTTGAATCAATCTAACCCTCCCCCATGTTATCCAGAAGATAAATCCAGTTCTAATTGTACGATTCTCTTCAAATTTGATATTACTTTTTTATACGCCCGTTTGTAAAAACGGTTATATTATGTAAATGGTTTGTCTGTCCGCCCATCTGTATGTCTGTCCGTAAACAATTGGTTTCCGGCCGATAACTCCAGTTTGGATTATTTGATTTCAACCAAAGTTGATACATGTATGTGTATTTTCCAGCTAGTAATACAGGCCAAGTAAGAATATGGGTTCCGATTAACAAAAAATGGCTCAGACTATTTTGTGTCTAAGCATTGCCATTGCTGAGACAGTCGGGCTGCATGCGTGACATCACTCTAGTACAGTTTTGCATTTTGAAAGAAATTAGTATGTTGTTTCCATCAATTTGTATTAGGGCTGTCGCGATTATTCGACTAACCGTCGACTATTGAAGTAGTCGACGTTTTTTATTTTTAGTCGATCGTCGTTCATTTTCAAGGTGGTACACATCTACTACACATCGGGGCTAAATTGCATTGTTTTGTGAGGTGAATGATCAATGAAGGTGAATAACTTTAAATATCTAACCATAGTTAACATTCATATCCGGAAGACTGTACGACTGTCACTGACTGTGTAAGAAAGAACACTCACAGTTACTCGAGAAGAATAGATTCTTCTGAATTTCTCCCGTCTTGTACACACGAATGCACCCATTGGAAAACCCAGAGCGCGGAAGTGACAAAATTATGACGAAAGTCAGAACGTCAGATCACTTCTCAAAGTTCGGAACTTCATACTAAGATCCAATTTTAACAACTGACGAGGGAATGCATAGATCTCAATGTTCAAAATTTCGAGAAACTTATTGCAGAAAGGAAACATATGCAGGAACGTTCTTTGGTAAATTCATTTTAATTCATCAGCTTCAATCTAGTTCAAACTTGGACCCACAGTCAGTAATTTTATTTTTGGGGTTGGTACGTCCTACAGGACGTACCAACCCCAAAAATTATATTACGGACTGTGGGTCCAAGATTGGACTACATGTAGCTTCAGTCGGGACCGATTTGTTGTTCCCACAACCCCACTTCGTCTGAAGACACTGGTGCCATTGTCATTTTCAGAGTTTTACGAACAGAAGAATGATTTGCTAAAAAATCATGGGAAGCGACTATTAATCGACTAACCGTCGATTACTGGTCACGATTAGTCGATTACAAAAAATGATAGTCGTGACAGCCCTAATTTGTATTTTGGGGAGCATCTGTTGGTTGTGCCAACTCTTTACCTATTTTTTTTAAAATTCAGTTGATGTTTTAAAAATTAAAAAGCTGTGATGGGTACAGGGTTAACCTGTTATAAGTATACAACAGGGGTTCAACCTTGGTGGCCTCATGGGATCCTGGGACAAACATATCAGGTATGGATTCCCGTAACCATTTTCGCGAGAATCCAAATGGATTCTTCCAAATTTAGATGAAATATAAGCCCTGGTCCAAAATCAAATTGGTACATGTAGTCTTGTAAGAAAGTATATGATTACTAGCAAGAGGGGATTGACATCTAAGATTCCAGTCCAAATTAGGCACCCCCACCCCCTCCCTTAATTACACTGCTTAGCTGATGCCTACAGGTCTGGCAATCTAGAAAATCAAAGATTGCAAAACAGTTGCCCTCCTCAGATTGGGAGTGCAATTGCACCTGAAATTTTCAATGAAAAAACTTGTATGCTATTTTGGTTATAATTCACTTCACGGTATTAATGTTGTGACTGAAAAATTGTACTGCATTCAGCAACATGGTGGAAAAAATGGCACACACATCTCATTATTCAAAATGTTGCATTCAGTTCTTATGTGACTCTTTTACACTCAAAATGTATCGAAATGCGACACAGAATGGGTCATGAATTATTGTGAATCAATACAACATTGACAAATTGTCCCCTGAGTTCCAGTGTGTTCTCTGTGCCAGTAGGCACAGAGAACACATTGGAAATCAGGGGACAAACTGATAATAGATTTTGAAGGCAGTCCCAAACGCAAGGGGTGCAAAAAATTTCTCTCCTGTGTCTATATTTTTAGCTCAACTTGACTAAGTCAAGCTGAGCTATTGCCATCACTTCTCGTCCGTCGGCGTATGTACGTACGTACGTTAGTATGTTAGTGCGTTAGTACGTACATCCACAATTTCCTTTGACACACCTCACAGGTCGCATTTATGATCAGATTACTTTGAAACTTGGTATGCTTGTTTGGGGTGACCTCTAGATGGGAGCTATCGATTTTCTTCAATTTCCGTCAAAAAATGTTGCCGCGGCCAACGTTCTTAGAACTTAGTTTAGTCAAACCACAATATTTCCCTTTGGCACACCCTACAGGGCACATTTATGATTTGATTGCTTTGAAACCTGGTATGCTTATTTAGGGTGACCTCTAGATGGGAGCTATCGATTTTCTTCAATTTCTGGCAAAAAATGTTGCCACGGCCAACGATCGTAAAACTTAGTTTAGTCAGACCTCAATATTTCCCTTTGGCACACCCTACAAGGCACATTTGTAATCAGATTGCTTTGAAACCTGGTATGCTTGTTTGGGGTGACCTCTAGATGGGAGCTATCGATTTTCTTCAATTTCCGTCAAAAAATGTTGCCGCGGCCAACGTTCTTAGAACTTAGTTTAGTCAAACCACAATATTTCCCTTTGGCACACCCTACAGGGCACATTTATGATTTGATTGCTTTGAAACCTGGTATGCTTATTTAGGGTGACCTCTAGATGGGAGCTATTGATTTTCTTCAATTTCTGGCAAAAAATGTTGCCACGGCCAACATTCGTAGAACTTAGTTTAGTCAGACCTCAATATTTCCCTTTGGCACACCCTACAAGGCACATTTGTAATCAGATTGCTTTGAAACCTGGTATGCTTGTTTGGGGAGACCTCTAGATGGGAGCTATCGATTTACTTCAATTTTTGTCAAAAAATGTTGCCGCGGCAAACGTTCTTAGAACTTAGTTTAGTCAGAAGACTCAATATTTCCCTTTGGCACACCCTACAGGGTACATTTATGATCGGATTGCTTTGAAACCTGGCATGCTTGTTTGGGGTGACCTCTAGATGGGAGCTATCGATTTTCTTCAATTTCCGTCAAAAAATGTTGCCGCGGCCAACATTCTTAGAACTTAGTTTAGTCAAACCACAATATTTCCCTTTGGCACACCCTACAGGGCACATTTATGATTTGATTGCTTTGAAACCTGGTATGCTTATTTAGGGTGACCTCTAGATGGGAGCTATCGATTTTCTTCAATTTCTGGCAAACAATGTTGCCACGGCCAACGTTCGTAGAACTTCGTTTAGGCAGACCTCAATATTTCCCTTTGGCACACCCTACAGGGCCCATTTATGATCAGATGATTGCTTTCAAACCTTGTATGCTTGTTTGGGGAGAACTCTAGATGGGAGCTATTGATTTTCTTCAATTTCTGTCAAAAAATGTTGCCGCGGCCAACGTTCTTAGAACTTAGTTTAGTCAGAAGACTCAATATTTCCCTTTGGCACACCCTACAGGGCACATTTATGATCGGATTGCTTTGAAACCTGGCATGCTTGTTTGGGGTGACCTCTAGATGGGAGCTATCGATTTTCTTCAATTTCCGTCAAAAAATGTTGCCGCGGCCAACGTTCTTAGAACTTAGTTTAGTCAGACCACAATATTTCCCTTTGGCACACCCTACAGGGCACATTTATGATTTGATTGCTTTGGAACCTGATGTGCTTGTTTGGGGAGACCTCTAGATGGGAGTTATCGATTTTCTTCAATTTCCGTCAAAAAATGTTGCCACGGCCATCGTTCTTAGAACTTAGTTTAGTCAGAAGACTCAATATTTCCCTTTGGCACACCCTACAGGGTACATTTATGATCGGATTGCTTTGAAACCTGGCATGCTTGTTTGGGGTGACCTCTAGATGGGAGCTATCGATTTTCTTCAATTTCCATCACGTACGTACGTTAGTATGTTAGTGCGTTAGTACGTACGTCCACAATTTCCTTTGACACACCTCACAGGTCGCATTTATGATCAGATTACTTTGAAACTTGGTATGCTTGTTTGGGGTGACCTCTAGATGGGAGCTATCGATTTTCTTCAATTTCCGTCAAAAAATGTTGCCGCGGCCAACGTTCTTAGAACTTAGTTTAGTCAAACCACAATATTTCCCTTTGGCACACCCTACAGGGCACATTTATGATTTGATTGCTTTGAAACCTGGTATGCTTATTTAGGGTGACCTCTAGATGGGAGCTATCGATTTTCTTCAATTTCTGGCAAAAAATGTTGCCACGGCCAACGATCGTAAAACTTAGTTTAGTCAGACCTCAATATTTCCCTTTGGCACACCCTACAAGGCACATTTGTAATCAGATTGCTTTGAAACCTGGTATGCTTGTTTGGGGTGACCTCTAGATGGGAGCTATCGATTTTCTTCAATTTCCGTCAAAAAATGTTGCCGCGGCCAACGTTCTTAGAACTTAGTTTAGTCAAACCACAATATTTCCCTTTGGCACACCCTACAGGGCACATTTATGATTTGATTGCTTTGAAACCTGGTATGCTTATTTAGGGTGACCTCTAGATGGGAGCTATTGATTTTCTTCAATTTCTGGCAAAAAATGTTGCCACGGCCAACATTCGTAGAACTTAGTTTAGTCAGACCTCAATATTTCCCTTTGGCACACCCTACAAGGCACATTTGTAATCAGATTGCTTTGAAACCTGGTATGCTTGTTTGGGGAGACCTCTAGATGGGAGCTATCGATTTACTTCAATTTTTGTCAAAAAATGTTGCCGCGGCAAACGTTCTTAGAACTTAGTTTAGTCAGAAGACTCAATATTTCCCTTTGGCACACCCTACAGGGTACATTTATGATCGGATTGCTTTGAAACCTGGCATGCTTGTTTGGGGTGACCTCTAGATGGGAGCTATCGATTTTCTTCAATTTCCGTCAAAAAATGTTGCCGCGGCCAACATTCTTAGAACTTAGTTTAGTCAAACCACAATATTTCCCTTTGGCACACCCTACAGGGCACATTTATGATTTGATTGCTTTGAAACCTGGTATGCTTATTTAGGGTGACCTCTAGATGGGAGCTATCGATTTTCTTCAATTTCTGGCAAACAATGTTGCCACGGCCAACATTCGTAGAACTTCGTTTAGGCAGACCTCAATATTTCCCTTTGGCACACCCTACAGGGCACATTTATGATCAGATGATTGCTTTCAAACCTTGTATGCTTGTTTGGGGAGAACTCTAGATGGGAGCTATTGATTTTCTTCAATTTCTGTCAAAAAATGTTGCCGCGGCCAACGTTCTTAGAACTTAGTTTAGTCAGAAGACTCAATATTTCCCTTTGGCACACCCTACAGGGCACATTTATGATCGGATTGCTTTGAAACCTGGCATGCTTGTTTGGGGTGACCTCTAGATGGGAGCTATCGATTTTCTTCAATTTCCGTCAAAAAATGTTGCCGCGGCCAACGTTCTTAGAACTTAGTTTAGTCAGACCACAATATTTCCCTTTGGCACACCCTACAGGGCACATTTATGATTTGATTGCTTTGGAACCTGATGTGCTTGTTTGGGGAGACCTCTAGATGGGAGTTATCGATTTTCTTCAATTTCCGTCAAAAAATGTTGCCACGGCCATCGTTCTTAGAACTTAGTTTAGTCAGAAGACTCAATATTTCCCTTTGGCACACCCTACAGGGTACATTTATGATCGGATTGCTTTGAAACCTGGCATGCTTGTTTGGGGTGACCTCTAGATGGGAGCTATCGATTTTCTTCAATTTCCATCAAAAAATGTTGCCGCAGCCGGCATTCTTAGAACTTAGTTTAGTCAGACCACAATATTTCCCTTTGGCTCACCCTACAGGGCACATTTATGGCTAGATTGCTTTGAAACCTGGTATGCTTATTTAGGGTGACCTCTAGATGGGAGCTATCGATTTTCTTCCATTTCCGTCAAAAAATGTTGCCATGGCCAACGTTCTTAGAATTTAGTCTAGTCAGACCACAATATTTCCCTTTTGTACACCCTACAGGGCTTTGAAACCTGGCATGCTTGTTTGGGGAGGCCTCCAGATGGGAGCTATCGATTTTCTTCGGTTTCTGTCAAAAAATGTTGCCACTGGCAAAAAAAAATGACATTGGTACCAATGATCTTCAATTTTGCCATTTCCTTTATAACTATATAAGTTCAAGTTTGTCAAGTTGAGCTACAGTGTCATTGACACTTTCATTAAGATTGTAGTTGGTCATTCAGTTTTATTTTCTATGCAGTGATAATGGCTGGTGGAGCTGAATCGCAGTACAATTTTACTGGATGGAAGTACCATTTCAACTCATATACTGAAAGGGGAAGGTTTAATGTGAGTACTGTGTAAAATTAACTAAATTGGTTTGAAATGGGTTTTCTCGACTGTAAATCAGTACCATGTTACGAATAATATACTTTGTAACTTGGTGCAGTATGTTCAATTAATTTAATGAATTTCCAGTATAAAACCAGAAGAAACACAAAGAAGCAGAAGTAAATCAGTAACAACGATAAATAATTACAGTGAGCCCAAATGTTATCTAGAAGAGAGTAATAGCGTGTTCAGCATATGCTGCAATATTTTTCGCCTGTCACTTTCTGAATATTGTTCAGATCTTAAAATCCATGTGAGAATTCAAGTCAATTCTCATAAATGATTCTTGCAAGGAAAACAATGAGAATCAACTTCGATTCTTGCAAAATGTTCATTTTATTCTTGTCATAGATTCTTCCATCCTGGAAATGAGTTGGGGCCAGTGGAATTGCTCCCATCAGCACCCATGTTTTGTATTTACTGGGAGCTAAAAAATGCACTTGTTGAAAAAAATATTGTGGAACACTAATATACTGTGAGGGCATATAAATGTGTGTTGTTTTGAGAAAGCCGCACTATGTTGCCATTGGCATGTTACTGTCATATTTCAGCAATTCCTTCAGTGCTCAAAATAACTTTTTTTTCTATGCGTAGCAAAATGCTACACATTTCCAATAAATGAATAGCATTTTGTAAAAATTCCATAGCTATTTTTGTATACCAGTGTTATGTTATGCTGTTTTGTATTGAATTCTTCTAAGTAGATAGAATAGTTTCCATCCATTTCTGGGTATTTCCAAATGATCTGCATAGGGCTGCACAATATTCAAAACTGAATAGCGGTATCGGTATTAAAAAAAAATACCGCGGTATACCGGTATATCGAAAACTGTTCAGATATATGAACACAAGTACCCAAATCGAGACTTTGAAGCATCACAATCGGAACGAATTAGCATGCCTTGATGATGCGATTCGAAAAACCTTTGCCCGACGCAGACGATATGAAAGTTTTTTATTTTCAAAATTAGTTCATCAGATTTTCCCCAAAGATTTCAACAAAACTATATCATGTGACCCCCTCATTGGAACGAGCTCAACGAGCTCGTTCCAATGAGTGGTCACATGATATAGTTTTGTTGAAATTTTTGAAATTTATTTTCTCAACTGGTGAATTTGTATATTACGAGGGCACAAGCAGACGATTCCTTGGATAAAGGGATAATATTATTCATTCGGGGCGACAATTAAAAAACTCAAGACATCTTGAAAATTAAATTGTGGATAAATAAATAATGACGATAAACCGATATTTTAAAAATTATACCGGTATTCAATCGATATTTGTTTGAATACCGGTATATATCGGTTTATCGATATACCATGCAGCCCTAGATCTGCAACGCATGAAACATTTACTATGTTTTTTTTTTAACTGAACTGCCTTTAAGGGTTGCATGGACTTGGATATTTTCAAATGACGTCTTGGTTGTTTAACAGTGTTCTCAAAATGGAAGTTTGGATTTTTAATTTGATGAGCTTGAAGTTATTTTTAATGGACATTTTATGCAAAATGTTCTAAAAACAGGAAAAATTTAAACCAATAGAATTCATCTTACATATGAAGTTGCTAATGATGCTTGATGGAGAGTTAATCTGAGTTATGCCTGGAATGTTCCACAATCAGAAGCAAAGCATCAGTGAACTAGTTTTCAAATTTGTTTGCAAATAGCAAAAAGCGACGCAACACTGCTTATTTTGAGCCCTGAATTCCTTATACTTTAACCCCTTGAACCCAGGAACCTTGGCCAGGAACATGATACGTCATAACGTCATTAAATAGGATGGCTGTTCAGTAAATGTGTGGGGCAGACCAATCAATTTCTTCTCAACCTACTCACAGTTGTTTACAATTGGCTGTAACTCCACTGCGCATGCGCAGTGTCAAGGAGGTCTCGAAATTGGCACCAATTATCATTCTTTGTTTGGCCCTCACATTAGTTACATCTCACTGATATTTGTGCTTGTAAATCTCAGTTAAATGATGCCAGACACATAATTATGAGAGAAATGGTGGATCTAAGGAGGAAATAGAAGGATGAGAGGAAGAAAGAGTGGCAGGAAATGTTCAGGGCTGTAACTTATAATTTTTTTACAAAATTATTTCATGTTCCCTTAATTTCGGGACATGGGCCTGTTGTTGTCATTCTTGCTATGAAAATACCACTGTTTGATCAGTGTTTCCTCTCTCCCTTTCCTTTATTCCCCCCTAGCTATTCTTCCATGCTTTTGGCATATTTTTTGTAATGTTGATTACTAAAATTTCTTGGGAGTTTTGGCTTGGTAACAGAATAAATATTCTGTTTTTCCCCATGGTTACATCCTCACCCTTGGGTGTTTAGGCATTTTGTTCTGCATCTACCGTTCTGATGTTCTGCAGTTTCTTCTCTGGAAGTCTCTGTTTTGCATCAGATAGTGTTTAAATTGGTAACTGATTTTGGGCCATGTTTATCAGTGCCTAGAGTCATGTTTCCGGTTTTTGTACACTTTTTGTTAACGTTGACAACGGATACTTCTGATAGTGATTACTTGTCTTCTGCGTAGTTCAGTTCATAGTAAGATACATTAATATTGTCCGTAAGTGTTACATTAATTTTTTGAAATGGTTTAAAAAATTTTGTCCACACTTAGGCTTTTTGGGGATCCATTTGGGCTCATTGTTTGGAACTTGGGCTCTTCTGAAATTTTTTCGAAAAAATTTTTCTTTTTGAATTATTTTTTCGAAACGTTATAATGGATTATTTTATTATGTATCTTTGTTTTCAAGGGTTGGTGCGAGTACTATGACTGGTTGTAATTTTTCACAATGAAAGAATATTGTTCAAATTGTAATGCGAGGATATCTTCCTCTGATTCTCATGATCAGTGTATTAATTGTAGTCAGTGCACTCACAATAACTCTTGCTCAGTGTGTGTCAATTGGGATGACAAACATTGGAGACGTTTCCGTGACGTCTTCGAAAAGTGTGCTTCCGTCGTCACAGTCAAATGAAGAGCTAGCGGCAAATGTGCTCATGCAGATACGTCAATTGCCTAAGAGGTCCCAAGTAGGAGCGACGGCTTTGGCGTCCACTAGCTTGCCTGGTGTAGCGACCATTCATCAAATGGCTCGGCAGCCGGGTTCGTCCGTTGCAGTCCAGGAAGGAGATTTGGGTGATGCGAGCACTATAAATATACAACGTGCACACCCAGTGACGACGGATCCGAGGATGGTACGGAGGAAGCCTATTAGTCCGGTTCCTAGCGTGTCCAGGTCCATCCGGGCTGCAAGCGAGAGAGGTCCCTCTCTCGTACAACAATATCTGGGCCCAGATGTTGTACAGAACGTTCCTCAGTCGGAGCATTCGTCCACCTCTCAGGATGCTCTGTTATATAGACAGTCCGGAAAGACTGCTTTATTGGCTTCCTCATCCTCACGGCAGCACACACGATCGCACCTTGGCTATGTGACCAGTGATATCCAGCCAGCCTCGCCGACCAGGGATTCCACGGCGTCCAGGTCATGCCATCCGGTAGCCAGGGATACAAGGTTTTCATACGCCGGACATTCACATAAAAGAAGTATGTAGGAGTCAACGTCCAGGGAGCCTCCAGCGGCTAAATCCCGTAAGACCGCAGCTCCACAGGCCTCCATTACGGACGTGCTATCGCAGATACAGTTAAAACTAGAAGTCCTGTCACGAATAGTGCGCTTATCTAGGCTTAATTGCGCGTTGGAATTGCGCGCAATTGCCATATCGAATGGCATCCAAAGCACGGCAGGTTCTCCTGGTTACTCATAGCAAACACATGCAATGTTCCTGCCAATGGACCTCCGGGTTACCCGGAGGTCCATTGACTGAAATATTGCCTGTGCACAGGCCATATGTACAGAATATGAGAGCTTTAATTGGGTCATAACGCAAACATTAACGCGCATATCAACGTGCTATCTGTGCGCATTTCATGACAGGACTTCTAGTTTTAACTGTAGCACAAATTATCGCAGCATCCCAGCAACCGACACAAACTCTGTCGGATCAGGAATTATCCGAGGAATCTGGGTCGGTATGTTCCGCTGCAGGATCAGGCACGGACGGCCGAGAATTACAAGTGGTCCGACAGGATGGCGAAAGGGATAGGGAGGAGTTAGAATTTTCCCTTTTGGAACAACATAAAATTGCCGTAGAGTTCATCCGGCATTATCTTTCTGACTTTGTTCCTCCGGACTGAAATGCTGCGTTGCCGGGTCGACGGGGTGAGGGGCGGGCCGTGGAGAATGTGGTTTCTCCTTCCGCAAGCCTCGCAGGTCCAGGAGGTGATGGTATAAACCTCTATTGTGTTCCAGTGGGCGGAAGACTGTCGAGTTTCTCAACCAATTGGGAGTCAATTACGGACGACCCTTGGGTTCGAGGGGTGATTTCGGAATGGCTAAAACTGTCCTTCAAAGGAAAACCTCCATTAACTCGAAGTCCAAGATGGACTCAGCTTCCGTCAAATCCGCAGAAGGGAGGCTTGCTTCTATCAGAAGTCCAGTCTCTTCTGGAGAAGAACGCGATAGAGGTCGTAGAAAACCAGGCATCTCCAGGTTTCTACAGCCATCTTTTTCTGGTTCCGAAACCAGACGGCTCGTTCCGTCCAGTCATAGTTCTGAGCTGGATAAACAAGCTGATCGTGGCTCCAAAATTCTATATGAAGACCATCCGATCGGTCAGAGCGAGCATTCGGGTGAACGACTATGCTCTTATATCAAGGATGCGTACTTTCACGTCATGGTACATCCGGCGTTCAGAAAGTATCTTCGCTTTGCCGTCCTAGGAGTCGTGTATCAGTTCCGAGCAATGTGCTTCGGTCTGAATCTAGTGCCCTGGGCTTTCACTCGAATAATGAACTTGGTAATGACTCATTTCCGAGCTCACTCGTCTGCGGTGATGTCGGCCTACCTGGACGACATTCTTCAGAGGTACGGCAACGAGTTAACGCTTCAGAACGATGTGCAGAATCTGCTTCTATTGCTCCGACGTCTCGGTTTCATAGTAAATGAGGAGAAGTCGGATTTGGTGCCGTCCAAGTCATTCACCCACCTGAGAATGAGCTTCGAGACGCACAACAATCTCGTTCGTCTGCCGTTAACCAGAGCGAAATTAATCAGTTGTTACGCTCGCTATTGTCTTCACTCAAAGTTACAGCAAGAGAATTCATGAGACTGATAGGTTTGTGCGGAGCCGCCGTGGATCGTATTCCGATGGGGCGGCTACGCACTCGTCCTCTCCAAATCTTTCTGACTCAGAATTGGAGGGTGAAGATTCATTCGCTCGATATGCAGGGCTTGCCTTGAGTCTGGGCCGATCGGCCCCGGCCCTGAGATTGGCCCCGAGAGGCCCCTTCTCGGGGCTTTTTTTTCGGCCCCGACTTTTTGTCTGTCTTGGCTCCTGAAATCTCAGTGTTGGTAGGTTTGGGCAACGGAATTTTGCGACATTAATTTTTCCATTCCCGTCTCATTCACGTAAGTGTGATTACAATAGAAGAAGCAGCAAATAACAGATAAAATAATAATACAAACTGTTTTTGTCTGATTCGAAGTAACATCCACCTAAATCCGCATGAAAACTGGGAAAATCCCAAGATTAAACAAAAAAAAAACCAAACACATTTACGAGACTTCGAAAGCATGCTTGTCAACTAATGGGGGAATTCCCTTCAATCCCACAATACTATGCATGGGTACATCTGATCCTAACACCTGAATAAATGCAACAGGAGACACAGAAACTGCCGTCAAAATAAATGTACGAAATAAAATAAAATGTGTACCTGTGTCTTCGTGGAGAGTTGGGGCACATTCTATTTCTGAAATATCCAAAGCTGTGGGGAATTTTCATGGATTGAAATTATTTAAATGGTAAACTGAAATGTTTTTTTTTTTTAATTTTTTTCTTTGAGACAACCCTTGGATCGAAAATACACACCCCACAATATGTACGAAACATTCTAAAATTTTATCAACGAAAAATCCCAAATGCCCATGTACGAAAAGTCGTTTCGTCCCCGGGATTTTTTTTCTAAGCAAAAGTAATCAACTAAGGTCGCCATTGGAAAGAATGTAACCACATAAAATTACCCCAAAAGGCCCCGACCTCAATATCTGGTGGAATTTTTTCAGGCCCCCAGCAGGCCCTGACCTCAACATCTGGGGGACTTTTTTTAGGCCCCGACCATTTTACTCAAGGCAAGCCCTGGAATCGGACATCCTCTTGTCAAATCAAGTGAAACAAGAGATTCAGACTTGGGCAGATATTCAGTGGTTAACTCAGGGAGTTCCACTGCAATTGCCGGATCCAAGTTTTACGATTATGACGGATGCCAGTCAAACAGGTTGGGGTGCAACATTGAGCCCAACGGATTCGAAGTGCCAGGGTCTTTGGGATCCGCAATTCCTAAACAAGCACATAAACATCAAAGAAATGATGTCAATTTGGCTTGCGCTACGTCATTGGATGAACGTTATTCTGAATGCACACGTGCAGATTCTCTCTGACAATATGACGGTAGTAGCGGAACCAGGGAGGCACTCATTCCATTCCGTTATTCAATTTAATGGAAAGAATCCTTCTGTTTGTACTAGAACATCAAGTTCTCCTATCGGTCCGTCATATTCCGGGTCGTCTGAACATATTAGCAGACTCCCTTTCACTGAGGGGTCGCTTGTTGCCGTCAGAATGGACTCTCAACAAACGAGTATTCAATCAGATTTGCTACCAATGGGAGCGGCCAATGATAGACTTATTTGCGACGCATCTCAACAATCAGTTGCAGACGTACGTGTCACCTGGTCCGGATCCTCAAGCATTTGCAGTAGACGCTCTATCGATCTCGTGGGACGGAATGATAGGATATGCGTATCGTCCAGCGCCGTTGATTCAGCAGATATTGCTCAAGATGAAACAATCTCAATGCAAAATTCTGTTGGTAGCATCTCTGTCTCCACAGAGACCGTGGATAAATCTACTCAGGTGTCTGTTGTGGGACATGCCGCGGAAGCTTCCTCCACAGGAGGATCTTCTTTTGCAGGGGAAATCGCGCAGACTGCATCACAACCCGCAAGGTCTCAACCTCCACGTATTTCCGTTGTGCAGTCCTTCTTGCACGGCAAGCATTTTACAGGACGAGCAGTGGACGTGATTTCTAACTGAGGGAGGACCTCCTCTTCGCTAAACTATGCTGTTAAGTGGAAGGTCTTTGTCGGTGGTGTAGGGATCATTCTGTAGATATTTATGATCCCTCCATTCCAGACATTGCAAATTTTCTAGTGTACTTGTTTGATGAGATCAAACTGCAGCCTGTCACCATTAAGGGTTATAGGTCTATGCTATCTGATACCTATGCACACCATGATAGTTTACTGATTGGATCTAATGTCTTTTTATTTAAGTTGGTGAGAAACTTTTCGATAAATATACCTAGAACCCATAGATTAATTCCTAAGTGGAATTTAGCTTGGGTTCTTCTTAAGCTAAAAGAAGTGCCATTTGAGCCTATTGACACGGTGGACTTCAAATTCTTATCTTATAAGACAGCTTTTCTCTTAGCCTTCTCTTCAGCTAGAAGAGTCAGTGAGCTTCATGCACTATCTGTGGACGATTCTCACTATCGTAGTGTGGGAAATACTTTTACCTGCACAACTAATGTTGGATTTTTGGCTAAGAATCCGGCTCCTAATAAGTATCCGGAACCTATTCTTATTAAGGCTCTTCCCTCTTCAGACGGACATAGGCGTTTACTCTGTCCTGTTAGAGCTTTATGTATTTATAAACGTAGATCCGAGTTTATCAGAAAGGAACGTAAACATTTCTTTCTGTCTCTGATGCCTAATAGAAGGGACATTTCGGTCCATTCTATTGCTCGGTGGATTCAATTAACTATCCGTACTGCTTATGATACATTATCTTCAACTCAGCAGTCTTTGCTTAAGATTTCAGCTCATGAAGTAAGAGCTCTATCTACATCTTGGGCTTACGATAATAGTGTTGCTATTACAGATCTAATGAAGGCTGCATATTGGTCTCAGCCTTCCACTTTCACAAATTTTTATCTTAGAAATATTGAGTCCATTTCTGGAGATCTGCATTGTTTAGGTCCGTTATCTGTTGCTCAGAATGTTGTCCACTAAACAGTTGCAACTATAGTTGTGCAGGCTTTCTGTTCTGGCAGTGACTCTGTCCTGCTGCCCTCTTTGCTCTGGAGTATTTGATCCAGGGCAAGGGGAATGTGGGGGGGGGGGGGGGGAGGGGGGATGGTGATCCCTCAGGTCACCTGCTTTATAGTGAAAAGCAGGGGAATACCTTCTCTGGAGTCAGTAATTCTGAGTCGGTGCCGGGATGGTTTTAAAGTGTAAAGCTAATGTTAACTCATCCATGTAATATTTTTAAAGTGTAGCTCGGTGTGAAGCATTTGTATATGTCACGTGTCATACGCGCATTAATATACAATCCTCAGACACTTTTAATGAGTATAAAGAGCCTCATTTCTCTGGGCTTCCTTTATTTATTGTTGGTTTTCCTTTAAAAATAATTAGTATAACGGGTTATACTGGATGTTAATAGAGATCATTGATGTTATTGTGCTCAATTGCAGAATGGTGTTGTGTCTTTCTTTTTTAATGCAAATAAGAAAGATGCATGTAAAGCCTATTTTTCCTTTTCTCCTCGAGGGGATAATTCTGTTATATGTAGTTGAGCCTATTGGATTTTCCTTTATGTCCTAGGCCCTCCAGCCTTTTTTTCTATTCAGCTAAGTCTGGGTCATTGGTACAGTATAAAAATGTTAAAAAATTTATAGTAATTTATATATTTTTTTATACTTACCAGTGACCCAGACGGGGATGGCCATCCCATGAGTTGGGAACTCATACCTCCCCGCTGAGTACTTAACGCTTACCAGGCACTGGTTGTAAGAATGATAATTGGTGCCAATTCCGAGACCTCCTTGACACTGCGCATGCGCAGTGGAGTAAAAGTACAGAGGACCATATAGGACATGTAATATTTGGTTTTTGATGCAAATTTTGGGGATTGGGGGGCAAAATTTGTGTTTGGCCCTAGATATTTAAGAGTTAGCACCAGCTAAGTCTGGGTCATTGGTAAGTATAAAAAATATATAAATTACTATAAATTTTTTAACATTTATGCTCATTTTCGCTTGTATTATCTTAACGTGTCTTGCTTTTTCCGCGCACGAAAACATGACCCGCATTGTTCGGTTTTCCATCAGTGGAAAACTTGATTCTTTGGATTTTCTTGGGGGTTAACTGTTTTTTTCCCAATAGAAATTCTTCTTCTGCCACCTTTTTGGACAATGCCTAAAACTATTCCTTGTCCTTATTTGCAGGTGAAACATGTAGATGATGTTCATGCTACTTGTGTCACTTGCAACAGTTGCTCTCAGGCCCATCCCTTTGGTGTTTGTGGGGTGTGGTCCCCCAAGTTCTGGGCTTCCGTGAACAAGGTGGTTCTCACCAGAGCTAGAACCCCTCGTTCTCGGGGCAAAGGTAGCCGTGCCTCTTCGGATATTTCTGAGAGTGCACATGGTGATCCTGTCACGCAGGATGTCGGACAGCCTATTTCGGTAGCAAGTTCCTCTGCAACTGTTGGCGGTGCTGGTGCTGGGATGCCTGAAGTGGGGACTGCGGTCTCTCTTCCTTTGGCTCCCGATGTCATCCTTGAGGCAGCTGTTTTTGTTGAGAGTTTTTCCCGAGGTCAGCTCGGTCACTCTCCGATTTGCCACCTGCATCGTCGGCAGTTGCTGGGGAAATTGTTCCTGCTGATCCTATCTTGCATGATAGTGATTCTGCCATCTCTCCCGGGGATGGTATACAGTCTCTGGGATCTGAGGCTGTTTCGCTTGTCCGCCTTCCCTGGGTTCTCAGCGAAGCTGTTCGGGTTTGCTGGCTGCCCTGTTTCATCTGGCTAGGTTTGCTCCTGGTTGGTTGGGATGTTTTGTCGCTTCGGCAACGATTCCTTGTCCCTCAAGCGAATCGTTTGTTTTTCCGCCTCTCCCTGCTTGTGAGCTGGGACATTGGCATCCAGGGCCTGCTGTTCGGCAGAGGCCTGTTACGGCTCCTGTTAGCTGTTACTCTTGGTACCTTCCTCCGATGATTTCTCACTGTGTTCCAAGTCTGGCTGTCGATCGATGCTTGTCATTGGTCTCAGAGGATGAGTAGTTGGGGCCTTCTGTAGCACTGAGGCCAGTGGCAGGTTCCTGTCATTCTTGGGACAATCCTCCGGTGTCTTCTTATCGTGTCCCCAGGTCCATCTACTGATCGACGTACACCGTCAGTCTCTCCAGAGGATTTGCAGGCAGGGCCTTTTGTTTTGCAGAGGTCAGTGAATGCCCCTGGGTGTCATTCTTGGGTCTGTTCTCCAGTGTCTTCTCACCGTCTTCCTACTCTTCCTGCTGATCGACATTCGTCGTCGGTCCTTTCTGAGGATTTGGGTTCTTATAGAAGGGTCCATTGGGAAGACACTCCTTCAGGCGCGGCTGCTACGACAGATTCTCAGGGTGAGCTGAGGCAGGCCGTTCTGGCGCTCACCCATTTGCTTTCTAGCAACCCTCAAGTTGGCTTCCCTGTTACTTCTGAGGCACAACCTCCTTTGGTCGGTCACAGAGATTCCTCGACTGGCCCTTTGGATGCTGTTCATTATTCACAGGTTTCCGCTGGTCAGCCCGAGTTGGGCTCTCTTCTGCCACAGAGGATGACAATTTTCTTGAAGACGACAGGCCCCCCTCATCAGTCTTGGGGCTGGCTTTAGATTTTATCTTTGGCTTATTGCCAGACATTCAGCCTCCAGACCAGCCATCAGTGACCATTCTGCCGTGGTCCTTTGTGGAGTACCGCAACCCTGTTGAGCCTTCTAGTTCTGGGGTTTTGCGCCCTCTGCAGTCGCTCAGGTTGTTGATTCCTTCCAGGGCCTGGATGCCAAAATGCATTCCAAGGCCCTGAAGGCTTCTTTCTTTTCATGATCTGATGCTTTTTTGCCTCCATTGCAGTTTCATGTCTACGAATCTGTCTGTCCACCAGTCTTCCAAGGGATGACTACTGTGGACGAAGATTCTTCTTCCCTCGGGTTGACGAAGTCTAATTCAGCAGTTCTTCCGATGCTGGTCATTGAATCTATGGTGGGCCTGTCCCGAGAGATGCTGGGAATGTTATCTCTTGGGGACCACGTCGTCGCTGCCCAGACTGCCTATTTTCCGCCAGGGGAGTTTGATGATGCCCAGGCACCTTTGCGTGTTTTGTCTCAGGCTTTTATGAACCTAACACATGCTCCCGCCTGTAACATGGCTAATTTGGAGCTTGCACGGCGGGATGCAGTGTTGGACACTTCATCCCTTCCTTCTGAACAGCGTGCTGTTCTGAGGTCTGCTTCTTTGGTCGAACCTCAGCTGTTCCATGGTTCCGTGGGAGCTATCCGTGGTGAGGTTCTTTGTCATTTGAAGGACCATCTTTTGTTACAGCATCCAGCTGCGTCGGTCCTCTCCTTCTGCTCAGAAGAAACGCCGACTCGGCCAAGCTCACTGACAGCCTTGGAGGAAAGTCTCAGGACTGTGTTGCGGTTTCTCCTCTTGGGGGCCTTGTCGAGGCCGCAAATGAAGGTCCTCACTTGATTCACCTCCAGTCGGGGAAAGGCTGTCACTGTTTTTCAACCGTTGGACAGAGATAACATTGAACCCTTGGGTCCTCAACGTCATCCAATGCGATCTGCGACTGTCCTTCCGTCGGCACCCCTGTTTATGTCAGGTGCCCCTCCCAACTCAGGTCCCTTCCAATCCTCAATGTCAGGACCTTCTGGTGCAGGAGATCGACAATCTTCTCTCCAAAGGGGCAATCGAGGTGGTCAGGAACACCCTTTCACCGGGATTTTACTCGATACTTTTCTTGGTGCCGAAGAAAAACCGCCAGTTTCGTCCTGTCATCGATCTGAGTATCCTGAACGAGTCCATCATACCACCTTGTTTTAGCATGGAGACTTTCAGGTCTGTTCGGCATTCGTTTCATCGGCGATTTTGCGGCCAGTATCGACCTGAAGGATGCCTATTTCCATGTACCCATTTATCTGGCATCACGAAAATACCTTCGGTTCTCATTTTGGGATCGTGTCTTTCAATTCAAAGCTCTCCCGTTTGGTTTGAACCTGGCTCATTGGGCCTTCACCAAACTGATGTCACATGTGCTCGCTTTTCATCATACTCGGTCGGCTGTGACTTAGTCAGCCGACCTGGACGACATCCTCCAATGGCACCACAATGCTGCAGTTCTGGAGCCCGTTGTCTGGCGGTTGCTTGGTCTGCTGGCGTCGCTGGGTTTCAGAGTCAATTGCAAGAAGTCAGATCTCCTTCCTTCTTAGCAATTTTGTCACTTGGGAATAGATTTTGACACTCTTCACAATGTGGTGTCAGTTCCCAATGCTTGGGCGATAATCCTTTCCGCCTTGACTCGGAACCTGCTCCGATCCTCCTCGGTCTTTGCCAGGCCTTTCCTTTGGGCCTTTGCGGTTCGGTGACAGATCTCATTCCACTGGGTCGCTTGTTTGTCCGACCTCTCCAACACTTCCTGTTGGATCATTGGCGTCCGAATGTCGATACTCTGGACCTGGAACTTCCTATTTCCTCGGTCCCTGCTTTGACACCTCCTCTCTTGGGGCCGGTGTTCCCTGGTTGACTCCGGGTGTCCCGTTCCATCTTCCTTCGGCTGATTGCATCCTTACTGCGGATTCCAGTGATCAGGGCTGGGGTGCGACATTGGATCCTCTCAGTCAGCGAGCAGAGGGCCCTTCATATCAACCAGAAGGGGCTCCTTGCTCTTCTGTTGAGTTTTCAACAATGGGTCTCTCACCTGTCGGAGCACACAGTTCTGCTTCTTTCGGAAAACTCGACAGTGGTGGCCTACATATGGAATCAAGGTGGCATGCATTCGATTCCCATGTATCGACTATCTCGGGACCTTTTGCTGTTGGCGTGGGATGTAAACGCTCAGGTGGCCATTCGGCACATTACCGGACATCTCAACGTCCTAGCAGTGTCCTTCTCACCAAATGGATGCTGCATCGGTCGGTGTTTCAGGCGATTTGTGAGCGGTGGGGGCATCCTCTTGTCGACCTTTTCGCCACGCGCTGGAATCACAGGTAGAGACTTTTGTCTCCCCTTGTCCAGATCCATTAGCCTTTGCGGTAGACACTCTCTGGACTGGACAGGTTGGATTGGCTATGCCTTCCCTCCTGCACCGATTCTTCCTCAAGTGTTGGCGAAGATTCGCGCTTGCAGTTGCATTGTCATTCTGATCGCACCCCTATCTCCACAGAGGGTGTGGATCAATCTGCTGTGGCCTCTGTTAGCAGATCTGCCCATTCGTCTACCTCTACGCCGCAATCTTCTTTCCCAGGGTCGGCCCAGGAAGTATCACAACAACCTGGTGAGCATGTCCCTTCACGCCTGTCTTTTATCAGGTCCTGCCTCCGACGTAGAGGTTTTTCGAGACGAACAGTGGAGTGCATTTCTGAATCACGACGACATTCCACTGGCATGACTTATTCTTCTAAGTGGAAGGTTTTCTGCCACTAGTGTACAGCTCAACATGTGCATTACTGTAATCCGTCAATCGCTCAAATTGCAGATTTTCTGGTATACCTTTTAGACTCCAATGGGCCTCCAGCCTGTTACTATTAAGGGCTATCGGTCTATGCTGTCAGATACTTTCTCTTATATGGGAAAGCAGTTCATTGGTCGTAATCTCTTTCTCTCCAAACTGATTCGGCACTTTTCTCTGAAGAGGCCGCGAGTTTTGCATCTTACATTGTTTGGAGGGAGTGCCATTCGAGCCTTTATCTAAGACCGATATGCGTTTTCTCACATATAGGAATGCTTTCCCTCTAGCGTTTGCTTCTGCCAGACGTGTCAGTGTGCTTCATGCGCTTTCTGTTGATTCAGCTTTCTTACAAATGAGGCTAACAGTGTAACCTTCACTACTGATTGCTCTTTTCTGACCAAGAATCAAATTCCTGATTTGGTACCTCCTCCCATCTGCATTCAGGCTCTCCCTGCTGTCGATGGACGGAGACCTCTTTGTCCTGTTCGTGCGATCAAGATTTACATTAATCACACGCAGTTCATTCGGAGGGATCGGAAGATATTCTTTCTGTCTCTCATTCCTGGGAGGCAGTCTATCTCTTCCCATTCTATTTCCAGATGGATCTGTCTTGCAATCAAGCTGGCTTATTCCAGTTTGTTTGCTTTGGATCTTGTTTCGAACCGGTTAACGCTCATGAGGTTCGTGCCATTTCTACATCCTGGGCGTTCTCCAATTCTGTTTCGCTCAGTGATGTTATGAATGCGCCTTACTGGAGGAATGCTTCTACTTTCTTCTCCTTTTATCTCCGCCACCTACAGCAGCAATCTGAGGACCTTTTTATCTCACCTGAGCACAGCTCAAGGGGAGCTTTACTAATCACTTTCCGTCTGTCGTCCGTCCGGCATTAACTTTACCTTATCGACTTCTCACAAACTGCTGGACCAAATTCAACAAAATTTACTGTGCCTGTTCCCTATCATATGTCAATTCAAGTTTGTTTCAAATCAAGTTGACCCACCCCTTGGTAGGGCCACACCCAAAAAGTGAGCCTAAATCTTAAAAAATCTTCTCATGAATCAGCAGTAGCAGAGACTTGATATTAGGTGTGCAGCTTCCTTTTGAGGTGTAGACTCAGATTTGTTCAAGAGAAGTTCTAGGGGCTGTATTTGCCATCGTTATGGGAGGGGCAAGAATTTTTGTGCTGCCCAAAATTTCTATTTTGCAAACCAAGAGGCTGATTTGAACCAAATTTGACAAGAGGTTTTATTGGGACAAAAGTAGTTAATTTATGCAAAACCGCAGGAGCTAAAAATAGAAAAAATTAAAACGCCCATGTCTCCAAAACTACACAGCACTGAGAATTCTTATTTGGTGTGAAGCTTCCTTAGGACCAACAGAATGGAATGGTAAAAAAAAATTGCTATCGGTTTTATCATGGGGTACTTTTTTTGGACTTTGAAAAAGTGCTGAGTCAGCATTTTTTAACACGGGGGGAGGGAGGGGGGGGGGGGGGGTAATGGGAAAAACATTTAAGACTACTTTTCTCCCAAACCACTGCTCCAAAAGCTTTCAAATTTCACATATAACATCTTTGGAAGATTGTTTCACATGTTTATTGAAATCAATTCCCTGGGTCCATATTTGGGCTCTCTATGGGAGCCCAAATGTTTAAATTAGTGCAGTATGAGGAATATTCTTTAAAAATCTTCTTCTTCAGATCTACGAATAGGAATCTTTTGATATTTGATATGCAGCAATCTTAGGGAGGTGAGATTCAAGTTTGTTGACGCCAAATCCCTGGGGTCATATTTGGGCTGAAAATTTGGGGTCCCGGTGCGGACTTAGAAATTTTAGACCAAAATCCGGAAATTAGTTTTTTGGTTTTTTATGCGTTTTGGTCCATTTTAAGAAGAAGAAAAAAAAATTTTAGTCTGAAAAAATTTTGTTTGGGACTTCGAAAATTTCAGAACAAAAATAAAAAAAATCTACTTTTTATGTGTTTATCTCAGTTTTGGGACGTACAAGTGCAGGAACTGAAAATAGAAGGAAAATCCAGTGTATTGTGTGGGCACAATCACTTCATCTAGTTGGTATATGCTTTTCTTAGGAAGGGCGTATGCAGCTTATTTAAGTCAAGTCCCTGGTTTGATAATTTAGACTACCATGTCAGGTGAGTGCTCTAACCATTTACCCAACGCAGACGATATCAAAATTTATTATTTTAAATATCATTTTTAGCTCAACTTTGACGAAGTCAAATTTGAGCTATTGTCATGGCCCGTCGTCCGTCTGTCCGTCTGGCCGTCCGTCCGTCCGTCCGTCCGTCTGTCCGTACGTCAACAATTGGCTATGGCTCGGGCTAGAGGTCGTATTTATGAACCGATCTTTACGAAACTTCTTGTGTACCTTTGTTATGACCCTGGGACGGGAACGAGTGTTTTTAGGTGTGGTCCGAAATTCAAGATGGCTGCCAGTGGCCATTTTGATGATGCAAAAATCAGTTTTTTGTACAGAACTTCTGTATGAAAGTTCTGATTTGAATAAAGTTTTGTATAAATGTTTAGTACGATGGGATACATCACATATAATACGGGTTTTTTTCTCGTGCGTAAATTATGCAAATTAGACTGACTTTGATTTATTTAGTGTTACTTTCAGAGCTGTAAGTGCCAAGCTGCTATGGCTCGGGCTAGAGGCCGTATTTATGAACCGATCTTTACGAAACTTCTTGGGTACCTTTGTTATGACCGAGGGACGAGAACGAGTGTTTTTGGGTGCGGTCCGAAATTCAAGATGGCTGCCAGCCGCCATTTTGTACCGACGATGCAGAAATCTGTTTTTTGTACAGAACTTCTATATGAAAGCTCTGATTTGAATAATTTTTTGTATGAATGTTTAGTACCATGGGATACATCACATATAATACAGGTTTTTTTCTTGTGCGTAAATTGTGCAAATTAGACTAATTTTGATGTTTTTTGGGGTTACTTTCAGCACTGTAAGTGCAAATGCCAATACGGCTCGGGCTAGAGGCCGTATTTATGAACCGATCTTTACGAAACTTCTTGGGTACCTTTGGTATCACCGTGGGACGAGAACGAGTGTTTTGGGGTCCGGTCCGAAATTCAAGATGGCCGATGGCAGCCATTTTGTACAAAATTAGGTGCAATCAGATTTTTGCACAGAACTTCCATATGAAAGCGCTGATTTGAATAATTTTTTGTGTGAATGTTTAGTACCAAGGGATACATCACATATAATACAGGTTTTTTTCTCGTGCAGAAATTATGCAAATTAGATGAACTTTGATTTTTTCAGTGCGACTTACACACAGTAAGTACACATGTCAATATGGCTCAGACTAGAGTCTGTATTTATGAACTGATCTTCACGAAATGTCTTGGGTACCTTTGTTATCACCTTGGGACGAGAACGAGTGTTTCTGGGTGCGGTCTAAAATTCAAGATGGCTGCCAGTGGCCATTTTGTACCGAAATTAGGTCTAATCAGTTTTTTGTACACAACTTCTATACAGCTCAGACTAGAGGCCATATTTATGAACCAATCTTTACGAAACTTCTTGGGTACCTTTGTTATCACTGTGGGATGAGAGTGAGTGTTTTTGGGTGTGGTCCAAAATTCAAGATGGCCACCAGCAGCCATTTTGTACCAAAATTAGTGCAATCAGTCTTTTGTACAGAACTTCTGTATGAAAGTTCTGATTTGAATAAATTTTTGTATGAATGTTTAGTAACATGGAATACATCATATATTCTAAGGGGTTTTTTTTCGTGCAGAAATTATGCAAATTAGATGAACTTTGATTTATTCAGTGCTACTTACACAATGTAAGCACACATGTCAATACGGCTCAGGGTAGAGGCTGTATTTATGAACCGATCTTCACAAAACTTCTTGGGTACCTTTGTTATTACCTTGGGATGAGAATGAGGGTTTCTGGGTACGGTCCAAAATTCAAGATGGCTGCCAGTGGCAATTTTGTACTGAAATTAGGTCCAATCAGTTTTTTGTCACAAGTTCTATACAGCTCGTATTTATGAACTGATCTTCACAAAACTTCTTGGGCACTTTTGTCTTCACCTTGGGACAGGAACGAGTGTGTTTTGGGGTGCCTTTGTTATCACTGTGCAATGAGAACAAATATTTTGGGGTTCAGTCAGACCCACTCTGGGACTCAAAGATTTTTTTCTAGTTTAGCATCTGACTGTCACCCACCTTTATAATACTTTACCTATACATTTGTTACAGGCAACAGTCAGTATTTAGACCATTACAATACTTTATATGTACCTTTGTTATCAGGTCATTACCTAGATGTTTGTCATTGCTGTGTCACATACTATACATGTACATGTCTTTGTCTTGACAAGTTGAGCTACAGTGTCATTGACACTTTCATTTCACATTTTTCAAAAAATTTCAACAAAACCACATCAGGTGACCCCTTGTTGGAACGAGCTCGAGGAGCTCGTTCCAATGAGGGGTCACATGATATGGTTTTGTTGAAAATTTTTGAAAAATAATATTTTTTCAACTGCTGAATTTGCATATTATGTGGGCGGATGCTGGCGATTCGTTGGGTACAGGGTTAAGGCCCCCTGGGGCCTCTTGTTTTTAGCTCACCGAAGGGAGCTAAACTTATCACTTGCCATCCTGCGTCATGAACATTTTTATACCCCCCCCCCCCCCCCCCCCCCCCCCCCCCTCCAAACAAAGTTTGGGGGGTATATATATATAGGAATCACCCTGTCCGTCCGTCTGTCCATCCTTGTAAGCGCAACTCCTCCTAAACCGTTTGAAGAATTTTCATGAAACTTTACACAATGGAAGAACTCCATATGAAGATGTGCATGAAGCAATATAATTCCGTTCTGACATTTCCAAGGGGAGATAATCTAACTTATACCGTCTGTCCATCCTTGTAAGCGCAACTCCTCCTAAACCGTTTGAAGAATTTTCATGAAACTTTACACAATGGAAGAACTCCATATGAAGATGTGCATGAAGCAATATAATTCCGTTCGGACATTTCCAAAGGGAGATAATCTAACTTATGCCGTCTGTCCATCCTTGTAAGTGCAACTCCTCCTAAACTGTTTGAAGAATTTTCATGAAACTTTACACAAAGGAAGAACTCCATATGAAGATGTGCATGAAGCAATATAATTCCATTCTGACATTTCCAAGGGGAGATAATCTAACTTATACCATTGTGCATGAAGCAATATAATTCCATTCTGACATTTCCAAGGGGAGATAATCTAACTTATACCGTCTGTCCATCCTTGTAAGCGCAACTCCTCCTAAACTGTGTGAAGAATTTTCATGAAACTTTACACAATGAAAGAACTCCATATGAAGATGTGCATGAAGCAATATAATTCCGTTCTGACATTTCCAAGGGGAGATAATCTAACTTATACATTTCAGGCATGGTGGGGGGGGGTATCACTTTGTGAGTTTGCTCACTGTACCTCTAGTTCAAACGACTTCTCCTCTGAAACCGCTGGGTCGATTTGCTTGAAACTTGGTATGGATGTTCATTACTATATGTCAATTCAAGTTTGCTCAAATGAAAGGACATGCCCACTTGGGCTCTATAGGGGCATAACTCCGATAGCACCCTATGTATATTAGAGAAATTTATAAAAAAATCTTCTTCTCCAGCACAAGTGGACAGAATCATTTGATATTTGGTATACAGCATTATGGGGTGGTTCTGATTCAAGTTTGTCCAAATTGACCCCCTGGATTCATATTTGGGCGCACTATAGAAGCCCAAATTCAAACTTAGTGCATTTCAGGCAAATTTCTTAAAAAATCTTCTTCTCCAGATCCTGCAGGTAGAATCTTTTGATATTTGGTATGCAGCATGCTTAGGAGGGTGAGATTCAATTTTGTTCAAGCCAAGTCCCTGAGTTCATATTTGGGCTCACTGTGGGAGCCTGAATTATAACTTAATTCAAAATGAGGAATTTTCTTTTAAAATCTTCTTCAGATCCAGCAGTGAGAATGTTTGATATTTGGGGGAAAGGGGAGATTCAGGTTTGTTCAAGCCATGTCCCAAGGTCCATATTTGGACTCACTGTGGGAGCTTGAATTGTAATTTAGTTCAAAATGAGGAATTTTCTTAAAAAATTTTCTTCTTCAGATCCAGCAGTCGGAATGTTTTGATATTTGGTGTGCAGCATCCTTAGGGGGTGAGATTCAAGTTTCTTAAAGCCAAGTCCCTGGGTTCATATTTGGGCTCACTGTGGGAGCCTGAATTATAACTTAGTTCAATATGAGGAATTTTCTTTAAAATCTTCTTCTTCGGATTCAGCAGTCAGAATTTTTTTTATATTTGGTGTGCAGCATCCTTAAGGCGGTGAGATTCAAGATTGCTCAATCCAAGTCCCTGGGGTTCATATTTGGGGTCCTGTGGGAGCCTGAATTTTAACTTAGTTCAATATGAGGAACATTTTTCAAAAATCTTCTTCTTCACATCCATCAATCAGAATCTTTTGATATTTGGTATACAGTATCCTTAGGAAGGTGAGATATTAGTTTGTTAAAGTCAAGTTCCTGGGTTCATATTTGGGCTTCCTGTGGGAGCCTGAATTGTACCAAAATTTATATTTTCCCAAACTGAGAGGCCAATTTGAACCAAATTTGATATGAGGGCTTATTGGGTCTTAAGTACCTAATTTATTTCAAAAACATTTTTCCCGTCACCCCATTGGAACTGCAGGAGCTAAAAAATAGAAAAAATTGAAAATGCTCTTATCTCCAAAACTACACGGCACTGAGAATTTTTATTTTGTGTGAAGCTTCCTTAGGAACAGCAGAAAGGAGTGGTCTGTTCAAGCCATGTCCCAAGGTCCATATTTGGGACTCACTGTGGGAGCTCGAATTATAATTTAGTTCAATATGAGGAATTTTTCTTTAAAAATCTTCTTCCGATTCAGCAGTCGGAATGTTTTGATATTCGGCATGCAGCATCCTTAGAGGGGTGAGATTCAAGCAAGCCAAGTCCCTGGGTTCATATTTGGGCTCACTGTGGAAGTCCAATTGATAACTTAGTTCAAAATGAGGAATTTTCTTTAAACATCTTCTTCTTCAGATCCAGCAGTCAGAATGCTTTTGATATTTGGCAGCATCCTAAGGGGGGTAAGATTCAAGTTTGTTCAAGCCATGTCCCTAGGTCCGTATTTGGGCTCACTTGTGGGAGCTCGAAATGTAACTTAGTTCAAAATGAGAAATTTTCTGAAAAAATCTTCTTCAGATCCAGCAGTCAGAATGTTTTGATATTTGGTGTGCAGCATCCTTAGGGGGATGGGGGGGGGGGGGGGGGGGGGGGGGGGGGGATTCAAGTTTGTTAAAGCCAAGTCCCTGGGTTCATATTTGGGCTCCCTGTGAGAGCCCGAATTATAACTTAGTCCAATATGAGGAATATTCTTTAAAAATCTTCTTTTTTAGTTCACCGAAGGGAGCTAAACCTATCACTTGCCGTCCATCGTCCGGCCGGCGTCCTGAACATTTTTCAAACCACTTCTCCTCTGAAACTGCTAGGTCGATTTGCTCAAAACTTGGTGTGGATGTTCATTACCATATGTCAATTCAGCTTTGTTCAAATCAAATGGCCACGTCCCTTGGGGGCTCTTAATGGGGCATAACTCTGATAGCACCGTATGAAATACAAAAATTATTCTTCTCCAGAAGCAGTGGGCAGAATCTTTTGATACTTGGTATGCAGCATCTTAGTATGGGTCTGATTCAAGTTTGTTCAAATCGGCCCCCCTGAGTTCATATTTGGGCTCCCTATAGAAGCTCGAACTTAGTGCATTTCAGGCAAATTTCTTAAAAAATCTTTTTCTCCAGATTCAGCAGGCAGAATCTTTTGATATTTGGTATGCAACATTGTGGGGTGGATCTGATTCAAGTTTGTTCAAATCGGCCCCCTGGATTTATATTTGGGCTCAGTATAGAAGCCTGAATTCAAACTTAGTGCATTTCAGGCAAATTTCTTAAAAAATCTTCTCCAGATCCAGCAGGCAGAATCTTTTGATATTTGGTATGCAACATTGTGGGGTGGATTTGATTCAAGTTTGTTCAAATCGGCCCCCTGGATTCATATTTGGGCTCAGTATAGAAGCCCAAATTCGAACTTAGTACATTTCAGTCAAATTTCTTAAAAAATCTTCTTCTCAAGATCCAGCAGACAGAATCTTTTGATATTTGGTATGCAACATTGTGGGGTGGATTTGATTCAAGTTTATTGAAATCGGCCCCCTGGATTCATATTTGGGCCCAGTATAGAAGCCCGAATTCGAACTTAGTGCATTTCAGTCAAATTTCTTAAAAAATCTTCTTCTCAAGATCCAGCAGGCAGAATCTTTTGATATTTGGTATGCAACATTGTGGGTTGGATCTGATTCAAGTTTGTTCAAATCTGCCCCCTGGATTCATACTTGGGCTCATTATAAAAGCTCGAATTCGAACTTAGTGCATTTCAGGCAAATTTCTTAAAAAATCTTCCTCTCCAGATCCAGCAGGCAGAATCTTTTGATATTTGGTATGCAACATTGTGGTGTTGATCTGATTCAAGTTTGTTCAAATCGGCCCTCTGGGTTCATATTTGGGATCAGTATAAGAGCCCAATTTGAACTTTGCATTTCAGGCAAATTTCTTAAAAAATCTTCTTCTCAAGATCCAGCAGGTAGAATATTTTGATATTGGGTATGCAGCATGCTTAGGGGGTGAGATTCAAGTTTGTTCAAGCCAAGTCCCTGGGTTCATGTTTGGGCTCACTGTGGTGTCCCGAATTATAACTTTGTTCAAAATGAGGAATTTTCTTTAAAAATCTTCTTCAGATCCAGCAGTCGGAATGTTTTGATATTTGGTATGCAACATCCTTAAGGGGTGAGATTCAAGTTTGTTCGAGCCATGTCCCTAGGTCCATTTTTGGGCTCACTGTGGGAGCTTGAACTTTAACTTAGTTCGAAATGAGGAATTTTCTTAAAAAATCTTCTTCAGATCCAGCAGTCGGAATGTTTTGATATGTGATGTGTAGCTTCCTTAGGGGGGTGAGATTCAAGTTTGTTAAAGCCAAGTCCCTGGGTCCATATTTGGGCTCCCTGTGGGAGCCTGAATTATAACTTAGTCAATAGGAGGAATTTTTGTTTAAAAATTTTCTTCAGATTCAGCAGTCGGAATATTTTGATATTTGGCTTGCAGCATCCTTATGGGGTGAGATTCAAGTTTGTTCAAGCCAAGTCCCTGGGTTCATATTTGGGCTCACTGTGGGAGCCTGAATGATAACTTAGTTCAAAATGAGGAATTTTCTTTAAAAATCTTCTTCTTCAGATCCAGCAGATGAATGCTTTTGATATTTGGCATGCAGCATCCTTAGTGGGTAAGATTCAAGTTTGTTCAAGCCATGGCCCTAGTTCCATAAAATTTGTCTCTCATGACTTCTTTCCTTTGTAGTGTTGATGAACCATGTCTAACTGAATGTGACCCCCAAATACTTCTTGGAACCACTTTGGCCGGTGAGCGATTAAGGCTCCTTGGGGCCTCTTGTTTTAGATCCACTGGTCAGAATCTTTGGATATTTGGTATAAGCTTTTCTTGAGAGGGGCAGATGCAACTTGTTGAAATCAATTCCCTGGGTTGATATTTAGTCTACCTTGTCAGGTGAGTGCCCTCAGGCTCCCTGGGGCCTCTTGTTTGTCCTATCCAATATAGAATTGGATATTAACAAGCAGTTACCTTCCACCATTCAAAAGGATTTGTTTCCCTGCGGGTATATCTTTGATATATGACAAAATTATTAAGACCACATTTGTTCTCGCCTTGATGAGCAGCAGATTTATTCTTAAATAAACTCCCTATTCAGTCCTTCGATTTTGAGGCGAGTGATCACTCCCACTTGCTCATGAGGATGGAAAAAGCAGTGAGTGCTTTGTTGCTCACATCGAAAAATAAATAGATTTATGCGACTTTGAATTGCAGAATGAAATAATGTCCAAGTGGTTAATATTTCTCCACAACCAGTGGCATTTACAATGGAGAAACATTGTGGTGATGGAGATGCGGAAGATCAAAACACCCTTTGCCAGTATTAAATGCAGGGTCCAAGTACTCATCACTTTAGGAGTATGAAGGATTATCATATTCCAGAATTTATTGTAGAAATCAATACGTGAAACCGTTAGCTGAATTGACATTGTTATAAGTAGTCTCGCTCTGATTCAGATGTATCTAGAGCAAGTGAGTGACTTGGACACTTCTGTGTAAACACAAGGACATTGTTATGAACATTTGATTTAAAAATAAATAAGGGTGAATAGTCCAAAAATTTGGGGTGAGTGGTCTCAAGGATGAATTGCCACTTGGGCGAATTGTCCAGTTCCCAAACATCGATGGTTAAATTATTTTTTACTTCAAAAAATTTGTTGCATATTATCCATGTTGAACCGTCCTGTCAATGAAGTGACACGACTCCTCTTGGAGGGAGCGATTGCTCGCATGGGTCAAATGTCAGGTGAGCTAAATATCACTCACCATTGTTTTCCAAAATTGAAGGACTGCCTTTTGTTTGTTTTTTTCCTCTTTTGTGCTGCCAATTCAACGCTCTGATGTATTATCAGAGTGTTGAATTGGCAGCACACCTGCTGAATGAAACTAGATTCTGGTTCTTTATTTTACAAACCATTTTTATGGTACATGAGATTCAGACACATGTAAACTTTAGTCCCTTAACTGGAAGCCCTATTTTGGGCTTTACTAAAAATGACAGGCAATAACTGACTATAGCTACATTATGCCTGAGGAAGCCTTTATTGTCCCTGATATGAATCAGATTTTTTATACAATACCTTGCTCTCTGATATTTAATTGGACAGTGCCTATAAGGCACTATACAATTAAATGTAATAGAGCAGTATATGATGAGCTTTGATTTGTTGTCAGAAAAAACTCAGCACTTTACCAGTTAAGATTTCGTGTTTAACAGATTTTATCTGATCACTTGATAAGTATTGAGTTTTGAGTCTGGGATCTAGAAATGAAGAGACAGAAATCATTTTTAGGGCCTTACCCAGCCTTATCACCACAATATTTGTCACTCGTAATTTTTAACATGTTTTAATATCACTAGTGAGGGCGTGCATGTTGTTTCCTGTGTTAAGAATATCAGTGTCAAGCAGCAACAGTAATGGTTTCACTGCTGAAATGCTTACTTACTTTTCTGTAGAGCTGGTATTGCCGTGTCGCTGAAATAGTTTTGCCTGGAAGCTTGTACTGGCAGTCAAATGTCAGCAGCATTTGTCTCAAATGGGTTTGCTCGACCATGTAATCGGTATCTGTCCCTTAAATGGGACCCATTGTATCATTAAAAGACCTCTGGCTTGGAGGTACATGTAGAAACCATACAGTAACAAATCATGTGATAGAGCATAAAAATATTCAAACTTTAATTTCTTTTTTCAGCAGATCATTTGTTATCATTTTTACCTCAACTTGACGTCAAGTATGAGCTATTGAAATGGGTTGTGTTCTGTCCGTCCATCCACAACAGACTACAGTTGTCACCCGATCAGTTCCAAATTTAATCTGTGGCTTTGGGGCAATGTCTAGATGGGAGCAAAAACATGGCTGCCAGTGGCCATCTCAGATTTGGCATAAAAAATTGTCAACAATTCCATTGGCACACCCTACAGTCCAAATCTCTTACTTAATCAGTTTCAAATTTCATATGTAGCCTTGGTGTGATGTCTGGATGGGAGCTATCAAATTTTTCTGAATTTCATTGAAAAACATGGCCTTCAGCAGTCATCCTGGAATTGGCACACAAATTGTCAATAATTCCATTGGTACACCCTACAGGCCGAATCTCTAACTTGTTCAGTTCCAGATTTCATTTGTGGCTTTGGGGCAATGTCTAGATGGGAGCCATCGATTTTTTTTAATTTTGTTGAAAAACATGGCCACCAGTGGCTATCTTAGATTTGGCATAAAAAATTGTCAACAATTCTATTGGCACACCGTACAGGCCGAATTAGCGGTGTCACGATTACTTGATTAATCGATTGTTGATTGGTCACGGCGAAATCGATTAGTATTTTTCGTTGTCAAATAATCGGTAAATTATATCCCGTTTTAGACGTTTAATAATTAAAAGAAAATATGTTGAAAAAACTATTGTTTCTAAAGGTAAAGAGTTAAGAACATCGATGTTAAACCCCAAGAAGCTATTGGAAGCATTTGTCTTTCAGGTACATTCATCAAAGCTTTGATGTTCTGAACTTTTGAACCATCAGTGTAATAATTAAGACCAGTCGGCAGTTGCGAAGTTCGCAACTGCCGACCGGTCTTGATTATTACACTGACGGTTCAAAAGTTCAGAACATCAAAGCTTTGAATGTAACTAAAAGAGGATCGTCTTCGTTGTTTACTTGAGGTAGGTCAACTGACTTCATCTACATTTTTATCGACTTCAAAGAGAAGGAGATGGGGTCATCTAGGTACGATCAGTCGATTATCATCGATTATTTGCGTCGATTAATCGATTCCTAAATTAAAAAATCGTGACAACCCTAGGCCGAATCTCTTGATCAGTTTCAAATTTCATATGTACATGTAGCTTTGGTGTGAAGTTTAGATGGGAGCTATCAAATTTTTCCGAATTTTGTTGGAAAACATGGCCTTCAGCAGCCGTCTTGGATTTGCCACATAAATTGTCAATAATTCTATTAGCACACCCTAAAGGCTGCATCTAATCTGATTAGTTCCAAATTTCATATGTGCCTTTAGGACAATGCCTAGATGGGAGCTTGAATTTTTCTAAATTCTGTTGAAAAACTTGGCCGCCAGTGGCCATCTTAGATTTGGCACATAAATTGTCAACAATTACATTGGCACAGCCTACAGGCCATATCTCTCACCCGATTAGTTCCAAATTCATATGTGGCTTTAGGATAATGTCTAGATGGGAGCTATTGAATTTTTCTGTATTTGTTGAAAAACAAAGCTGCCAGTGGCCATCTCAGATTTGTCTCATATACTGTCAACAATTCCATTGGCACACCCTGCAGGCCACATCTCTCACCCAACCATTTTCAAATTTTTTTTGTAGCTTTGGTGTGATGTCTAAATGCACGCTATCAAATTTGTCAGAATTTCGTTGAAGAACATGGCTGTCAGCAGCCATCTTTCATTTGTCACGTAAATTGTCAAGTCCATTAGCACACCCTACAGGCCACATTTCTCACCCATTTTTTTTCAAATTTCATATGTAGTTTTGGTGTCATATCTAGATGGAAGCTATCAAATGTTTCTGAATTTTGATGAAAAACATGTCCACCAGCAGCCATCTTTGATTTGGCATATAAATTGTCAACAATTCAATTAGTACACCCTACAGGTCGCATCCCTCACCCGATCTTTTACAGGTTTCATATGTAGCTTTGGTGTGATGGGGGTTTTTTTTGGTAGAAACTTGATTGAGTGAGTTACCATTACTCGAACTTTCTATCTAGTTCAGTCGCTTCTTGGACAGTTGAGTTGTCGTGTCATTGACGCTTTCATTTTTCCTTTCAGTTTGTTGCTGCAACATATGGATCATTGTTTCTAGGATATTGTTTGTACAAGATGAAGAAACGTGGTGCAAATAAAGCAGCATTGAAACAGAAATAGCAAAACCAATGGTCGCGTAGTGTTTTAGACAAAAATGATCTATTCCATTTTGAATTGAAGAGTTCCCTTCTGTGAACCTATCACTATGACTAGTAAAGAGAGACAACCACTGAATGGCCATTCATAAGTTCCATCACAGTGACTCATACTTATCTTCAGATATGCATAAATGCCTCTAAATATGATCAGAATTTTATTAATATTAAAAATAGAACTCTGCTGCTGTTTAACAATTATAAACCCTTTGCCCAATGCCATTTGGCCGCAATTCAAAGAATATTATTTAGCCCACTACATGTATACACTGATTTTATAATATCAAAATTTCACATTTGCTGTTTTCCCCATAATGCCACTTGGAATTTGACCCTTTAACTAACATGTAAGGCAGACAACACTTGCAAACAAAATTTGTGAATTAATATTTTAATTTTTTGTCTCAAAAACATAGCTTATGACCCCTTATTGGAATGAGCTTGTTCCAATGAGGTGCCTTAAGCTATGTTTTTGAGGCAAAAAATGAAAAAAATAATGAATCAATTCCGTGATGATTTTTGTAAATAGCGCTGGATGGTTTTGGTTGTTACATTGGGTAAAGGGTTAACCAATTCTGTCTTGTTTGACAAAGCTCATCCTGATTGAGCTCTGTCAAACTTGATTGAAATGGTTCAATGCCCTGTTGTATTTTGGGAAATAATTGCTGTTCGAAATTTCGATATTTTGACATGGTGTGCCCTATAGGCAATTCTTTTGAAGATCTTGTGCTTTTTTTCTATGGGGTATCAACTTGGCCGCAATAGATGATCTATTGCAGTTTGGGTTTTTTCAGTTCAACTACCACACTGGATGTTTTGGCACAGATATAAGTTGTTTTACATGAAAATTTTGTTGGCTGATATCTGATTTTGACATGTGTATTTGTGGAATCAGTTTTTAACCCTTCATCTAACCCTGCTAGTGGACACTTCCAAAAATGTTACTTGAATTACTAAAATAAAATTAGTTTTCACCTCACACAAAAGCATAGCTTTTGACCCCTCATTGAAACATGTTTTTTGTTTTCATTCCAATGAGATAAGCTTCGTTTTTGGAGGGAAAAATTTAATAAAATTTCAATGGCTATTTTTCGCTCACTTTACTGATCACTTTCCATCCGTCGTAAACTTTACAAAAAACAACTTCTCCAAAACCACTAGTCCAATTTTATTAAAATGTTGTGTAAATGTTTATCACCTAATGCCAAGTCGGATTTGTTCAAATGAAGTTGCCCCTCTCCCTGGGTGGTGCGCCTGGGGGGCGACAAAATCTTTAAAATCTTCTCATGAACCAGCAGTAACAGAGACCTGATATTTGGTATGCAGCTTCCTTTTGAGTTGCAGGCTCAGATTTGTTCATGGGATGTTTGAGGGGCAATATTTGCCATCGTTATGGGAGGGGCAGGAATTTTGGCCACGCTCCAAATTTCTATTTTCCGAACCGAGGGGCTGATTTGAACCAAATTTGATATGAGGTTCTATTGGGACATTAGTAGCTAATTTACGCCAGGAGCTAAAAATAGAAAAAATTTAAAACGTCCATATCTCCAAAAGTGCACGGCATTGAGAATTTTTATTTGGTATGAAGCTTCCTTAGGTCCACCAAAATGGAATGGTAAAAAAAAAATTGCTATCAGTTCTATCATAGGGTACTTTTTCAGGACTTTGAAAAAGTGCTGAGTCAGCATTTTTTAACACTGTGGGTAATGGGGAAAACATTAAAGAATCTTCTCCCAAACCACTGGTCGAAAGACTTTCATATTTCTTATATAACATCATTGGAAGATTGATTAACATATATGTTGAAATCAATTCCCTGGGTTCATATTTGGGCTCTCTATGGGAGCCCAAATGTTCAAATTAGTGCAATATGAGGAATATTCTTTAAAAATCTTCTTCAGATCCACCAATCAGTATCTTTTGATATTTGGTATTCAGCATCCTTAGAGGGGTGAGATTCAAGTTTGTTCAAGCCAAGTCAATGGGTTCATATTTGGGCTCTCTGTGGGAGCCTGAATTATAACTTAGTTCAATATGAGGAATTTTCTTGAAAAATCTTCTTCGGATTCAACAGTCAGAATTTTTTTTATATTTGGTATGCCGCATCCTTAGGGCGGTGAGATTCAAGATTGCTCAATCCAAGTCCCTGGGTTCATATTTGGGGTCCCTGTGGGAGCCCAAATTATAACTTAGTTCAATATGAGGAATATTTTTCAAAAATCTTCTTCTTCACATCCACCAGTCAGAATCTTTTGATATTTGGTATACAGTATCCTTAGGAAGGTGAGATATTAGTTTGTTAAAGTCAAGTCCCTGGGTTCATATTTGGGCTTCCTGTGGGAGCCTGAATTGTACCAAAATTTATATTTTCCAAACTGAGAGGCCAATTTGAACCAAATTTGATATGAGGGCTTATTGGGTCATATGTATCTAATTTATTTCAAAAACATTTTTCCCGTCACCCCATTGGAACTGCAGGAGCTAAAAATTGAAAACGTCCATATCTCCAAAACTACACGGCACTGAGAATTTTTATTTTGTGTGAAGCTTCCTTAGGAACAGCAGAAATGAATGGCCAAAAAAAAAATTGCCATCGTTTTTTATGCCCCCCAAAAATTTTTGAGGGGGTATATAGTCGAGATCTTTGTCCGTCCCTCTGTACGAACATTTTGTATTATAACTCGAGCATCAGTTGTCAGATTTGAATGTTCTTTGGTATGATGATAGGGCAGCTTGGGGAAACAGATGCCCTTGTACCTAGCATTTCGTCCATTCATGTTTGGTAGTGTTATGGCCCCTGTTTGTTTTTGGCCTCTGTTTCTGACTAAGGTAAATTGTACCATAGCCTATACTACTCTATAGGGCAAAGTGCTACTCAATATTTTTTTAGTTCATTATTTTTCTGCGGCCCAGTACTTGCAGACATTTTAACCTCTACATATCAATATATCCATATAAATATGGATGACAAGGATTATAGTGATTTTGTTTCCAGACCATTTAAAATTGTATCGCTGCACCAATCGATTTAAAATATTATTTGCTTATTACTAATGTCAAAATACAGGTGAAGTTCGATTTGGAGGTTCACTCCGATCATTCTTGCAAGAGTTATGCCTCTTTTTGAATTAAAAAATCACAAATTTCCCAATTTGAGCTTTATTCTTACCGTCCAGTGCCTGTAGGGGAAGTGCTGCCCGATTTTTTTTAGTCCACTATTTCTGTACTGCCCAGTGCTTGCAGGGGAGGTTGCATGTCATTTTAAACTACATATCAATATAACCATATAAATATAGATGCCAATTTCAGCTTTATTCTTACTGGCCAGTGCCTATGGGGGAAGTGCTGCTCAACTTTTTGTTGTCCACTATTTCTATGCTGCCCAGTGCTTGGTTGGGAGGTTGCATGTCATTTTAACCTACCACATATCGATATAACCATATAAATATGGATGCCAATTTCAGCTTTATTCTTACTGGCTGGTGTTTTATAAGGAAAGTCCTCCCCAATTTTTTTTAGTCCACTATCCCAATTTTTTCTAGTCCACTATTTCTGTACTGCCCAGTGTTTGCAGGCCAATATCGATATATTCATATGAATATGGATGACACAAGAATCATAGTGTTTTTTAATTCCATTCATTCAAAGTTGTTCGGATGAACCAATTCTCTTCAAGCATTCAGAAGTTATATATTTACATGCAAGTCCGACTTTGCTACATTCGGGGGCATCAGTGTTATATTTCTATAGATATAAAGTCTCACCTTTTGACTAGTTTACAACAGGTATAATGATCTTAAAGACAACTTGATGGCTAATCAAGTAAACTGTGATGATGATGATGATGATACAATACCAAGATGATGATGATGATGCAGGAACAATGTTTATAGAACAATGATGATCAATGGTGAACAAGATGCCCGACGTACTTCATATATCTGTTGACCTCACTTAACTTTTCACTGTTCATTACAGATCTGAAACAGAGAAATATAACAAACAGAACACGTGTTTGCATTGCTCTTGTTTTCATAGGGTACTTTTCCAGCACTTTGAAAAAATGCTGAGTCATCATATTTTAACACTGTGATTAATGGGAAAAACATTAAAGAATCTTCTTCTCCCATACCACTGCTCCAAAGGCTTTTATATTTCACATATAACATCTTTGGAAGATTCATTCACATGTTTGTTGAAATCAAATCCCTGGGTCCATATTTGGGCTCTCTAAGGGAGCCCAAATGTTCAGATTAGTACAATAAGAGGAATATTCTTTAAAAATCTTCTTCCAATCCACCAATCAGAAGCTTTTGATATTTGGTATGCAGCATCCATAAGGGGATGAGATTCAAGTTTGTTCAATTTGAGTCCCCGGCTTAATATTGGGTATTTCTATGGGTGGGGTGAAGGGGGTGCATGCTAGGTTCAGGTTTGTTAAAATCCATTCCTTTGTGTTTTTCCATAAAGTCTGCCTTTCATGACTTCATTCCTTTGTAGTGTTGATGAACCATGTCTAACTGAATGTGACCCCAAATACTTCTTTGAACCACTTTGGCAGGTGAGTGATTAAGGCCACTTGGGGCCTCTTGTTGTAAATAGTGCTGACTGCAATGGCCTTTACTTTAAGTGAAGGGTTCAAGCAATATTATTCAGAAATTACAAATTTAGTTAACTAAGGAAGATGAGGGTTTTATCAATGCAAAACAAAGCAGACTAATAATTGCTTATGTGGGCAAAAATAGATGAGTTTCTCTAGACCATGAGGATGAGTGTGTATAGTTGTCAACAGGTTGAAATTTTTTTAACAATTTGTTGACTTGTATTTGCTCACTGTTTTACAAAAGTGCAGTAGCAAATGTGTTCTTAGCCAGAATATAATGATAAAACAACAGATCATTCATTTGGATTCTTATAATTTAATTTAGAGTGTTTGCTTGTACTACAGTATGGATGCTGTGAACTGATCACTTTCCATGGGTGCCCAATATTTCCATGCACACAATAATATTAGATACTAACACTAACGAAAGGAAAAATCATCAAAAGTTTAATTAATGAAGCACCAGGTACAACGACTATACTGTATTATATACACTGAGGCATAGTTTTGAAGAAAACCTAATACACGTTGAGTAAAGAGTCACCCGAAAGTGTGAGAGGGCTCAACTGGTGAATATCTCGTATATTGAATGCCTAACTGGCTTCGCTCGATTTGAGCTTCATCAAAGACTTATGGTGTTGTGTTGTGACTTCTATATATATCTCCATTGCCTAGCAGGTAGAAGTTGCAGGTAGGAATTGGGGGTAGATCCAGCGGATAAAGATTGAAGATGTGTGTGCGTGATTGTTGTGACACAGTATATTCTCAGCAGGTACACACAGTTTTAAATTGTGAAAAAAACCCATGTGAATACAAACTTCTTCAATTCATTTATCTGTATAATATTGAATGTAGCCTTGTACTTTAAAACTTGCACCAATCCACTTTTCTGTGGACAATTTAATTTCAAATGACTGTTGTGGGTTAACAGGTGAATGAAATAAAAGATCTCAGCCCACTCATTGCAATTACAGTTTAACTCTTAACCTGCAGACTATTTTTGAAATATTTTTCATCAAGTCTAGTCATGGCTACTGTGAAGCAGTCATAACTCGAGTTGGTGAAAAATTCATCTAAATTTAACTCAAGAAATTATATAGAAATAAAAAGAAATTGAATGTCACCCCCATAAAAAGAAGTCATATCCTTAACAGGGGCCACAGAACCCGGGGCAGGGGGATCTTTCAGACCCCCCCCCCCTCCCCCACACACACTTTTTTTGTCGGGCCATGTTTTTGTATGCATATATTTTAACACAACCAATGATTGGTGAAACAAGGGCCGGATCTAGAGCCTCCCTCCTATTTTCGCCAGCTATGTTTCTCTCGTACTGGTTCGTTTCGTCATTTTTTGCAGTAAGTGGCAGCAAACGCTAAAATGTATGAAGTCTGTTAAAAAATCTGTTAACTGAAATTGATCGTAATCTTACAGACATACAAGTACCAAATCCACCCCAAAACAAGATAACAAGATAATCCACAGACAGTATAATTGCTGTTAACGTCTGGTAAAGCTATTTATAAGCTATTTATCAGCTTTGGTGGTTATGACCAAAGCTGATAAACAGATCTTCAATCAGCCCTGTTCATGCTACTTCAGTTAAAATATTTTTCCAGGAGAGGCACAGATCAATATATAACAGAAGCTAATCTTATCCAAACCAGATCATAAAAATCTGGGAACTTGACACAGATAGTCTGAATAAACAGTGGCGTAGATAAAGGGGGCCGGGGGGGATCATTTTAGGCGAATTCATGCCTAATAACCTTAAAATGCTGGCTTTGGGGATAAAAACATGCCATTTGGGGCAAATTTGGGGTAAAAAAGACCAATTTTCAGTACATTTGCAGTAAACAACAGATTCTTTCTGTTTGTTTGGATTTTTGTTGCTACACTGTCGGAAAATTTTCGGTCTGTCGGAAAATTTTGGGCTTGCCCCTCCGCCAGCGTAAAGCTATCTACGCCACTGTGAATAAACTCACCGCTAATTCCCCACAGAATCCTGATTCATTTGGAATTGCAGTACAGTTGCCGTGGACGTTCCATGGTTGAGCAACATTTTCACAGGCATAATTATATTAGATTCCAAACACTAATAAAAGGAATAATCATCAAAAATTTAATTGGCACTCCAGACCTGTTGAAATCATGCTGACCGCTTGAAACCAATCCCACCTATCATAGTTACACCAAATTGAAAACAAATATTCTACTGATACTCAACAATCACCAAGTCACGTGAAAGTGTTAAAAAAGAACTGAAATGAAGTATCAATTGCTTTATCAGAGTATGAATATGGGATGAGCATGTTAAGTGTTGTTTGAGGTGTGCACTTCATACAAAACTCAACACACTCACCCCACATTCATACTCTGGTAAAGCGACTTCATTACAATTCTTATAACTTAATTTTGAGTAGTTGCTTGTTTTGTAATGTACTCTGCGGCAGTTGAAATATTTGCCATTTACACTATGGGAATAAATGTGCATAAGTAAGAGACCTTAAACACCAATAAATAAATAAATAAATAATTTATCTGCATAAAAATGAATGTAGCCTTGCTCAATCTCAACAGCGATCCACTTGGCAGTTGTCAATTATGAAAGTTTGTTGTGGGGGAAAAAGTTAATGAAATTCTTCAACTTCTCTGCCCGCCGGAAGAAATTAAAGTTCAACTGCACCTTTAGATTTGCCCACAAATTATTTCTGACAGATGGGCCAGAGAAGAAAGCAAAAACATTCATACTTGAATTTTAAAACTAAAATTCAAAGACCTTGAAAGTGTTTGAGCACTGCACTTTCTGGAGCAAAGTCTTGGAACGTCCTTGAAAATATATTTTGGTGATTGCTCCATTTATTGCTCAGCTTATTTTGGACAAAATGAGAATATATAAGCTGTCAGATTTGTTGTTTACATTCTGTTTTTATAAGGGCCCTGCAAATTGCAGGTCAAATCGAATCTTGAATTGAATTAGACAAGGATTTTGAATTTAATCTCAAATCGAATCTTAATGCATGTCATGTTGTAGATATTGCACCTTGAGGAATGAGGTCTCCAAAGGGTGAATTTGCTAACGCTACTCCATACAGTGGGCTAAGATCCCCAAAATTATCTACTGGCTACAGTGTTCATGCTGGCTCAATATTTTAATGTGCCAAAACTGAATATTTTTTGTGCTAAATGAGATTTTTTGTGCCACAGGTATTTTATGTGGGAGAACTATGAAAACATTTTCTTCATATTTTATTCAAGAATGATCAAAAGTATAAAATTACCAAAAAATCGGATGTAACATAAAACACATTTTTATGTAGAAACTCGCACCTCGTCGATCTACATTTATACAGTAACTGATTGGCATGTGGATTGAAACCCTTGGCACTGATAAAAACCGATGAAAAACCGATGTGCACATGTGTAAAAAGGATCAGGACAACTCGAGCCAAACACAACTCGGACCAAGACAAGTCGGACCACTTTTGAAGACAACTCGGATCACTTTTGAAGACAACTCGGACCATCTTTAAAGACAACTCGGACCAACTTTGAAGACAAGTCGGCCCAACTTTCAAGACAACTCGGACCAACGTTGAAGACAAGTCGACCCAATTTCAAGACAACTCGGACCACTTTTGAAGACAACTCGGACCAATTTTCAAGACAAGTTGTAACGACTATAAGACAGGGTGGACCAACGGTGAAGAAAAGAATGATGTCGAAAATAATTAAATATGATCTCAAAGAACTCAATAGATGCGACGGAACGCTTTTCAGTGCAGCTTGTGTTGTCTTTGAAGTTATTCTGTAAAATGAAAATGCTTTGATATGTGATGAATGTTTGCAATGAACAAGTTATCACACAGAAATCATGTGTGAAAGTTTGTTGCTTGTTTCGTACTAGCTCGTCTTTTCAACAGGCTCAAAAGATTACCGACATGCTGTTTTAGGCACTAGCTTTTCAATATATTATGTTCGTTTCGAGAATTTTAATCATTCAATCATGGCCGATGACTGTATAGAGTGTAAGGCAATAGTCCGTCCTCGACAAGAGGCCATACTTTGTGACACAGGCAACAGATGGCAACACCGCACCTGTAATACCGGTATTAGTAGGCACTAATATCGCAGAATGGTCAATCCCTTACCTAACGTAACGGAAAAACCGACCAGCGCTATTCACGAAAATTGATAATTCAATCTTTTTTATAGCGATGTGCACAGAGATTTTTGAATTTGAATTTTTTTTTTAAATTTTAATTTTAATATTTAAATCACTGGCAGAGTAGCTTGTTTACGTCACAGATATCAAGGGGGAAGACGCCATCTTGTCATCCGCCATCCTGGGCCCGAATGGGCTTCATGGAGGGAGGGGGGGCCCCTCCCAATTCGTGTATTATGGTAGCGACGTCACAGATATCGTGGGGGAAGCCGCCATCTTGGGCACAAAGAGGGTGCGTATGGCCTAAAGGGGCTTTGTGCATGGGGAGGGGTGAGAGGCGCCTAACGGCTTTGGGTACAAGGCGGAATGAAACAATTTTTCAATCAAGTTCGACTAAAATTAGTTTTTGTCAAGTATTGAAACGGAGAGACTCAGGCGAGTTATCTAACCCCACCGCCGTAAATTTTTGCTCAAACTATCCCAAAATCTGACTTTCATCTTGGTGAACTAGCTAAAAAGAGCCATTCTGTCCTAAGTGTACTTTTTGAAACACCAATAAATTTCGCGCAACTTATTGTTAAATAGTCAAAGTATTGCATATCGGTTTCAATGAAAACTGTAGGTGAAAAAATTGCGGGGTTTGAGTCGGGGGCCATACCCCATGCCCCTCGGGGTATCCTCCACCCATAAACCAACACGGTATAATCCTGGTTGTTGGAATCGATTTTCCAATAATTATGGTTTATATCACACGTTTAGCGAAACAGTTTGTCGTAACCTATTATACGTGCAGACATACTAATTCATCCCTTTCGCTAACAAAACTCCAACGTCTTGCATACAAATTATTAACTTTTCTCATTTTCTCGGTGAAAACAAAACCTACAATATACATTGGTGACTTTAAATATCGAAAAAAATTTCAAATGAAAACTCGAATTTTCATTATTTCGGGGGGAGGGGACGCCTCCTTCTCCCTATATTTTATGAGGAAAAGCCATGTAACTTTTCAATAAATTTTATAAAATACTTTATTAAATTCACTTAAGGGGTACTAAAGTGGGGAAATTCGCCATCTTATTGACATCGCGCGGATGTAGAGTATTGGATCCGCCAATGCGCCATATTATAACACGTCGGACAGCCGTCTTGTTGCGTTATATGAAGAAATTTTCGTTATTTTGGCATGGGGAAGCCTCCTTGTATTTTATGAGGGACGCCATATTTTTCATTAAATTTTTATAAAATACACAATGCCACAAAGTCAAGGTGAGGTGTTTATATCCCAAACTTTTAATTTCTAAAAAAAATATAGAAATGTATGACTTTAAACATCCATAAATAATGCTCAGCCTCGTCCCTCTCGGCGCACAAGCGCGTTAGACCCTCATCACAAAAATCAGTAACCGCCATCCCATCATGCAAAGTATAGAAATATATGGCTGCTGCACATAAAAGCATATTTCGAGAAACAAGTTCAGACATGTCCTGAAGACAACGCACACCTGCTGTGGAGCTTACGTCATCTATTTATCTAATAAGTGTTTACACAAACAAGATAATCCTCTTAACTGAGTACTTTGAAAATATCTCGGTACAATATTAACCTAAAGACATTGTATATTTCGGAAAACAGGAACGAGATTTTTTAATTTTAATATTTAAATCACTGGCAGAGTAGCTTGTTAACGTCACAGATATCATGGGGGAAGACGCCACCTTGTCATCCGCCATCTTGGGCTTCAATGGGCTTTGGGTACAGGGAGGTGGGGAGCCCGCCCACTTTGTGTATTATGGTAGACACGTCACAGATATCATGGGGGAAGCCGCCATCTTGTCATCCGCCATCTTGGACCGCCATCTTGGGTCCCAATAGGCTTTGGGTACAGGGAGGGAGGGGGATCCCTCCCACTGTGTGTATTATGGTAGCCACGTCACAGATATCATGGGGGGGGGGGGGAGACGGCATCTTGGGCCGCCATCTTGGGCCCCAATGTGCTTTGGGTATCGGGAGGGAGGAGGAGCCCTCCCACTTTGTGTATTATGGTAGCCACGTCACACATATCATAGGGAAGCCGTCATCTTGTCATCCGCCATCTTGGGCACAGCGCCCAATAGGCTTTGGGTACAGGGAGGGTAAAGGGGGTCCAAAGAGGTTTAAGGGGTTCTGGGAGGGAGGAGACCTAACAGCTTTTGGGCGCAAGGAGGGTGCCTAAGGGGCTTTGGACGCAGGGATGGTGAGGGGGCCTAACGGGCTGGGCACAGGGAGGGGTGAGGGGAGCCTAAAAAGGGCCTGGGCGCGAAATGACCCCGGGTCCGGGTAAACGAGCATGAAAAGGCCATCTACTACTCCCTAATTCTCTCACTTTTCTCTTCTTGTCCAACAATGACGATCAGTTCAAACAATACTTTACTCAGTTTTAGCAACCACCTTATATACTTTAATATATTTTAAATGTTCCTGGAGACGGCTTATATTAGCTAAGTGCTTTCTGCCGAATCCTCTCCTTTGATATTGTCAGCTATTTCTACAGGTTTTGCTGTAATGCATACCTTCTATTATAAATTTTGTACAGTTAAAACCCTTTACCTAACATGAAAAGCAGACGACACTTGCAAAAAAAATTCTTGAATAACTTATTTTTTTCATTTTTTGTCTCAAAAACATAGGTTATGACCCCTCATTGGAACGAGCTCGACGAGCTCGTTCCAATGAGGGGTCATAACCTATGATTTTGAGACAAAAAATGAAAAAAATAATGAAAATTAATTGGCGATTTTTGAGAATAGCGCTGGCCGGTTTTGGCCGTTACGTTGGGTAAAGGGTTAATGCAACATTATCAATCTCTTGTATGTAATATATCATGTTCAATTCTGAATAAAAATATTGTTTAAACTAAATTAGTTGTCAAGTCGATGTAATCAAGTGAGAGAATCCCTGGGCGTATCAAGGGTTCGCAACCAACCAGTCACCCCCATTATTTCTGTTTATCTTCTTAGGACCATTTCCCAGTCCACGCTTTTCCGTCAATAATTATCCAATCCCCTCGTGACACTAGCATCAGGTCACGGGAGTTGTGATAGTTATTTGCTGATGAGAGCTGGCGCTTCTACCCCAGGTTTACATCAGTTTTGAGCCCTCACCCTTGGAAGAAGTCGCTGCCGGTCGCTCTGACCGACATTCCCATGGTCATAGAAGACAAGTGCACGCACCATCAACGTACAGTACGCCTGAGTGACAGCGCCACTGTACCCCCACATGGGCAATCAGAATTAAGTGCCTTGTTCAAGGACATAGCGCAGTTACCCCTGGCAGGGATCGAACCGTGGACCTTTCAGCTTGAGGTCCATTGTCATAACCAGTGAGACACCACAGACCCTAACATGCAGATTGTGTCTGTCAGTGACCATGAGAAACTGCTTGTTTGCATGCTTATTTGATATGTGCCAAGTTTTGGTTCTTGGTTATAAATTTTCACAACTGTTTACAGGAAAAGTGTTTAGTTTACAGTATAATAAATTGTAATGAACAAACATACAATGCTAGTGAAAGTAGGTTCTAGGATAAACACAAGAATATTTTGATCCCATTTTTCCTTTGCTAATTTCAATCCTTGACTTCATTTACTGGGAAATTTTAGTTTTCCCAGGATATTATTTCAGGCCTGACAAATTGGCGGAACTGTTGTTTTGTTTGCCTATCAAGAGATTAGGCCTCAGATAGGCATACATCTCGGGAAAGTTTACAAGAACTGCCCTTGGTATAGTTAGGTCTGCCAGAATCTTGAGCTGTTTTATAATGATGACCATAGCCTTACTTAGTATCTTTTGATCCAACAGGCGAAATACATTGATGTAACTCACTGCTCAGTGTTGGAAATTTTAAAGGGCTGTGACCTGTCTGAGCCCTTTTCAACAGTGCATTACAGAAAACCATATCAAGCCAATGACTAAAACTTGTCAAATAAATACACAGAACAATACACGCATGTGAATGGGTTAATCGATGTGGCACATGATAAAACTAGAGGCCTGCCATATCGATTAACTCATTCACTCGCGTGTGTCGTTCTGTGTTTATTACACGCCTTCAGTCTATAAATATGCTACTCAAAGTTTGCTAAGCACCACATATTTGACACATCATTGTGAAATTTTCTTGTGACACATTTGCGATATTTTTGGTGGATATGATTGAGGAATGCATTGAGATGGTCCCCTGTGTTTACATTAGGTCTCTTGACAGGCAGACTTTTCGTGACAGTCACGGAAAGCATGTACCCCTTGATTTCCATGATGTATCCGTGTACTGTCTATATGTACATGAGATGTGTAGGGTATTCAGTCTTCATTCCAGCATAAACACCTGTGATTTAATGATTGAACATGGCGAATGCAAATGTAAGAAGACATTTGTCTGAAATGTGGTGGGTTGTAGGGATGGTGGAACCAGGGGCTGAGCATCGTCAGGCTGATGAAATCCTTGGTGTGCACCATACGGTGACCACCAGAGTCTGGGCAAGATTTCAGCAGTAGGTCACACCAGTCAGACGACAAGGCGGTGGCAGAGACAGGGCAACACCTGCAGCTGAAGACAGGTTTTTGATCATACCGGCCCGTAGGAACCGCTTTGACACAGTAACCCAGCTTCGCGTCGACCTTCGGATTGCATCCGGGGTAAATGTTTCGACGCAGACTATCCGGTCAAGGTTACACGAAGGTGGTCTCCGATCGAGAAGACCATGCATTAGCATTCAGCTGTCCCAGAACCACCGCCAGGCACGATATGAATGGGCCATGGATCACGTTGGACGGACCAGAGAAGATTGACGACCTGTCCTTTTTACAGATGAGCCAAGGTACTGCCTAGACAACACAGATAAGTGTTCTTGAGCACACATAAGACCAGGAGAACGATTCCATGCAGCCAACATTGCTGAGCATGACCGCTATGGTGGATGGTTAATAATGGTCTGGGGGGGGGGGGGGGGGATCAGCTGAGATGGACGTACAGAGCTCTGTGTCCGTGACCGTGGTACATTGATTGGACAGCGGTATATTGATGAGATCCTGGATGTCCACATCAGATTGTAATTGTATGCAGGTACAGTGGGTGATAGATTCATTCTGATGGACAATAATGCCCGTCCTCATGTTGCCCATGCTGTCCATGTTGCACTGGATTCCACGGAGGTTAACCCCAGTCTTTCGTTCCCTCCTGCCACCAGGGCAAGTAGGGAGTATATCGTTAAAGCTACTTTCTCTTCGTCAGCCTAAATATCAACTTCCAGGTCAGGCTCTGTGCATAAGCTGCGTGAACTAACATCTGACGAAGCTGGGCCTTGTCTCATCATACGAATCATGCTCTTGTCAGAACATCTTTGTGATTGCCCTTTGATGCTGCCCTCTCGTGCTTTGCCGTCTCCAAGACAGTGGTGTTTCCAATTGGACGTCTTGTCAGTGGTATAAGAGCATAAGACCAGCGCTGGCTCACCCGCAGCCTAAAGTCTCTGTTTCTTCATCTGTTTCAACTTTTGTTGGACACCCCTGTTCCTCATTACTCGTCTCCATCTTGAACCTCTGGTCCCGAGGTAGTCTTCTCCTTCCCAAGAAGCTCCTTTCCTTCTGCCGAGTTCTCTACCCTCTTATTCACTGCCCTTCCACGGCAGTCCCCTCTAATACTTTCTGCAGGCCTCCTAATGATGTCACCTCGCTTCTAACTTGCCGATCAGGCCCCTTCGACGAACTCTTCCGGTGGTAACTCCTTCCTCTCGACTCTCCAGCTCTCTTCCCGAAATAGTCACCACTTCTGTCTCTGCTTCTAGCACTATGTCCATAGTCTCTTTGATGTCACCTCGTTTCTGACTTGCCGATCATGCCCCTTCGACGAACTCTTCTGGTGGTAACTCCTTCCCCTCGACTCTCCAGCTGTCTTCCCGAAATAGTCACCACTTCTGTCTCTGCGTCTAGCACTATGTCCATAGTCTCTTTGATGCCTTCCCTGTCCTATCAGCTCTTTGTTTGTTGCTAGATTACTTGACTGTTCGCTCCGATTCCGGCGGTGTCTGTCTGAATGAACAATTTGTTTTCTCTCACTATCCTCATCACATATTTCGAAGGTGACATCTGACACTTTTCGTTTTTTTAATTGACCTCTTCAGAAGTTTTTAAACTTTGTCGTGTTACCCGTGACTGTCACGGGCGTAAACAGCCATACCAGTTCACCCGTAGACAAATTGGCACTTCCTAAATGGTGGTCATAGTGGTTCTTTTTGCCTCTTCATCTGCATACGTTCTCGTGAAAGCATGAGCCTCTGCCAATCGATCGGCCATGTCTTGGCTCCACTGGTGATAACTGCTACAACTGTCTTGACTTGGGCTCCATATTGCAATTATAATGGCGTGTTAACCCCCCGGAATAGCATCAGGTAGATAGGTGACAATCCTGTGGACTGGTGAACGGCCGAGCGGTATGCATACACGATGTATGAAAGATGTTCATCTCAGTTATCTCCATTTTTATGAACCTACGCTGATAACATAGCTTTCATAGTTCTGTTGCACCTCTCCACGTCCATTCCATTGTGGATGGTTGGCAGTAGTTCTTGTCTTATGCATCCCAAGAAGTCGACACACCTCCTGTAAGACTCGACTTTTAAACTGCCGACCCTGATCTAAGTGGACTTGCCTGGGTAGACTAATCGACCATTAGTTTGGCACTGTCGTAGCCTCCATGTCACGAGCAGAGTATGCCTCAGTATACTTTGTAAAATAGTTAGTCATTACAAGTATGTACAGGTTTCCCTTCTTTCTCTTTGATTCCGCTAGCCCATAATATCACAAGCTACACGCTCCATTGGGCGCCCGCTGCAAATGAGTCAAGTGTTGCTTTCTGCTTTTTCAGTTTGATAGGTGCACGTACCGAACAAGCCCTAATATGTTTATCTACGTCACCCTTCAAGCCAAGCCAATAGTGCCCCATCTTCAAACGCTCGGTGGTCTTAACCACACCCAAATGACCACTGGTATGTGGATCATGAGCCTGACACACTAAACTTGACCTTATACTTTTGGGCACCACCACATGATAACGAATTGCATGGCCTTCATTTTCATCTTCCATTGACAGTACCTCGTTGTGGAGTTTCAACTGTGCCCATTTTGTCCAGAGCTTTTTACAAACGTGCTTCTAGTGTAAACTTCCTTCCATGTTGGGTGTTCTGGTGACTTTAACCATTGGTAAAGCTAGTGCAGAATCACAATCTGTTGACTGTAATTCCTTCATAACCCCTGTATCCACGTCAATCATGTTAACATTACCCACACTACTCTGCTGACCCTGAATGCTTTCTTCTTTCCGTCCACACTGCATACATGGCTCTCGTAATAATACATCTGCATTTTTGTGAACACGACCAGCGCGGTGTTCTATCATGAAGGCCCCGTGGTCAGTCTGCACCGAGATTTTTCTCCCATATAAATATGGTTTGAAATGTTTCGCGAAGTATATCACAGCAAGAAGTTCTTTCCTTGTGGTGCAGCAAATTTTCCCAGCTTTAGTCAGCACCCGACTCGCATAGGCAATGACGCATTCAGTTCCATCCACCACTTGGGATAATACAGCACCGATTCCAAGTTGGCTGGCATCTGTATCCAACACAAACGGCAGTTCCAGATTGGGGTACGCTAGTATGGGGGCTTTCGATAATCTTCGATTCAACTCTTCGAAATCTTCGTTTCAATTCTTTGTGTAAGTTTATGCAAGGGAGCCGCGACCTTTGCATTGCAAACTGGGGCACATAGCGGCGGCAGTAACCACATAGGCATAAAAAAGTTTCAGAGCTGTGTGACATCACAAGATACTGGACATTCTCTGATGGCTCTTGTTTTTGACGGATCGGTGGATAGCCCTTGGGAGGATACAAAATGGCCAAGATATTCAACTTCCCGCTTGAAAAAATGGCATTTGTTTGGATTAAGCTTTAAGCCGGCTTCCAAAGGCCGTAATATTATTTTGGTGTGGAATATCCTGTGGGACCAATACATGCTACATGGATTTAGTATTGAAAATGTGTTTCCAATTTGAAACGTGTATATCCTGGTGTATTCGGTACGGTATTCCGTGATCCACGGGTGGCAGATTTTCATCTTCGATGACAGTTAATGCTTTACGTCTACGAAAATGTGAGAGTTGAGAACTAGAAGTATACCTCTTTTTATCATCGGGATATGATGTATTGTTCTGGTGAGGCAACGTATGAATTGGCAACACATTTTCAACACAAAATCGATATGGTGTACGTTAGAAGTAGCGGGGTTTTCTCACGCAGAAAGAGAAGATATTACGATCTTTGGGTCCAAGCACTGGCGGCGCTTCATGGGCTGGGATGAGGGGGGGGGGGGGTGCATTTTTACCCCATAAGCGTAGATTTTGCCTTCTCCCTGTCACAAACGCGCCCATCCATTCAACCAGGTACACTCGAAACGTGAACCAATTTCCTCCTCAATTACAAGGTTGGAAAGACAGCTGACGTGTGGGACTCTATATAGATTGGTCATAAATTTTTTCAAACTTTCCCCACCAGTGCGGGGGGGGGGGGGGGGGGCGTCACATTCTCCCACACCCACCGCGACATTACGTGTCTCGATGATGACCGCGGAATCACTTTTCGAGCAAAATCTTTCAGCTCCCCCACCCCCCAAAAAATGTCTCCCTACACCCTTGGATACTCCCTGCCCGGAAAATTCTCTTGAAGTTGTAATCAAAAATTGCCCCCTACGCCTTTGCCACCAGGAGACTATTTGAAAGCGCAATTCATTTCATCCCCTCAGAGGGAAGCCCCCCCCCCCCCCCCCCCCAACAACAATTGATTCCCCCTACACTGAAAAAACCTCCAGCAAACCTTCTAGAAAACAAAAATACAGGGACGTTTAATTGTCTGCTCCAATCGATGGTGAATATGAGTGCGCTTCTTGCGCGAAAGAAGATTTGGGTATTGTCAGTTTGTGTTGGAAAAATGGAACAACCACAACCATCGAAATCTAACAGACCATGATCAGTAATAAATCAACTACTCAGTAGAAACGAATGGAACTATTTGTTTTTGGGGGCAACATGAAAACAGCACAGTGCAAATACAAGGGAAGCAGCACTACGTAATAACAAGAAAATAATAGTAATTCTATGCAAAAAAGGGCAATGGGAAAAATGGCAGTGATTCTCCACAGAATCAAAATCAGATACAAATCTGGTTTCGTGTACATTTCAGTGGTATGAAGATGAGGTTATTTTGTGCCATTAACCTCGTTATTATCTACCAAATAGTTGTGGGACACAGCAGTGCGGGTATGAAAACATAAACATGAAGAAATTCTTTTTGGTAAGATTCAACACCAGATCAGATGTACCGGTTATGCTCCTATTTTTGTACCCCTAATGCGAAATACCGAAATGCTTCAAAGCTTTAAGGCATTCCCAGAATTGCGTTTGCGTTGATACATGTGAAAGAACAAGTAAGGGGGTACATATGGATAGGTGTAGGGCGAACGGAAGGCCAGAAAAAGGGGGAGGGGTAGGCATGTACATTTTAGAGGATTTAAAACCGTCGCTGATCACAGACCTGGAAAACATCAGCACCCCGGCTGAGGTATCGAAAGAAATTGGATGGGTAAGGATCAGTCTGAAAAACAAAAGTATTGCCCCTGGGGTTGTGTATTGTGTGGTGGAGGGAAGCAAACCCGAATGGAATGATTCGATATACTCAACACTAAGGTCCAATATCACCGAACTACAAAACAAGGGGCACGGTATAATTCTGATGGGTGACTTTAATGGCCACATAGGTAATAATGAAGAAGGCATAGAGGGTGGGGACAATAAAGTCAACAGGAATGGAAGGAAGCTGCTGAACTTCACAAACGAGCTCGGTCTGAAGATTCTGAACAGGGACGCGAGGTGTAAGGGAAATGGACCTGGGAGAGGAAGGACAGAAAATCAATAATCGACTACATTCTCACAAATATTAATTTATGGAGGGAGGTGATAGGGGTAGAAGTGGATGATGAGGGTAAATGGAGGTGGATAGTGATCACAACTTGATTACAGTGACGATCAGGGCCAAAAAATCTAGTAAAAAACAAAGGAAGCTTTAAGGAGATTTGGGAACTCAAAAAGGATGCTGACTGGGCGAAGTTCAATGAAAAACTGAAACCAAAGCTAGCAACCGTACCCAAGAGGGGCAGTGTCCAGAAGATGGCCGACGCCATAGTTGCGAGCCTGGTGGAGGCAGGGAAGGAAAGTGTAGGAAAGATCAGGGTGCCAACACGGGAACTTGGGTACAGAGTGAATGAAGAACTGAAAAGGGCCATAAAGGGAAGAAAAGCTAAATGTGCTGCATACAGGAGAAGTAGAAAATGTAAGGGGGCGGAAAGCAACGAGCCCACAGTAGCAAAGGAAGAATACCACTACCAAGCACGAAATAAAGTAAATAAGATTAAAGACGATAATTGGAGAGTACGAAATAGCAGTCTTATTAGGACGATAAGAACGACAGGGGGGTCGAGTTCGAACGTATTTTGGAAATGGGTAAATAAACGTAACAAAGGAAGTAACCCACAGAGTATTAGAGTAGATGGCAGAGTTACAGACGAGCAAGATCAAGTCGCATCAGAACAAGTGAAGCACTGGGAAAAGGTAAAAGATAAGCGATGGGGAGCCCACCTGAGTGTCCGAATCAGGTCGAGGAAAACCTATCAAACTTCGTGTGCAGCGAAATTAAAACGGAGGAGGTACGAAAGGTGATATCAAAATTAAGAGATGGAAAAGCGGGAGGAGTGGATGAAATTCCTAACGAGTTTATCAAAAAAGGGGGAGAAGAATTCGTGGAAAGTCTAACTGCCCTATTCAATCTAGACATAGAAAATGAAGAGGTCCCAAAGGAGTGGAGAGAAAGCAAAGTGACATTTATTCACAAAAAGGGGGAAAAAGACGTTTTGGATTACTATCGAGGGATCTCTGTCAGTAGCAACATTGGAAAGGTTTTCTGTAAAGTCCTGTATGGGAGACTAGATGAGGTGATTGAAGAGAAGGGTTTTTGGGGGGAAATCCAAAATGGCTTCAGGAAGGGAAGGAGAGTTACTGACCATCTTTTCACGCTATCCCAAATGATAGAATCCGCGAAAGCAAAAAAGAAAAAGATGTTTATGGCCTTTTTGGATGTCAAAAAGACATACAATAGAGTATGGAGGGGGGGTATGTGGCGCAAACTAGAGGCTCCGGGCTTAGGAGGCGAGTTTGTTGGAATTATGAAAGCATTTTATAAAGATGTACAGAGTGAACTTAGCCTGGAGAACATTACAACAAAACGTGTGCCTATGGAGATAGGCCTAAAACAGGGGTGTACCCTTTCGCCAATCCTGTTTGCATTGTACATCAAAGGTTTAGGAGATGAACTCATGCGTAGCGACGAGGTGGTAGCAGTTGGGGACTTGAAGATCCCAGGTCTATTTTTTGCAGACGATGTGGTTCTAGTGTCAGAAAGCGAAGAGGGGCTAACGAAAATGCTGGGAATTGTTGGGAAATATGGGAGCAAATGGAGACTCGAACTTAATAAAAGCAAGAGCAAAGTTATACCTGTGGGCCGCAAATTGGACCCCGCTCGAAGGTGGAGAGTGGGTGAGTTCTGCATTCCGGAAGGGAGCAGCAAACCTCTCAGTGTAGGAGAGACAGGTGATTACGAGTATTTGGGGGTAAATATAAACATTACAGGAAGAGGCATATACCGAAACCACACAAATAAATTGATTCTGAAGGGGAAGCGAATCCTTAACCAAATGAAACTCATAGGGAGACACAGTTTCAATAAGGTTTTCGTGGGGAAAACCATTTGGGAAATGGTGGGTCTGCGAAGTATAACATACGGTACGGAAGTGGTACCCCTAAACCAGACGGCCGTAAAGAGCTATGGAAATCATGCAGAACGAGTAATGCCGCAGCGCTAGAAGCAATCAGGGCTGAGCTTGGGTGGATGAGGATCAAGGACAGGATAGACCTGTTGAAACTCGGTTATCTTAATTATTTGGTAAATCTCCCCGACAGCCGATGGTGTAAAGTAATGTTCCTGAGAATTTTCAACTCAAATATAAAAACGGGGTGGATGGTCCAAGTGAGGGAGCTTGTAGAGAACTACTCATTGGAGATCTCGGACCTGGACGTTGGGGCAAACCAGGGTAAAAAATTCGTCAGAGAAAGGGTCATGGAGGATTGTAACCGTAATTGGCGAGAGGGGGTCAAATCAAAGAGGTCTTTGGGTGGCCTGCGTGCTAAAGAGAAGCCTGGTTTTGAAAAGTACCTTGGTAGCACCTTTGGGGGTCCGTGTTGTTCAAGCTGAGATCGCGATCCCTGGAGCTGAGGGGAAAAATTGGGAAAGACGGTGAAAGGGAGTGCCAGATGTGTAATTTGGGCACCGTGGAGACCCTGGAACACTTTCTTCTAAAATGCCCAAAGTATCAGTCTAAAAGAATGAGATTCCCTGGGAGTATAATGGGGAAGTGGGATGGGAGAATGAAGGACATGTGGTTAGGGGGGGGGGGGATCAAAGGAGAGGGTTAATATGCTAATCGGAGAGACTGGGAAGAATGGGGCAAGGGATGTTATCAAGCAGTCCGTCTTCGAGTGTTGGGAGGAGAGGAGAAGCGTGGGAATGGGGAGGCAGTTGGGAGTACAGGGGTAACCAAGGCCTTCTCGTCCGAGAACCGCGACAAATCAGCGGCTGGCCAAAGTGTTATTATTATTATTATTATTATCAGAACAGGCTAGGAATGATAATAATCTGTAAATTAAATTAAATAGAGCCAGGCCAGTTTGCCGCGTGGTTTATTTGGTTTCTTTGTAACTCATGGTACTACATATAAAATTTAGCAGAAATCGAGTAAATATTTAGTTCATTGCAATGGAAATGAGGTGGAGATAAATGACGTTGTTGCACTGTTAGTTTTTTTCTGGTCCATTTACTGTCTTTACTTTAAAATAGCACAAAAATCCAACATTAGTTAGGCTAACATGTAAGGGAGCAAGCGATTGCTACGGGTCTACGTGATTTGATTATCGAGTGGTTTGTCCAGTCTCTGAATAAGTTGTGTGTATAAATAAAATAAATTCTCTTTCAATTAAACCCGTGGGTAGACCGTTGCTAAGGACATGAGTATGTTGCTAAGGAACTCACGTGACAATATTGTTGCACTGGTCGATTAATTTTTTGGTTCAGCTAAGGCCACAACTATGAAATAACATCAAACTCCACCAATTAGTTGACCGCTACTAGGAAGCACGGTAGTTGCTATGGAGACAGCGTGACTTCCTTGCCAAGTGGTGACCGTTGCTAGGGAGTTAGTTGTTATTTAAGTCACGTGGCATAGTTGGTGTTCTAATAGATCGAATTTCAATTGTATTATGGACCCATATACCAAATTTGGCTAAATACTACCTTGTACCCTCCCTCTTGCAAGGAACTCGCATTAGTTGCTTTGGATGCCACATGACATGGTCGGTGGCCCAGTAGGTCGATTTTCTAAATGTATTATTGGTTCACGTGCCAAATTTGGTTAAAATTGGTCCAGTTGTTTGCCGGTTGCTATTGAGTCGCGTTAGTTGCTATGAGAATCACGTGACCTTGTCTGTGCCCTAATAGGTCGAATTCCAAATGTATCATGAGTCGATATACCAAATTGTGTCAAAATCGGCCCAGTATTTTTTCGTTGCTAGGGAGTCGCTTTTGTTAGAATGGGTGTCAAGTGACATGATAAAAGGGGCCAATGGGTTGATTTCCCGATGCATTATGGGCTGAGATACCCAATTTGGTTGAAATAGGCCCAGTAGTTTGTCCATTGCTAGGGAGTCGCGCCGCTGGCTATGGGTGTTACGTGACATGGTAAATGTCTCAATAGATCGAAATCCCAAGGCATTATGGTTTCATACACCAAATATGGACGAAATCCGCCCAGTAGTTTGCAGGTTGCTATGGAGTCGCGTTGGTTGCTATGGGAGTTACGCAACATGGTCAATAACCTAATAGGTTGAATTCCTAATGTATTGTGGTTCCACATAACAAATTCGGTTACAATCGGCTTAGCAGTCTGCTTGTTGCTAGGGAGTCGCTTTGGTTACTATGTATGTCACGTGACATGACAAATGGACCAATTGGCCGATCTCCCAATGTATTATGGGTTCAGATACCAAATTTGGTGAAAATAGGCCCAGTAGTTTGCCCGTTGCCAGGGAGTCGCGCCGGTTGCTATGGCTGTTACGTGACATGGTCAATGGCCCAATAGATCGAATTCCACAGGCATTATGGGTTCATACACGAAGTTTGGTTGAAATCGGCTGAGTAATCTGCGCGTTGCTATGGAGTCGCGTTGGTTGCTGTGGAAGTTATGTAACATGATCAGTGACTCCATAGGTCGAATTCGTAATGCTTTGTGCGTCCACATACCAATATCGATCAAAATCGGCCCACTACTTTCTCCGTTGCCAGGGAGTCGCTTTGGTTACTATGGATGTCAGGTGACATGATAAATGGCCCCGTGGATTGACCTTCCAATGCATTGCGGGCTCAGTTACCAAATTTGGTTAAAATAGGCCCAGTAGTTTGCCCGTTGCTAGGAAGTCGCGTCGGTTGCTATGGGTGTTACTTGACATGGTCAATGTCCCAACAGATCGAATTCCCGCGGCATTGTGGTTTCATACACCAAGTTTGGTTGAAATCGATCCAGTAGTTTGCCCGTTGCTATGGAGTCGCGTTGGTTACTATGAGAATTGTGACGAATCCACTATCCCCAACCCAACACGAGTCTAGATTCAATTTCTCCCTCCCAAAAACAGTTCGATCAGCCGAGGCGGTGCGGTTTCTAAAACCACATCACCCCAGATGGTCGAACTATTTTATAAGAGATATTTAACATTTGCGTTTCCGACCGGGCTTTAAAATAAGGAAAAGGGATCGCAGTTATAATGGGTAGGTCGGAGCCCCACATAAAGTTCTCGGGTAGATGACCCACCTTTAGACTGAAATTAAAAACTACAAACCATCAAGATGTAGCAAGGTAACAATAATTCAACACTAAGAAATGTTATGGTATAATTTATTGAATGAAATTAAACATTATTACATATCCAAAAAGCGTTTGTTTCACTATCTTAAATTGGGCTGAAATTCGGAGGCTAGAGAAAAAAAAATATCAAGAATCCGATAAACAAGGCCCTTTTTATTATGTCCAGGCCACCCAGATTTTCTAATATAATATTAGGAGACTACTATTCTCCCATAGAGGACGTACCAATGACCAAAGGGAACTGTCATAAGAAGCTTCCACCCTCGAAGAACCAGAGTTCGTCGAGTGTGAAGTCTTCCAAATATAAATGAGGAATCACCTACATTCCTCCATAGATGTCATCTCCCAATAGTAATGGTCAGGACTACACAGGTAAGAAGCTTTCACCCTCGAAGAGCCAAAGTTCGTCGAGTGTGAAGTCTTCCACATATAAATAAGGAGTCACCTCTGCTCCTCCATAGGTGTCATACCAAATATCAATAATCAGGCCTCAATCAAGTAAGAAGCTTTCACCCTCGAAGAACCAGAGTTCGTCGAGTGTGAAGTCTTCCAAATATAAATGAGGAATCACCTACATTCCTCCATAGATGTCATCTCCCAATAGTAATGGTCAGGACTACACAGGTAAGAAGCTTTCACCCTCGAAGAGCCAAAGTTCGTCGAGTGTGAAGTCTTCCACATATAAATAAGGAGTCACCTCTGCTCCTCCATAGGTGTCATACCAAATATCAATAATCAGGCCTCAATCAAGTAAGAAGCTTTCACCCTCGAAGAACCAGAGTTCGTCGAGTGTGAAGTCTTCCAAATATAAATGAGGAGTCACCGCTGCTCCTCCATAGGTGTCATACCAAATATCAATAATCAGGCCTCAAGTAAGAAGCTTTCACCCTCGAAGAACCAGAGTTCGTCGAGTGTGAAGTCTTCCAATATAAATGAGGAGTTACCGCTGCTCCTCCATAGGTGTCATACCAAATATCAATAATCAGGCCTCAATCAAGTAAGAAGCTTTCACCCTCGAAGAACCAGAGTTCGTCGAGTGTGAAGTCTTCCAATATAAAAGAGGAGTTACCGCTGCTCCTCCATAGGTGTCATACCAAATATTAATAATCAGGCCTCAATCAAGTAAGAAGCTTTCACCCTCGAAGAACCAGAGTTCGTCGAGTGTGAAGTCTTCCACATATAACTAAGGAGTCACCTCCGCGCTGCCATCTCTGACACCCCGCACACTCGGTGACTACCCAACAAGAAGAACTCACACTCGACAAAAGTTTGTCGAAGGCGAAATTCTTCAAAAAAAATATTCCCGGAGTTCCAGAGAAAAAAAACTACTCTAAAACTTACTTAACTCTGATTCCATTGATCCGACAAACGGAGAAAAAAGAATACCAAATAAATTCCTAAATAACTATCCCAGTCTCACCAATGGCACAGAGAATTCGGTGTTCAGTTTCTCATTCCGGAACTCCAAGGAATTACTATTTAAACTCATGACCAGCCGGCTCTTCCCAAACCTTCCAGAGAAAAGCCAAACAACCTACCCCAGTGAAATCCTATCTCGAACTGACTTTTTCGACGGTCCAGATCACCCACTTCAATTCATACACAACACGAAAAAATCATGCAACCTCTGAAATCTTGTATCGATTCAGGAAATCGCTGGTGTGTGCATTTCCCTCAGTGAAACTTGACAACAATTCAATCAACCGTTACTAGATCTCGTGCTACCTGACACTCTAATCACTGGTGGAGACAACCACCACAGAGAGAGCAAATAAGTAATATGGAATTAACCCCTGTTGGACGACAAACCCCCGACTCCATTTATCAAAAAACAGCACACTACCCCCACCCCAAGGTAAACGTCCTCGTTTTTGGATGGCTCAGATAGTGTTTTTGATTTCTTATTAATAAAGATAAAAATAAAAAAAAAATGATTAATGATTTATAATGACTATATTTACACAAAAAAAAATGGGTCTGAAAAAAAAAATTGAGTACGATCTGTTCATACCTACTATCTAGATTAAATCTTTAGGCATGGGAAGTGCTACATCTGACGGAATAATCTGCCATCACATTTTATGTTTTATACAGCGGTAGGCAGGCCTGGGATACAGAAATCCAACCACCGACCAATTTCAATAAAAATTGAAACCGCTTACCGCCACGATCACTGACATGCGATAAGAGATGTTACCGCCTGGATTAGTTAAATCCCTGATCCGAAGAAAGCCACCACTATAACTTATATATTTATAAAACAATTAAACGGACCATACTTCATTGGAACACTACCCATAATTTACTACATATGAATTTTATCATCGTCCAGATGATGCTGCTCGCAGCGCCAAAAACTATCTTGGAAACCCTGCACACTACTGTATCCTTTTCATCACGACAACCCAGACAACAGCCACAAGATCCATTTATTGTTGGCGCGCTTGAATCATTCTAGATTAGAAAACAATTATCCAATATTTTTATGAATCCCGGAACTCTATTTCTCAATCGCCAACTCCATATTTCCAATTCAAAACAGTTGCAATTAATGCTTCGCTTGGGCAGCATAGTGAGCCCAACAAGGAATCACCATACCATGCCCAATCGAACCATCAACAGAGCCAACAATTGCCATCAAGGTCAATGTGAAATATCTCCAACTTTCACATTAATCACTTCTTTCCCACTTAATAAACCATCAACACATTCCCAATCACCCTGACTAGGGGGTTTTAAATTACAACATCTGGTGAATTTTCCTTTTTATTCTATCCCAAAAATTCTTTTGTGCATTCGGCCGGAGATGTACACCATCTGACAGAAAATGATGAGGATAAACCTGTCGATGGTGAAAATATAAAATATCTTCATCACCTACAGCCTTAAAAGCATCATTGACAGCCATACGTCTAAACTCATAAATCTCATAAGATACATTTCGGGGCTTTACTCTAGGAAATATACTACCTAATGTTATTTTCTTCACCCCAGCAAGCTTCCATTTCTTTAGCAATTCTCGGAGGTCCCGCAGGAAACATTCAAAAGAGAATGTAACGCAATCAATATCATTACCCCCAATCTGAAGAACTATCCATCTAGCCCCTCTGACATTAATATTTTGCAAATGGCTAATCTTTCCCCCAGGTATCCCAACAAATTTCACGGAGGCAAACGGTATGGTACAATGCCATACTTCTGGGCACAATAATAAAAATCGGTACAATCTCGCCACAAAACTGTGTCCAATCACCAGACCCTCCATTTTAAGGAGTCAAAATTAAATCCTAAAAAGCAAAGTTAAATTAGGAAGGTTTACAAGAACCAATTCACATTCAAGAGTCAATGTTAATGGACAACTGTCAATATCGTCTGAACTCATAACCATCAAATACCATGATACACCTACACAACTTCACTGTCACTGGACAACCATCAATATCGTCTGGTTTCATCACCACCAAATACCATGATACACACACATAATTTCAATGTCAATGGACAAATATCAGTATCATCTGGATTCATCGCCATTAAATACCATGACTCACATACATAATTTCAATGTCAATGGACAACATCAGTACCGCCCGGACTCATTGCCATCAAATACCATGATACACATACATAATTTCAATGTCAATGGACAACATCAGTATCGTCTGGATTCATCGCCATCAAATACCATGATACACATACATAATTTCACTGTCACTGGACAACTACCAGTATCGTCTGGATTCATCGCCATCAAATACCATGATACACATACATAATTTCACCGTCAATGGACAAACATCAGTATCATCTGGATTCATCGCCATCAAATACCATGATACACATACATAATTTCACTGTCACTGGACAACTACCAGTATCGTCTGGATTCATCGCCATCAAATACCATGATACACATACATAATTTCACCGTCAATGGACAAACATCAGTATCATCTGGATTCATCGCCATCAAATACCATGATACACATACATAATTTCACCGTCAATGGACAAACATCAGTATCATCTGGATTCATCGCCATCAAATACCATGATACACATACATAATTTCAATGTCAATGGATAACATCAGTATCGTCTGGATTCATCGCCATCAAATACCATGATACACATACATAATTTCACTGTCACTGGACAACTACCAGTATCGTCTGGATTCATCGCCATCAAATACCATGATACACATACATAATTTCAATGTCAATGGACAACATCAGTATCGTCTGGATTCATCGCCATCAAATACCATGATACACATACATAATTTCACTGTCACTGGACAACTACCAGTATCGTCTGGATTCATCGCCATCAAATACCATGATACACATACATAATTTCAATGTCAATGGACAACATCAGTATCGTCTGGATTCATCGCCATCAAATACCATGATACACATACATAATTTCAATGTCAATGGACAACATCAGTATCGTCTGGATTCATCGCCATCAAATACCATGATACACATACATAATTTCACTGTCACTGGACAACTACCAGTATCGTCTGGATTCATCGCCATCAAATACCATGATACACATACATAATTTCAATGTCAATGGATAACATCAGTATCGTCTGGATTCATCGCCATCAAATACCATGATACACATACATAATTTCAATGTCAATGGACAACATCAGTATCGTCTGGATTCATCGCCATCAAATACCATGATACACATACATAATTTCACTGTCACTGGACAACTACCAGTATCGTCTGGATTCATCGCCATCAAATACCATGATACACATACATAATTTCAATGTCAATGGACAACATCAGTATCGTCTGGATTCATCGCCATCAAATACCATGATACACATACATAATTTCACTGTCACTGGACAACTACCAGTATCGTCTGGATTCATCGCCATCAAATACCATGACACACATACATAATTTCAATGTCAATGGACAACATCAGTATCATCTGGATTCATCGCCACCAAATACCTCCCTCAACCTAAAACAAAAAAAAGGAACACCACAGCAGTATACAAAATTTCGCAATTTTCTGTTTCCAACAGCTGAAATTAATTTATGTAATTTATTAGTTACATTACATGAAAGGAATGACCTCCAGTATTAAAAAAAACAAAAAAAAACAATCTTTCTGTGACTCAGTCAAACTGCAACCAATAGGTTTCCAAGCAATCCAAATTTTTAAGTCGTAAATTTCTGGTGGTCTTGCATATTTACCACGGACACATCACTTACGAAAAGTTACATACTGGCGACGCCATCATAAATTACTTACGAAACCCATTCTTACCCTAGCAACATCAACCACCACCCATCAGACACAATCATACCTAACCCCCACCCCAAATGCCCATCCCACATGCGCGCCATGCAAGTCACACCAAAATAAACGACGTATTTGGAATCACTCTTCTACTGGCTCAATTTCACTAGCGTATAATGCTCCCGCTCACGAGCATTTCCAAGTGTAATTCCCAGGGGTCACATTTACAAAACACAAATAGCGCTAGTATTTTTGAGATTACTAAGGTAATTTTTTTACATTTTTAGAATTGCGCTGAGTTAGGGTGTTCGTTTACACAATTTTTCCTAATGGAACACCTCCATTACGACACCCCGTAAGGGAAACCATGGAATCAATTGATTTCCATCCTTTCCCTACATTATGTGACCCATGAGAATACTATATCATTTATCAATCTTTACTTTATCCAATCCACTACCATAGGACATAACCACCGGTCCAATGACCCTACAACTTGTCCTATATATGACTGTTTGAAAGTCAAAATTAAACAATTCTGATTCAAAAGTTTCCAAATGAATCGAACAGCAAATTCTAATGAATTTGCAGTTTATTTTGTCTCCGCCCATTAACCCTTCCTTGGATCCCCAGCACCATTCCTCCTTGCCTATTAATTACAACTTCCAAATGGAAGACATAATTTAACCCTTGCATCGACATATAAGGCACACTCCGGGTAATTTAACAATTTTCCCATGATCACTGGGCACCACATCAAAAATTTAGCAAATCTTATCTTTGCTCGTGAGCTAGAGTTCTCGCCAAATGAATTCATTAAGCCAAATCTTAAATCATAAAATCACCGAATTTAGACCGGGGTCATTCCAGAATAATAAATACAAATCTTTTTTTTTTTTTTTTAAGACAGATCGTACTCATTTGAGTTCAACCAGCGGGGACGACGGACCCTTCGCCCCCGGTGGGTGACAGGATCTCCGCTAGGGGCAGGATTGTTTAAGTTGCTGGAACTGCCCTGAGCCGACTGGTCAGAATCTTCCTCCCGATCAATGAGTTCCGAAAAAGGTAACCTACCAGAATCTCCTGAATTATCTACACTTGTTCCCATATTAGGTCGTTCAAAACATTTTTTTAATCTATTAAAGTGGACCACCTGCAGCCGACCACCATGCTCTCTACAAATAACATAATTTGCATCAGAGAGTCGCTTTTTAACCACAAATGGCCCAAACCAATATTTAGCAAATTTGGGGGTTTGACCTTGCTTTATTTTTGAAATATATAGCCACACTTTATCACCAACCTCATAAGGTCTTCAATGAACTCTACGGTCGTACAACCTTTTCCTATGTTTAATAGCAGTTTCACACTTACTGCTCACAAACTGGAAAATGGTTGCCATTCTATTTTCCAAATCCATCACATATTGAACTCGACTAAGATCCTTATCAGGAACTTTACCAGCCATAAATTCAATAGGTAATCGGATTTCTTTCCCAAAAAGGATCATATTTGGAGTAAGGCCTGTGGTCTCATGAACAGCACTACGATAAGCCATCATAACAAAAGGTAGATAGTATTCCCAGTCGTTATGATTATCTTCAACAAAACATGCTAGCATAGCTATCAATGTTCTGTTGAAGCGCTCAACCTGGCCATCAGACTGAGGGTGATATGGAGATGTTCTTGTCTTGGAAATCTCAAAATATTTACAGATTCCCAAAAACAATTCAGACTCAAAGTTGGCCCCTTGATCAGAATGGATAAACTTAGGCATACCAAAACGGGATATCCACTCTTTAACCAATATTTCTCCAATTGTACTTGCACGCTGATTAGGCATGGCATAGGCTTCAGTCCATTTAGAGAAATAGTCAGAAACAACCAGAATGTAAATGTTTCCACTCACAGATTCCGGTAGGGGACCCAATACATCAAGTGCAACCCTCTCCATCGGTTCCGAAACACGGTCGGTAACCAGGGGGGCCTTTAACGCTTTGTTGGGACTTTTCCGACGTTGACACACCTCACAAGTCTGCACCCACTGTTCTACATCCTTCTTTAGACCAATCCAAAAAAATCTTTGCCTAATTTTCAAATAGGTTTTCATCATACCTAAATGGCCTCCCACCACGGAATCATGGCAATGTTTTAAAATTTCAGGTTTTAGTTTCCCAGGAACAATCCACAAAAATTTATTTTCCTTTCCAAATTCCAACCATTCTCGATAAAGCATACCTTGCCTAACAACAATTTGTTCCCATTGGGCTACATATTTTTTAAATATTAATTCTTCACCCTTCATTTGCTCAGCCGACGGCTTAGAATCATTTGTTTTATTTTCAAACAATTTCTTTAATATTGGATCACTCATCTGATCATCAACCGAAATTACACCTCCTGGAGACAAATCAATAGCATTAGTCTCCAAAGATATCCTACTCAAGGCGTCGGCATTCTTATGTTGCTCTCCTCTACGATGGATGATAGAAAAGTCAAATCCACTCAAATATTCCAGCCAACGGGCCACTTGCCCCGTTGGTTCTTTAAAATTAAACAACCACCTCAAAGATCCATGATCGGTGCGCAGAGTAAAGTGTTTTCCTATCAAATAATGGCGAAAATTTTTAATGCTTTTAATAACTGCCAATAGCTCTTTCCGAGTGACACTATAATTACGTTCTGGAGGAGAATGCACTTTACTAAAATATGCAATTACCTTCTCCTGTCCGTTAACTAACTGAGACAACACAGCCCCACTAGCCTGATCACTCGCATCTGTGTCCAAAATAAACTCTTGCTCAAAATTTGGAAATCCCAAGATTGGACTCTCACATAGTTTATTCTTTAAAATTTCAAAAGATTCTTTTCTAGCCTTATTCCACTCAAATTTTACATTCTTTCTAGTTAATTCCAACAGGGGACCAGCCAAATCTGAGAAGTTCAAAATAAATTTTCTGTAATAAGAACACAAACCGACAAAACTGCGTATATCTCTGACACATCTTGGAATCGGCCAATCCTTAATCCTAGCTATCTTTTCTGGGTCAGCCCGTATCCCCTCTGAGGACACGATATGGCCCCAAAAAGATACCTGTTTTCTAAAAAGAGCACATTTAGAAGGCTTGAGTTTCAAACCAGCTTCCTTAATTTTTGTGAACACCTCTTCCAACCTTTCTACATGTTCTTGGAAAGTTTTAGCATAAATAATTATGTCATCCAGATATATCAGACAGGTCTTCCAATGAAGGCCCTTCAAAACGAGCTCCATAAGCCTCTGAAAGGAATGGGGAGCCCCAGAAAGCCCGAAAGGGAGTACCTTGAACTCATAAAGCCCTTTACCTGTTCTAAAGGCAGTTTTTTCTTGAGCTGAGGAAGCCATCTCCACCTGCCAATACCCTGAAGCCAAATCTAATGTAGAGAACCAACTGGCCCCCTGCATTCCTTCAAGGCTGTCATCAATGCGTGGCAAGGGATATGCATCCTTCCGAGTTACAGCATTTAACTTACGATAGTCTACACAAAAGCGTAGGCTACCGTCTTTTTTTTTAACCAGGACAATGGGGGCCGCCCACGGACTATCCGAGGGTTGTATTATCCCCTGTTCTAACATTTCTTGTAACTGCCTATCAACTTCCTGTCGCTTATGTACAGGAAGTTTATAGGCTCTTTGTTTTATGGGTGGATGTTTACCCGTGTCAATATCATGTTTTATAATACTTGTTCGACCTAAATCTTTATCATGGCGGATAAAAACCGACTCATTTCTATCAAGAAGCATTTTAACTTGAAATACCTGATCCGTAGTCAAAACAGTTTCATCAATTGTTTGCTGGAGAGAATACTTATCAACATTTTCTTGTTTTACATTTTCTTGAATTACACTATTTCCCAGAACCTCCCCTTGCTGGAATACTGCCACTGTTTCACCTTTTTTCAAGGACTGGGGTACCCCGGTGGTATTTACTAACCTCATTGGCACAACATCTCCATTTGAAGTACCCACAAAACTTCGCCCAACCATAATCCCATTATGTTTTTCTGAAAATTTTTGATCTACCTCACAAATTCCCTCTAAAAGAGAAACATTACTTACCTTACCATTAATTATAATCTCGGAAGATGGAGGTATAGTTACATTTTCAATAAGCATGACCTCATTACTATCGTTGTTATTGCCAAAATTTAGGGGAATTTCTTTTCCTGCTAATTTAACACAATTCCTCCCCAGATAAATGTCTAAGTCTAGGGCAGTCATCAGATCAACCCCCAATATTCCCTCAAATGATAACTCGGCAACATAAAACTCTTGATCAAAACTATTATTACCTATATTAATGGGAAGGTTGATAACTCCTGGCACCTGCAAGGGTTGTCCGCTAGCTCCACAAACCTCTCTAGGAGCTGCTTGTAATTCTGAAGAATCCTTTCCAAATACCTCTTCCAATACCTTAGTACTTAATATGCTAATGGCTGATCCAGTGTCCAGCAAAAATTTTACCTCTTTGTCACAAATGGTTAAGGGAAGAAAAAAATGACCAATCTTTTTCTCAGGGTGGGCCCCATTCTGTTGGAGCTGAGGTTTGACCCCAACCCCAGCTCTTATTCTTTTAAACCTTGCCTATTATTCCACCTTCCACCTCTTCGACCCCCATAATTCCGACGAACATTTCCTCGACCACGTCCACGAGAAAAATCTTCCCGAGTATTTTGTATTTCCGCTATTTTGTCAATTCCATCCTCCTTCCCCAATTGTTCTAAAAATTCGCGTCTCATTTCCCTTTGTTCTTTGCGCAAATCATCAATCTGAAACCGCAGATCAGTCAGCGTCTGAGTTAATAATTCCAATTGCTCGGAATTAACAGCTTCGTTGTCAGAAGGTTGGACAGTGGAAGCAACTTCCACTCTCCTATATGATTCTTCCTCTAATGCCAAACGAACCGCGGCATCCAACGTCTCGGGTTTTCCATGCAACACCTGCATCCGAACGTCTTTATCCGTTATGGCTTCAACAAAAGCTTCTTTTGCCAAATCGTCCCTTAAAATGGATGGGGCTGAAGGGTAAGCTTTCTTTACCAATCTACGTATACTACTAGCCAGCTCGGGGAGTGTTTCTCGAGCGGTTCGCCTTCTTGAACGCAATTGTGACCTATAAATTGCCGTACCTCTAAAGGGATCAAATCGATCTATCAAACTTTTTAATATTTGTTTTAGGCCAATCTTATCATTACTATCTAGATCTTCGTAAAATTGCAATGCGGCCCCTCTTAATGAAACTACCAAAAATCTACAAGCCACCACCTCTGACCATTCATTGATTTCTACACATTTTTCAAAATGCGTCACCCAATCAACCACATTGGTGGACCCATTAAATGTTTCTGGTGTAACCACCGGTTTTCTGGGCCCGTTATATTGTTCACCACTTTTGGATGGACGTTCCTTAAGAGCAGGAAGGTCCGCACCCGGTGCCACTAACGCCCGATCACCCTTATCTTGATAGCTGACCCTCGCAAGAGGAGTTTTAACTTTCTTAGGAATGGCACCCGAAGCTCTTCTACAAAATTCACGCGCAGAACTTCCTACCTGTTTATGAATTCCATTGTCCAAACCATTATGTTTTGGAATTTCACTCACTTGAATTTCTACATTTTCATTAAAAGACGTAGGAGTGGCCTCTGGTGTTTCTTGAAAAAAATCTAGAGCCTCAGCCATGGGGTATCTCCTTGGTGTGCTAATATCTGGATTTGTAGCCAAATCAGTTAACTTTTTAGATGCCCCCAAGTATTCATCCAGCCCTTCCGAAATTCCCGTAGCCATATTAAATTTGAACCAATACTAAACAATTTACCTGTATTAAATTTCTATACATCAGTCTTATGGTATCATAAAATATCCTGTCGGCGACGCCAATAACTGTGACGAATCCACTATCCCCAACCCAACACGAGTCTAGATTCAATTTCTCCCTCCCAAAAACAGTTCGATCAGCCGAGGCGGTGCGGTTTCTAAAACCACATCACCCCAGATGGTCGAACTATTTTATAAGAGATATTTAACATTTGCGTTTCCGACCGGGCTTTAAAATAAGGAAAAGGGATCGCAGTTATAATGGGTAGGTCGGAGCCCCACATAAAGTTCTCGGGTAGATGACCCACCTTTAGACTGAAATTAAAAACTACAAACCATCAAGATGTAGCAAGGTAACAATAATTCAACACTAAGAAATGTTATGGTATAATTTATTGAATGAAATTAAACATTATTACATATCCAAAAAGCGTTTGTTTCACTATCTTAAATTGGGCTGAAATTCGGAGGCTAGAGAAAAAAAAATATCAAGAATCCGATAAACAAGGCCCTTTTTATTATGTCCAGGCCACCCAGATTTTCTAATATAATATTAGGAGACTACTATTCTCCCATAGAGGACGTACCAATGACCAAAGGGAACTGTCATAAGAAGCTTCCACCCTCGAAGAACCAGAGTTCGTCGAGTGTGAAGTCTTCCAAATATAAATGAGGAATCACCTACATTCCTCCATAGATGTCATCTCCCAATAGTAATGGTCAGGACTACACAGGTAAGAAGCTTTCACCCTCGAAGAGCCAAAGTTCGTCGAGTGTGAAGTCTTCCACATATAAATAAGGAGTCACCTCTGCTCCTCCATAGGTGTCATACCAAATATCAATAATCAGGCCTCAATCAAGTAAGAAGCTTTCACCCTCGAAGAACCAGAGTTCGTCGAGTGTGAAGTCTTCCAAATATAAATGAGGAGTCACCGCTGCTCCTCCATAGGTGTCATACCAAATATCAATAATCAGGCCTCAAGTAAGAAGCTTTCACCCTCGAAGAACCAGAGTTCGTCGAGTGTGAAGTCTTCCAAATATAAATGAGGAATCACCTACATTCCTCCATAGATGTCATCTCCCAATAGTAATGGTCAGGACTACACAGGTAAGAAGCTTTCACCCTCGAAGAGCCAAAGTTCGTCGAGTGTGAAGTCTTCCACATATAAATAAGGAGTCACCTCTGCTCCTCCATAGGTGTCATACCAAATATCAATAATCAGGCCTCAATCAAGTAAGAAGCTTTCACCCTCGAAGAACCAGAGTTCGTCGAGTGTGAAGTCTTCCAAATATAAATGAGGAATCACCTACATTCCTCCATAGATGTCATCTCCCAATAGTAATGGTCAGGACTACACAGGTAAGAAGCTTTCACCCTCGAAGAGCCAAAGTTCGTCGAGTGTGAAGTCTTCCACATATAAATAAGGAGTCACCTCTGCTCCTCCATAGGTGTCATACCAAATATTAATAATCAGGCCTCAATCAAGTAAGAAGCTTTCACCCTCGAAGAACCAGAGTTCGTCGAGTGTGAAGTCTTCCAATATAAATGAGGAGTTACCGCTGCTCCTCCATAGGTGTCATACCAAATATCAATAATCAGGCCTCAATCAAGTAAGAAGCTTTCACCCTCGAAGAACCAGAGTTCGTCGAGTGTGAAGTCTTCCAATATAAAAGAGGAGTTACCGCTGCTCCTCCATAGGTGTCATACCAAATATTAATAATCAGGCCTCAATCAAGTAAGAAGCTTTCACCCTCGAAGAACCAGAGTTCGTCGAGTGTGAAGTCTTCCACATATAACTAAGGAGTCACCTCCGCGCTGCCATCTCTGACACCCCGCACACTCGGTGACTACCCAACAAGAAGAACTCACACTCGACAAAAGTTTGTCGAAGGCGAAATTCTTCAAAAAAAATATTCCCGGAGTTCCAGAGAAAAAAAACTACTCTAAAACTTACTTAACTCTGATTCCATTGATCCGACAAACGGAGAAAAAAGAATACCAAATAAATTCCTAAATAACTATCCCAGTCTCACCAATGGCACAGAGAATTCGGTGTTCAGTTTCTCATTCCGGAACTCCAAGGAATTACTATTTAAACTCATGACCAGCCGGCTCTTCCCAAACCTTCCAGAGAAAAGCCAAACAACCTACCCCAGTGAAATCCTATCTCGAACTGACTTTTTCGACGGTCCAGATCACCCACTTCAATTCATACACAACACGAAAAAATCATGCAACCTCTGAAATCTTGTATCGATTCAGGAAATCGCTGGTGTGTGCATTTCCCTCAGTGAAACTTGACAACAATTCAATCAACCGTTACTAGATCTCGTGCTACCTGACACTCTAATCACTGGTGGAGACAACCACCACAGAGAGAGCAAATAAGTAATATGGAATTAACCCCTGTTGGACGACAAACCCCCGACTCCATTTATCAAAAAACAGCACAGAATCATGTCACATCGTCAGTGATCCAATAGATTGTATTCGTAATGCACCGTGGGTCCACATACCAAATTCGGTTAAAATCGGCACTGTAGTCTGTCCGTTGCTAGGGAGTTCCGTGTTGCTATGGAAGTTAAGTGGCATTGTCAGTGGATCGATAGGTCGGATTCTTACTATATTTTGGGTCAATCAAAGAATAATTCCAACTTGGTGGGTGCGGGGTGTTAACCCTCGTTTTATTTTTGCCTGAACCACTGTACACCCCAATTAACTCGGAATAACGATTTTACATAATGTGATTTTTTTAAAGTGTATTCGGGGGGTGGGGGGTGAGGGGTCTTCACTGGCATTGAGATGTGGTATTCACGTTCCTTCTTAAATTGGTACTGGGACGTTTCGGCCTTGGGCTCGTTCAGGCAGACGACACTTGATTAGAAACAGCTGCTTAGGTTGAACGTCTCTTTGTTTAATTTCATTTCAATAAGATTTGAACAATAAAAAAAATTGTTGAAGTGGCTTACCGTTTTTACAAAAAAATGTCTTTTAATACAATAATTCACCCCCACCACCACCACTCTTCAACACCCCCAGCTCAGTTATTTTTATGTCGGGCGTCAGCAATAAATCAGAAACAGCTGCTTAGGTTGAACGTCTCTCCAGTTAATTTAATTACAATTGTTGAAGCGACTTACCGTTTTGACATTTGCGGTGCTGCCATTGATCAAAACTGTCACATGTAAAATTTTGCATGTTGTCTGGGCCTGACTTCGCCTCCACATCTCGTGCACGGATGTTGAGACATTTTGAGACTGAACACATTATGCAGATCAGACGAATGAAAGGTTTTAGCGCGTCGAAGGCGCGCAGGGACGATGTGGAATTTACCAATCCCTTGCGACCAGGTTAATCTTATTTTAATTCACTTGAATCACACAGGCCTAGCTTCCTATTGCCTCAAATGGGGTCTGAGGTGGTATGCACGCGGTTAGAATTTCCGGCAGTTTACGTTGGAGTGATAGATTATCAATAATCAATCCCCCAACGCCATTAAGACTATTGGAGAGTGGGCTTTATTCGGTTCCAGCTTGGCGATGGTAGAGGTTTGATGTTTGATCCCCACCATGGTGGCGAGTCAGAATAGAATTTTGTGCGATGGCAAATTTAAGGGAAGAAGAGAGAAGAAAACCAAACTGCAACGCCGGTTTTGTAGCGGTCCCGGTATATGACCATAGCGGTTACAAAAAAGGAGTGGAGAAAGCTCCAACAGTTTAGTTTTGAAAAACCGGGAGTCATCCATCAAGCCGTCTGGGAGATAGCATGCCGTATGTGATTCGGGAATTCCAAATGACCTCCCCACCCCACCCCCCCCCCCCCCCACCCCCAACAACAACTGTTCCGTCCGTGCTGATCAGTGACATGTGGATGGGGAAGCCAGCATTTTTTCCCCGAAATTTATATCTCGGGGAGGGGAGACCCGGCAGCAGGTGGAGATTTTCCTCGCTGTTCGGAACTCCCACTGGTAACAGAGGCAAGTTTTCGTGCGTATCGTATCATCCGCAGCCAGTGCTGAATTGTTGTCACCGAGTGCCTGGCTCACCCCATCGCAATGATGTAATATTTAACCCTTTCGATGGATACGCCCCAAACTATTTAGTTTTCCTATTGAGGAAGTAGTTTTATCGATGTCCACGTGGGCTTGCGCAGAGCCACCCGCAAGGCATGATTTTGGACCTGTTGTAGATTTTCAATGTTGGTTTTATTCAGGTCACTCGTTATTATGGCCCCATACTCTAGTACTGGGCGTATATATGATTTGTAAAGCTTGAGGAGAACTTCTTTATTGGCTCTCCAATTTTTACCTCTAATCATTTTCAGGAAATTGATGCGTTTAGTGGCTTTGACAGTGGCTGAGTTTACGTGATTGTTTAGATTGAGATTGCTATCCAGGGTGAATCTCAGAAACTTTGCCTCATTACTAGCTTCAAGTTTGTGGTCGTAAAGCTTAAGCTCAATATTAGGGACAGCTTTTTTCCTTTGCTTTTTATAGAATCTGATTCTTTGTGTTTTCGCGGCATTTAACTTGATGCGCCACAGAGCGCACAAAGTGTTGCAGGTCGCAGATGCTGTCCTGCAGGCGGTTTTGTATTATGTTTCGAGACTTACTGGCCCTCCACATTCCTTTGTCGTCTGAGAATTGAGATAGTTCAACATGGTTCTTCCCTACTTTGTCAATGTCATTCACATATATTATAAATTCATGCGGGCTAAGGACCGATCCCTGTGAAGTGCCCGCTTCGAGTTTTACCTTTACCTCGTCTGACACCTCGCGGTTGACCCTCACTTTGATTTTTCGATCAGATAAAAATGATGATATAATCCTTAGAATTTTGGTAGGTAGCCCCATTTTAGCTAGTTTGTATCCCATGCCATTGTGCCAGACAGAGTCAAACGCTTTTTCTACGTCGAGTAATAGCGAAGTTTCTATTTCATTTGACTGAACGCCGTTTTCATGTAATCTACCAGTCTAAAAACATGTTCGATTCCCTCCCTTTCGCTTCTGTGGGCCATTTGCCATTTATTGAAAAAAGTGAGTGATTCGAGATAGCTGCGGAGTCTAGTCGTGAGAATCCGTTCGAATTTTTTTCTATTACAGCTGAATAGGCTGATTGGGCGGTACCTAGCTGAGTTGCTCAAGTCCTTGTCGGTTAGTAAGTCTACCGAAAAAGTACTGGGACATTGTTTCAGGATTTTGTATGAGACCTCGTCCCCTCCTGGGGAAGAAGAAGACTTACATTTTTTAATTGTGTTAGCCACTTCTTCTTGGCTTATCGGTTCCGTGAGTTCATGGCCATCTCCGTCCTGGGGTATTTGGCTGAAGTTGGCATCGTTAAACGTTGTCTTGTTGTATTGAACAAATTTGTTTACTTTTTCTTTGAACTCGTCATCAAACCTATCGCCCTCATGTGGGCGATGATATTTCGTAAGGAGCTCAGCGAAGGTGCCAGCCTTCGCCTTGTCATCCAGGGCCATAGTTCCATCGCTGATCTTAAGAGACTTATTGTTGGCGTCTTTATGTTTTTGTCCAGTAAGGGTTTTAAAAGTATCCCAAAACTTCTTAGGCTCCCTGAGTCCATTTAGATTTTCCGTTGCTTTTTCCCATCTTACGCGATTGTCGTTTGCTATTGCTTTTTTAACTTCGCCGTGGAGGCGATTATACACGGCTTTAAGTTCGACCTTTTTAGTTGGAAGTTTTTCTGACTTGTAGATTTTGCACGGGAGGCCTTTCTTTTTTGTTTTATTATTTGGAGTGTGGTTTCAGTTATTCTGTTGGTCCGCGGTTTAATCGTCTGTTTGGGACAAATCTCATCAAGAGTGTTGTTAATGACTTCACTGAGATTGGTACATGATTGCTCGAGCTCGCAGGTATTCAATGGGTCGTTTTTGTTTATTTTAACCTGAATTATTTTTCTGAAGAGGTCCCAGTCAATTTTAGATAGATTCCTCCTACTCATTGTGGGGTATCTTGTGGGTCCACTGCAACCGTGTAATGTAGCATGAACAGGCAGGTGGTCGCTACCTAAATCATCGTCCTCCACAAATATGTCTTGCATTTGATTAGTTAGTGATTTACTGGTTATAATTAGGTCAAGGATGTCGGATTGGTGGGGTGTGTTGTTACTGACGTGGGTAATGTCTTGGTCGTTATTTAATACAAAAAGATCAAATTGTTTGATGATATTGAAGAGGGCATCGCCATTGGGCTCCGTTTTATTGCATCCGAAAACCTGATGCTTGGCAGTGAAATCACCTAAAAAATACAGTGTTTGTGATTTTTCACAAAGAATTCAAAGACTTTGCTGTCAACTGTTTTTTTTCGGTTCATTATAATATGAGATTACGGCAGCTTTTTTATGATCTTGTTCAGTCTCAGCGGCAATCACCTCTGCGTTGAGGTGATCGCTTGATATCATTTTATATTTTAAGTTCTGCCTTATGAGGAGTGCGACTCCGCCTCCACATTGTGTGGGACGGTCTCGTCTAATGATGTTGAATCCACTTAGCAAAAATGTCTTACTTGGCTTTAACCATGTTTCGCTGGTACCAATCACCTCTCCGTTTGTGAAGTAATCGGACATCTGTGAGCTTTTGCAGTTAACGCTTCGAGCGTTCCACTGAATTATTTTCAACTTATCCATAACTGGTCAGTACCTGACGTAATTGTACTAGTTAACTTGTTATGGGTGTTATTTATATTTTATTTATGGCGGCTTCTATTAGCCAGGAAGAGATTTGAGTTCGATATAGCTTGGATGCTGTTTTCCCACCTTCTTTTCATATGTCGGAAAGACTGACGCCGAAGTGTTTATTCATTATATTAAAAACTGAACCATCCATTAGACTGCACATCAAATGCGGAGAGGTTGAGTTTTCTACGCTGTTGACATTCATAGCTTTGAGTTCTATGTCGGTTTTAACTTTTTGTAGTGGGGACACCCCCGATAATTGCTTGGGTGTTGCCCGTTACAATTTGGGCATTTCAGTGTTGAAACCTTGCATGACTTTGTTAAATGTTTTTCGCCGCATTTCATGCAACGCAACTCTCCTTTGCATCTGTTCGGCATATGGACAAATTTCTTGCATTTATGACAATGTGTGGGCTGAGGCAAAACACGACACTCCTCAGTCTCATATTTTTGTCCATTCATACAAACACCTTTGTTGATGAAGTTTAGTTTTGTGGACCTATTTGGGGCATTTTACTTTAATTTTCCACGTAGGGTTGCATGTAGCCTTAGATATTAGTCTGCCCCACGAGTATCCCGACAGGGCTTCATCAATATCCCCATCATTAATCTTTGTGGGAACCCTTGTGACGACTACTCAAGGGTTTTGCAGCGGTTGATGCTATTGTTTATTCGTCTGGTGTTTGGCCGTATTATCCTTATGAGGTTGTTTAGAAAGGGCTCTTACCTTGTCGGCGAACGATACACCACTGTCAGTGGTGAATGTTGGCGTCGACGGTATCGTTTCCGTTGCGTTACTATCTGCCGATTTCCCATCATTATGGATCTCCGCACTGGTTGTTACCACTGTAACATCCATGGTGTCCGAGGTCTCAACGACAACAACACCCGGGTTATCGGTGTGTGTCGAGGGTTTCCGGGTTTTCTTAGCCACCGTTTCTATTTCCAGGGGCTCACCATTTTCTTGGAAGTCTGTATCCAATTTCTTTTTCGGTCGCGGCGTAATCTGATTGACCACACCACAGGTGGGAACAGTAGTTGCCTCTTGCTCTATGAGCGTACGCAACCAGTTATCTTGACTGGCGGTGACGAGTTCCGAGCCCTGATTTGATGATATCTCCAAAGAGATGTCGTGCATAGGTCTCCCCATCTCAATGGTATTATCTATAAAGGGCGAAACAGATGTAGAATTAGTTTTGCCCACTATCCTCTTGCTAGGATTAGTTTTGAAATCTGCTGAGTTGTATCAACTGGTTTAGAAGCACTAGCTATATCCGTAACTGTGTTCGGTTTAGGGCCCAACGGGTTGGACTCCACACCCTTACCCTTTTGTTTAGAGTTTCCGTTGCTGGAGCACGAACCCAAGTCTGAATTATTTCTACTTTTCCCTTTTTTCCAGATGCCGACTTATTTTCCCTTTTTGATTCCGTCGAAACTTTTATTAATTCCATTTTTCCTTCTCTAACTGTTCTTTTTTACCCCTAAGATCCGAGCGCAAACCCTCTATAGTCTGGCTATCTCTTTTTGAAAACCAGACATCATCGATGTTGAATCCACTCCCGAAGTGGGTTCACTGGTGGAGTTAGTTGTCATATCACCCTGTTCAGTTATCAGTTATTGTCTAAGTTATCAGCAAATTATTGGTAAAATATTTAGTTAAAGTATATGTAGTATTAACAGAGAAAAGCAGACAGAAAATAGATAGAGCTAAAGATAAACACTTACAAAATTACACTAGAGTGCACAGAAGTGGTACAGAGAACAATAGGCTTTGTTAATATTCAAGCTGTGAGATGTGTTCAGTCAGGAGCTTTAACAGACACGGACGGGGTGGTTTCGCGCGCCGAAGGCGCGCAGGGACAGTTTGGAGCAAGCCCCTTTCGACCCTCATTGGCTGTTTGAGATCTTTTGGATTTATGTCAAGGCGTGTTGAAAGAGGAAAAGGTTCAGCTACTCGGCAGAATTTTCTGGCTAAGGTGTCACGGGTGTAAGGTTGGCAGCGTTGATTGAACCGTCGGGTGATGACCAGTGTAGGAGGTTGGATCCTCTCACAAAGGTGCTACCTCTCTCCGAGGGTGCTGTGGTGTTTTATTTTCGGGCAAGTATAGTCTGCCACTTCGGAGATGATTTCGATGGTGGGCCATCATTGGCAAGTATAGTCTGCCTCAGGCTGTCTTAGTCGGGGTTTATGTTCGTGGAAGGACATCTTTGGAGAGATAACAACAACGACCCCTTTCGAGGACCACCAGAAAGAAGACCCGAACTTCCCTGGTTCGGGGGCAGGCCTGCATTACGATCCTAATTGGCTGGGTCAAAGGATGCGCAAAATAGATGCGTACAAAAAGGGGCAGAGGTAGGACGCAGGAACAACGCTCGCCTCCCTTGAAGTGGTCGACCACTTCTTGGGATGGAGTGAAGGATGTTCAGGAACCATGGGGATTACAGTTTCCATAACGGTTATAGTTTCCTTAGCGGTTATTGGGGTGCTGGTCAAAAAGCATCTTCTGTGTACCTGCTAAAAGAAGGCAGAATTAGTTATCATTAGAATATGTAAAATATAAAAAATAAATATAGCATATTTAGTTTAATGCAGTCTTCAAATATGATGTGATTTTAGCTGAGTCGGTGAAGGCAGCCCTTTCTGTTAGAAGGTCAAAGCTAAGCTGTTAATCTGCCTGTTAGCTCACCGTCTCGTTCCCTATTTTTTCTCGAGCATGTTTAGTCTTTAAACGTGATGTAATTTTAGTTGAGACAGACACGTCCGATCAGTATGATTGTCAAGTCAAAGAGATGAATCTTATGCAGATCTGATAATTTTCCGTAAGGAATGGTTTCACGCGCCAAAGGCGCGCAGGGACGGTATGGGGAACAGGCCCCTTTCGACCCTCGTGCAGATCTTCCCAAAACGTTCCGCTTTTATTCAATAAAAGTCGGCCGATGAAACAGAATGATAGAAAATAACAAATGACTTATAATCAGCAGAGAATACAGTTTCTTTTTATCTTTGGAAAATCAGACAATAGATTATCACATCTTCCTTTGTCTCCCATCTGAATTTAAGAAGATCTGATTTTTACCAAAACATCCATTTTAGATTGCTCGTCACACCTTTTCCTGAGTAATTACTCTAAAACAGTATTAGAATCATGACACGTTTGTCGCACAAACATAGCTCATTTGTATGTTATCACAACAATAACACTCCCACTCACCTTGTAAAAAAATATTTGGGGTCAGAAATGTGTGCAACATTGTATTGTACGGGAGCCAATAAAGAAGTTCTCAAGCTTTACAAATCATATATACGCCCAGTACAAGGGTAACTTACTGAAAATGCTAAAGGGAACTTCATGGGGAGCCAACCAGTCCACCCTACTCAAACTATACAAAGCCTTTGTGAGCCCAGTACTCGAATACGGGGCAATCATCCTAACTGACCTCAACCAAAGCAATATGGGTAAACTCCAGAAGGTCCAAAATCACGCGCTTAGAGTCGCCCTCCGCGCCCCATAGAACACACCCATCGAAACACTCCACGACAGGGCCGATATCCCCACCATCAATGACCGCCTAGCAACCCTGGCCGCGAAAAATCATGACCGGCCAGCCGACAGTGAACTAATTGCCGAAGTTGGAGCCATTTGCGAAAGCCGACAAAAGCCCAAAAAATTCCAATCAAAACTAAGACCGCTCGAAAGAACTAGGGAACGAGAAGGTGAACTAACAGGCAGATTAACAGCTTTACTGTGGCCTTCTTCGCCGACTCAACTAAAATTACATCACGTTTAAACACTGTATAAGGTTTATGTGTAAACATGTTATCCCTGAACAAAAACGCCCGCGATCCCCGACACCTCCAAATACCTTTAAATGAACCTAAATAAGATCGCATCCAGCGAAGGGTGCAACAGGAAAGAAACACCCTCGGGTGTGGTTTAGTGTGCTAAACTTGTTACCCTCCTGCTGCAATCTCATTCCCAGTCGCGGAAGCTCAGCCCACATAAAACGCTCGCGATCCCCGGCACCTCCAAATAAACTCAAACTAACCTAAATAAGGTCGCAACCAGCGAAAGGTACAACAGGAAAGAAACACCCTCGGGTGTGGTTTAGTGTGCTAAACCTGTTACTCTCCCGCTGCAATCTCATTCCCAGCCGGGGAAGCTCAGCCCACATAAAACGCTCGCGATCCCCGGCACCTCCAAATAAACTCAAACTAACCTAAACATGGTCGCAAACAGCGAAGGGTACAACAGGAAAGAAACACCCTCGGGCGTGGTTTAGTGTGCTAAACCTGTTACCCTCCCGCTGCAAACTCACTCTCAGCCTTCTCAGCCTAAGAAGGTGAGCTAACAGGCAGATTAACAGCTTAACTGTGGCCTCCTACCAGAAAGGGCTGCCTTCACCGACTCAGCTAAAGATTAGATCATAAATTAAACAAAATGTGCTATTTTAATCTTTTTATATTTTACATATTCTAATGAAAACTAATTCTGCCTTCTTCTTTTAAACAGGTACAAAGAAGATACTTTTTGACCAGCACCCCAATAACCGCTATGGACACTACAACCGTTATGGAAACAGCAACCCCCATGGTTCCTGAACATCCTCCACTCCATCCCCAAAAGTGGTCGACCACTTTAAGGGAGGCGAGCGTTGGTCCTGCGCCCCGCCTCTGCCCCTTTTTGTAAGCGCATTGCGCATGTTTTGCCCCAACCTAATAGGATTACAATGCAGGCCTGCCCCCGAACCAGGGAAGTTCGGGTCTTCTTTCTGGTGGTCCCCGAAAGGGGTCGTTGTTGTTTTCTTTCAAAGAGTCCAACCAAACAGAGACAGCCTGAGGCAGAGCAGATTATACTTAGTTAGTTTAAACAATATTTATTCAGAATTGAACATGATATAATACATGCAAAAGATTGATAATATTACATTAACTGTACAGAATTTATAATAAAAGGTATGCAGTACAGCAAGACATGTAGAAATAGCTGACAATATCAAAGGAGAGGATTCGGCAGAAAGCAATTAGCTTATATAAGCCATCTCCTGGAACATTTCTAAAATAGCAAAGTATATAGGTGGTTGCTAAAACTGAGTAAAATATTGTTTGAACTCATTGTCGTTGTTGGATAGAAAGAGAAAAGTGTCAGAACTAGGGGAAAAAGGGAAAAAATGAAGAAACAACAAGAAAAGCACAAGAGAAGAAGAAAAAAATTAAAAGAACAAAAAAGAAAAAAAAAATCAAGAAAGAAAAAACAAACAGACTAATGGAAACAAAGACGCAGAATAATCTGCAGATGAAACCACTTGAAAGCAGTATTAATACCAGAAGCGATCAAGTGAGTGTAGTCTATGACTCTATTGATGAACAGTACCATCGTCGCAAACAGACAAGAGACGAGTCAAGAGTCCGCGCCTGGACTGTTCTCACCACTCTTCCAGCTCAGAGGAGTTAAAAATTAATTTCAACAGGATACTGTTGGTACGGAGAGACAGTCTAGGGGCGGACTCCGGGCAGTCCGCGGTATACTACCCCAGGAAGGTTAGTGTCAAAAATGTTATTGTGATGTATTTACTGGTGCATATACACCTGTCGATATACCATAATGAAATAAGTCTACATATATACTGCAACTCAGTGAAAGCGCCCACTTTGTATGATATATTCTTGCACGACTCTGAACACAAGATAGTTGTCAGTGATGCTCAAATGCTCAGACCCATACAGGAGCATAGAAAGATCAAAGGTAAAAGGCAATGTATTAATTGTTAGATTACGTACATCTGTATAGTTTGTACAGTACAGAAGAAAGTGTTCAGTCGTTTCTATGCCACCACACAGACACACAGGTGAAGACGAGAGGTGATTATCATACAGATGGGCGTTAACACCGCTACAGTGCAGACGCAACCTACAATGATAAATTTGAGCTGCTCGAGATTTGGCCCCGGCATAGAATGTGGGCGGACGTTGATTCCCGCCATTTAGGAACCTTCTGAAATTTATGATGGAACAATTTTCCCTAACCGAGACGGGCAACATATTCCATTGTTTGGTAACATCTGGAAGAAACGAAGACTGGTACAAACTAGTATGACAAAACGGAACTCGGTGGGTTTTATTTGATCGAGTATTGTTGTGAAGACTGATGGACGAAGTAACTGGCGGTACTTTGTTTGAAAGGTATGGAGGAACAAGTTTATGATACATCCAAGTACAGGATTTATTTAGGGTCACACCCAAATGCTTGTGAGTAGTTACTTCGGTAATTCGAGTTCCACTTAGATATAAAGGTGGATGCGTAGGAGCAATGATCTTACGCGAAATTAACATAGTCTGTGTTTTTTGAGGATTAAACTCAATCAACCATGATTTGGCCCAATGTTCTATCTTGGCCAAATCATGGTTGATTAATGCTGCAGCTTGGCCGGGGTTCTCTACAATGAGATAAAGAGATGTATCATCAGCAAATAGCCGTATACTACTCTGTAAGTTTTCGGTAATGTCGTTGATGTATATTAAAAATAACAGCGGACCTAGAATGGATCCTTGTGGAACTCCAGAAGTTACTGGTCTCCAAGGAGATGCCTCGGAGGCTATCAAAACCCGTTGTGACCTATTCGAGAGGTAAGACTTTAGGAAGGAAAGCAAGTCGCCTGTTATTCCTATCTTTTCAAGCTTGTGGATAAGACCAGTGTGCCAAACCTTATCAAATGCCTTACTCACGTCACAAAAAAACAACCCTAACTTCTTTCCCTTCATCAAGAGCATGGCAGAATTCATCATAGATGTCTGTCAGTTGTAAAACCGTTGAATCACCCGGGGTAAAACCAGATTGGAACTGACTAAGGATATTATTATCGCAAATGAAACGCCATAACCGCTTGAACACACATTTTTCGAATAGTTTCCCAACACAACTAATCAGCGATATCGGGCGATAATGGTAACTAAGTTAGGAGGATTCTTGTTTAAAACTGGCGTCACGTTGGCTTTTTTCCATAAGGCTGGGAAATAGTTGTTACTCAGAAGTATGTTAAAAATGATTGTAAGTGGTTCGCACAGAGAGCGACCACATTCCTTTAGTAGTCGGGGACTTACAAGGTCAGGACCGGATGCTTTCGATGCCTTGATACTCTTGATTGCTTCAAAGACCTCAAAACTGTGTAATATTATTCCGTCGAGGGACTGGTGCGCATGGAAGGGATAATTTGGCAAAGAAGTATTAGTGTCATCCAAGGAAGAAATAGAACAAAAGTATTCGTTGAGGATTTCAGCCTTTTCATGGGCAGTGGAGTAGAATTTATTCAAATGGGTGATAGTAGGGATTCCCGATGTATTATTAAAAATAAATGTTTTCAGGGTTTTCCACCACTCAGAGGAGGGTGTCTCAGGGCAACCTAATTTTGCTTGAACTTTTGATGTGTAGGTTGCTTTTGCCTTCCTGACCGATGCGACAACTTCATTTCGTTTACACTTGTATTTCGCCCAGTCACGAAGTAGGCCTGTGCGCTTTGCTGTCCGGTACAATCGTTTTCTTTGTCTTAGTAACAGCCGTATTTGATTATGCATCCATTTGGGCTGATTGGTCCTAGAAGTTATGATTTTGTTGGGAATGAAAGTAGATGCAGTGTCGAGTAGTTGATCGGTGAATTTAGAAACTAGGGTATCAGGGCATAAAATATCAAGTAGGTTTTCCCAATTTAAATTTTTGTACGCTGTGTTAAGCTCCTCGTAATTCCCTTCTGCATACAACCATATGCGTCTCTTAAATTTATGAGATCGGGGTTTTGTGAACTGGACATCGATAGAGATCGGACAGTGATAGCGAGTCATGTCAGGTATAATTGGCTCAAGAACTACGCATCCTACAACTTGGACAGTACTACTGACAGCAAAAAGATCGAGGAGTGTAGCAGATGATTCGGCGAAGCACGTTGGTCCAATCACTAGCTGTCTAAGGTTACAGTAGTTACAAACTCCATGGAAATGACCCCTTTGGGAGCCCATTTGATTCTCGTTGAAGTCACCAGTAATAACTAGGTCAGGGATCAAGGTATCTTTCGCTCTATCAATTGATTCTGTAATATAATCCCAAGCACCTTGGGAACTATTGGGCGGGCGGTAAAATACCCCGAGCAATAGGGACTTGTGGTGTTTCGTGAACACTTCGACCCAAAGACATTCGATGCCATTCACCTCAAGATCGCTTCTCCGCCGAAAGCACAAGCCATTCTTCACATAGACAGCAACGCCACCTCCTCTTGTCATGCGGTCAAACCGCAGGGGTTCCTGGAATCCGTGAATCATAATGTCAGACGTCAAATCAGTGCTTTGTTGCCAGGTCTCCGTGAGAGCTAATACATCATAGGATAGTGATTCATATTGCATAACGTCTAATTTGGGCTTTAGGCTTTGGATATTCAAATGGAAAATTTTTAATGTATTTAGGGTATTTTCAGTGGACTAAGAGTACGGTCCTGGGTTTGATTCTATGTCTCCTGACATGAGCAGAATCATCTCTCTGACCAAGGTTAAAAAGGCTGCAGAATACCAAGTAGGGAAAGCAGTCAAAGCGTATCCTATGCCAGTTTGAAGAGGCGGTGTCAGTAGGATCGTATCATTTTTGTGAACAAATTGAGGTTTTTGGACTTTCGCACAATTATCAGGTTTTTTCTGACAATCTGAGATAACTTGTTTTGACAAGAGATGAAACAATGCTGTCATGACAGTAAAGCTTTTCAGTAAGTCAATACCGATATACCTCATATATACATATGGCAGGACGCACAGGGACTGTTGCTTTTGTAATTTATGTTTTAGTCCACAAACATAAACTACGGTATTGAATGTACCAATTCGGGCACGGTACGAGTGAAGGCTACACATCATGTGATCGGTGGATGGTAAAATAAGCAGGGAGCCCGAGCGTTAGTAGCATTCAATAGCAGACATGTTCTGTACTGGTAAGAGCCGAAATCAAGTTGGTCTTTGTGGGAAAATGGTTTCATAGTAAAGGAAATAGAAAAACAAAAATCAAGCGAACAAAAGGAAAATATGATACAATGTAATATCATAATGGAGTTTTTATCAAGTTATGATGGAGCGAGTTGCTTATTTAAAGTCGAACGCCATGGATTGCTAGGTGGATCTTACAGTTAAGTGAGTTTGATTACTGGGCCTTCATTAAATTCCGGACGTGAGTCGGCCAGAAGATGATAAGTGAAGGAACATGATATTCCAATGGGATTCAAATGGGACATTGTGCAACGTCGAGCACATCTTGACCCTCTCCGATGTTGAGCAACGTTGTTGGGACGCAGAACATCAATTAAGGGCTACTCTTGGCTGTACAAAATTCAAATTGAGGGTCACACTCGACTGAACCAAATTCATCAGGTTAATGTATCACTAGCAAACTCAATGGAACATTAAAAGTTGAGAGAGAAGAAACAGCGAGGAAGCTCTTCTGTCACGAAAAATGGCGAAAATAAACGGAAGGACTGCCTGAAAGGTTGAAGTGATACAAGACAAGTGGGATCAACCCCGTATCGTACCATAAGGTTAATCCGTCTTGCAACAGATGAGATTTCACGTGAAGAAAAAGAAAAAAAAGAAAAAAGAAGTTAACAGTAATAATAATAATAATAATAATAATAATAATAATAATAATAATAATAATAATAATTATTATTATTATTATTATTATTATTATTATTATTATCATCATCATCACTACCACCATTTCCATCATCACCATTACCCTTATTACAATAATAATAACAACAATAATAGCAATTACACGCAGGGATAGCAGTTATGTCGCTTGCAAGAAGGAGAGGTGATAAGGGTGACCCAGTTGTTTCTGTTCAGTGATGAATTGGCGCAAGATTCGAAGAAGTGATTGGCCAAGGGTCACTAACTGAAAACGACAGAGGGTAATGTCGAATCAGGATTCTTAGCATTCCAATCATTCAATACGAGCAGTCCGCAGCTACCTACTAAAGAACTGTTATTTGGTTCCGCACTTTCAAGATGAAAAGTTAACGAAAATATCAGATTGCCAGGCTTCAAGAGTAATTTGTGGGCTGCTGTCGCCTTGCCACGGATAAACAACCATTCATTAATAATATATATACAAACACATCTATATGTACAAATCATATAATCGGGGGTCAACAAGAGTGTTAGCTTATTCGGTAACTCATCATGATAGTGATAGATACACACTGATGTAGCTTGAAATGGGCTTGGTCACCCCCCCCCCCCCCCCCCCCCCACACACACACACACACACTCGCAGGCCGATTATACTTGCCAGTGATGGCCATCACTCAAAATCATCCTCGAAGTGGCAGACTTTACTTGCCTGAAAACCTATTCACTTGCCTGAGAACCTAGAACCACTGCACCCTCGGGGAGAGGTAGTACCTTTGTGAGTGGACCCAACCTCCCACACTGGTCCTCACCCGAGGGTTCAACCGAGATATATCAACGAAGCCATCACGCCGCAACCAGAGACACCTGCCGAGTACCTGAACCTTTTCCCCCTTCAACACGCCTAGACGTGTGAAAACTACCCATATACAGTCACTGAGGGTCGAAAGGGGCTTGCTCCCCGAAACCGTCCCTGCGCGCCTTCGGCGCGCGAAACCATTCCGTCCTTGTATGGGGCCATAATAACGAGTGACCTGAATAAAACCAACATTGAAAAACTACAACGGGTCCAAAATCATGCCCTGCGCGTGGCTCTGCGCAAGCCCACGTGGGCATCTATAAAACAACTTCACGAGATAACAAAAATAGACACTAAAGTAATGCGCTTAAAAGATCTTCAAAGCAAAGCTCTAAAGGGGCTTCAAGACAGCGAATTAATAATTAAACTCAATGCGCATCGCGTCCTCAATAGGAAAACTAAATAATTTGGGGCGTATCCATCGAAAGGGTTAAAGATAACATCATTGCGATGGGGTGAGCCAGGCACCCGGTGACAAAAATTCCGAACTGGCTGCGGGTGACACGATACGCACGAAAGCTTGCCTCTGTTACCAGTGGGAGTTGCAAACAGCGAGGAAAATCTCCACCTGCTGCCGGGTCTCCCCTCCCCGAGATATAAATTTCGGGGAAAAAATGCAGGCTTCCCCATCCACATGTCACTGGTTGTCACGGACGGAGCAGTTGTAAACTAAAAACCGAATTGCTATAATTTCCAGCTCTCTATCTTTTCTACCTCCTCTATCTCATCAGACACGCGACCAAAACTGAATGACAAACTATGAGGGATTGAAACAATCCTCATGCAAAGATGTGTAGAAAACCTAAATAAGACCAAGGCAAGAAAGGAAACAATCTTGCCAGCAAACAGCCCTTTAAGGGCTTTTTGTTATTTATTTAGGGTTTTTTGGGTGTGGGTGGGGGGAGGGGTGAGTTCGGAGGTCATTTAGTTTAAACAGTATTTATTTCAAAAGAATTTCCATGGTAATACATAGCTTACATTATCATTGGGTGTGGATTCGACAGTATGCTGTTAGCTTATCTGTGGTCGTTTCCACTCATAGTAATTTTAACAGGTAGCAAACGAGAAGACAGTGAGACCAATTCCTTCTATCAAGAACGTGTACAATGAGATACCTGTTGACACAAATAATTCTCTAATAAAGAAAAATAGAAAATACTATAAAAAGATACAAATTGGTTAGATTTCCCTAACTGATAAGTAAGAAGATAGAAGTACAGTTCTCAGGAAGGGAAAGAGTAAGGAGCGCCTAGTCCGAACCGAACTACCTCCATGTTTGTACCTTGATACTGTGACAAGCGAATTCTAAATTTTAACGTTGTTGGACTATCATAAGAACATATACTCTAGTGGGGGAAATGACCGGGAGTTAGTTTATCGTGCTATAATAATTCTGAGCATATTTTGGTGGATTTTCACAGTTAAACAATAGTAGCATAAATAGATTTCGGCGCCCGGATACCAATGCGTTCCATGTCCCAGTGGTACATACAACACTTAACTCTCCGGCGACGAATTATACTTTCATCGATCATTAGCGACAACCTTCGGGGACGGACCATGTATTATTCCCAGATGCGAGATGCACTTTATTGCTTTATGCTTGCAAGTGGGGGTCCCAACATAGAGACGGTCCGATAATTCCAGTTTGCCCATGTCGGGCTTGCACTTGAGTTTTTGTTAGTAAAAGGCACAGTAGGAAGATAGGAAGAAATCTTCACCAGTCAACAGTGGCCTCCGCCTGGTCACGGTGATGTGGTATAGGTGCGATGTGTCCTAGCACCAAGACATTAGGAATGAACACCAGGTGGAACGCACGGCAATTATGAGGCAAAGCAGAGAACGGGTGTTGGGTTGCATAATGCGTGTATGAATATGCATTCAATCTGTATTATTATTTCTTTTCCAGAAATATATTCATAGGGTTATAATAGTAGCACCACACTAACTATTCACTATGATCTTAGGGTCACCCAAAGTAGTTAACTAAATCTCGCAGAACTAAGAATGTACTTATGAACTGTTTTAAAAACTAAATGGTTTTCGTCATGAGTATAAAATTCGGATCCATACAGTAATGTGTTACAGTCAGTTTGATTGGGAAGTAGTCCTAGGGTCTCACTTCGTATACGGTCATAATTAGGACATTTTAATAAAAAGTGTTCTGTTGTCTCACGTTCACCGCATGAGCAATTCGGTGACACTGCCAGGTGGTTAACAAAAAGATGCTCACTGAGATGACTACATCGAAGTCGTAACCTGCAGTGGTATACTTGAACTTTACGGGACATTGATTTGACAAAGTAGGCTGGGGGACGAACAAGGTTATGGTTTAAGTATTTTCGAAATTCTGCGAGAGAGCAATTTTCTCTGACGTTAGGTGGAATTTCTTTCCAAGAATTCGTTGTGGATGGGACAAAAGATCTTTGGTAGCATATGGTTCGGCAATAAGGAACTCGTAGGTTAGTTGCGGTTCGAAGTTCAAAATTCTGGGTTATCGAAATAGGGGGTGGGACTAAACAGGAAATATATGGCGGGGAAATGTTATGGTACATTTTGAAGAACTGTATTAATTTGTGCTTCTGCCTTCTTGCTTGTAAAGTCTCCCACCCAGTTTCAACGTAGAGTGATGCCTTGCTCGCACTTAAAGTTTCACCCGTAACAATACGAGCACTCGCAATTTGGATTCGTTCAAGAGTTGTCAGATTTGTGTCGTTGCAGTTATCCCAAACCGTGTCTGCATATTCCAACAAGGGCCTAACAAAAGCAAAGTATATCTTTTCGAGAATTTTCTGGTCTAAGATAAATTTATTTCGTCTCATAAGATCCAGACGTGACCATGCTTTTGGGGAGATATGTTTTATGTGGTCATCCCACGAACAGTTTGAATTGAGAATGACACCCAAATACTTGTGCTGCGTTACTTCTTTAATGGGAACATTTGCCATTACAAGGGGTGTCTGCTGTGCGGGATCTGTTCGGCGTGAAATTGTCATAGTTTCGGTTTTAATGGGATTGAATTCTACCAACCACGTATGTGCCCAGTTTTCGATTGTAGTAAAATCATTGTTCAAAATAACAGCAGTCTGGTCAGGGTTTTCAGTTATTAAATATAAGGTTGTGTCGTCTGCAAAAAGACGAATACTGCTGGTTAGACCTAGGGTTATATCGTTAATATAAATAAGAAACAACAGTGGGCCAAGAATAGATCCTCGAGGAACCCCCGACGTCACGGGTTTCCAAGAGGACTCCTCGGAGTTGACCACCACTCTTTGCATCCGATCACAAAGATATGATGTAAAGAAGTCGAGAAGTTCGTCGGTTACTCCAATTTTTTCAAGTTTGAAGATTAGACCTTTGTGCCAGACTTTGTCAAAGGCTTTACTGACGTCGCAAAATACCACCCTCACATCTTTACCTTCATCAAGTGCACGGCTAAATGTGTCATAGATATCCGTAAGCTGCAGTACAGTTGAGTCACATGGAGTAAACCCGGACTGAAATGGACTTAGTATTTTATTTTCGTCTAAAAAGGACCACAGTTTTTTGAAGATACGCCGTTCGAACACTTTTCCGAGACAGCTCAGCAGTGAACTCGGTCGATAGTTTGATAAAAGATTTGCGGGGTCTTTTTTAGGAACCGGTATTACGTTTGCCTTCTTCCACAGTTCAGGAAATTTGGGGTGGCTCAATGAGATATTGAAGAGGGTGGCGAGAGGCTGGGCTAGGGAGGTGGAACACTCTTTGAGAAGACGCGGACTGATTAGGTCCGGACCTGTTGTCTTCGATACTTTCAGTAACTTCAGTGCGGAGCGCACACCATGTTGGTCAAGTTTTATAGTTCTGAGTTTTGGACTTTCTGGAAATGGCATCGATGGAAGGCACGCGTGACTATCGTCAATAGTTGCTATGCTACAAAAATAATCGTTAAACGCTTCCTTTTTTGTAACCACTATGGTCATATACCGGGCCGCTACCAAACCGGCGTTGCTGTTTGGTTTTCTTTTTCTCTTCTTCCCTTAAATTTGCTATCGCACAAAATTATATTCTAAATCGCCACCATGGTGGGAATCAAACCTCTACCATCGCCAAGCTGGAACCGAATAAAGCCCACTCTCTAATAGTCTTAATAGCGTTGAGGGATTATTTACAAGCTATCACTCCAACGTAATCTGCCGGAAATTCTAACCGCGTGCAATATGAAGCTAGGCCTGTGTGATGCAAGTGAAATAAAATAAGGTTAACCGGGTCGCAAGGTATTGGTAAATACCACATTCGGCGCGATAAAACCTTTCATTCATCAACATTGTACTGTGTAGACGTGAAAGCTTTAGGAAGATTTCTGCTTCATTTCAAAATGTGGAACATTTTAAGTAAATTTGGAGTCTAGTTTCAAAATACTGGATATTTTTATGTGAGTCCTGCCCATATCGGAAAAGTTCTTCATTCTCATAAATTCTTTGATTTCCAACTTAAAAGTGAGTAAAACCATAATAAAAACCATAATCAAATTTATTGTATATTTAAAACTATAAATATAAACAAATAATACCCTAATCTTCATCAAAATATTACCAAAAACCTAAGACGTTTCGGCTCGATTCTCGAGACGTTTCGGCCCGATTGGAGGCCGAAACGTCCAGGCCGAAACGTCTCGGGCCGAAACGTCATAGAACCCTTAAATTAGTGAGAGAGATTCAAATTTAGTTTAAACAATATTTATTCATGAAAAAAGTATGATGCATACATATAATAATAAACTATAACATGATTGTCATACAGAGTGCACAATACAATGTTATGCATTAAAATAATGAGTCAAGAACGAGATTTGTTGAAAGGATTCAGCAGTAAGCTTTTAGCTTGTATGAGCTGTCTTATTTGGATTACTGACAAAGTTTAATAGTAACTGCAAACACTAAATAAACAAGGGCAACGCCCCCGGTCCCCCGACCAAGATGGCAAATTCAAGGGAGCTGTTAGGATGCAATTTGTTCCAAGAGCATGGTCTTTATGAGAGGTTAAGGGTGTTAGGAGTACAATTTTCAAAGGTATCAAGAGGACATGTTTGTTTCAGATTTGTATCATTCTTATTAATCTCAGAGTTACTACACTTCAGTGAGCTTTGAAATTTGATATGGTTTGAAAATGTCTCAATCATCCAGACAAGGGTGTGGACAACACAAAAAATGTTTTTACAAAGTTGAAAAAGGGGAATAACTCCAGTAAAAATAGACAGAGCGTGCCCATTTTCGAACCTAACCTGTATTTCCACCTGAATAAGCCACATACTTAATTTCCTTTCAATCAAATGATCAAAAGTAAAGTTATCATCCGTTCAACACAAAAAGTGTATTTTATAAGTCGAAAAAGGGGAATAACTCCAGTAAAAATAGACAGAGCGTGCCCATTTTCGAACCTGATCTGTATTTCCACCCGAATAAGCCGCATACTTAATTTCCTTTCAATCAAATGATCAAAAGTAAAGTTATCATCCGGACAACACAAAAAGTGTATTTTATAAGTCGAAAAAGGGGAATAACTCCTGTAAAAATAGACAGAGCATGGCCATTTTTTTTTTTGACCTGTCTTTCCAAGCAATTAAACCACATACTTAGTTTCGTTTCAATCAAATGATCCAAAGTAAAGTTATCATCCGGACAACACAAAAACCGTATTTTCTAAGTCGAAAAAGGGGAATAAATCCAGTAAAAATCAGTGGAGCGTGCCCATTTTCGAACTTGACCTGCATTTCCACCCAAATAAGCGGCATACTAAATTTCGTTTCAATCAAATGATCCTAACTAAAGTTATCATCCGGACAACACAAAAACTGTATTTTTTTAAGTCGAAAAAGGGGAATAAATCCAGTAGAAATCAGTGGAGCGTGCCCATTTTCGAACTTGACCTGCATTTCCACCCAAGTAAGACACATACCAAATTTAGTTTCAGTAAAATCATCCAAACTAAAGTTATCATCCGGACAAGGGTGTGACGGACGGACGGACGGACGGACGGACGGACGGACGGACGGACGGACGGACGGACGGACGGACGGACGCACGGACAGACACTGCTGATTACAATAGTCCCCCGAAGGGTCGGGGGACAAATATTGTTTAAACATAGAAACAGAGAGAGTAAGGAGAGCAATAGGGAGAATGAGAGAATGAAAAGAAAAACCCCTTAACCAACACGTGTAGCAGGCGACACTTGAAGAATAAGTTTTCGAATAACTGGAAGTTTCCAATGTCAGTCTCGAAAACACAGCTCACGATCCCTCACTGGAACGAGCTCGTCGAGCTCATTCCAACGAGGGGTCATGAGCCATGTTCTCGAGACAAAGATTGAAAATATAAAAGGATTTAAATGACGATTTTCATGGGTAACACTGGCCGTTACATTGGGCAAAGGGTTAATAGGAAACAGGGGAACAACCTGAATTCAATATTCGCGACCAAAGAATATTCAATAGGGCAGCCTCAATGGGTGTATCGATAACGGTGGCCCATTTGCGTGGCAAGAAATACCGGAAAAGTCTAAGAGTGCACTGCTACTTATTAAAAGCGTCCACTCAGTATGATATAGTCCTGCACGACTCTGAAGACAAGAAGGTTTTCGTTATTATTCAGTCGTTCGGATCCAAAGAGGAGTGTGGAGAGCTCAAGAGTAAATGACAATGCATTGATTGTGGAATCATGAGCATCGTCATAGATTGGGCAGTGCACAAGAAAGTGCTCAGTAGTTTCGAGATCCCCACACGGGCAACGTGGAGATGTTGAGAGATTGTTATCGTATAAGTGGGCGTTGATATTACTGCAGTGCAGGCGTAACCTGCAATGATAAATTTGGGCAGCATGGGATTTGGCTCCATAGTAAAAGATTATGCGGACACCGTATGGGATAACTGTACCGAAACCGAGACCATGGAGCTCGAAAAAATCCAAATTGAGGCCGCCCGAATCATTACTGGGGCAACTAGGAGTGCCAGTAAGGAATTATTATACGCCGAGACAGGGTGGGAAACATTACAGACCCGACGCGCGAAGCACAAATTAAAACAATATTTTAAAATGTATCACCACATCACTCCTAATTATATATCAGCTTTAGTTCCCCCCTTATTATCGGATGGTCATGAATATACTTTGCGCTCTAATACGGACTTATCTGTGCCGTCCTCTCGTACGGTGCAGCACCAAAGATCCTTTATACCATCAACTACTAGGCTGTGGAATCTCCTTCCAACAACGATCCGAGAAAATTCTTCTTTGGGCAATTTCGACCTGTACATCAATAGAGAAAAGGGTTTTGTTCCCAACTTTTTTCTTTTCAACAAATCCCGAAGAACCCAAATATATCACTGTCGGCTCCGCCTAGGGTGTAGCAATCTCAACTGTGATCTGTATAACAATCATTTGACAAGCTCACCTTTTTGTGGTTGTGGAGTTCGTGAAACTGTTGAACACTTTCTATTAGATTGTCCGCTGTATTCCGATGCAAGACGCGCAACGCTTGGAAGGCTAAACTGTGGTTCTGACTTCGACACTTTGTTGTACGGAACTCCGTCCTATAATGCCCAAACCAATGAAGCAATTGCTAATTGTGTCCAAGACTTTATCGAAGCATCGGGTAGATTCTAGTTATTTGGATTAACTTAGAATCATCACTCCCTTCAATGGGTTTTTTTCCCTCTTTGCGATGTACCCACCCCCCCCCCCCCCCCCAAATCGACGAGGCTCAATATATAGATCACTGGAGTTCTTCTGAACATTCCACCTGGCCCCTTTGGTTTGACCAGTCTATCTTATCCGCAACTATAGTATCGCACCAGTGCAAAAAGTCGACGACATTGTTGAATTATCAAAGATCACCAATGTTCTAAACTCGATTTCAAATCAAATACCATGTCACTACTCTTTAGTTCATTTGAGATTGTCAGTGAGTATCCCGCGTTTCGAAATTCTGTGAGTTTATCTCATTTCATAGTGTGGACCCAAATTATTTTTTTTCAAGCACTAAGGTACGCCCCTTAGGCTTAAACGTTTCCCTAATTTATGCCTACTAAAAATATATTCTCCTCGTGGGAACCTCCTCGTAGTGAAATAGTGCTTGTTTACGCCGGTAAACTATTTCAGTTTGTTGGAAAAATGGGACCCGGTCATTAATGCCCGTGTTGGAAGTCCACTAAAATGGGTAATATTTACCTATTAATGCCTTCCGTTGAGGGCACTATGCTCTCATAGTGTTGCTGAGGGATGCAATAGTGCCCGAGCGATAGCGAGGGCACTATTTGGTTCCCGAAGCAACACTATGAGAGCATAGTGCCCGAAACGGAAGGCATTAATGGGTTTAGTACATCACACCCAGACCATCTCCACAACATATTAAAGAAGGAACGGAGAGATAACTAACACTTTACTATCCAAAATAAAACAATGAAATTAATAACATGAAAATGTCAGGAAAACATTAAACTATCAACTGGATTCGAATTCAACGGGTAAAGTAGAATAATGTAAATAAACACATGAAACCGATCAACCAGTCATGTGGCACATAACTGGTTAACACGAGATATCATACAACAGAATCAACGTCTCACATGTGGTGGTATTAACAGAGCTTGTGAGGCACTACAGAAATTCCATTATTCATGGCACTAAAGTTTTATTAACGTTCATCCCATTGAACGTGTTATGGGTACTTCCTCTGATGTACGAGCACATTTTAATTGTTGTAAATATTTACAACACAATTGCTGAAATTGAGTTTTGGGGCTCAATACTGCATTTTGTTGCATATTTCTTTGGATTGCTTTCGAATGTCAATTGATGTTGAGTTTTTTGAACACTCGATTTCCTCCAACGCACTTATCAGATCGTCGTCATCAATATCGGTATCTAATAATTCGGGTGCTGATACTGTGGAATTTGCTGACTGGAAAGAGAGTTGCGTTGTTGTTTTCTCAACAGCATTCCTCGCTGCAGGCATTTCTGAATGTTCAGCATCTGCATTATCGACCATGGAACCCAAGCTCTCTGACATACCTCGTTTGACATCAGCTCTTGTGTCCGAAACGTAACTTGACAATGATTTTTCATTTCTGTGTCCCGATAAAGAAATAATATCGCGATCTTTGAATCCACAATCATTAAAAATTGTTATGGTCGTAGCACGCACACAGTGGTTGGTATATGTATCCGAAAGACCAACTTGTTTAAGACATTTTTACCATGAACTCTCCTATGGAATTTTTTCCCATTGCCCTTCGCTCAAACCAACATTCGTCATTCTCGTGGTATTTTGGGGAATTTGAAAGAACGCATCACACTCATGGTTTCGTTTCATAAGACATCGTTGAAAACTATTAACAGGGCACATTTTTGTGCCAGTTTCATACATTCTAGGTCCATCACCTTCATCCTCATTCGTTACACCTGTGTGATTTTTTGTTCGCTCAGAAGTAGTTTTCAGGATGTATTTGCTTCCAGTGTCATCAGTTTTAACTACAAAATCACAAGCTTTAATTTCTCGAATGTTTTCTCTCCCTCTCCGACAAAAGTAAAATAAAAGCTCAAACATTACTTTATTCAAAAGACCTCTTGGAATGTCCGGATTAAACACAACTGGGTACTGATATAATTTCCTTAGATCGCCTGAAATAGAATGAAACACTAAGCATCAAAGCAGAATAAACGTTTACACGGTCAATCACAATCGTTTATTGTGATCGAAGATAAATAATATTCAGTGCCCTCTCTAACACTCTTATTCAAAACTATTTAATTGATAGGTCTACAATTTATTTATTTATTCATGTTTATGATAACTTTCAACATACATTTCTCCCCGTAATTTATCTATTTATTTATTCATGTTTATGATAACTTTCAGCAAACATTGCTGCCCGTTATTTATTTACTTTCTCTCACAACTGTTCTTATGTGTCTCTTGTCGATTTGAGTAATAAACAACACTCGTCTATTTCATGTAATTAACAAGACTGTGTATTTATACGAGAACAAATACTTACAACACCACTGTCTATTGCAGACACTGACTTGTTCACTTTCTAGTTTTGTTGTGTTTTATTTTATTATGTATTTTTTATAGTTACCTGAAGAATGGGTTTTTTGTGTCGGACTGTTCCTTTTCCGTCTTCTCTTGTTTTCTTCAACATGCTGTCGAATACACGATTAGCACCTTTGAAAGCTGGGTCTGTTATTATATCAAAGTGTCTCTCATGTGGGGGTTCTTGCAAATATCTTCTTATTCCTTGACGAATGGCACAAATACTGCTTTTGGAATACAAATCACCATCGCGATTTCTAACGTTTGTATAAAAGTCTTTCAATAGTTCCGTTAATCTTCCAACATCTAACGTTTCAAATGCACCATTCCTTTTTCTGTCAGAACAGAACTGCCGGAGAATATTGACAGCATATTTGGTTAAACTAACAGTCTTTCGGCTCTGATGTTGTTCAAGAAAAGAATTAACATTCTCGTTTGCGAATATCGAAACGCTCATTTTATTTCTATTCGTCTCCACATTTTCCGTCTGCTCAGAAGAAAAGGGGAATCCCCTCGGGATTCTGTTTGCAATGCGTGCGCACTATTGCATGACTCCGGGCACTATGCTTTCATAGTCCCTATCAATACAGCCAATGAGAATACGGGGATTTGTCACGTGATGTACTAATGGTATATATGACTGTTTAAACTTGACTTGATGCCCTTGTTGTGGTTGCAATTAGCTATGGCCGCTGAAAAGTAATCTCAAACACCAGTACATTATTAATAATAAACTCATTTTCGGTCGAGTCCATATAGCACTGGTCCAATACCTAATGTACAGTGCCAGAGGAGGGAGTTGAGGATTTGTAATTGAGACGCCTCATTCTCATTTCACTCTGCTAATGGTTCCGGGCCCGGGTGCCATCTCCTGGGAAGCTCGCAAGGTGACTCACGAGGGGTGGTGTCCGGGTTTGGTATTGTCAGCGGAGGATAACTGAGAGCTTATTTCTCATGTGAGTGACCTACAGCTTATCTCCTCTTATACTGTGCATCCTAGACCCCATCGACCACCAGTATTCACTAGAGACAAGATATATTTACTTTTTGAATTTAAATTCAAATATTCTATTCTGGTATTTAAACAACCTCGCTATATCGAATCAGCCAAGTGTACTTAAATGCAATGGAGACAGCTTACATAAGCTTAAGATTGCTGCTGGATCCACTGATTTTCCGCCAATTATTTGTATTCTATATATATATTCGTACTTGTATGTTTTTGCTTACCGGAAATAAAATATTGTTTAAATTAAAAGATTGGTGGTCGTAGGTTCGCACTATTTAAAAACGTTTTGAAGTTTATGAGGGAACAATTTTCTCTTACTGAGGGGGGTAATCTGTTCCACTGGTCGGTAACTTCCGGGATAAACGAAGACTTATATAAATTGGTGTGACAAAAGGGAACACGGTGGTTATTTTCGGGTCGGAGATTGCGGCTTTGGGTAATAGATGAAATAATTGGTGGCACCTTAGTAGTATATAAGGTATGAATCGTCCCTTATTACCCGGACTTTTGGGGGTGCAACTAGTGTTAAATTCCCATAGGAACCGGACTTCTGGGGGTGCAACCTTGGGGGTGGAAAAGTACGGCTCCTTGCAGCTAGATCCGGTAAATAGTGTACGTACTGCATATATAGTATGCTATGGCAAGTATAGTGATATATGTATGCATGGGGCTATAGGTATATATTATGGGTAAGTGATGGAAAGATGATGGTGAAGATGGGTTTTCTTGAAAGTTTTTCCCGCGAAACGGTTGACGTTGCTATTGACGTCGTGACGTCATGATGCGCACGCGACGTCATAGAGATGTTGACCACTGTTATTGTCCAGTATACAATCTGACATAACGTTATTCGGGTCAGTGGATGTCGGGCTTCTCGTATGGGGGTGGCGGCGACATAGTAGTAGTGGTATATATGCATGTAGGTCCCAAGTTAGCCCTTAGTACTATTAATCCACCTTATGCTTCATATTATCCTATGTCTGCTATAGCTAAGTCAAGCAGTAGGGTGGGTGGGTGGTAGTGTGTTATTGCGAGATAGTCATTGGTGGTTTAGACTGGCAGTACAGGATGAATGATCTGTTGGTCTATTACCCCCCTTAGTACTATTAACCAACCGAATCCTTTGTATTATCTTATGGCTGGTATTGGTAGTTTAGTGTTAGGCCAGGCAGTATTATGCTAGGTTGTTTAGAACGGGTGGCATAGGATGCATGGTATATACCCTTGTAGGTCCAGTCCTCGATATTATTAACCAGCCGATTGCTTTGTACTATTCAATGACTGGTATAGGGAGTACGTTATGACAGGTCAAGTGGTATTGTGGAGTGGGGGTAATGCCTGGCAGTATAGAACAACGGTATAGTATGGACGATAAAAACCTCTGTGGGCCCCTGCAGGTCCCATGTTAGCCCTTAGTACTATTAATTCACCTGATGCTTCATGTTATCCTATGACTGGTATAGGTAGTATGCAATGCTAGGCATAGGGGTATTGTGGGTAAGGGTACTGCCTGGAAGTTTAGAACGGTACTATAGTATGGGCGGTATATACACCTATAGGCCTCCTGTTAGTGCTTGGTACTATTAACCAACCGATTGCTTTGTTTTATTATATGGCTGGTATATGTAGTACGTTACGGTAGATCTAGTGATTTTGTGGGGGTGGGGGTAATGCCTGGCAGTATAGAACAACAGTATAGTATGGACAATATATAGCTCTGTGGGCCCCCGACAGCCGTTGATACTACTAATCGACTTAATGCTTTATGTCACCCCTAACTAATATAGGTAGTATGTAATGTGGGGCCAGACGTTATTGTGGGTGGGTGGGTGTAATGCATGGTCGCCTAGTGTGGTAGAGTAGGATGTACGCGTTCTCCCCTACAGGTCCCATGTTAGTCCTTAGTACTATTAATCCGCCTAATGCGTCTTGTTATCCTATGACTTGTATAGGTAATATGTAATGCTAGGCAAAGGGGTACTGTGGGTAAGTGTAATGCCTGATGTTAAAACACGGAATCCAAATTTTACGGACTCGGCTAGTAATCTCAATTACGGAATGCTTTATAAGTATACACTGATGGAACATTTTGAAGGCCTGGGCGAAGGTATAGCTTGGAAGTAGTGGTACGCGTCAATATTAATGGATGGTAGTTTAGTCAATAGTACTGGTACAAGGCCGCAATGGAACAAGTCTGCTGCAGAAGCTAATGGTAGGACAGATAGACCATAGCCAGTATTGACCTTGGAGCTTTGGCGACAAGATGGAAACAGAATCCCATTTGTGGAATCCCTTTTTTGGAATCCCATTTGTGGAATCCCTTTTTAGGAATCCCATTTTCTGAATTCCTCAATGAGGTCTAATTTACTACGACTCTTATCCTCATTTGACAAAAAAGGGATTCTCCAGAAGGAATCCCATTTGCGGAATCCCTTTTTAGGAATCCCATTTGTGGAATCCCTTTTTTTCTGAAATGAGGATAAGAGTCGTATTAAAAAACCCTCAATGAGTCCTCATTTATTATCCCTCATAGCCTCATTGAATTTTGAGGTTATGAGGACCATTAAAAATCCCTCATTGAGGGATTTTTAATACGACTCTTATCCTCATTTCAGAAAAAAGGGATTCCACAAATGGGATTCCTAAAAAGGGATTCCGCAAATGGGATTCCTTCTGGAGAATCCCTTTTTTGTCAAATGAGGATAAGAGTCGTAGTAAATTAGACCTCATTGAGGAATTTTTGATACTACTCTTATCCTCATTTCAGAAAATGGGATTCCTAAAAAGGGATTCCACAAATGGGATTCCAAAAAAGGGATTCCACAAATGGGATTCCGTTTCCATCTTGTTGCCAAAGCTCCAAGGCCAATACTGGCTATGGTCTATCTGTCCTACCATTAGCTTCTGCAGCAGGCTTGTTCCATTGTGGCCTTGTACCAGTACTATTGACTAAACTACCATCCATTAATATTGACATGTACCACTACTTCCAAGCTATACCTTCGCCCATGCCTTCAAAATGTTCCATCAGTGTATACTTATAAAGCATTCCGTAATTGAGATTCCTAGCCGAGTCCGTAAAATTTGGATTCCGTGTTTTAACATCAGGCATTACACTTACCCACAGTAACCCTTTGCCTAGCATTACATACTACCTTAACAAGTCATAGGATAACAAGACGCATTAAGCGGATTAATAGTACTAAGGACTAACATTAGACCTGTAGGGGAGAACGCGTACATCCTACACTACCACACTAGGCGACCATGCATTACACCCACCCACCCACAATAACGCCTGGCCCCACATTACATACTACCTATATTTGTCACATAGTTATGACGTCACGCCTTTGTTAAAAGTGTGTGATATATTTCGAAGAGTTGGTTAGAGCATGTGTGATATTCAACATATATCGCCACACTTTTACCAATCAAGGAACAATAGACAGTGATTGTGTAACCTGTCAGTTCTAATACAAACACAGCCGAGAGGAAAGATTAAGGGCACCTGTGCTAAAATGTTTTGAACAGAGAAACGAGAATTTACCTGACTTTTGATTTTATTGAAAGAGTTAAAGAAAGAAATCCACACCCGGGTGTAAATGATAAATGGAACGTTTAATTTCTCGCTCAACCTTTTGAGCGCAATGACGAAACGGAAAAAATGAAGTAATATCACTTGCTTTCCATCAATCTTTATGTGTCTTGCAAGTTTGGCTTAAGAAATTAACTAATTAAACGGGAATGGACACGTGTCAGACAAGGGTTCAGTGGAGTGTTTGATTGTTCGTGTTTTGATTGTTTGTGCAAACATCAATGTGACAAGTCGGTTACAGCACAAAAACTCGTGATATTGAACATACAATCGCTCGAGCTAGTTACTCGGACAAGTCCTCGTTAACTAACTCTCGCGATTGTATATTCAATATCACTCGTTTTCTATGCTGTAACCTATACTAGTTATGGGATGACATAAAGCATTAAGTCGATTAGTAGTATCAACGGCTGTCGGGGGCCCACAGAGCTATATATTGTCCATACTATACTGTTGTTCTATACTGCCAGGCATTACCCCCCACCCCCACGAAATCACTAGATCTACCTAACGTACTACATATACCAGCCATATAATAAAACAAAGCAATCGGTTGGTTAATAGTACCAAGCACTAACAGGAGGCCTATAGGTGTATATACCGCCCATACTATAGTACCATTCTAAACTACCAGGCAGTACCCTTACCCACAATACCCCTATGCCTAACATTGCATACTACCTATACCAGTCATAGGATAACATGAAGCATCAGGTGAATTAATAGTACTAAGGGCTAACATGGGACCTGCAGGGGCCCACAGAGGTATATATCGTCCATACTATACCGTTGTTCTATACTGCCAGGCATTACCCCCACCCCCACTCCACAATACCACTTGACCTGTCATAACGTACTCCCTATACCAGTCATTGAATAGTACAAAGCAATCGGCTGGTTAATAATATCGAGGACTGGACCTACAGGGGTATATACCATCATGCATCCTATGCCACCCGTTCTAAACAACCTAGCATAATACTGCCTGGCCTAACACTAAACTACCAATACCAGCCATAAGATAATACAAAGAATTCGGTAGGTTAATAGTACTAAGGGGGGTAATAGACCAACAGATCATTCATCCTGCACTGCCAATCTAAACCACCAATGACTATCTCGCAATACCACCCACCCACCCTACTGCTTGGCTTTGCTATAGCAGACATAGGATAATATGAAGCATAAGGTGGATTAATAGTACTAAGGGCTAACTTGGGACCTACATGCATATATACCACTACTACTATGTCGCCGTCACCCCCATACGAGAAGCCCGACATCCACTGACCCGAATAACGTTATGTCAGATTGTATACTGGACAATAACAGTGGTCAACATCTCTATGACGTCGCGTGCGCATCATGACGTCACGACGTCAATAGCAACGTCAACCGTTTCGCGGGAAAAACTTTCAAGAAAACCCATCTTCACCATCATCTTTCCATCACTTACCCATAATATATACCTATAGCCCCATGCATACATATATCACTATACTTGCCATAGCATACTATATATGCAGTACGTACACTATTTACCGGATCTAGCTGCAAGGAGCCGTACTTTTCCACCCCCAAAGTTGCACACCCAAAAGTCCGGTTCCTATGGGAATTTAACACTAGCTGCACCCCCAGAAGTCCGGGTAATAAGGGACGATTCATACCTTATATACTACTCACCTTATTGGAGATATATGGAGGTGTTAATTTATGATACATCTTTAAAAAACTGGATGAGCTTGTGCTTTCGGCGTCTTTCTTTCAGTGGATCCCGTTGAGTTTCTGTGTAGAGAAGGTCTTTACTGCAGCTCACAGTGGCACCAGCAACTATTCTTGCTGCAGCTACTTGTGTTTTCTCCAGGTCAGCAGCTTGAGTTGCCGAGCAGTTGTCCCAGACAGAGTCAGCGTATTCTAACAGAGGTCGGAAAAACGCAAAGTATATCTTTTCAAGGACTTTCCGGTCAAGTGTAAACTTATGGGCCCCGAGCATGTCAATACGTGTCCAGGGTTTAGCGCACACATGATCGATATGGTCGTTCCATGTACAGCCTTTATTCAAGATTAAACCCAGATGCTCGTGGCTACTCACCTCGGAAATTTGAGTTCCGCCTAAATGTATAGGTGGGTGCATCGGAACGTTACTTTTACGTGACATAATCATGGTTTCCGTTTTAAGGGTGTTGAACTCAACGAGCCAGGTGTTAGATTCAAATTTGTTCACAGAATGTTTCTTGTTTATGTTCTAACCGAAGACATCGCATGATATATGCACCAATGTAACGGATTTGGTAACAGCAGTTGAAGTATAATATACAATAGAAGTTCTAAATCAATCTATTATAATTCGTCTGCTCATAACAGAGGTTTAATTCTATGTTTGTTGGCTTCAAGTCATTTACATGTTCAAAATGAATCAATGTAATTTATTGGTCCACGCCGTAGTGCATTGTGCTGTTGTTTCCTTCGTCGAGGTGAAAGAGAGGGATCAATCCGATTCCAGTATTCGAAATCTTTCCCCGCGAAATTATCCTCTTTTAGAGCGGTCTCGCTCAAAATTCGCCGCCCACGTCTTGGCATTAAATCTCCAATTCAGCTGCGCCAGCACAACTGCCTGTTGAGCTTAGTTATGGGGACACTTTGTAACCTGTAAAAAAGGTTAACCATAATGGGTGCCGTCATTTTGGGACCCGTTAAGTTCGGCCCTGGTGATAATCACTTTCTGAGAGTGATTCTCTCCAGGTCCGAGTTCCATGGGAACCATCCACATTTACTGAACACATGTTGGGTGGAATGTAAACCCCTTTTGGTTGAAAGTGTAGTGGGCCCGTGGTTTTTGATCCGTCATTCATATCCATGTCCATTTCATATCATACTATTTTTGGCTTCTTAATAAACTACGTATAAACTGCTTTTCTGTTTTATTGTGAATTCATCCAGACTACAACACATAACTTAATGGTTATTCGACCTCTAGAGTTGAGTTATATTTTATCCATGGTTTGCTAGTTGACCCAGATCCTCACGAATCTGAAGAACAACAGGGAGATTTCGGCCAGGGTTCTAGCCCCTGGGGAGTCGTTCACCCCACCCCTGTTACAAATTGGCAAGGCTACCAGGATCTGGTTATTCCAGCTACTTACATTATGGGTAATTGTTCTCGACAAGGTCTGCATTCTTTGAACGATTTAGATGAATTTAATTCATGGGGAAATTAGAGCTCGCTTGTTGGTATGCATAATTTCAGTCGATAGTGGCTGTATTGCTACAAATGCAAGGGCTTCTCCCCAGATGAATGCGAATGCAAATTTTTGGAATCCTACTTAGTGGTTTTAAGTGGCACAATGAGCCCAAGTATACCACTGCTGGTGAAGCGGAAGCTCATAAGCTGGGTGTAATTGAAGTTTGGTAGACAAAGTCATTCCATGAGTGAGTTGAAGTCTAAAGTTTAAGACTGTTCATTCTGTTGTCTTATTTTATTCAGCACCATACCACCAAGATGTCACTAAACTAGGATTAACAGGAGCCGAAATACCCCCCCCCCCCCCCCCCCCCCCCCACACACACACACATACAATACATATTTTGTGTTTTCGTCGGCGATCTGAGCAATTTGAACCAGAGAATTTGAGAGGGTCTGGGCTGATCTGTCAACTCGGCCCAAACACTTATGACATGAATGTGAAAAATACCCGATAAAGTTTTTTTAGCATCTTGTTATAGATGGATTTATTTTGAGACTGGTAAAGGTATTGAAGGTTAAATGTTCAGCCCATTTTATATGGCATTTGAAGTGCCAATGTAACTCAAAAAGCTTATTCGTAAAAGCTGTGAGCGATATTGCTAAAAAAATGTTTGCATTTGAATTACAATTTTTCTGAAATATCTTCACTTTCCGGGTTCATTATGAAAATGACTCATTTTGTGAATCAATCTATGGGGCATTCGAGGCAACTCAACCATGGGCAAATAGGAAGGGAAGTCGAGTTATATGCCCTTTAGTACAAAGTAGCATTGGGTTCATGCGGTATTTAACTCCACAGTTTTCCTTTCAACTTCTGGAAATGTTTAAGGTCAACTTTAAATCTAATAAACAGGCCCACGTTAGATGTTCGACGAGGTATTGGCTATTAAGTAAACTGGATTCAAGAAAGAATCTTTTAGTAAGTCGATAGTGAAAGCTAAAATGCTGGATAATTGCATTGCTCATTAGTTTGGATGTATTTTGTATTTTGTGTTACCGTAGGTAACACTCGGTAGTGACCAGAAAGGATGTTTTTTCCTAGGAAGCGAAATAAGACCTCGTAGTTTGCTTATATAAAGTAGGTAGTACACAGTGTGTTGGTATGTCAATTTTCTATTGACGTATGTGGAACCTTTTCTATTAAACAGTAATTACGACGTGTAGGAGTTTGTAAATATTTGTACATTTCTTTTTTTAAGTTATGCTCCCGGCGTCTTGGGTTATGACAGAGGTTTAATTCTATTTTTGTTGGCTTCAAGTCATTTACATGTTCAAAATGAATCAATGTAATTTATTGGTTCACGCCGTAGTGCATTGTGCTGTTGTTTCATTCGTCGAGGTGAAAGCGAGGGATCAATCAGATTCCAGTATTCGAAATCTGTCCCCGCGAAATTATCATATATAAGAGCGGTCTCGCTCATAATTCGCCGTGAGTAATGTCGAGAACTCATCTTCCCCTTATTCCACGTGTACTCTAATGGCTGGCTCTATTTTCAGCATAATGAAGAAACACTTGGACACCAGTCTTTTGGCCGTTTGCAAAGAGATTAGTAAAACAGCCTCTAAGTTATATAATACTCAAGTATCTCACACGCTATTAGAAGCGGCCGTCAACAGAATATAATTATGTAACAATATTACAAATAGTAATTAAACTTAAATAAACTTAGTACAGTTATTCCTAAACCATTCATGGATACACTAAAAATAGTCCAGTGGAACGCTCGAAGCGTTAATCAGAAAAAATTGCAAATGTCACATTATTTAAAAAATACGAACGTAATTGGAATTAGCGAAACATGGCTTAAACCAAACAAACAATTCTCGTTATGTGGCTTTGATATTATTAGAGGAGATCGCCCCGCCCAAAAAGGTGGCGGTGTCGCTCTGCTAATAAGGCAGGAGATTAAATACAAATCAATACCATGCGACCACCTCAATGCTGAAGTGACTGCAGCTGAAATTGAACTTGACCACAAACACGTGGCCATCATATCATATTGTAACAGGCCGCAAGCAACAGTAGACAGTAAAGTATTTGAATTTTTTACCAACAAGTACGAGCACTGCATATTCTTGGGTGATTTCAATTCCAAACACCAGGTATTCGGTTGTAATAAGACTGAGCCTAATGGTGACGCCCTTTTCCACATCATTGAAGAACTCGATCTATTCGTGGTAAATAACTATCAAGACGTAACATACATAACCAACAACCCACTCCATCAATCAGATATCCTAGACTTGATTATCACCAGCAAATCACTAACCAGCCAAATGCAAGACATATTAGTAGGAGATGATGATCTAGGCAGTGATCACCTGCCGGTTCACGCCACTCTGAAATGTAATACTGGTCCCGCAAGGTATCCTCCCGTGAATAGGAGGAACCTATCAAAAATTGACTGGAACCTCTTCAGATACATTATCGAAGTAAAAATAAAGGCAAATGAACCCTCAAATGCTCATGAACTAGAAAAAGCCTGCACCCACCTTAACGAGGTTATCAACAGTACACGACATGAAATTTGTCCCAAGCAAACAGTAAAGACGCGGATAAACAGAATAACCCAAACAACTCTTCAAATAATCAAACAAAAAAGCAAAGCCTTCCGGGCTTACCAATCAGAGAATGATCAAATGAAAAGAGCAGAACTTAAAACCGCGTATAATCGCCTACATGGGGAAGTAAAAAAGGCCATAGCTAACGACAATCGCGTGAGATGTGAAAAAGCAACCGAAAACCTAAATGGGCTGAGAGAACCTAAGAGGTTCTGGGATACATTTAAAACTCTTATTGGCCAAAAGAGCAAAATTGCCAATAATAATGCCCCGAAGACTAGCGACGGAACTATGGCCATAGACGACAAGGCAAAGGCCAGTGCTTTTGCCGAACTTCTAAAGAAGGCGCATCGTCCACAAGAAGGGAACAGATATGACAACGATTTTAAGGTAAAAGTAAATAAATTTGTCCAAGATAACAACTCAATTTTCAATGAACCGAACTTCGACCAAAGGCATGAAGACGGGGACGACCATGAATTAACCGAACCAATAAGCGTAGAAGAAGTCATGGGTATAATCAGAAAATGCAGGTCTCTTCGTCCCCAGGAGAAGGCGAAGTCTCTTACAAAATAATGAAACAGTGCCCCAACATCTTCTACTGCAGACTTACCAAACTCCTAAACTGCTGTCTCTCCTGTGGGTACTTCCCAAAATGCTGGAAAGTGGCCTCAGGAGTCATGATACCTAAACCCGACAAAGACCTTACCAACCCTTCTAACTACCGCCCAGTCAGCTTGCTTAGCTGTGTTGGGAAAATATTTGAGCGGATTCTAACTACGAGACTTCGCAGCTATCTCGAATCAATCAACTTTTTCAACAAATGGCAAAGAGCGTATAGGAGTCAGAAAGAGGGAATCGAACACGTATATAGACTGGTCGATTATATGAAAACAGCATTTAGTTAAAACGAAATCGGAACCACGCTTTTCTTGGATGTAGAAAAAAGCGTTCGACTCGGTATGGCACAATGGCGTGAGATATAAACTAGCGAAAATGGGATTACCCACTAAAATTCTAAGGATGATATCATCATTTCTAACTGACCGAAAAATCAAGGTGAGGGTTAATCGCGAGGTGTCAGAGGAAGTTATACTCGAAGCGGGAACACCACAAGGGTCGGTTCTAAGCCCGCTTCTTTTCATAATATTTGTGAATGATATAGAAAAAGTAGGGAAAAACTTTGTTGAACTATCGCAGTTCTCAGACGACAAAGGCATTTGGACAGCCAGCAAGTCCAGAAACACAATTAAAAATCGTCTACAGGATACCATTCGCGATCTTGAGAGCTGGTGCGCCCTGTGGCACATCAAACTCAATGCCGCCAAAACTCAAAAAGTTACGTTCTTCAAAAAGCAAAGGAAAAAACCAGTCCCGAGTATCGATCTCCAGGTATACGATCACAAACTAGAAGCAAAGAAAGAGGTCAAATTTTTGGGATTTATCCTAGATAGCGATCTCAGTCTAAACAGTCACGTAAACTCCATTACGGTTAGAGATACTAAACGTATCAATTTTCTCAAGATGATCAGAGGTAGAAATTGGGGAGCAAACAAAGATGTGCTTCTCAAGCTCTACAAAACATTTATACGTCCGGTACTAGAATACGGTGCCACAATAACAAGCGACCTAAGCAAAACCAACATTCAGAAGCTACAGAGGGTTCAAAATTATGCCCTGCGAGTGGCACTATGCAAACCGAAATGGACACCGATAAAGGAACTTCACGACCTAGCAAAAATAGAAACTGTTGATACGCGATTAAAAGACCTACAAAACAAAACCCTCAACAGACTCCAAGATAGGGAATTAATGGTTGAGCTGAACGAACACCGATCCCTTAAATTATACAATATAACTAAATCGCGTGGAGTCAGTGAGGATTGCCTCGCTACTCATTGGGAACTTTAGGATAGAGTATGTGAGGACTGCCTCGCAACTCTGCTGAAGCGCGATTGAAATGCGTTTAATAAGATCTATATAACAAAACCCTCCACATACTCCAGGATAGTGAATCAATGGTGAAGCTGAACGAACACCGAACCCTAAACAGAAAAACAAAATAATCCACAGTAAATTAAAATTACTCAATAGAATTAAACTGCGTGGAGTCAGTGAGGATTGCCTCGCTACTCATTGAGATCTTTAGGATTGAGTCTGTGAGGATTGCCTCGCAACTCTGCGTGTGGGGAGTGGGCTCCGAAGAAACACACCCCATAGCAACAATCACACAGCAGGCACAATATACAATAGCGGATACCTATCTTTCTCTCTACCTATAACTTTTTCTAATTGAACATTCTCAAATTTTCTTGCAACACTCTTATCAAGAAGACGCATGGAAATGGTAGACAAAGCGTAGGAGGAATTGGTGCAACCTACCTTTCTGCAACATATACAAGAAACCACCAAACACTAGGCAAGGATTGAAACAAGCTTGTCTGGCTGGAACGAGTGTACATTTTATATAACTAAACATTTGAATAAAGATTTAACAGCCCTTTTAAGGGCTTGAGGTGTGTGTCAGTGAGAGGGTGGTTTTTTTCGGGAAAACCAGATACCTCAAAATCACATACGGCATCCTATCTCCCAGAAGGCTTGATGGATGACTCCCGGTTTTTCAAAACTAAACTGTTGGAGCTTTCTCCACTTCTTTTTTGTAACCGCTATGGTCATATACCGGGGCCGCTACCAAACCGGCGTTGCTGTTTGGTTTTCTTTTCTCATCTTCCCTTAAACTTGTCATCGCACAACATTACATTCTGGCTCGCCACCATGGTGGGACTCAAACCTCTACCATCGCCGAACTGGAACCGAATAGAGCCCACTCTCTAATAGTTTTAAAGGCGTTGAGGGATTGAGTATTGACCATCTAACACTCCAACGTAAACTGCCGGGTATTCTAATCGCGTGCATACCCCCCTCAGACTCCATTTTGGGCAATAGGAAAGCTAGGCCTGTGTGATCCAAGGAAAAAAAATAAGGTTAACCGGGTCGCAAGGGATTTGTAAATTCCACATCGTCCCTGCGCGCCTTCGGCGCGCTAAAACCTTTCATTCTTCTTCATTCTTCAATTTGCCGTGAGGGTCGAAAGGGGCTTGTTCCCCATACCGTCCCAGCGCGCCTTCGGCGCGTTAAACCATTCCATTCCAATTCGCCGTGCCTGAGGCAGATTATACTTGCCAGTGATGGCCATCACTTAAAATCATCTCCGAAGTGGCAGACTATACTTGCCCGAAAATGTAGATCGACTGCACCCTCGGGGAGAGGTAGTACCTTTGTGAGAGGACCCAACCTCCCACACTGGTCCTCACCCGAGGGTTCAACCGACATCAGTCAACCAGACCGCCACGCCTCAACAGGAGACACCTGCCGAGTACCGGAACCTTTTCCTCCTTCAACACGCCTAAACATGTGACAGCCAATCATTTTCAGTTACTGAGGGTCGAAAGGGGCTTGTTCCCCATACCGTCCCTGCGCGCCTTCGGCGCGCGAAATCATTCCTTTGTTGTTGATTGTAATTCGCCGCCCACGTCTTGGCATTAAAGCTCTAATTCAGCTGCGCTAGCACAACTGCCTGTTGAGGTTAATTATGGGGACACTTTGTAACCTGTAAAAAAGGTTAACCGTATTGGGTTCCATCATTTTGGGACCCGTTCAGCTGGTGAGAATCACTGTTTCTGAGAGTGATTCTCTCCAGGTCCGAGTTTCATGGGAACTATCCACATTTACTGAACACATGTTGAGTGGAATTTAAGGGAACAGGTCAAAACGTCACACAACCAAAACGTCACATTTCAAAATGGTCAAAACGTCACATATTTTGGTCAAAACGTCATATACTTTTGGTCAAAACGTCACATGCTTTTGGTCAAAACGTCACACACTTTTTGGTCAAAACGTCACATACTTTTGGTCAAAACGTCACACATTTTATATTTATTATTATAAGTGGCCAACTTACTAATGGCGGGGGGGGGGTGAAATTAGAAATGTGTTGGTCGGGACCATTTGGATGTTGTGAAGTACGCAGAACTGAATTAGCCGCAGCGATTCGTGCCTCTCAGAGTTTATAGGCGGAGAAAAATGTCATCATTATGTGTACATTGCATACAAAACCGCACATGTACAACTATTTCTATCCCCCTAGTTGCGCATGCGTGAAAAACAGAGCTATCTTCATTATCCAATTTACTATAGAGGTCAATGGGAGAAAGCAATAAAACTTCATTTTTCATCCATATTTGCTTTTCAATAAAATTCGCGTACATATGGTCAAATAGTTTAGGTCATCCTCTTTAAAGTGATGTTTAATACTCATTGCTAGACAAAATTCTTCATGTTTCCATTTTTGTTTTAAATATCTTATTTTACCTGTGTGCATTTCCTTATGAATTTATGAAAAAAGGCCGACTGGGGTAGCTTTAAAGTTAAAAATATATATTAACCATCAATAGCATGCATTCCGCGTACATCATTCGGAATAAAGTAAACTTTAAATTATTTGATTCTATAAAAATATTTCAATTATGGTTTTGTTTTAATATTTCCATTTCACTTTGAAAATAGTTATTTTTATATTTATGCGATTTCAACAGACGATTCTCCACGGCTGATATTGTCTTCACTGACGTGAATGAAAGGACTTGAAAGCTCCATCATTTCTATTGACTCGTTAATATGAGTGTGTAATTTTGCATTGAACACAATGTATGTGATTTCCAATTTAGAATTAATAACTTTGCTGACGGTGTACAGGTTTAGAACAATTAGGTTAACTTGAAGTTGACAGCTAATTGGAAAAACTTTGATGTGGGTATTTTTTTTTAACAATTACTCAATGTCAGCTTTCTAATTATTATAAAACCAGTACATCTTCAGAACCACTGTAACTTGACCCCTAAAAGTGACAATTAATGGGAAAAACGTCATGGGATAGGGATCCAAAAGGGATTCTCGTATTAAAGAAGGAAAAGTGAGCAGGTTGGGTTAATAACGTCTGCTCCTTTTGCCCTTTTTCTTGGTTTTATTGTTCCGGGTGAGTACTTTTTTCATGTGTCTGTGGAAGTCCCGCTCCCTGACTTTCAAGGCCTCTAAGAGCTTCTCTGGATATGCTAGAACTCTAGTTTTATTTTCACCTTCTTCTGAGGTGTCCTCAATGTATTTCCTGAATTGACTGATGGAACCGACGAAGTCAAACTTAAGGGATCAGTAGAGGTCGATGGCGCGTTCATCCATGAATTCTATGAATTCGGCCGATGGTATCTCCTCCTGGTTACCTTCATCTTCCTCGTCAGAGCCCAGGCTTCTTTCTGTTTTTCTGTCTCTGCTCTTCTCCTCTCTCACCTGGCGTCCTGGCATTTGGTGGATGGTGACCTATGAAAAACACAGTTGGGCGGGCCAATCAACCATAACATAGAAAAAGACATGATACAACAAAGAGATATGTAAATCGCCATCGATCAACGACACAACCAGCAGAACCAGAAGACATACATTTTGAAATGAACAGACAGTTTCTACGAGTTGACGATTTCTTAGCAGCGGATATCCATATGACAGTCCACAGGCATATTATCTTCTCATCACCGTTCCAGCTTCGTTTGCTGAGTCATGCAAAAAGATGGTTTATTGACGGCTCTTTCAAGACGGTAATTATCTCTTTTCTGAGAGAGAGAGAGAGAGAGAGAGAGTGATGAGTTGTTGCTATCTCTATTATCTCTAATAGATTAGTTCATTTTTATTTACAGATTTTGGGCAAACCATTCAAGTCACGAAGCAGTCAGCTGATGTCCATCAGTGCATTTGTGCAGACAGACAGGAAGAAGAAACAATTTCCTCTAGTTTTTGCCATCATGTCTCGAAGAACAAAACAGGATTATGTGAACGTATTGAATGCAATAAATAATATTGACGACCATTCAGTGACTCAGCTACTTGCTCTACCATTTCTGTAGAATCTTTTGCCAACCTGTACGACCGCACAACTCAAGAGACGAATCTGCGCCAGCTGGTTGATTATGTAAAACAGCAATGGATAGACTCCACGTCATCCCCCCCCCCCCCCCTCGAGATTGGAGCATCTACAACCATACCGTCAGAACGAACAACGACATTGAAGGTTAGTTTCCGTTGTATTTAAATCTCTCTCTCTCTCTCTCTCTCTCTCTCTCTAATAATATACATTGTAATGTTTCTGTCATTGGATGTGAAAATCTTTGTACCATGTATTTGATTATTAAACTTTTGATATATATATAATGTATGTGAATGCTATCAAAAAATGTTAAAAATATACATTTTAATGTTTATGTCGTTGGATGTGATCATCTTTGTACCATGTATTTGATTATTAATCTTTTGATATATATATATAATGTATGTGAATGCTATCAAAAAATGTTAAAAATATACGTTTTAATGTTTATGTCGTTGGGTGTGATCATCTTTGTACCATGTATTTGATTATTAAACTTTTGATTGCCGGTATTAATGATGTGACGATTTGTGGTGATGAATAAAGTTCTTGTTTAAACTGTGAGATTAGTTCTTATCCATTCAACATAATTAGTGTCAATCTAATCTTTCCACACCTAATAATCCCCTGATGTGTCACCGATCTTAGAATGGTGGCGGGTTGCAATGGCGGATACAGAGGGGGGGGGGGGGGGGGGCTATGGAAAACAAATATACCGTTGAAATTATGCAAAATATATCTACTGGTCGCCTCCAGTTATAGCGTCGCCGACACAGCATGATTTTGTGGTGTTACATGCCCCTAGCCAGTTATGGGTCAGGATCTTAACTGGCATAGTCATGGCGTACCTAAGCCTAGAGGGCTGACTGCTGAAAAACTTTCAAACGCTGGCAGATCGCAATGTTCTCCGGAGGTTAAGTCGGTTATGACTGTAAATTGTGTCCAAAATACAGTATTATGGTAAACGGATCTGAAGAGCATATTTCAAATTTTCTAATTCTGTCTTGAACGTATGACAGAATTTGAAATTCTGAAACATGCTGTTTAACAAGTGTTAATTAGCCGTTCAAAAATTCAAGAGGATTTCCACCCCCAGAAACCACCAGAATGCCCCATTTGGTCGCCCATTCCCAAAAAATTTCTGGGGGGGAGAACAAAAGCTCGTGCCTTCGGCACTCGCGGCAGATTCGTCATCTGCACGATCTGCCCCCCCCTCCCCCCCCCCCCCCCCCCATTTGAGAATTCCTGTATCCGCCGGTTGTCCCGGTGGCGGGTTGACCCGGTCGAAGAGTGGCGGGTTGTCTCGGTGGCGGGTTGGCCCGTTCCCTCATTCAATCGATTTGTTGATTGGGCACAGAACAAGGAATAGTCATCTTGCTGTCCAAGTGTGTGACGTTTTGACCAAAAGTATGTGACGTTTTGACCAAAAAGTTTGTGACGTTTTGACCAAAAATATGTGACGTTTTGACCAAAAGTATGTGACGTTTTGACCAAAAAATGTGACGTTTTGACCATTTCGAAATGTGACGTTTTGGTCGTGTGACGTTTTGACCAGCACCCGAATTTAAACCCCTTTTGGTTGAAAGTTTAGTGGGCCCGTAGTTTTTGATCCGTCATTCATATTCATGTCCATTTCATATCATACTATTTTTGGCTTCTTAATAAACCACGTATAAACTGCTTTTCTATTTTATTGTGAATTCATCCAGACCACAACACATAACTCAATGGTTATTCGACCTCTACAGTTGAGTTATATTTTGATTTGCTAGTTGACCCAGTTCCTAACGAATCTGAAGAACAACAGGGAGATTTCGGCCAGGGTTCTAGCCCCTGGGAAGTCATTCACCCCACCCCTGTTACACAAATAAGACTGTTTCGTGGGTATTTTCTCGTGCGTTTGTGCTTGCACAAAAAGTTTTCATGTTATCTCTAAGGACATTTTAGGTGGAGGAGGAATTGACTCGATTCCACCGAAACTGAAACTACCATAATCGTTTCCTTGTAGCCTCGTACTCACAGTCCGTATATTTCAACATAGGATTCTACAATGAAATGTGCGGAGTATAGGTACGAGGCTAACATGCTTGTGTGGAAATTCCAAATGATTCTCCAAGTCCAACGAACTTGAATCATATTGCACAAGAAGGAAGTATTAAAATTTCCAGGAAACAATCCATCGTTGAAGTTTGCGTTCAAGCGAAAAGATTTAATTTTTTAAAAATGAGTTATACATGTTTTCAGATTTAACATTTCCGAAATGTCTACTAGAGAAGCTCTTCTGAGCCAATGTGTTCTCGTGAAAAATTTGGACGGCTCCGTTGACGATGTTGAATTATCGCAATTTTTGTTTGACAAAACTAAAGGAGGGGAAACGCACTGAAAATTGTACAATGGGAAAATATGGAAGGCGTTTGTGACCCGAATCGTTCTTTTCCAGTCTCACGATCGTAAGTGGCAATCATTTAGGTCTAAAGATTTCAATTATATGCGTGGTGGTGTGGCCAGGCCAGGGATTAATTTTACCATGCGAATATTCGGCTTTAACCATGGGGGGGGGGGGGGGGGGGGGGGACGTGTGCACGCCCTAAATGGTATCAGGACAACTCGTACCCTGGACAATTCGTACCTTTCCTTCGACAACTCGTACCCCGCCTCTGGACAACTTGTACCCCGCCTCTGGACAACTCGTACTCTGACTCTGGACAACTTGTACTCTCACTCTGGACAACTGATACTCCGACTCTGGACAACTCGTACCCTGACTCGTAAAGGTTTTATAACTGGTATGACTGGAGACTACATGTAAAAAAATGACGAAGACTTCATGAAAATCACATTTGACATTTATTTTTTCAAGAAATATATTACCAACAAATCAAAGATATAACACACAAGCACTCTCGTTCGAACAAATGAAACAGAAAAGGCACAAAAGTAAAATGCACTATAAGTTGAGCGACACATATTTTCCTATATTAAAATGAAATAAATCGCTGAAAGGCGGAGTTAATGCGTGTTTGTCCTGAATTGTATTTTCTGCATCTGAGCTTTAAATATACTCCATGTGTAGCAATAAATGTAACAATTTCATTTATTCACTTGAATGAACGTCTGCTCCATATTAACTGTCATTCAAACACTGATTATAAAAGGGATGAAATCTAAGATTGCGGTTTCAATTTGGTTCAATTATGTCACTAGCACCTGATTGTTGTAATCATATAATAGTAATAATAACACTTTGGCCAGTCGCTGACCTGTCACGGTTCTCAGATCAGACGGCATATATACATGTACATTAATGAATGTGGGCGACAGAAATCTTCCAAATAGATATAAATAAATGTTTGAATCTCACTCACCTTTTTCAAAATTCAAAACAAATTCCTCAACACATGGCTCAGGTGGCAACCAGACCTGTTAACTCTCCCGGTTTGAGGCACCAATCACGCTCTCACGGCCACATCCTATTTTCTCCCAGGGTATTTAATGACTGGATTCGCATAGCAAAATGCTAGTCAAAAATGGCCAAATGCTAACCATTTTTCTTTCATTTTGGCCTTATATTCACTATTTATCATCACTTTTTGAAACCAAGATGGAAACTGCTAAACAAATTTTTAAAAACAAAAAGTACCCTGTCTCCCGATTTGACACTTTTCAAAAATAGTTGTCCTGTTCTATTTTGAAAATTAAACAAGTTGCATTGTATGCCAAATATATTCTCATACTGTTGCAGTTACATGAAATCAAAATTATATAAACTCAAAATATAAATTAAATAAAAACATAATCTCTCAAGTATAATTAACTTCAGCTGACCTTTTATATATACATGTACTATTGTTATGGTTCATACCAAATTTATCCATTTTGTGTAAAAAAAAATATAATTGAAAGTTTCTTGAAAACTGAAAAAAATCTGTTGTGAGATATGACAAGAATTAAGTTACCTCCCCTTACTTATATACAAACAGATTCAGAACAATCATGTCCAGGCTCCAGCAGATTATTTTGTCTTCATTTTGAACCAACAGGATTATTTTGTTTTTTTTTCACAATGGGAGTTATGAATACTGAAGGCACCTTCTCTAATTTGAGTAATACAAAACACAGTTCAAATATTTTTTTAAATAAAAAACAAAATTACCACAATCACACTCAGCTTCATTGTACCGGCAACTACAGGTGTTTTTTTTTTTAAACAAAACGATATGTATTGTTAGCATTGAGTAATTTTTATTGTACAATAGTCACAGGGTATAAACAGAAATCGCCGAAACCGGAAGTTGTGCGCTCTGAGGCGGGACGTTCCAATCGGAAAAGCCAAATTGCGAGGATGTGCTTCACAATTTTCCTGCATTTAGACTTGTTTTGTAATTGGAAGAGGAGTATGTTCAATTCAAACAGTAAGTGGAATAGTTATATGTTATTTCTGGTGTGAATTCCTGTCCGAATCTCTTGGCATTTGTGTTTGAATGTCAATTTTGTTCACCGCGTTCACGACAAAGTTTACATTTCTTGCGAACGAAAATCTGATTGATGATACAAACATACAAAATAGGCGGCGCTTTATGGGCATTTTACTCTCCAAATTCCCAGATTATTCACTTTCCAGTCGAAACATACCCTCATACGGAAAACATGTAATAGAAGAATCGTAAACAGGTAGAGCTGAAACGGTTACGAATTTTTTGTAACCGGTTAACTGGGAGCTATAATCGGTTAATGACCGGTGAAGGGTTATTTTAATAGTTCATAAGAAAAATGGGGGGAAAACATGACCGGGTGTACAGCGCAGCGAGGCCGCACAAAGTACAACTCACTCGGACGGCTGGAAAATAAAGAAACGATACAATATCGTAATCGTATTATCGTCAGTGAATACACCTACCTCGTTGTGAGCTGCATGTCACTGTATGAACTGATCAACTGTTGTTCAAAACCGTAATCCAGTAAATCCATGGGTCACTTCCAGGAATACCACTGAACAAAGTGACAAACGTACCTAAACATGCCTTATATTCCATATTCATCGGATGAAAAGGGTGTAAAAAAATGGACACAGAACACGTGATGCTGTTACCCACTGCCGTAAACCGGTGTTAAAGACAGAAGAATTGACACTGTCGTATTTAGCGATCCTCAAATTAACCTTATTAATCTTCGCCCAGAAATTCATTACGTATGGTAAAGTAAAAACTATTTTAAAATTTAAACCAAATTTTCAGACTTTTGTGAAGACTGAAGACGAATACTAATTACACCATACACAAAAGAACGGAAAAACAGTTGCACAGTACGTTCTTGAGAGTTGAGACGTTCGTCACTCGTCAGTTTCGGCCCTAGGACGTTTCGACCTTGAGACGATTCGGCCGGTGACGTTTCGGCCTTTCCGAGAGCCGAAATGTCCCCGAGTGAACCGATTCAAGGATGAAATGTCCCAGAGGCCAGAACCACACACATCTAAGAACCAAGGCATATATTACTTGATAAAATGTGATCTCCCTGTCCCTAGCCCTAGTACTGTGCAGTCACTGCAGTGTGCAAGCACAACAATTTCTTTTCCCATGGAGTTTATCATTTTCAGTACAGACACTTGGGTGCAGCGTATGCGCAGTCACTTTTAAAAAATTCAAGGGGTGGGGTGGGGGGAGGGTATTATGAAACAGCATTAACAATTCATTCAGAATTTAGACAAGCTATGACGCAATAATACTGACTGCAAATAACTTTGAACCGGTCCCTGAAACATGTGGAATGCGAGTCGGATTATGCGACAGAGTTGCAGAATGACAATGATGCCAGAATCCAAAACTCTTGTCGATTTCTGTCGAATCTTGTCAACTCTCAGCAATAACAATGAAAGGGGTGATATCGGGTTCACCTACAGGCATACAGCTATGCCCAAAGCAATGCTTGAATTACCTTTTACTGTGCTATTACTAGCGTATTAGATACAGCGACATGAAACTTCAGACAGAAACTTACTTTCTATTAATTTCTGCCTGCAGCGCTCATCATAAGATACAGAACGGTTAACCACGGTTACAAAATTTATAACCGGTCATAATCAAAACCGAACCGTCAATGGTTAACCGGTTAACCGTTTCAGCTCTATAAACAAGACCAATATGCGAGACGGTGTATTCAGCCTAACTGTCTGACCAATTGCAAGCGTGGACGTTTTTGAACTGTCCGATCAACTGTGGGCTTTTTGTCCGACTAACTGTGCGCTATTGTATCGGGAATTGTTAATGCCATGGACATGTGATAAACGTAAGCCGTATAATCACCAGCAAATTTCTTGCTATACTAACGAGACACGTTACAGTAGAGATGGGCGGTGTTGGAATTTTGAGTTCGGTATCGGTTTCGGTATTTTTGTGTGGGCATACCGCGGTATCGGTTCGGTATTCGGTATGTGACTTCAGATTCACTGATAGTACCAAAGGGGAATCCATGTCAGAAAAATACAGAATAAGTTGTTCTTGTATCATTCTATCACAGTGCTACACATGCCATTGTTGATGGGCTCAACATTGTCATTCTTTTGTCAACACAGATCATATCTACAGTAATTTGGTGACTTGTTCTAAATACGCCTTAACTTTTCAAGCTCCACTTAAGGCGTCTGTAATCATAGAATCATAGAATGTGTGTCCTGAAGATGTCATCGTTAGGTGGGCCTGATGACAGTTGTAAAATTATCTGGTCAGTGATTTCTAGCCAAGTCTTGGCTGCCTGTTAAGGCAGACAAGACTTGGCTAGAAATCACTGCTAAGCAACTGGACATGTACAGGTCGTAGACTATTGATAATTTAGTACAACTGCCCTGGTCCTTAAGGCTTAACAAAACTGAAAAATAAAATCAGTCACTTCTTTCATGAAAATGAACACTTCAAATGCTATCAATCCTCATCAAGGCCTTATAAATAGCGAAGGCACAGGGAAAATTGAAAATACCGTTGGCTTCGGTATTCAAAGATTGGGTCGGTTTGGTTTTTCGGTGTCCCAATGATATCGGTATCGGTTCGGTTTTTCGGTATATTGCCCATCTCTACGTTACACCATGCAAGAGGTGGGGCTGCAACAATAGATACACATTGCACGATTAAAAATGGGCCTCTATTGAGTGTTCTTACTCCTTGGTTATATTCATGTCGACCCAATACATGAATATAAAACATGTGAGTAATATCATTGCTCGCTTGGTGAGTCAATGTACTTCGTTTTACATAAGAAAACTTCCTGGAAGGAAAAGTTCACACAACTTGCTCACCTGGAAGACAAGACGTTTGGTCTATCAAAACATATGGGATGTAGTGTCCACTCAGAGACTGTGACTTTCCATGAATCAATTTGTTGCGTCAAGCAACCTCTCTCGCTGAAGACAGGAAGTCATATTGTGATTCTCGGAAACTTAACCTTTCATTGTTTTACCCGTTTAACTTCTTCTCTCTGAGGTTAAAATCTCAAATGTCCAAATCTTTACTTAAATCTTCTTAAATTGTCAACGATTCAACAGTTTATATTTTGATTGGCAGAGTTCAAGAAGCCCTGGCCATCAAAATTAAAATTGCTTAACCTTTGACAACTGCAGGGAGATAACCATTGGTAATAATGGATGTAAAAGTGAGTAAACCTGACGTCTAAGTGTGGGGGGGGGGGGGGGGGGGGGGGTAGTGGTGGGGGGGGGCAGCCGCGTATTAAATCCTGCCCCAATTGTATTATGTATGGAATCTAAACCACTAACATCGATTCCCATGCAAGTAGGGCTGCAACGGTTCACCGCGGTCTCGGTGCACCGCAGTATTTTTCCACGGTACAATACTCGGTTCATTCAGCTTAATTTTCGGTACGCTCACGGTACAACGGTCGCAGCAGGAGAATTCCAACACCCCCAAAAGAGGGCCCATGAAGTCAGATGTGAATTTCAAGTAAACTCTCCTGCAGGATCAAACTGTTCTCCCTTTCCCTCTCTCTGAAAAATAGAAGGGGCCCCCCCCACACCATCATGCACACACACACACACTCAGTAACTCACCCGATTGTACAGACCTTGAATCATCAAAATTTATTGGGAAATTGGGCATATAATCTTGGTGGATAATATTTGTAATAGTTGGTGTGGTCAGTATTTATATAGAAAAAACTTTATACATACGATTTCAAACATTTATTTTAAAAATTTAACTTATTCAAATCACTTAACAATAAAAGTAAGTGTGGAATTCAAGCCCATAAAACAATCGGATGTGGTGGGCCAGGGTCTTCCACGAAGTTGGTGCAGTTCAGACAAGCGATAAATATATTCAATATTCATAACCATGTTGATCATGTGATTTGGGGATACGTTTCTATTTGTTCGTGACAAACAACACTTATTTTCATATTGACGTTGTACATTTAGCACAGGGTCAACCATGTGTTTTTTCTGTCCTGTTTTGCCAAGTCAAGAGTGCATATTTCTACATCAGCTTAACAGGCTGCCTGGCTGCAACATTTCAGCTTTAATCTACCAAATATGCGGTGCATAGAAGCATGCTGTTAGTTTTAATGGACGGCTGTTGGGGATTGGGTCTGTATGAAAATTTGTAAGTGTCGACACAAGCCAATCAAGTTTTGCATTGTTTATTTGCATATTTCCGTTTCGCCTTCGTGCACACATGTCAGATCTGAAGTACATCCAATTATAACAACATGAGTGACAGAAATAAATGGACTGTCAATAACAACGAAGGTATCGTCAGCCCACCTCCAAACTTTAAATCCCCTGTCTGGAAGCACTTTGGCTTTCCCTCATACAAAGATGAGATTGATAGTGAATCATGGTAAATTCCTCAGCTTGGCTCAGAATGAATAAAACCACACAGCCATGGGGGAAGGGGGTTATAAATTATTCTAGTTTTTTTTTGTTGCAGTGCATTTTTGCACGGCACAGCTGCCAGAGCAGTCCAGCAGCATGCTAGGCTTCTAGCGTATTGCAAACATGATTCACCCTCAGTTTTTGGGCGAATAATGTTAGAAAAAATGTACCGCAATACGTATTGTACCGCCACTGAAAAACCGCAATATGTACCGAACCGTGAGGTAAGTGTACCGTTGCAGCCCTACATGCAAGGTGGTGCATCATTGCCACTGTAGGACTAGGGATGCTTGTTTTGCATGGAAAACTTCTACCAACAGTTTGACATTTAATTCTTTTGTTCGGTAGACTCGATCTGTGTTATAATGCGATTGTTTATATAAGGTATGGGTAAGGTGAAGTGAAATATTGTTGTTTTCTGGCAGCCCAGAGGAATAGGTTTCGAGATTTGATTGAATCGAGATGCGAATACTATCAGCAATGTCTATGGTCAGGTCCAGTGTACAACATACCACCACGCATATCAGTTCTGAGCGGTAAGTTGAGCTACGTCTTCACACACAATTTCGATAGACATAAATTTTCTATGTTAACCGTTTACCATGGAATATCTAGCCTAGTAATTCTTCACCATTGCAAATTTCTGTCGATCAAAATTTTGCATTGACAAGGAGCTCAAGAGCTTAACTTTAGTAGAGAATTATTTACATAGATTTTTTTAATAACAAAAATAAGCTTTAGTTGTTGTTGCAACATCTTAGTTTCACATGTTAGTCAAGAAATAATTATATCCCTAGTCGAGGAATCTAATTATTTCTTGATTAACATGTAAAATTCCCCGTGGGAACCCCGGGAAGTAAGCAGCACTTGTTTACTGTGGTAAACCAGTTCCGCTTTACTAGTAAAATAGGACCCAGTCACCAATGCTTGGGGCGAAAGTCCTCTAAAATGGGCAACATGTAGATCAACGATTCACTAAACTTGACTTCATCTCCATGTTGTGTCACGATTAGCCATGGTGCATAAATATGTGACGTTAACCACCAACAAACAAACAAACAAATAACATGTAAAATCAAGTCGTGGCTGCTGATAAACAACCATGGCTTAATTTCATAATAAATATATAAATGATTTTCTACTGGGTTTTTCTCAACACCATTCGAACTCGTCATCTTTCTTAGATCTTATAAATAGATATTTGCTTTCCTAACACGCTTCTCTGTTAAAAAAAAACACTGCCACAAAACTGGGACACCGCCATTGAGTGCTAAAGGGATTGGAAAATATGGGTTTGACGAAATGTCCCTACCATTTCAGGAAATGGATACTTCCATAACTGTAGAAGGGATTGACGAGTCTTTTGAAGTTCTTGAGACGGTGCACAGATGTGATTTGTGTTCATATCCGTCAACTACATGTAGACTCAGAAGTGTACGGCGCCACCAAAAGTTGGTGCATTGTAGAGATACAAACAACAATAAAGAAAGTAAACCAGTGCAGCTGTGTGACCAGTGTGGCAAACCGTTTTACATCAGCTATGGTCTGAAAATGCATTTCAAGTCATTTCACGAAAAGCAATTTCGTTTCACGTGTCCTACATGTAAAAAAGGATACAACCAACTATGGAATTATAAGGGACATATCAAATGTTACATTTGAGTTATTCGACAAGTCATTTGACAATTGATCGGACAGATTGTGCGATGACAGCACCCCAGAAATTAGCCTGATGTACGATTTTAAAGTGACCAGGTTCGTCGATGTAAGGTTCAATGGACTGGAAAGTGAATTATCTAGGAATTTCGAGAATAAAATAACCTTAAAGGGTCGCTGATTTTGTATCATCAATCAGATTCTCGTTCGCAAAAATGTAAACATTGTCATGAGCGCAGTGAACAAAATTGGCGTTTAAGCTCAAATGCCAAGAGATTTGGACCTGAATTTGCATTAGAAATGAAATATAACTAGTCTACTTACTTTTTGAGTTTAAAATGCTCCTCTTCCAGTTATAATACAAGGCTAAAATCAGGAAAATTGTGCAGCACCTCCTCGCGATTTGGCTTTTCCGATTGGAATGTCCCGCCTCAGAGCGCACAACTTCTGGTTTCAACGATTTCTGTTTATACACTGTGATAGTTTAAATATGAATTCAGGACTCGGACTCAAAACACATACTGAATCAAGGATTCGGACTCAAGTTAAGTGCTTAGTTTTTTGTTGAATTACCAGTGATTTACCACGTTATAGCGATCTTTATTAATCATTGTGCCGAAAATAAAAATTAACCATCCCTGTGAGGTCAGTCCAGACTGTTTAACACGTCAAACAGCCATGACATTTTGCCGGTGGTTGCCGTACTTGGGGGAGTGCCCTAGAGTTTGTTAAGTAATTATTAAGTTAGAATTAATAGATTTCATAAGAACTATCTATTGCCGCCTTTATCCACGTTGTTTCATTTAACCATTTGCGCGTGGTATCTGTTAAACGTCCATCCACTGTCCACACCATGTATATCTGTCAATTCGACAAATGTTGGCTATTGGGAATATGTTACGGCAGTTTAACAGTTAAACGATTTTTGCTGATCATCACAAAGACAAGATCGCTGTTACGTGTGGTTAATCACTGGTAATTCAACAAGAAATCTGAACACTAAACTTGAGTCCGAGTCCTCGATTCAGTATGTGTTTTAAGTCCGAGTCCTTAATTCATTGTCCATCTGTACAATAAAACTTGTCAAAAGAAAATAAGAATGAATATTTTCTCACTAAAGATGTTTCAGCCTCCATGTTTTGAAGCACCGGGATGGGCTTGCATGAGCAAGGAAAAATGGCCGGACTGAGAGGGGAGGGGTGGGGGTGGGGGGGGGGGTTGGTACAGGCAAAGGCTAGATAGGCATCCACTCACATAAAATTTGTGTATGTGTCGGGGGGGGGGGGGGGGAGGGCATTGTCCCCGGGGCAGGGGCTTGTACCAGTGATATCCATATTTGTATGCTTTTACTGACAACTACCATTAAATGTGTTAAAATAAATTATTAAACTGAAAATGAAATATATAATGAATTTGGGTTGGGGGGAGGGTGCCGGGGTGGGGCTGTGAGAGGCATAACAAGGAAAATATTGATGTATTGGCCGCACTCAAAAATCTCACTGACAAGCATCTGAATCTCACTGAGACCTCATCAAAATCTCACTGACAGTCACCTACAGGGGTTAACAGGTCTGGTGGCAACATGAAAGAAAATTAGAATATTTGAGGTTAAATACAGTTTAATATATAATAAACGATTGGTTGAACTTCATATCTATGTTGTAGATGCTGAAAGTTACCTTAAACACCAATAAATGCATTTATCATCGCAAAATCATACATTGTATTTAATCTCATGAGAACTTACTAAAATATATACTGTACTTGGAGGTGCTCCAACTAAATACCAAAGGCCATCGATGATGACCAAAGGTCACAGAATGCCTCCAATGGCCACCAAAGGCCACCCAATGTAACTAAAACTGTTGCATTTAAAAGCACTTTTGAGGTAAAAATGTGTTTATTTATCACAGAGCGAACATTCCGTCCCCTGAGTTCCAGTAGGCACATAGAACACATTGAAACTCAGGGGACGATCTGTAACACTCGTTCTTCGAATTAGTTGGGGGGGGGGGGGGGGGGGGAGTCAGAAAGGAACTATTTGCAGATTAAAGCCCGGATTAGTAATAGTTTGTACAATGACAATAGATAAGGATGCTATTGTTGAGTTTCGCGTAGACTTTTAAAGTCATGAATGCATGCGTTGTCTGATTTTGAGGACATTTATGAAAGAACAGACAATTTGTTAAAACATTATTTTTATTCCTCAGAAACTAGATAATCAACAAAAACAAGTGATATTTATACAAACATGAAAAGAACAGAACATTGAACAAAGTCAACAGCACTGCATTATAGAGAAGGTGTAAAGGCATCAAGAAAAATATATAAATTTTCTGTGCCTATTCTGCATTTCAGAATTTTTTCCATCATAATATGACTAAAGAAACACATCACAATAAAACGTAACATGATAAAAGTGTTGTTTCTGGTTTGAATGTCCCCAAATTAGGACGAAACAGCATCCCCAAAATAGGTGAATGAAAAGGGCTGCTTTCACTGAACAATGCGATACATGTATTTATTATACGCTAAATGATAGATTATCGGAGAAGTTGCGGAAAAATGTAAATCGTATCCCCCCACTGTGAAGATATAGAAATTTTCACTTTCATGGTATCAATCAAAATGACGGCTTTCAAAGCATCACTTCAAGGTGAATACGAGTCAAATTATCACTGAAAATGATCAGTTTGTTCTAAAAACGCATTTGTAATGAAAAGTAAATGTAGTGTTTTTGAGTGGATACTGATCATTTCCAGCAATAATTCAACACGTATTCACCTTGATGCATGAAATCCACTTGTCCAAACATGGCTGGAAAGTAATATAAGTTTTTGGTTTGGTATGTCCTTTCGCAGTATGAATTAGGTTGTCATCGGTAACACTGGTCTCTGCTTGCGTGGTGTAAGTGGAGATCGAATTTGAAAATCTAGTCCCCCACCTCCAAAAATACCCCCAAATACCCTGAAATACCCCCCCAAAACAGCTTTATAAACATCCACCCTAGTCTAATTTAGGGTTGTCCGATTTCAATCATGCGTTACAGTTTAGAGTGGCCATCGGTGATGGTGGCCTTCAGTAGCATTTGAAAATAGTTTCCTTTTGAAATAAAACAACTTATTTGAAGAACAAGTGTTACAAACGTTCACTCTGCAATAAATAAAGATTGTTTGATTTCAAAAATGCTTTTAAGTGCAACAGTTTTAGTTATATTGGGTGGCCTTTGGTAGCCATTGGTGGCCTTTGGTATTCAGTAGAACCCCGTGGAGGGTGGATTGTTGCTAAATCGCGTTGATGGAGATTTTCCACCCGTAAAATATTTATAATTTATTCTTTTGGATACTACTTTCAATAAAATAAAACAAACAGTGGAACATATGTCTTTTTATTGGTCATCCTTTTTGTATGTTTCTTTTTATCTCTCTGATTCTGTTGAACTCATTTGACCACTGGAGGTTCAAGAATCAATTGCACTTTCTGAGATATTGGACTTCAGCTCTCGAAAACATGTTTTACTTTTTTATGATAATTCATGAGACTGTTCGTACCTTTGCACTAGACAATTCATACCTTTACATTGGACAATTCGTACCTTTTGCACTAGAAATTCGTACCTTTATGAGAGACAATTCGTACCTTTATATAAGGGTATGAATTGTCCAGGGTACGAGTTGTCTAGGAACTGCCTTAAATTATCTAGAAATTAAATTTTTTTTTTATTACAGTCATTTGTCCGGTAAAGGTTTTTGCCCGATTACGCAAATCTCATAAAAACATTTTAGTTCTATTAAGGTGCTTTATAAGTAATGGAATTTTGTTTAATTTGAAAATTCTCACCTCTGATATTTCTTAAATTCATATTAAATATATAAATATACACAAATTGTACATCAAAATGAAGATTGAGATGTATAGAACACGAAACACATGTGTAATCAACTCATAAAGACGACAGTAGGCACCACTGGTTCCTGGAAGTCTGCTACCGTATTCGTACCAGAACTTATAATTTACGTTTCCGAAATCTTACCTTTCCAACAGGGTTCAGCAGGTTGTTATAGCTTCTGAGAGTTCATCCTGGAAACCCATTACTCTGGAGTCCCTCAAGGGCCGATCCTTGGATCCTTCTGTTCCTTATATATATTAACAACATTACAGAAAACCTAATAAGCAGTATACAACTCTTTGCGGTTGACACATCATTATATCTTGTAGTTGAAAACCTAGGCCAAGTCACAGCTATAATCAATCAAGACTTAACCACAATTGAACATTGGGCTAAAACTTGGTTGGTTGTGTTCAATCCCCAAAAGACAGAGACCATGCTTATGTCACGTAGAATTACACTCCTTCTGCATCCACCATTACTCTTTGGTAGTACACAAATTTCTGAAGTTAAGAACCGTAAACATCTAGGTGTGATTCTGAACAATACTTGTACATGGAATGACCATGTTGCCAATATATACTCCAAGGCCTGGTCCTGTATTGACATATTGAGGAGTCAAAAATTCATCCTTGATCGTAGCTTTTATTAGACCCCTCCTGGAATATGTTAATACGGTTTGGGACAATTGTACGGCGACCAAGGCTGCTGATCAGCAGATCGCAGTGGCCAGGATTGTTACCGGTGCAACTGTAAGTGCCAGTAAGACCCTCTGGTATACCGAAATCTGCTGGGACTCTTGAAGAAAGACGTCGAAAACACAGATTGAGACAATTCTTCAAAATGTACCATCATCTGACGCCTCAGTATATTGCTAACAAAATTCCACCGACAGTTTCATTAACCAGTCAAAAGTCATAACCTACGATCCCACCAGAATCATCAAGTTCCTTTTTGTAACTCGCAACTATACCAATCTTTGTTTATCCCAAATATGACTGGTCAGTGGAATAACTTACCATTATCTGTCAGAGAAAACTCATCCCTGAGTAAATTTATGACCTTCCTAAATGATGGCAATCTACGACCACCGACATTTTACGGCGGGGCTAAATCGCAGACTGGTCAGATGTGCCACTGTAGGTTATGTTTGCGCTGCAGCAACCTTAACACACATTTATACAATAACCACTTATCGTCTTTCCCCCTCTGTGTTTGTGACACAGTCGAGCATTTCCTGTTATATTATCCAGTACATGAACATGCGCACAGTACTTCAATTGAATAACTCCCATCTTCTCTTGATCATAGTAGGGCTGTCACGATTTTTTAATTTAGGAATCGATTAATCGTCGCAAATAATCGACGATTAATCGTACCTAAATGACCCCCCCCCCCCTCCTCTCCCTCTCTTTGAAGTCGATAAAAATGAAGTTCAAGTCAGTTGACCTACCTCAAGGAAACAACGAAGACGATCCTTTTTAGGTGCATTCAAAGCTTTGATGTTCTGAACTTTTGAACCGTCAGTGTAATAATCAAGACCGGTCGGCAGTTGCGAACTTCGCAACTGCCGACCGGTCTTGATTATTACACTGACGGTTCAAAAGTTCAGAACATCAAAGCTTTGATGAATGTACCTGAAAGACAAATGCTTCCAACAGCGTCTTGGGGTTTAACATCGATGTTCTTAACTCTTTACCTTTAGAAACAATAGTTTTTTCATCAAATTTTCTTTTAATTATTAAACGTCTAGAACGGGATACAATTTACCGATTATTCGACAACGAAAAATACTAATCGATTTCGCCGTGACCGATCAACAGTCGATTAATAGATTAATCGTGACAGCCCTAGATCATAGTACTCTTCCATTTGGTTCGGAATTTCTTGATAATGCAGAAAACAGCTTGATATTTGAAGTTGTCCAGGATTTCATTGTACTTAGCAAACGTGTCAGCTAGCTGCAGCGATTACGTGACCTGCATGGGTATGTGTGCATCTGATTAGGTATAATGCTTGAATCAGTCGACACCAGCTATTCATTTGTTTCCCGTCACTAAATAAGTACAATACTCATCTACCAACCCAATTCATGTCTGCTTAACTTGGATCACCAAGAAATTTTTTTTTTTTTTTCTTTTTTTTTTTTTTAAATCAAGTTGGCTTCATCCTCATCTTTGTCTTCTCTTTGTTTCTTCTCTTGTTCTTCTATCTCTACTTTCTTCTTCCTGTTATCTTTCTACTGGTTTAAACAATATTAGTTTGCACAATTCCTGACGTGATAACTTCATCATCATTCAAGGAGCAGTCCTCTTCTTAACAGTTTAGTTCTGCAACTCACAACTTTTTTGGGGTTGGGGAGGGGGGATTCAGGGGGGGGGGGGGGATCTGACCCAAGAGTCCACCATCCTGGGCCTCCCAAAATTCCAGGTCTTGGTCTTCACCATTCAGCTCCACCTAATTCAGTGATGACGTCACTATTTTCTCGACATACAATAAAGGAGGCAGTTTTCCCTGCTTTGGGGGGACACCTTGCGCTATCCCTGACATTATCCCTGGCCCTGGTTATGCCTGGTAGTGAATGGTGGCTAATATATGTGTAACACGAGTTTGCAATCATATCAGTAATATCTTGGGGTGGGGACGGGGGGTGTTAGGCCTGACCCAAGAATCCAGAGTCATGGGTCTTGAGGTCGAAATTTACTTGACATGGGAGCTTGTGCTTCTATATGTAGGGGCCAGGGCATTCCCTGACCAGAATACAGTGAAGGGGTAGTTTTCCTGATGAGGCTAGCTAACCCTCCCCGATGGGGGTGTAGCTGGGACTGCAGCCCTGACCTCCTACTCTTTCCAGCATGCCCCTGACCCTATCCTGGTCCCGGGTAGTGAATGTTGACCAATATATGTATAATGATATTATACAAGCTTGCAGTTATTTCAGTGGTATCTGACTGTCGGCTGAAACAAAACATCCCTAATCCATCTTAGATAGCAATTGCTCGGGTGGGGGGGGGGGGGGGGGATTCATTCTTACTCATTGGTGTAGGGTCCTTGGTCATGGGCTCCTAATGGTAACCCCAGGGTTCAAAGCATTGGGGCAGACTCAGAGACTCAGTCCTGATCCAAAAGTCCAAGGCCCTGAACTTGTGGCCATGATTGGGCCCTAGAAACTTTCCAGGCCCTGGGGTACTATTGTGGGATCAGGAAGATTCGACCTCGGCAAGTTTTAATCATGGGAAAATTTCGTCTGGGAAGATTCAATCTTCAATAAAGAACAACACGTTCACACTGGTTCAGCATATTTATTTTGTAATTCAGTATTCTTCTTATTTTTCATTCCAAGCAACAAGTATCATTTATTAAATAAAAAATAACAATTACATGACTGAAACAGTACAGTCACAGTTTTTCAACATGTTGAAATAATGGATTGCTACTACATGGTGAACAGTGGGTATGGGTTTGAATATTCAATTTAACAGAGGTCTATCAAGTCATGTGGAGGCTCGTAAACAGGTTTATGAGAAATTTACCGTTATTATATCCCCGGCCCTGGTGGTGAATGGTGACTATGTATAATACAGGTTTGCAGTCATTTCATTAATATCCAACTGTCGGTTAAAACCTCATCCATTCAATATTTGGGGGTAGCAATAGCTACAGTTAACTACAACAAAGTTGGTTCCGTATGTGCCAGATGTGTGGAGCAGAAACTGAAATGTCCAAATTTCATAGTATTGAAAACAGTCAATAAAATGATAAACAACATACTTCTTCTTACCTTTTTATACGCCCGTTTTGAAAAAACGGGTCGTATTATGGTATACCGTTGTCCGTCCATCCGTCTGGGCAGACATATGGGGGTTCAGGTGGCTGTTTGTTGGTAGAAATGGGGGTTAGGTGACTACCGCAATTTATGTGACTAGTCACATAGTTAAATGTCATTATTCTAGGGTGGGGGTTTAGAGTTGGGGTGGGGTGGGGTTAGGGTCAGTAAAGGGTAGGGTTAGGATTTGCTACCACCCCAAAGATTTTTCACTCAAAAAGTTGTTTTAATACAATGGACATGCATTTTAGTTAAAATAGACTAGGAATATATTGAATTTTCATTAATCTAGGGTGGGGTTTAGAATTGGGGGTGAGGGGAGTAGGGTTCGGGTCAGTAAAGGGTCAGTAAAAGGAAGGGTCAGGGTTTGCTACCACCCCAAAAATATTCCCCAAAATCACTTGTTTTAATATAATGGACATGCATTTTATTGTAGTCCCATAAAAATAGCCACATAACTACCAATTTGTTAGGATGCCTGTCTGTCCATCCGTCCGTACATCCGGCCGTCCATCTGTCCATCCGTACAATAACGCTTTGAGCAATTTTTGTGATTTTTTGGTGGAAAGTATATGTTGATGGAAGGAAGCTCCCTTTCGATTTGTGTCGCTGTCCGATTTGTCATTCCAGAATTATGGGACTTTATTCATCAAAATATAGGCAACTTTCCACATGTCGGACAATAACTTGAAAATGCTTTAAGCAATTTTCATAATTGTTTGGTGGCAAGTATATGTTGATGGAAGAAAACTCCCTTTCGATTTGTGTCGCAATATGGTATGTCGTTCCAGAGTTATGGGACTTTATTCGTCAAAATATAAGCAATTTTCACATGTCGAACAATAACTTGAAAATGCTTGGTGCAATTTTCATGATTTTTTGGTTGCAAGTATATGTTGATGGAAGGAATCTCCCCTCCGATTTGTGTTGCTGTCTGATTTCAGTGATTTGTCATTCCAGAGTTATGGGACTTTAGTCATCAAAATAAAGGCAATTTTCCACATGTTGGACTTTGAGAAATTTTCATGATTAACCTGACAAGTACACATGTATACTCATATTGTGTGCTTCCCTCTTGTAATTAATAAGAAGCGTATCATGCGCTCATGGCGCAGATGTTTATTTGTTCCTATCAGGCATGTCCACAACATAAATAAGATTTCTTGTCAGGTTTATGTGTAATTTCAGTGTTTTGGGGTATTTCCTACATGAAATATATGCTGGTTCTCTACTCATAAAAATGTCTGTAACCGCCAAATCACCACATCGACAAACAGGCACAGTGTTAACATTTGGAAACGATTCATATGCCTACCATTGTGTATCTAGTCTTCCAAAATGTCAATTATTAGAATCTGAACCAAAAATTTGTTGGATCTGTTCATTTGAAAACGTTTGCACTTGATTAATGCAAACCGGTTCGATACCGGACAAAAGACTGCATATGTAGATTTTAAAGTTTGTTGAACTGCAGTAGATTATTATTGTCAGTCGAGTTTATTATATGCCAGTCGACTATTTTCATTGATAACTCTACTTAATCCATCTGGCCCAGAGGGATAAAGTTGGATATACGTCTCTGTATGCTTGTCCATAGAGTATATTTTGTTACTGCAGTTAATTAAGGTCACTGATAAATTTAATTCAACTGACTGATAGGGATAAGTTACACCTTTAACAGGGTTTCTGCTGTACCAGCACAGCAGTCGTCAACCAGCCGCATTTCTCCATCAGGGAACCTTCCAGACATTTATTGATCAACATGTTAAAATTCACCCTGACCTGCCCGTTTATAGACTTCTTTTGAGGATTTCCAAACACAAATTTCATAGAAAGGTGTCTCTACTCTGATGACGCAATTGTTCCATGAACCTGCATAACTCAATCAACCCCCAATGAAAAGCTAGACAAACTGTAAATAGCATTGCAGTTTGTTTGGTCAGTATGTGCACTACGTAATGCAAGTTGTAAAACTTATTCAGTAGTAAATATCATTATGTGACGTTTTGTTTTCTGACCAATCATACTTCCAACATTTACCCAAAACAAGCATGAACCCAAATTGACGAATAACAAAATAAGACTACTAATTGGGCAATGTAAAAGATTATAAAGCTCTGCAAAGTGCTCAGACCATCCTAACGCATGGGCAAAATACTGCGCTAAACGCAACAAAGTCGTGACTAATTTCATTGAGTCTAAAATGGATTATTTTTTGAGAATGCAGAATATTCCAGATAATCCAAAAACCCAGTCATCTGAATGGTGGAAGACATTAAAAACGTTTATGGGTGGCAAGCCGCCTGAAAGTGCAAGCTTATTGTACAACGACACCCAACTCTCACTCAACCTAGACAAGGCTGAGGCATTTAATGACTACTTCAGTGCTAATTCAGCTATTGATGACTCCCAGGCTACCATCCCCATTAGGTGCATCAAACCCTGTACAACTCTTAATAATATTGTCTTAAATGCCAGGGATGTCTATGATTCTCTAAAATCAATGAAGGCCAATAAAGCTTGTGGCCCGGATACTATAACTCCCCGATTGCTTAAGGATTGTTTGTCATCATTGTGTGATCCCCTGTCTGATCTCTTCAATTATTTACTGGAACAATCTTATTTTCCGAGCGAGTGGAAAAGAGCCAATGTGTTTCCAGTTTTGAAGAAAGATCCTCCAAACTTAATATCTAATTATCGCCCCATTTCTCTACTAAGCTGCCTTGGCAAAGTCTTTGAAAAATTTATATTCAAGAAGATCTGGGATTTCTTTGACGCAAAAAACTTACTAAGCCACTACCAGTCTGGATTCACGCCACATGACTCAACTGTTCTCCAGCTCACTGATATTTATGATACTTTCAGCTCAGCTCTAGATGAAGGCAAGGAAATCCACGTTGTAATTTGTGATATTAACAAGGCTTTTGACAAAGTTTGGCATAAAGGCCTCTTGAATAAAATAAAAAAAAAATTGGAATTACTGGCAAACTTTTAACATTTCTGGAATCCTACCTAACTGATCGCACGCAAAGAGTTATAATCAACGGTTTATTGCCATTTCATCAATTCCCATTTCATCAACTGCCTCAAATTATATTTTCCCATTTCATCAATTCCCACTTCACCAACAGAATGATAATATGTTTTAATCTTATGTAAGTGCATTTTTTACCAATTATAAAAAATATTAAATTAAACAGAAATTAAACAGAAATATATTATATTAAGAAATATATATTTGACACATTAAATTATTTTTTTTTTTATTTACTAGTGTTTTTGAATGTTGTTTGTTTTTTTCTGCTTCATCAACTGAATGAAAACAAGTATTAAGCTTTGAATATTGTTTGTTATCTCAACTGTTTGATGTCTGTTGGGGGCTTATGTTTTTTTTTTGTGCATTTTTACTTTTAACTGAGAGAAGTGGTTAGTTTTGTACTAGTGTCTGTACAACAATTAACTCATTCGTGTTTTGATAGTAATGACTTAGAATTTAAAGTTTGTCTTGTTTATATAACCACTGTGTGTTAGATTGTTATCAAAGGTTCTGAAATATATATATAACAGGTAGAAACCTTTCCTGGTCTATTAGTTAAAATGGATAAGGACATCAATTTTACATCTACATCCAGAGCTCAGCAGCCTTAGTTGTTGATAATTTTATGTATAATAAGACAAGAACAAGCAAAGACGGCAAAACGTATTGGAGATGTACTAAGTACTTTGTAGCAAAATGTACAGCTAGAGCTGTGACGGCAAATGAGAGTCTTCTTTCTATGTCTGGTTACCACAATCATTCCATGGAGATTGGAAAAACGCTAGTGAATTCTGCACTATCAGAAATGAAAAAGAGAGTTATATATAAAAATATAAATTGCTTTAGAATGCCTGTTGTACTTCTCAAGTAATTTGTCTCTTTTGAGTAACAAATTAGTTTAGAATGCCACTAGGCATTCTAAACTAATTTGTTACTTACAAGAGACAAATTAATTTAGAAACAAATTAGTTTAGAATGCCTATTCTCAAGTAATTTGTCCCTTTTGAGTAACAAAATGTTACATTCTGATAGATTTTTAAATGTTATATGTTACTTTTCCCCACTTATTATGTGTAGTAATCCATGTTGCTCTGAATAAAATATTTAAAGTGTGTTAGAGAGATAAAATTACAACTGTGTCTGCATGCCTATCTGGTGTTAATATGCAATAAAGTATAAATAAGAAACTCTATTCTCTTTGTGGTGACTAGTCATTGTATAACCACTATCCAAACATTCGTCTGAGAAATGTCTGGAAAGTGGTTATACAATAAACCCTCAAAATATTGATTTTTCATCAACTGGCTAATTATATTTTTAAGTAACAAATACTCTAGTAGTATGTTACTAGAGTATTGTGCTTTAAATGTTACATTCTGATAGATATTTAAATGTTATATGTTACTTTTCCCCACTTATTATGTGTAGTAATCGAGTTGCTCTGAATAAAATATTTAAAGTGTGTTAGAGAGTTATTTTCTTTTCTGATCTCCCATTGTTCAACTCTTTACTTAACATAGCAGTCGAACACAGTCAAAAAAAAAAAAAATTGTATAACCACTATCCAAACATTCGTCAGACAAATGTCTGGAAAGTGGTTATACAATAAACCCTCAAAATATTGATTTTTCATCAACTGGCTAATTGTATTTTTAAAATGTATAATATGTAATTATAAAACACACCTGAAAAAAAATCTGTTGATGAAGTGGGAATTGATGAAATGGGAAAATATAATTTTAGAAGCAGTTGATGAAATAGGAATTGATGAAATGGGAAAACACCATAATCAACTCTGTATTGTCAACTTGGAAAAGTATCAATTCAGGTGTCCCACAGGATTCTGTTCTTGGTCCTCTCTTGTTTTTAATATACATCAATGTTATCACGGCAATGTGACCAGTAGTATTTGGCTATTTGCTGATGACACTATACTGTACTTGTTTGTAGAGGACCCCTACCAAACTTCAGTTATATTGGATAGGGATATTACAAATATCGAAGAATGGGCTCGAATTTGGCTTGTTGATTTCAATCCTTTGAAAACAGAAACTTTGTTAATTTCGCGTAAAACAAGCCGTGTTCCTCATCTGCCATTAATAATGTCCAACAAACAAATAAAAGAAGTCCCTAACGATAAACATTTAGGAATTGTTTTTAACCAAGAAGGTACCTGGACAAATGATATAGACCATAGTAGTGTTAAAGCTTGGAGACGCATTGATCTCATTCATTCATAAAAATAAATTCAGTCTCGATCGAAGTACATTAGAAAAAGTTTATTTTGCATTTATCCACCCTGTTTTAGAATATGCCGACACTGTCTGGGATAATTGTACAAATAAGGAAATAGATAAACTTGAGAAAATACAAATTTTTGCTGCAAGAATTGTTACTGGCGCAACAAAAAGTGCCAGCAAAGTATCCTTGTATATTGAAACAGGTTGGGAAAAATTGGAATCCCAACAAAAAAACCATAAACTAGTCCAGTTCTTTAAAATGTACTATAACCATAACTCCACACTTTTTATTTCCAGCCGAATTCCCCCGTTCATTTCAGAAGTGCAATCATATAGCCTTCGATCTAATCAAAATATTCGAGTGCCTTTTGTCGTACGACATCCCATCAAATGTCATCTTTTCCAGCGACATCAAAACTCTGGAATGATATTCCACAACCATTAACTGGTAGAGTGCTGAATTATTTTTGGTTATCAAAATTTGTTCACATATGTTTGCCTTGTTACAATTTATGGGAGAGTGCCAATAGGCACTCTCCCATAAATTGTAACAAGGCAAATCCTATCAAACTAAATAATTTCACTTCAAAGGTGGTATGAACAACATCCACAAAATATGAAGCCTTTAAGTGCTGGTACTGACACTTCAGAGTAAAGCCCAAATATGGGCTTCAAGCACTCTACCAGTTAAGGGAAAATCACTCAATTGTGAACTTCAAAAGATATCTCAATCGGAATAATCGATGTCCTCCCAACTTTTATAAAAAATCTAAATCTCGAAAAGCTCAAATCTTTCATTGTAGACTCCAGCTTCATTGTAGTAATCTGAACGGCCATCTCTATATGAACAACTTTGTTATTTTGCCTTTATGTGTATGTGGAGAGCTTGCAACTACAGATCATTTCTTGTTAGAATGTCCAATGTATAACATAATAAGGACTGAAACTATTGGAACCCTAGCATGCTTCATAGATAGTGATATTCTCCTGTATGGATTGAAGTTTTATGATGTCTTCACTAACAGAAGTATATTTAAAACTGTCCAGTCATACATTCTGAAAACAGATCATTTCAAATAAGATCAGGAATTCTGCATAGCACACAATACTCTATCCCTTTCAGGCCTCAAACCCTAGACTAGGGCTGTCGCAACTAATCGAATAATCGATTGTCGATCTTTCACGCCAAAATCGATTAGTATTTTTCGTTGTTGAAGAATTGGTAAATTTTACCCCCGTTTTAGACGTTTAATAATTAAAAAAAAAATTGGATAAAAGACTATTGTTTCTGAAGGTAAAAGGTCACGAACGTCGACATTAAACCTCAAGAAGCCATTAGAAGCATTTGTCTTTTAGGTACGTTCAAAGCTTTGATGTTCTGAACTTTTGAACCGTCAGTGTAATAATCAAGACCGGTTGGCAGTTGCGAAGTTCGCAACTGCCAACTGGTCTTGATTATTACACTGACGGTTCAAAAGTTCAGAACATCAAAGCTTTGAATGTATCTAAAAGAGGATCGTCTTCGTTGTTTACTTGAGGTAGGTCAACTGACTTCAACTTCATTTTTAACGACTTCAAAGAAAGGGAGAGGGAGGGTCATCTAGGTACGATTAATCGATTACTATTGATTATTTGCGACGATTAATCGATTCCCAAATTAAAAAATCGTGACAGTCCTACCCTAGACATGTTGGCGTGGATACCAAGTTTGAGCAGTCTGAATCAAGCAAATGGACATATTTAATCTGAAGAGAATTACTCACTGAATTAACAAAGTTCTGATGCTTATTTTTTCCTTGTTTGTTTCTTGTTTGCAATCTCTCTCTCACCCCCCCCCCCCCCTGCCCCCCCCCCCCCCCCCCCCCCCCCCCCCCCCCCCCTGGTTGGAAATTCACAACCGAGAAACATTTTGAAAATGAAGCCATGAAAAGGGGCATAAAATTGATTCTTGTTACTGAAATGCAAACATATTTATGATAGAATTATCTGGTTATTATTATTTGGTATTATTCTGGGAATTGAATATGTGCTAAACAAATGGTCAAGCTTAGAACTCTGAGCAATTCACAATGTCTTAACGTTAAATCAAATCTACAGGAATGAAGAATTTTCAGTGTTTTATCACTTTGTAACTGTTAATGATGGAATTAACACAGGATAACGATTTTACATTTTTCTTGAAGTGCATTTCGATGATTTTTTTAATTACAATAAGTAAACAGACTATAGAATCCTCTTACCAATTGAGAATGATAGAATTAACTCAGGATTTTACACAATGTGATTTTCTTGAAGTGCATTTTGAGGATTTTTTTAGGATAAATAAACATAGTATAGAAATCTCATACCGATTGACACATAATACTTATGAAGCTCGATATTGCGTACACTGTAGTTGTAAATAGTAACAGTTTGCTGATTTGAATCCCTTGGTTACCCATGTTCTACCAACTGCCTCCCCCTATTCCCGCGCTTCTTCTCTCCTCCCAACACTCGGAGACGAACTGCTTGATGACATCCCTTGCCCCATTCTTCCCAATCTCTCGATTAGTATATTAACCCTCTCCCTTTGAGTCACCCCCTAACCACATGTCCTTCATTCTCCCATCCCACTTCTCCATTATACTCCCCGTGAATCTTGTTCTTTAAGACTGGTATTTTGGGCATTCTATAAGAAAGTGTTCCAGGGTCTCCACCAAGCCCACGTTACACATCTGGCACTCCTTTTCACTGTGTTTCCCAATTTTCCCCTCAGCTCCAGGGACCGCGACCTCAGCTTGAACAACAGTGACCCACCAAAGGTGCCATCAGGGTACTCTTCAAAACCTGGCTTCTCTTTATCACCACCCAAAGATCTCTTTGATTTGACCCCTTCTCGCCAATTATGGTTACAATCCTCCATGACCCTTTCTCTGACGATATTTTTGCCCTGGTTTGCCCCAACGTCAAGGTCCGAGATCTCCATTGAGTAGTTTTCTACTAGCTCCCTCACTTGGCCCATCCACCCTGTCTTGATATTTGAGTTGAAAGTTCTCAGGAACATTACTTTACATCATCGGCTATCGTGGAGATTTACCAAATAATTAAGATAACCGAGTTTCAATAGGTCTATCCTGTCCTTGATCCTCATCCACCCAAGCCTCACCCCCTGATTGCTTTTAGCGCTGCGGCATTACTCGACTTGTTATCCATCAAGCCTGCATTGTTCTGCAGGATTTCCAAGCTCTTAACAGCCGTCTGGTTTAGGGGTACAAATTCCGTACCGTATGTTATACTTGGCAGACCCACCATTTCCCAAATGGTTTTCCCCATGAAAACCTTATTGAAACTGTTTCTCCCTATAAATTTCATTTGGTTAAGGATTCGCTTCCCCTTCAGAATCAATTTATTTGTGTGGTTTTGGTAGATGCCTCTTCCTGTGATGTTTATATTTACCGTCAGGTACTCATAGTCACTAGTCTCTCCTACGCTAAGAAGTTTGCTGCTACCTTCTGGAATGCAGAACTCACCCACTCTCCACCTTCGAGAGGGGTCCACTTTGCGGCCTTCAAGTATAACTTTGCTCTTGCTTTCATTAAGTTAGAGTCTCCATTTGCTCCCATATTTCCCAACAATTCCCAGCATCTGTGCTAGCCCCTCCTCGCTTTCTGACACTAGCACCATATCGTCTGCGAAAAATAGCCCTGGGATCTTCAAGTTGCCAACTGCAACCCCCTCGTCGCTATGCAGGAGTTCATCTCCTAAACCTTTGATGTACAATGCAAAAAGAATTGGCGAAAGGATACACCCCTGTTTTAGGCCTATCTCCATAGGCACACGTTTTGTTGTAATGTTACCCAGGCTAAGTTCACTCTGTACATCTTTATATAATGCTTTCATAATCCCAACAAACTCGCCCCCCAAGCCCAGAGCCTCCAGCTTGCGCCACATACCCTCCCTCCATACTCTATCGTATGCCTTTTTAACATCCAAAAAGGCCATGAACATCTTTTTCTTTTTTGCTTTCGCGGATTCTATCATTTGGGATAGTGTGAAAAGATGGTCAGTGACTCTCCTTCCCTTCCTGAAGCCATTCTGGATTTCTCCCAAAAAACCCTTCTCCTCAATCACCTCCTCTAATCTCCCATACAGGACTTTACAAAAGACTTTTCAAACGTTGCTGCTGACAGAGATCCCTCAATAGTTATCCAAGACGTCTTTTTCCCCCTTTTTGTGAATAAATGTCACTTTACTTTCCCTCCACTCCTTTGGGACCTCTTGTTTTTCTATGGCTAAATTGAATAGGGCAGTTAGGCTTTCCAAGAGTTCCTCTCCCCCTTTTTTGATAAACTTGTTAGGAATTTCGTCCACCCCTCCCACTTTTCCATTCCTCAATTTTGAGATCACCTTTCGCACCTCCTCAGTTTTGATTTCGCTGCACACGCAGTCCGAGAGATTTTCCTCGACCTGGTTCGGACACTCCGGTGGGTTCCCCATGCCCCATCTCTTATCGTTTACCTTTTCCCAGTGCTTGACTAGTTCTAATGTGATTTGATCTCGCTCTTCTGTAACTCTGCCATCTACTTTAATGCTCTGTTGGTTATTCCCTTTGTTACGTTTGTTCACCCATTTCCAAAATACGCTCGAACTCGACCCCCCTGTCGTTCTTATTGTCCTAATAAGACTGCTATTTCGCACTCTTTGGTTGTCGTCTTTAATCTTGTTTACTTTATTTCGTGCTTGTTGGTATTCTTCCTTTGCTACCATGGCCTCATTGCTTTCCACCCCCTTAAGTTTTCTACTTCTCCTGTATGCAGCACATTTAGCTTTTCTAACCTTTATGGCCCTTTTCAGTTCTTCGTTCACTCTGTACCCAAGTTCCCATGTTGGCACCCTTATCTTTCCTACACTTTCCTTCCCTGCCTCCACTAGGCTCGCAACTATGGCGTCGGCCATCTTCTGAACACTACCACCCCTTGTGTACGGCTGCAAGCTTTGGTTTCAGTTTTTCTTCGAACTTCGCCCAGTCGGCATCCTTTTTGAGTTCCCAAATCTCCTTGAAGCTTCCTTTCCTTTTCTCTGGGTTTTTGGCCCTCATCGTCACTGTAATCAAGTTGTGATCACTATCCAACTCCATTTTGCCCTCATCATCCACTTCTACCCTTATCACCTCCCTCCATAAATTCATATCTGTGAGAATGTAGTCAATTATTGATTTTCTGTCGTTTCTCTCCCAGGTCCATTTCCCCTTACATCTAGCGTCCCTGTTCAGAATCTTCAGACCGAGCTCATTTGTGAAGTTCAACAGCTTCCTTCCGTTCCTGTTGACTTTCTTGTCCCCACTCTCTATGCCTTCTTCCTTGTCACCTATGTAATATCCATTAAAGTCGCCCATCAGAATTATACCAAGCCCCCTGTTTTCTAGTTCAGTGATATTGGACCTTAGTGTTGAGTATATCGAGTCATTCCACTTGGGTTTACTTCCCTCCACCGCACAGTGCACAATCCCAAGGGCAATACTTTTGTTTCTCAGACTGATCTTTACCCATCCAATTTCTTTTGACACATCAGCCGAGGTGATGATATCTTCCAGATCTGTAATCAGCGACGGTTTTAAATCCTCTTTAATGTACATGCCTACCCCTCCCCCCTTTTTCTGGCCTTCCGTTCGCCCTACACCTATCCACACACACCCGCTTACTTGATCTACCCGTTCCTCGTGTCTTACCCACGTCTCGCTTAAGCCCATGACATCAAACTCCTCTGCCTCGATCAATGTAGCAATTTCACTTACTTTCCGGTGGAGACCCTGGATGTTGCTATAACCCACTTTCAGGGTACCGAGGTTCATTGGCTTCCGCCTACTGGGCCCATTGTTTTCTGGTGCTAGTCTTGGTAAACTTATTCTGTCCCCCTCACTCTTGTTCACCCCACCTATGTCCACTCTAGTTATACTTGCCTCTGACCTCCCACCCCGCTCCTCTCCAAAAAAGGCTCTGCTACCCGTAGAATTTTATCCCCTAATACCTGTTTCCCCGCCCTGCTAAGATGCAGCCCGTCACGCCCGTACATGCTCCCATTGCCCCAAAACGTGTCCCAATGGTCGATAAAGGGAATTCCCAGATCAACACAGTAGTCCTCTAACTCTTCATTTAGCGCCAAAATCCTTGGGTTCCGTTCGTCCCCACCTCCAAGGACAGGAAGGACCCCGGATACGACTACCCTTGCATTCCTACTTTGCAGTTTGCCGACTAAGCCTCTATACGACTCCACCAAACTTACTGACCTTCTCTCCCTGATATTGTTGGTCCCCACATGGACCACCACTACCGGTTCCGGTCCTGACCCTGCCAGAATGCCATCTACCCGGTCCCTGAGATCCTCCACCTTCGCCCCCGGAAAGCACAAGACTGTTCGATTGGAACTATCAGGACCACAAACTACATTGTCAATTCCACGTACAATGCTGCTCCCCGCTACAACTAATTTTCTTCTTCTGGCCCCAGTTCCTATATCATCTGCACCTCCTCTCGTTTTGCAAGCTCCTGGCCCCCTCTTTCTCTTGACCGCCCTCCTTACCCCGACTGGCCTGTCACCATCAACAACCATCTCACCCCCCACACTTTCCCCCTCACTCTCGTCCCCAGGGGTATCAGAGTCTAAAACACTAAACCTGTTTTCTAAACACCGCCGTGCAACCTTGGTAGCCTTACGCCGACTCTGGCTTCCGGACTCGACGCAGCCCTGACCTGACGCCACCTTCCGAATTTTCCTACTAGAACCCCCCTCCTCAGTTACACCCACATCAAGCATTATTTCCCCATGTTTCCTGCTTCCCAGTTTCCTCCTTGAGTCCACAACGACCTTCCACCCACCTTCCACCTCACCATCGTAGGCAACCTTCAACGGGGTAACTCCAGATACACCGGCCCTCACCAACCTCCCTCTCAGCTCTGCAATCTCCTGCTTGAATCCAACACACTTCTCTAACAACTGTAAAATATCCCTGCAATTCGCGCATACCCCACTACTCTCCATTGACCGACCACCACCACACCTCATATTACACTGTCTGCATGCCTCCGGATCCTCACTCTCCCCCACCTGCACTCCTCGACTCACCTCCCTCAGGCCTCCCTTAACACCCATACTTACCTCCGTCTGAACACCCGCCGTACACTTACCATTCATGATTACAAATAATATACAGAATCCAATGACCAATAGCCAAAATTACAAAGAGGAACTTAAAATTTGAGAAAGCGGTCGAAAACGTAAACAAAACAAAACACTGAAAATGACCCGCGCGAAGATAGGGAACACGCCACTAAAATCCGACAGAGAAACTAAACTAAACACTAATATAACTATCTTTTATTACAAATCACACCTATACACACTAAAACACTATATCGATCAGCATAAACACCTGAAAGAAAAGTATGAAATTATTAAAGCTAACTTTTGACAACTGAAATGGCTATACTCCCTGTTGGTTTCCGAGATGGACATCTCTCGAGATAACCATGTTGGCTGTAAATCGCCGTCACATTTGCCAATAAACATGAAAAATATTAATAGTGTGGAAATAACTTAACATAAGCTTTTAGCTTACTGTTGAATTCACAAATATGTATTCTATGTTCTATTGTATAATAATGCAACTTGGAAATTAATGTTGAAACTAAAACAAGCACGTGTTGAAAACACATAAACTTCTGTAGATGTACTCCCATTGTCAGCTTAATTAAAATGACACTTGAACGTGACAACACGAAAAAGCATGAGTGCGATAGCACTCCTCAAATCGACAGCACTGTTTACTTTATTGTGTAAATGAATGATTTTTCACATGAATTTCTCCTCATTGGTCATTATTCTTATGTAATCACCAGCTCTAGGAATGTGAAAACCTATACGCAAATATCGCTGGGAAAAACCTTAAAAAATCCCTCAGATGCAACGAAATGGGGGTTTTGGAACCCCCGAATTTTAAATTTTCCTACCTGACTCTTAGCCCCATTGTATGGCCTCATTTATTTTCCCCTAGCGGAAACACTGCCTTTAATGCTTTGTTGTTTTTTGATATCCGGTATAACTAGTATAAGTAATAAAGTGTCCCTTACTGAATGTGTAAAACTTTAATCCATTTTGGTTATAGACAATGTATTAAATACTAATGGTTTGTGAAGTGATATGCTATATAAATAATGGATATGCACACGTATATTCATAAACTAAAAATGTCTTTACTGAACTTTGAATTTTCTCGGGACAAAGCCGTACAATGTGGTACCGCAGAACCAACAGTTATCAGTGGAAGTGTTAAAAGTTGTTGAAGCTGCAAGAGATATATTGGACATTTAGGATTTGGGTACCAAGGCAACTGGACCCAAGAAACCTAATTTGAAATCTCCCTTCAGTAACTGTTGGCAGCAAAAATAGACATTTTTGTATTCAGTGGAACACACATTTTCAATGGCTAGAATACTTAGTTGAGAAAGATATGGCATTTTGTTTCTCATGTCACCAGTTTCCAAAATTATCTGTATCAGAACATCTGCGAACTGATACATTTATGCAGATATTAGACAAATTTAAAGTAGAACTTCAATGGAAATTATCGGAGAAACAAAAAGGCCAACAAAAGATTGTCAGACTTAGGGGTCATATATTTGTCATCTGAAAGGAGTAAGATATTGCATGAAAATCCATAATAATAATAACACTTTGGCTGGCCGCTGATTTGTCATGGTTCTCGTATGAGAAGGCCTTTGTTACCCCTTTTCTACCAACTGCCTCCCTATTCCCACGCTTCTTCTCTCCTTCCAACACTCTGAGATGAACTGCTTGATAACATCCCTTGCCACATTCTTCCCAATCTCTCCGATGAGCATATTAACCCTATCCTTTGAGTCGCCCCCTAACCACATGTCCTTCATTCTCCCATCCCACTTCCCCATTATACTCCCCGTGAGGACCTCTTGTTTTTCTATGGCTAAATTGAATAGGGCAGTTAGGCTTTCCAAGGGTTCCTCTCTCGCTTTTTTGATAAACTTGTTAGGAATTTCGTCCACTCCTCCCGCTTTTCCATTCCTTAATTTTGAGATCACCCTTCGCACCTCCTCAGTTTTGATTTCGCTGCACACGAAGAACGATAGATTTTCCTCCACCTGGTTCGGACACTCTGGTGGGTTCCCCATGCCCCATCGCTTATCGTTTACCTTTTCCCAGTGCTTGACTGGATCTAATGTGATTTGATCTTGCTCTTCTGTAACTCTGCCATCTACTTTAATACTTTGTGAGTTACTCCCTTTGTTATATTTGTTCACCCATTTCCAAAATACGTTCGAACTCGACGCACCCCCCTCCCTACCCCCCCCCCCCTCCTGTCATTCTTATCGTCCTAATAAGACTGCTATTTCTCACTCTCCGGTTGTCGTCTTTAACCTTATTTACTTTATTTCGTGCTTGTTGGTATTCTTCCTTTGCTACCATGGCCTCATTGCTTTCCACCCCCTTAAGTTTTCTACTTCTTCTGTATGCAGCACATTTAGCCTTTCTACCCTTTATGGCCCTTTTCAGTTCTTCTTTCACTCTGTACCCAAGTTCCTGTGTTGGCACCCTAATCTTTCCTACACTTTCCTTCCCTGCCTCCAGTTGGCTCGCAACTATGGCGTTGACCATCTTCTGGACACTGCCCCCATTGTGTACGGTTGCAAGATTTAGTTTTTCTTCGAACTTCACCCAGTCGGCATCCTTTTTGAGCTCCCAAAACTCCTTGAAGCTTCCTTTGCTTTTATCTAGGTTTTTGGCCCTGATCGTCACTGTAATCAAGTTGTGGTCACCATCGAACTCCATTTTGCCCTCATCATCCACTTCTACCCCTATCACCTCCCTCCATAAATTAATATCTGTGAGAATGTAGTCAATTATTGATTTTCTGTTGTTTCTCTCCCAGGTCCATTTCCCCTTACATCTAGCGTCCCTGTTCAGAATCTTCAGACCGAGCTCATTTGTGAAGTTCAAAAGCTTCCTTCCATTCCTGTTGACTTTCTTGTCCCCACCCTCTATGCCCTCTTCCTTATTACCTATGTGTCCATTAAAGTCGCCCATCAGAATTATATCGAGCCCCCTGTTTTCTAGTTCAGTGATATTGGACCTTAGTGTTGAGTATATCAAGTCATTCCACTCGGGTTTACTTCCCCTCGGGGTACGGAAAAAAAAACCTTGGGAAAAAACCTCCTTAGGAAAAAAGCCCCTTGGTAAAAAACCCCTTGGAAGAAACCCCCTCAAGAAAAGAAAAACCTTGGAAAAAAAACCCTTCATATTGACAACAGAAAAACATTTTCTTTTGTGACTTTATTTTTGTATGACAACATGTTCATTAGTGAAAAATACATTAACATAATATTATCTGTATGTTCTATAGTACAAAAATATCCATATGTTCTACAGTAAAAAAAAGGTATCCGGACAAAATACCCTCGGACAAAATACCCTTAGGACATAATACCCTAAAAAAAATACCCTTGGGACATAATACCCTAAAAAAAATACCCTTAGGACATAATACCCTCAATGGCTAGGACAAAATACCCTCAGACAAAATACCCTCAGACCAAATGTATATAAAGTTGGATTTTTTTTTTGGGGGGGGGGGGGGGAGGGGAGGGGGGGGGGGGTAATTGCATCTAAGGCACTAGCCGGTGTTTTGTTTGAAATAACAAGTACCAATATTTTTAATTTTTTTTATTAAACTAAATAGATATGAAGCACAATACCAATGGCAGATAGCAATTGAATATGAAGCACAATATAAATGGCAGATAGCACAGAACATGAACAAAATCAAAAATGAAGTACAAAACAAAGATTTTTAACAAATCGTATTTCTTATGAAATATCTAATAATAATTTGGTGAGGAATAAATGAGTGGGTTTTTAACAAATCTTATTTCTTATGAAGTATCTGATAATAATTTGGTGAATGAATTATTTATTTCTAACTTAATGATTTGCGCTCTCTGAGACAAGATATGAATATGAAAATTTACCTATGTATTTCTCACCAAAATATTATTATTTGATATTTTATAAAAAATTTAAAATATTTAAGTCATTTTATCTTGTTTGACAGAGCTCAGAATGCTTTGCCAGAAACAGATTAGTCGATCCCATACACTGTTTTTAAAGCAATAATGCCGTCAAAAGTAGACATATCTTTAATGTCTTTATCTAGACAGCTTGCTAATTAAGAAGATGTTTATTCTATTAAAACAGATCAGTTGATCTCATACACAGTTTTCAAAGCAATAATGACTTCAAAAGTAGACAAAATTGCTACAATTGTAGATTAAATTAACCCTAAAAAATTGAAAGAGAAAAGATAGAATAAAGTTGTGGAAGAACCGAAACACTGATAGAAGAATGTAGAAAGTAATGGAAAAAGTTACAAGAGCCAGCTTGAACCCCCCCCCCCCTCCCCCCCCTCCCCCCTCCCCCCCCCCCCCCAATCCAACTTTATATACATTTGGTTTGAGGGTATTTTGTCCGAGGGTATTTTGTCCTACCCATTGAGGGTATTATGTCCTAAGGGTATTTTTTTTAGGGTATTATGTCCTAAGGGTATTTTGTCCAAGGGGATTTTATCCTACAATCAAAAAAAAGTATGCAAATATGAATATCATTGGAATTAGCTGCTTCAGCCAGTTCCAATGGTATCCATATTTGCATACTTTCAAAAAAAGCTGCATCGGGTAAAGGGTTATTTCACGTATTCAGTGCTGTAGGGCATCTTGCCTTGCAAATTAAATGTTAGACATATTTAATGTATTTAGTGCAGTATTTAATGTTGTGGGGTCTATATAAAGTAATTATACCCCACGCAACGAAGTTGCTCGGGTATAATGTTTTTGACTGGTCCGTCCGTCAGTCCGTCAGTCCTACCTGTTTTCCGGACTTTTTTTCTACACGCTTCCAGATATTGAGCTGATTTTTGGTATGTGAGTCTAACATGGTGGCCAACAGATCAAGTTTGCATTTTTTTCCGCTCCACTGATTTTTACCGAAATTACGGCCCTTGGACTCTGAAAAATTCACCAAATTACAGTTTTCCGGACTTTTTTTCTACACGCTTCCAGATATTGAGCTGATTTTTGGTATGTTAGTCTAACATGGTGGCCTACAGATCAAGTTTGCATTTTTTTCCGCTCCACTGATTTTTACCGAAATTACGGCCCTTGAACTTTGAAAAGTTCATCAAAATTACAGTTTTCCGGACTTTTTTTCTACACGCTTCCAGATATTGAGCTGTTTTTGGGTATGCTAGTCTAACATGGTGGCCTACAGAACAAGTTTGCTTTTTGTTCTGCTCTACTAATTTTTACCGAAATTACGACCCTTGGACTCTGAAAAATGCATTAAAATTACAGTTTTCTGGACTTTTTTTCTACACGCTTTCAGATATTGAGCTGATTTTTGATATGTTAGTCTAACATGGTGGCCTACAGAATAAGTTTGGGTTTTGTTCCGCTCCACTGATTTTTACCAAAATTACGACCCCATAGACTTTGAAAAGTTCATCAAAATTACAGTTTTCTGGTCTTTTTCTCTGCTTGAATTCTTTCAATACCGTTGAAACTACAGAACACTGTTTTCTGCAGTATTCCTAGAATCTATGTTTATTTTTAAAAAATGATTAGAGCTTGAAATATCGGGGCGCGTGGGGTATGTGAGCGTGCTCACTGAGGTTCTATATTTAACGATTGAAAGTATGCAAATATGAAAATCATTGGAATTAGCTGCTTCAGCCAGTTCCAATGGTATCCATATTTGCATACTTTCAAAAAAAGCTGCATTGGGTAAAGGGTTATTTAACGTATTCAGTGCTGTAGGGCATCTTGCCTTACAAATTAAATGTTAGACATATTTAATGTATTAGTGCTGTATATGAAGTGATTAACAGATGAAAATATGCAAATTTGAATATCATTGGAATGTATTTTTTACTATAGAACATACGGATATTTTGAACTATAGAACATACAGATATTTTGAACTATAGAACATACAGATAATATTATGTTAATGTATTTTTCACTGATGAACATGTTGTCATACAAAAATAAAGTCACTAAAGAAAACTTTTTTCTGTTGTCAATATGAAGGGGTTTTTTTCCAAGGTTTTTCTTTTCTTGAGGGGGTTTCTTCCAAGGTTTTTTTTACCAAGGGGCTTTTTTCCTAAGGAGGTTTTTTCCCAAGGGTTTTTTTTCCTACACTCAAGTGCATTGGCTAAAATTTTACTAGTCCTTGTGGTGTCATTGCAATTGATACTTAACGTTCAGGAAGAAATGCCAGTCTGTGATTTTTTAGAGGTAATCCATTCACATTCTTTTATGTGTTGTCCATGGACAGTAGTTTAATTACTATGACACCCATAGAGTGGATTTCCTGTCAGGTAATTACTTTAGTTTTCCATCAAAGTATGGTAAGCACAATTAAAGCTTCAGCTAAAGAACCATCAGTTTAAAAATGACTTTTAACCCAACAAACAAAAATCTTGAAGGCCTCCCTATAAATACCTCTAATTTAAAAAGTATTCAAGTGGGTACTTCCCAAAATGCTGGAAAGTGGCCACAGGCGTCATCAAAACTTGACAAAGACCTTACCAACCCTTCTAACTACCGCCCAATCACCTTGCTTAGCTGTGTTGGAAAAATATTTGAGTGGATTCTGACTACGAGACTTTGCAGCTATTTCGAATCAATCAACTTTTTCAGCAAATGGCAAAGAGCGTATAGAAGTCAGAAAGAGGGAATTGAACGCGTATATAGACTGGTCGATTATATGGAAACAGCATTTAGTCAAAACGAAACCGGAACATTGCTTTTCTTAGATGTAGAAAAAGCATTTGACTCGGTATGGCACAATGGCGTGAGATATAAACTAGCGAAAATGAGATTACCCACTAAAATTCTGAGGATCATATCATCATTTCTAACTGACCGAAAAATCAAGGTGAGGGTTAATCGCGAGGTGTCAGAGGAAGTAATACTCGAAGCGGGAACACCACAATGGTCGGTTCTAAGTCCACTTCGTTTCATAATATATGTGAATGACATAGAAAAAGTTGGGAAAACTGTGTTGAACTATCGCAGTTCTCAGACGACAAAGGCATTTGAATGGCCAGCAAGTCCAGAAACATAATTAAAAATCGTCTACAGGATACCATTTGTGATCTTGAGAGCTGGTGTGCCCTGTGGCGCATCAAACTCAATGCCGCCAAAACTCAAAAAGTTACGTTCTTCAAGAAGCAAAGGAAAAAAACAGTCCCCAGTATCGATCTCCAGTTATGCGATCACAAATTAGAAGCAAACAAAGAGGCCAAATTTTTGGGATTTATCCTAGATACCAATCTCAGTCTAAACAGTCGCGTAAACTCCATTACGGTTAGAGCTACTAAACATATCAATTTTCTGAAGATGATCGGAGGTAGAAATTGGGGAGCAAATAAAGATGTGCTTCTCAAGCTCTACAAAACATTTATACACCCGGTTCTAGAATACGGTGCCATAATAACAAATGACCTGAGCAAAACCAACATTCAGAAGCTACAGAGGGTTCAAAATTATGCCCTGCGTGTGGCACTATACAAACCGAAATGGACACTGATAAAGGAACTTCACGAGCCAGCAAAAATAGAAACTATTGATACGCGATTAAAAGACCTACAAAACAAAACCCTCTACAGACTCCAAAATAGTGAATTAATGGTTGAGCTGAACGATCCCTTAACAGAAAAACAAAATAAGTTTCTGGAAAAAAAAAAAATTATACAATAGAACTAAATTGCGTGGAGTCAGTGAGGATTGCCTCGCTACTCATTGAGAACTTTAGGATAGAGTCTGTGAGGACTGCCTTGCAACTCTGCTGAAGTGCAATTGAAATGCGTTTAATAAGATCTATTTAACAAAACCCTCCACATACTCCAGGATAGTGAATCAGTGGTGAAGCTGAACGAACACCGAACCCTTAACAGAAAAACAAAATAAGCCACAGTAAATTAAAATTACTCAATAGAATTAAACTGTGTGGAGTCAGTGAGGATTGCCTCGCCACTCATTGAGATCTTTAGGATTGAGTCTGTGAGGATTGCCTCGCAACTCTGTGTGTGGGGAGTGGGCTCTGAAGAAACACACCCCTTACCCCATCCATAGCAACAATCACACAACAGGCACAATATACAATAGCGGATACCTATCTTTCTCTCTACCTATAACTTTTCTAATTGAACATTCTCAAATTTTCTTCCAACACTCTTATCAAGAAGACGCATGGAAATGGTAGACAAAGCGTAGGAGGAATTGGTGCAACCAACCTTGCTGCAACATACACAAGAAACCACCAAACACCGGACAAGGATTGAAACAAGCTTGTCTGGCTGGGGACGAGTGTACATTTTATATAAATAAACATTTGAATAAAGATTTAACAGCCCTTTTAAGGGCTTGAGGGTGTGTGTCTGTGAGAGGGTAGTTTTTTTTTGTTTTTGGGGGGTGGGTGGGTGGGGTGGGGGAGGGTTTGTTTTTTTGGGGGGGGAGGGTGGGGTGGAGGAGGTCATTTGGAAGTCCCGATGGATAACCAGATACTTCATAATCACATACGGCATCCTATCTCCCAGAAGGCTTGATGGACGACTCCCGGTTTTTCAAAACTAAACTGTTGGAGCTTTCTCCACTTCTTGTTTATGTGTACCCATACTATGTATGGTACACATAATGCCGGCATCCGGGGTGGCCATCCGTCGTTCGTCCATCCTTTATCCGTCTGTCCGTCCGTCCGGTGTCCATATCCATTTCTTTGTCATTCGATAACTTGAAAAATATTGCTTGGATTGTCAAGTTACTTTATATTTGTGTTCAGGTTACTGATGTGCCGAGCTGTATAGTTTTTAATGTAAATCTGATAATTTGATCCTGAGATATTAACCTTTTATCCTACAAATTGAAAATTCCTCCCATCTCTTTGGCATTCGATAACTTGAAAAATATTGCTTGGATTATCAAGTTTCTTTATATTTGTGTTCAGGTTACTGATTTACCAAGCTGTATAGTTTTTGGTGTAAATCTGATGATTTGATCCCAAGATATTAACCCTTTATCCTTCAAATTGAAAATTCCTCCAATCCCTTTGGCATTCGCTAACTTGAAAAATATTGCTTGGATTGTCAAGTTACTTTATATTTGTGTTCAGGTTACTGATGTGCTGAGCTGTATAGTTTTTAGTGTAAATCTGTTATTTTGATCCTGAGATATTAACCCTTTATCCTTCAAATTGAAAATCCCTCCAATCCCTTTGGCATTCGATAACTGGAAAAATATTGCTTGGATTGTCAAGTTACTTTATATTTGTGTTCAGGTTACTGATGTGCCGAGCTGTATAGTTTTTTCTTGTAAATCTGATAATTTAATCCCGAGATATTAACCCTCTATCCTTCAAATTGAAAATTCCTCCAATCCCTTTGGCATGAGATAACTAAAAAAATATCAATCTGATTGTCATGTTACTTTATATATTTATTCAGGTTACTGATGTGCTGTGCTGTATAGTTTTTTTATGTAAATCTGATAATTTGATCTGGAAATATTAACCCTTTATCCATCAAATTAGCCATTCCTCCAATCCATTTCTATATGTACCCATACCATGTATGGTGTACATAATGTCGGCATCCGTAGTGGCCCTCCGTCATACAGCTTTCTACTAGTTGCGCGTATGGGTACACATCTGACAATTTCATCGGCCTATTTTTGTAACCGCTATGGTCATATACCGGGTAGGGCTGTCGCGATTATTCGACTAACCGTCGACTATTGAAGTAGTCGACGTTTTTTATTTTTAGTCGATCGTCGTTCATTTTCAAGGTGGTACACGTCTACTACACGTCGGGGCTAAATTGCATTGTTTTGTGAGGTGAATGATCAATGAAGGTGAATAACTTTAAATATCTAAGCATATTTAACATTCATATCCGGAAGACTGTACGACTGTCACTGACTGTGTAAGAAAGAACACTCACAGTTACTCGAGAAGAATAGATTCTTCTGAATTTCTCCAGTCTTGTACACACGAATGCACCCATTGGAAAACCCAAAGCGCGGAAGTGACAAAATTATGACGAAAGTCAGAACGTCAGATCACTTCTCAAAGTTCGGAACTTCAGACTAAGATCCAATTTTAACAACTGACGAGGGAATGCATAGATCTTAATGTTCAAAATTTCGAGAAACTTATTGCAGAAAGGAAACATATGCAGGAACGTTCTTTGGTAAATTCATTTTAATTCATCGGCTTCAATCTAGTACAAACTTGGACCCGCAGTCAGTAATATTATTTTTGGGGTTGGTACGTCCTACAGGACGTACCAACCCCAAAAATTATATTACGGACTGTGGGTCCAAGATTGGACTACATGTAGCTTCAGTCGGGACCGATTTGTTGTTCCCACAACCTCACTTCGTCTGAACACACTGGTGCCATTGTCATTTTCAGAGTTTTACGAACAGAAGAATGATTTGCTAAAAAATCATGGGAAGCGACTATTAATCGACTAACCGTCGATTACTGGTCACGATTGGTCGATTACAAAAAATGATAGTCGCGACAGCCCTAATACCGGGGCCGCTACCAAACCGGCATTGCTGTTTGGTTTTCTTTTCTCTTCTTCCCTTAAATTTGCCATCGCATAACATTATATTCTGGCTTGCCACCATGGTGGGTCTTAAACCTCTACCATCGCCAAGCTAGAACCGAATAGAGCCCACTCTCTAATAGTCTTAATGGCGTTGAGGGATTGAGTATTGACAATCTGTCACTCCAGCGTAAACTGCCGGGAATTCTAACTGCGTGCATACCCCCTCATACCCCATTTGAGGCAATAGGAAAGCTAGGCCTGCGTGATCCAAGTGAAATAAAATAAGGTTAACCGGGTCACAAGGGATTTGTAAATCCCACATCGTCCCTGCGCGCCTTCGGCGCACTAAAACCTTTCATTCATCGGTATCATCATTTAGACCCACTCTCTAATAGTCTTAATGGCGTTGAGGGATTGAGTATTGACAATCTATCACTCCAACGTAAACTGCCGGGAATTCTAACGGCGTGCATACCCCCTCAGACCCCATTTGAGGCAATAGGAAAGCTAGGCCTGTGTGATCCAAGTGAAATAAAATAAGGTTAACCGGGTCACAAGGGATTTGTAAATCCCACATCGTCCCTGCGCGCCTTCGGCACGCAAAAACCTTTCATTCATTCATTCTTCTTATTCAAGTATTTAAAAATGTTTTCATGAATACATTGTAATGTATTTGTATTCGTATTCAAATACATTTGAAAATTTGTGTATTTGTATTTGTATTCGAATTCGTATTCATGAAATTTCAAAGTATTCGTATTCGAATACATTTACAAAGTATTTGCCCCAAGCCTGACCCCAATAAATAAATTGGTGGGTGCTTTCATGTACCATTTAACTGAAGGATTAACTCTTAAGTTATTAACCTGCATGGTATATTTTGGGAATTTTTCATAAAATCTAGTCATAGCTTCTGTAAAGCAGCCACGATTTGATTTGGTGAAAAATTAAACTCAGTCTGGCATTGGTAAAATCATTGATACATGAACTTCTCTTGCTGTTTGGGCTTATTTTGTTGACAAGTGGCAGAATTATACCTCTGCTTGGCAACAGAGTATATTTTTCCACTATACCAATGGCCCAGACTAGCTGGTGCAACCCAATTTATTACCAGGGCCAAACACAAATTTTGAATCCCCCGAGCCCCCAAAATTTGCCAAAAAACTTAAAAACGAGAAGACCAGCATGGTCCTCCATACTTTTGCGCAGTGTGCAACTTGTTGTCAAGAACAACAATAGGCTACCGCCATCTTGTCATTCTGTTGTTTGGCCCATGTCAGATCAACACGTATCCTGACATTTGTGCTATAAAATCCTAAAGTATAATGTAGCCAAACACGATTTTGAAGTGGAATGGTGGAATAATTGCAGCAGAATCTAGCTGAATATAGACATTGAGTTTTTGAACATTCAGGGCTATAACTTTATTGAAATTAAATAATATTTCTTGTTCTTCACGTTTTCGGGATATGCACCTGATTCGTTCATTCTTTGTTTTTCATTATGTGTGTGTTCAATGTTCACCTTTTTCCCTTGAATCCTCTCATTAGATTTTTAAGAACTATTTGCCGTTTGCGAATTTGTTATTAATTAAAATTCTTCTTAAAAATCTTAGATAATTTATGGAATATGGATTATTCGTACCCCCTTTGTCGCATACCAGTTATTTTTGACATAGTCGGGCGTGTCTGTTTGCCATTACCCTTCTCTATGGGGAATCTTCTGGGGAAGTTTCTCTATTGTTAAGGGTATTCTTGGGATACCGGTTGTCTGACCTGGGTCTTTGTTGTCCCTGTTTTGGACTTGGTTACCGACTCCTATTCAGTTTAAAATTTTTGCCTCAGGCATGTGTGTATTATGAAGTCCTCATGTTCGAAATGTAAGAGGAAGAAGTCCTCTCTTGATTCTCATTCATCATGTAAGGCTTGCACTCGTTGCTCGAAAGATGTTACCTGTGCAACTTGCTGTTCTTGGGATTCCAAGCGATGGAATTCCCTCTCAACTTATGTATGTGTTGGCGAAGCACCAATTTCGGTGCTTTCGCCTAAGGTAACTAATCAAAATTTAGTTTCCATTTCAGAGGAACAAGAACATGGTATTGGTCATGGTATAACATCAAGTTCTGTGCTGCCATCGTCTTCAGATACAGAGCATGTTGACTTACGAGGTATCGCAGAATACTCGGTACCTCGGGAAAGCAGACGGTCAACTAGCTCAACCGGTGTAACAGAGCCTTTAGTTAGTGCTTCAGTACCAGGAAAATCCGTAGTGGCCCAGGGTACGGAGGATGGAAAACAGTCCTCTGTTCAGACGACGGCATGTAAGGGGAAGAGGCCAGTCAAATTGAAAGGTGCATCAGTAGCGAAGCATTCTTCTGTTTTGGGGTCAAAACAGAAAGATTAGACTCTTATTGCCAGTTCCACTGGTAGTCCGGTACAAAATGCTTCAGAGCCAGTTGTTTCTGATGTACCTTTCTCTGCCAGGGCGGCTGGCAGTAATCTTGATATAAGAGCCTCTTCTTCATCCATTTCCAGGACTCAGCACAGTAGACCACATGCTAGCTGGCAAGATCCAGAGGTAGAGAGTCAGAGCCAGAATCTGGCTCTCTCTAAGGCTAGCATTTTGAGGCAAAAGTCTTTTTCTAAAAGGCAGACACAGGATCCAAAAAGGCGTAGAACAGGGGTGAACATAGCCTCAAATATGGAATTGCTGGAGCAAATTGCCCAGCTAATTGCAGACTCGCAGCAGCATAATATGTGGCCATCATCGATCTCCGCTTTAGATGATTTGGACGGTGCTGGATCGGCAGAAAGAAGGGTTTCCTCAAATAATCAGTATGCCGATAATAGACCAGACCAGGAACCTCTAGCTGGTGGTGTTAGGGAGTTTGATGAAGATGAGACTGACACAACATCTTTGGCTTAGCAACATATGGAAACTATGAGGTTCCTGCAGGATTTTCCACCTGAATTAATTCCTTCTGGTCAGAGTTCTGTGCCTTCTAGAGCCAAGCACCTGTCTTCTTTAGACAGGGAGGTCATTAAGTCGAAGGAAAGTATCCTTCTGTATCTGTGTCAATCAGTCCAAGCATCAGATGTGTTTGATTGTTGTGATGAAGCTATTGCTGACCTGGCTCAGGCTAGAAAAAGTTCTTTCCTTTCGGAAAGGATGACTGAGCTAGGGACTTAGGTATGTCTCTCCCGTCATCATGTAGCATCAGTTCTTTTGTTATAGATTCTTGCATTGAATCTAGCAGAAGTATTTTGGACGCTATGTCCTATGCAGATCATATTTGCAGGGCAATGGCCGGCAATTTGCAATCTGAGAGCTTACAGGAGTTGTTATCTCCTTTGAGAGTGCTCTCTCGCGCCATCTTGTATACAACATCCCACTCTGCTCTTTCAGTAGCGAATTTAGAGTTGGTCAGGTGCGATGCTGCCCTTAAATCTACGTCATTTATTGACAAGAGTGTTAAGAGTTCTCTAAGGGCTGCTTCCATTTCTGACTCTTCATTATTCAATGATAAGCTAAAAGCTGTATTTGAAGATGCTTCTAAGAAAGCTACAAGTCAGCTTTTGTTGCGCTCAGCTTTGCAACCTCAGCCTTCCACAAGTGGTACTCCTCGGAGAGGTAATTCTCCAAGAGAGGCTCAGCCAGTGCTGCTTCTAAAGCTAATCGTGGGCGTGGTGGCTTGAAACAGGGGAGCAATTTCAAAAAGGGGATGGCGCAGTCGGAAAATAATGAAACGCGTAACCCCACACCAAAGTCACAGAGGGGTGCGAGAGCTTCATGAGGTTTCTCCTCGTATAAGCCTCGTAAGTCCTACAAATGAAGATTTCGACCTCTACTGTTCTCCGGTTGGCGGAAGGCTTTCAAAATTTGCAAGCAACTGGAACAAAATAACTCAGGATCTTTGGGTTCGAGACGTTGTAAAAAATGGTCTACGTCTTTCGTTCCGGAGAAAACCTCCATTAAAACGGATTCCACGTTTTGTGAACCTTCCACAAAATATAACAAAGAGAGAGGCTTTGATTTCAGCAGTAGGCTCTCTCCTACAAAAGGAGGCAGTAGAGGTCGTAGAGAATCCCAATTCAAAGGGATTCTACAGTCATCTTTTACTTGTGCCGAAGCCATACGGCTCGTACAGGTCGGTCATCGATCTCAGTTGGATAAACAAGCTAATAATTGCTCCACAATTTTTTATGGAGACAATTTGATTGGTGAGAGGCAGCATTCGAGTAAACGATTACGTAAGTATAGACTTGAAGGACACATATTTTCACATCTTGATTCATCCGGCTTTTCGGAAATACCTCCGTTTCGCTGTTCAAGGAAAAGTATACCAGTTCAGAGCAATGTGTTTTGGCCTGAACCTTGCTCTGTGGGCGTTCACTCGGGCGATGAATGCTGTGATGAGCCACTTTAGAGCACACTCGGCTTCGATGACGTCGGCATATCTGGACGACATTCTTCAAAGGTACGGAAATTTTCATGCTCTTCAAAGCGACGTTCAGAGTCTGCTATCGCTGCTACAACGCCTAGGTTTTATAGTCAATGTCGAGAAGTCAGATTTAATGCCGACGAGGTCATTTGTTCATCTGGGAATGATTTTCGATACTCTCAACAATCGGGTCTGTTTGCCGGTAGCAAGAGCAAAGTTAGTTTCTCTTTACGCAAAATACTGCATAAACGCACAAGTCATTACTGCAAGAGAGTTTATGCGGCTGTTAGGACTTTGCGGCACCACCGCGGAGTTAATTCCTCTAGGTCGTTTGCGCACTCGTCCACTTCAAATTAATCTAATTCAAAATTGGAGCGTAAAACGTCAGTTGTTGGACAGTCCGATTATTTTAACACAGTCAGTAAAACATCATCTTCAGATTTGGGAATATTTCCATTGGTTATCCCAGGGAATACCGCTTCAGATTCAGGAGCCGTCATTCATAATCATGTTGGACGCCAGTCAGGAGGGTTGGGGTGCTTCTCTGATTTCGGGCGATCAAGTGTGTCACTGTTTATGTGAGAGTCAGTTTCTTGTGTCCCATATAAACTACAAAGAAATGAGGGCAATTTGGTTAGCTCTAAATCATTGGCTCAGTTGAGAATTAACTCACATGTTCAAATTCTGTCGGACAATTCAACAGTAGTAGCCTATATTCGGAATCAGGGAGGTACTCATTCCGTCCAGCTGTTGAATCTCACTGAATAGATTCTTCTTTTCTCTCAAGAGAGTCAGATTCTGATATCGATTCGTCATATTCCAGGTCATTTCAGTGTAATAGCAGACTCTCCATCGAGAAAGGATCGCCTGCTACCTTCAGAATGGATGTTGAAAAAATCTGTCTTCAATCAAATTTGCTTCCAGTGGGAACGTCCAATGATCGATCTTTTTGCCACAAGTCTGAACAATCAGTTACAGAGTTTTGTGTCTCCATGCCCCAGACCCTAAGGCTTATGCAGTAGACGCTCTGTCAATTTCACGGAACGGGATAATAGGGTATGCTTACCCTTCAGCTCCCCTCAATCAACAGATCTTTCTAAAGATAAAACAGTCTTCTTGCAAGCTTCTACTGGTTGCAAGTCTGTCAGCTCACAGACCTTGGATATATCTTCTCCAGGAACTTCTTTGGGACGTTCCCGGAAGTTACCACCTCTCCGGGATCTTCTGACACAGGGGAAACTCCGTTGGCTTCATCACAATCCGGAAGGCCTCAACCTTCACGTTTTTCCGTTGTACGGTCCTTCCTGCATGGAAAACAGTTTTCCTGTCGAGCAATGGACGCAATTTCTAACTGTAGGAGGACCTCCTCTTCGTTAAATTATGAAGCGAAGTGGAAGGTTTTTGTTCATTGGTGTGAATCACGATTGATTTTTTTAACCCAACTATTCCTCAATTAGCTAACTTTTTAGCTCATCTTGACAAAGTCAAGCTGAACTAATCTCATCGCTCTCCGTCCGTCGTCCGTCAACACCATGTTTTGCTCTTCACCTCCAAAGCCACTGGGCCAATTCAAGTGAAAGTTTGTGTGAGTGATGGTCCCAAAGGGGCATTTCATTTTTGTTCAACTCCGCATGCCCAGCCCCATAGGGAGGGAGTGGGGGAAAATGCTCCAAAATAATTTTAAAATCTTCTTCTCAAGAACCAGTGTGTACAATGACTTGATATTTGCTATGGAGCTTCCATATGAGGTGTAGAATCAAGTTTGTTCAAACGAAGTTCGTGAAGTAATATTTGGCTTTGTAATAGGAGGGGTAAGATTTTTGGCCCCGCCCAAAATTTCTATTTTCTGAACCGATGGTCCGGTATGAACCAAATTTGGTTTGTGGTAGTATTGGGTCATAAGTACTTGACCCATGCACAAAAAAAAATTTCCGCATCCCCATGGGAACCCTGGGAGCTAAAAATAGAAGTATTTTCAAACGCCCATATTTCCCAAACCCCACAGAACAGAGAGCTTTTATTTGGTATGAAGTATCCTTATGACCAGTAGAATTGAATGGTAAAAAAAAATTGCCATCGGTTATGTTAGGGTGTTCTGTAATGGGCATCGAAAAAATGCCGAGTCATCATATTTGCAAAAATTTAAAAAAATCTTTTCTCCAGAACCAATCGTCAGAATCTTTTGATATTTGGTATACAGCATTCATACGGGGGTCAGAAAAAAGTTTGTTGAAATAAAGCTCATTGGTTCATATTTGGGCTCTCGACAGGAGCCCGAAGTTTTAACATAGGGTAATATGGGGAATATTCTTTAAAAATCTTCTTCTTCAGAACCACCAGTCAGAATCTTTTAATATTTGGTATACATCATTGTTATGAGGGTCAGATTCTAGATTGTTCAAACCAAGTCCCTAGGTTAATATTATTTTATCTTTGTTCAATATGGAGGGTAATTTAAAAAAATCTTCTTCTTCAGATCCACCAGTCAGAATGCTTTGATATTTGGTATGCAACATCTCTATGGGGGTCAGATTCAAGTTTGTTCAAATCAGATCCCTAGGTATATATTTGGGCTCACTATGGTAACCCAAATTTTTACTTAGTGCAATATGAGGAAATTTCTTTAAAAATCTTCTTCTTCAGATCCACCAGTCGGAATGCTTTTATATTTGGTATACAACATCTCTAGGGGGTCAGATTCCAGGTTGTTCAATTCCAGTGCCTAGGTTAATATTTGGGCTCCATATGGGAACATGAAATTTAACTTCGTACAATATGAGGGAATTTCTTCAAAAATCTTCTTCAGATTCACTTTTCAGAATGCTTTCACATTTGGTATACAACATCTCTAGGGGGGTCAGATTCAAGTTTGTTAAAATCTGATCCATAGGTTAATATTTGTGCTCGCTATGGTAGCCCAAATTTGAACTTAGTGCAATTCGAAGAAATTTCTTTACAATTTCTCTTCTTCAGATCCAACAGTCAGAATGCTTTCGTATTCGGTATACAACATCTCTAGGGAAGTCAGATTTAACTGTGTTCAAATCAAGAGCCTGGGTTAATATTTGGGCTCTCTATGGGAGCCGGAATTGGCCATTTTGCTGAAGAATTAAAAATTTTGTATTCAGTACCTTCTGGAGGTGTGTAACTAAGATTAATCCACATAGGTTGTATCAAGGGGCTTCATAGGGGCGCTCTACATTTTACTTATGATCAACTGAAGAAAAGGCATGATGCCCAGATTATTTTTGTCACTCCTGAGGAACTCAAGGATTGACAGTGTAGCCTATGGAGATGGCTTGCTTAATGTAGACTCATTCTTGGACTCTGTTTAAATTGTGTTCTGTACAAGATGAGCGCTTGAGGCCCTGTGGGGCCTCTTGTTTATTTATCTTTTTGATGAAGTTAAGATACAGCCAGTCACTATTAAGGGCTATAGGTCTATGCTTTCTGACACCTATGCACACCAAGGGAAATTAAACATTGGGTCAGATTATCTTTAAATAAATTAATGAGGAATTTCTCTGTGAATAATAATAATAATAATAATGTAGTTTATAGCCAAGTCTCCACACAAGGTGCTCACAGGCTTCACAAACAATGTTATATATACAAATAAAGAAATGCATACAAACACAAATACAGGTTATTCGATGTTGTACACACTTTTGAACAGGTATGACTTAAGGGATGACTTAAATGTCTCTACGCTTTGGGGTACTTTGAATTGTTCCGGTAATTGATTCCAGAGGTAGGGTGTAGCTGCCGAAAATGAGTGATCTCCTGCAATAACCAAGTTATAAGACTTTCTAACCAAGCTGTTAGAGGAAGAATATCGGAGAGCTCTAGCTGGTTTGTATTCCTCGACAAGCGAGGTTAGATAAGATTGAGCAAGGCCATTAATACACTTGATGTGAGTAACAGAATTTTGAATTTGATTCTTTCCTCGACAGGAAGCCAGTGGAGTTTGCGCAGAATTGGAGTTACGTGAGAATTTCTAGGTGCTCTGCATACCAACCTAGCTGCACACCGTTGGACGTTATCCAGTTTTGTTACAAGTGATTTCTTACAGCCATATAACAACGAATTGCAATAGTCCAGGCGGCTGATTACAAAGGAATTCACCAACTGCTTTGCCGTTCCCTCGTCAACAACGCTATGAACCATGCCGATATTTCGAAGATGATGGAAAGCTAACCGAGACACTTGCATCACATGTTTTTCGGCAGCAAGATTGTCATCGACAAAATATCCCAGGTTTCGAACGTCAGTAGAAGGGGGAACAACGGTACCTTCAATTTCAAGATGCGGTTTAGATATTTTGGATAGCTGGTGAGGTAAACCAATGTATATCACTTCCGTTTTGTCTGCATTCAGTTTCAGGAAATTACGTGTCATCCAATATTTGATGTCAGATACACAAGATTCTAGGCTGCTAGCCGCTTGCCCTTCGGTCTCCGGTTGAAAATGCATGTAAAGCTGCGTGTCATCAGCATAACAATGAAAGCTCAGGCCATGACTACGGATGATATCGCCTAGAGGGAGAACATACATAATGTAAAGCAAGGGTCCTAACACAGAGCCTTGAGGCACCCTGAATTCCAAGGGAACGTTTTTCGATTCTGCACCGCTGACCACCACTCTCTGGGATCTATAAGTTAGGTATGACGAGAACCATCTCAATGGTGCCCCAACAATACCCAATCGGTGCTCTAATCTATCAAGAAGCACGCCGTGATCAACTGTATCGAATGCCGCGCTTAAATCTAAAAGGACCAAACAAGAGACTTCATGCTTGTCCATAGACAGGAGAATGTCATTCTGCACACAGACAAGCGCAGTCTCAGTACTCGGAACTCCTCCTCAAGACCACATCAGGTCAGGTGTTGGCGTATCTGACAAGCTACCACCCGTTCTAGTAGTTTTGAAAGGAAGGAAAGATTTGAAACTGGCCTATAATTCTTCAGGACTTATTTGTCAAGTCCCGGTTTCTTCAAAAGAGGAATAATGCGGGCTTCTTTCATGGAAGAAGGAAATGTACCAGATTCGAGAGACTTGTTCACTATGCTAAGAAGCCACGGAGAGATTGATGGCAAACACTGTTTCAGAAGTTTTGTTGGAATTACGTCAAGGGAGCATTGTTTTGAAGGGGACTTCCTAATAATGGACGCAATATTCTCATCGCTCACAGACCGGAAACCATCGAAATGTGTTCCACCAAAGGATGATTCTAATCACTTTACTTCAGACATAGCTTCAGTTGGATTTTCAGAAGAGATGCCAGATCTTATAGTTTCGATTTTCTGTACGAAGTAGTCGGCGAAAGTGTCCGCCAATTCGCCAGCAGAGGAATGTTCTGGGAGAGAAATGTTACCTTTCTGATGAAATAATTTGTCGATTACAGATGAAATGATGTTTGGGCGCTTTGAATTGTCCATTACAATATCAGCAAAATACTTTCGCTTGGCTTGAAGGATGAGCCAATTTACGCGATTTCTTTGATTTACAAACATTTCTCGGTGGATTGACAGTTTTGATTTTCGCCACTGAATTTCTAGTTTACGGCGCTCACTTTTGGCTTCCCGCACTTCATCAGTGTACCACGCAGAATGGTGCCTCGCAGTGAGTGATCTTTTGCGAGGAGGGGCAAAAGTGTTCATTAAATCAGAGGCAACCTCTTGGAATTTGGACACAATTTGATCGACATCCGAGTTCTGACTGAAGTATTTGTCCAACGGAGGGACTGCCATAGCGAATTCAGATGGTATAATGTTCCTATATTTACGATAAGTTATCGAAGTTTTTTGATCGTGATGATCTTGGCAAATTGAGTGCGAATTTAACAAGAAAATGATCTGATAATGCCAAATCAGTGACTTCTATATCAGAAACGATATTCGAATCACAATCGCGAGTGATGATAAGATCGAGAGTTTGTCTGCTTCTGTGAGTCGGGCCGACAACGTGCTGAGTAAGTTCCATGGACTTGAGAAGATCCAAGAATTTACGTGCATCCGGATCCATGGTGTCATCAACATGAAGATTAAAATTGCCAGTCACAAGAAATGGGCTGTTTGATACAACAAGAGAACCAAGAAGTTCACTAATTTTCACTAGAAAACCATTGATAGGTTCTTTCTGTTTTGTTCCCTTTTTGCACGGGCTAATTTGAGGTCGGTAGATGATGACTAAACGGATTGCACGGGACCCCTGTTTTAGTGAGCCCACTATAAACTCGAACGTTTTGTATTTTGACATAGGTTCCTGCTTAACTTTAATATTATTGTCAAATAGCATTCCAACACCACCGCCTTTTTTGATAGTCCGTGGAATGTGCAGCAAAGTTTTGTCCTTCTGTTGAAGTTCACCAACGGCCTCCAGCAGTCAACCATGTTTCGGTAAGCAAGCATAAGGGCAAGTCATTGTCTTCCATAATATCATGGATGTCACCAGTTTTATTGACGAGAGATCTAGGGTTAAAATTACAGGCTTGAATAGTAGGCATAGACTCATGGAGAACTATCAGATTACTGAGTTTAGAGCCATCACATTTTCTTTTCTTGATCTGTCTGCGCCCACCTTTTCGGTTCCTGCGCTTCCTATGAATGGCGAGGGTCTTAATGTAATCACACAGAGCAGGGTCAAGACGATATTGATTGATTTGTACATACTTACTATTCAAAGCACGCAGTGTATTGGAGTTGTAAACAATATGCTCGCTTGTCGGTGACACAATAGGTTGCATGTGATTAGTGAAAGTCAAGGTAGACAGCATATTCAAGTGTAGGTGAACACTACTCACGACAGTCCAGAATATAACAGAAAATGTCAATAAAACAGCACTTTCTGAGATTCCATGAAGGAAAAAACTGGAAGTTTCTATTCCCCAGCACATATCAGCAGTCACAGGAAATTTCCATATTGAAAATTAAAGTTAAACAAGAGAAATGAACGAAAAACGAGAGAGTAGAAAAAATTAAATAGACCTCGTACCTTGAGACTAGTCCCTAAGTGGAATTTAGCTTGGGTTCTTCTGAAACTTCAGGAAGCCCTTTTTGAGTCATTAAATACTGTTGAGTTTAAATTTCTTACTTATAAAATGTTTTTTCTTTTAGCGTTTGCGTCAGCTAGAAGAGTTTGTGAGCTTCATGCTTTGTCTGTTAAAGACTCTCATTATCGTAGTGTTGGTAATTCTGTTACTCTCACTATGAAAATGGGATTCTTAGCTAAGAATCAGGTTCTGGACAAACGGCCTAGCCCTATACTTATTAAAGCATTACCGTCTTCAGATGGTCAGAGACCTTTGTTGTGTCCAGTAAGAGCGCTTAGGATTTATAAGGAGCATTCTAGTTTTATTAGAAGAGGTAGGAAGAGGTTATTTCTTTCTCTTCTTCCTAACAGAAATGATATTTCTGTTCATTCCATATCTAGATGGATTCAGTTAGCTATTCGGTCAGCTTATAATGCTTTGTCTGTGAATCAGAGAATAGCTTATAAGATTTCAGCTCACGAAGTTAGAGCTTTAGCTTCTTCTTGCGCTTATGCTAGTAGTACTTCTTTGAAGGATTTGATGCAAGCAGCTTACTGGACACAACAGACGACTTTTACAAAATTTTATTTTTGAGATTTAGAATCAATTTCGGATGATCTCAGATCTTTAGGACCCTTATCGGTAGCTCAGAATGTCGTCCATTCTAATTAGGATTTTCATTCAACCTTCTGTTTGGTCTGCTCTAGCACTGTCTCCAGTCTGCTACCCTCTTTGTTTTGAAGTGTAGTTACTTTCAAAACAAGGGGAAGGGGTATTTCCAAATAGTCATCTGGCTTTATAGTGAAAAGCATGGACATACCTCCTTCAGTGATAGTATCTTGGGGTCGGTGCTGTGGTAGTTTTAATGTGTAGCTTGATATGAAGCAATTTTCAATGCATTATATGCTTTTAATGTGTAGCTCGATGTGAAGTGTTATTGTATATGTCATGTGTCAAGACGAGCATTACTATACAGTACTTGGACACTCTTAATGATTTATAAAGAGTCTCATTTCTCTGGACTTCTTTATATTTTGGCATCCTTTATCAAAATAGTGTAATGGGTTATGCTAGGCCTTAAATAGAGTTACACCTATATTTTCATTGTTTTTCTGAAATAGGAGCAATGAATATCAAGTACTAGGCCCGCCTGCCTGTTTACTATTCTCAGCTAGTCTGGGCCATTGGTAGAGTGGAAAAATATGAAAAATTTATACCAATTTTAATTCTTTTAATACTTACCAATGGACCAGACGGGGATGGCCCTCCCTGGAGTAGACACTCCTTCCACCCTGCTGAGTTATATTACAGTTCTTAATAACATTTAACAGGCACAACAATAAAGAATGACAAGATGGTGGTAGCTTATTGTTGTCCTTGACAACAAGTTGCGCATGGCGCAAAAGTATGGAGGACCATACTGATCTTCTCATTTTTAAGTTTTTTGGCAAATTTGGGTGTTTGGGGGATTCAAAATTTGTGTTTGGCCCTGGTAATAAATTGGGTTGCACCAGCTCGTCTGGGCCATTGGTAAGTATTAAAAATATTAAAATTGGTATACATTTTTCATTTTTGCACTCGGCAGGAAATTTGACCCACAGCAGGCAAAAAGTTAACTCCTTGCATGCTGTTGGCAGATATTCCTCTCCAGGAGGGAAATGTCCTGCCACTAAAATAAGTATGATTTTGAGAGTAAGATTTAGACATTAAACTGTATTTTGATCAGTGCAGGTGCACATATTGAGCAATGTAAGGGGACGTTTGACCAATTTTGTTTGGGGGACATTTTGACCAGCAAAATTCCAAGGACTGACACTAGAATATGCTCTAAACATGAGTACTTAGAGATCATGTGCATAGTGTATACAGCCTGTATAATTGACCTACAGTACATGGAGAGTGAATTATCACTAAATCACCTGCAGAGTGGAGGTTCCATCCAAGCAATAATTACAAATTTGTTGCAAAACATAAGCACAAGCAAAAGTTCCATCCAATGGACCTCCGGCTCAAACATTGCTTGTGTTTTTTGTCCACATGTACAGAATTTGAAAGTGATAATTTGGTTGATAACTCCACCCCCTGTGTGATTTAGTTACAATCCACTCTCCACATACTGTATTACAAAATGTTTGTCTTGTCAAATGGAAAAAAATCTCATTTTACTTGAACAAGATATTTGCTTTTCTTGTTGACAGAAAATTTGTCTGTTTATAACTTCTCAATAACTACCCAATTGAATATTTGGAATTTGGGTGTTTGTCTAGAAACAATATATCCCATATGATACTTACTCAACTGCTGATATAACATCTTAAAAAAAATCTTCCCCTCCCACCCAACAATTACCTGCCCTGTTATTTCCAGGCAAGAATTTGGAAACCCACGTTTCTACCTTATGCAGTGTGCAAACTTTGACGAGAATGCTTGTTTCATTCGTGTGGTGATTACGCAGATTTAAATCTACATGAATGGATGACCGGTAAGCCAAAAGTTGCATCTTGAATGGTGAAGTCTGAGTCACTTTCCTGGTAGAGTGCTAAATGTTTTCTGAGCCTCAAAATTTGTTCTCACATTTTTAGCTTAACTTAACAAAGTCAAGATAAGCTATTGCCATCACGCGTGCGGAAGTCTGTTAGTCTGTTCACATTTTCCTTTAGCATGGGCTACACCCCGTAGTTCTTGTCTGATCGTCACGAAATATCATATGCAGGTTTGGGGTCATGTCTAGATGAGAACGTCCCTTTTTGGTCACGATCGGTCAACCGGTATGGCTGCCCGAGCCCAAAACCCCCAAACCATTAGCACAGTCTACAGGTCGTATTTATGAAGGGATTTCATTGTAACTTGGTAGGATGCCTCTGTGTAATGCCTAGATGAGAACGTCCCCTTTTGGGCATGATCTGTCAACCGTGATGGCTGCCAAAGCCTGAAATCCAAAAACTTTTAGCACAGTCTGAAGGTCATGTTTAATATGGAGGGATTTCATTGTAACTTGGTAGGATGACTCCTTATGATGTCTAGATGAGAATTTCCCCATTTGAGCGTGATCTGCCAACCATGACGACTGTCTGAGCCCAAAACCCGAAAACCTTTAGCACAGTCTACAGGTCATATTTATTGAGGAATTTCATTGTAACTTGGTGGGTTGACTTCATATAATGTCTACATGAGAAAGTCCCCTTTTGGACGTGATTGGGCAACTGTGATGGCTTCAGGGGGCCCGAAGCCACCTGAAAACCTTTAGCACAGTCTGCGGGTCATATTTGTGAAGGGATTCCATTGTAACTTGGTAGGATGACTCCAAAGAATGTCTAGATGAGAACGTTCCATTTTGATCGCAATCATTCAGCCTTCGTGGGTGCCTGAGCCCCAAAACCTTTAGCATAGCCAAAAGGTCATATTTATGGAAGGATTTCATTGTAACCTGTTAGGTTGACTCCATATAATGCCTAGATGATTACATCCCCTTTTGTACGTGATTGGTCAACTGTGATGGCTACAGGTGCCCGAAGCCCGAAAATCTTGAGCACAGTTTACAGGTCATATTTATGAAGGGATTTCATTGTAACTTCGTAGGATCACTCCATATGATGCCCAGATGAGAATGTCCCCTTTTGGTTGCGATCATTCATCTATTATGGCTGCCCGAGCCCGAAGCCCGAATACCTTTAGCACAGTCTGCAGGTCATATTTATGAAGGGATTTCATTGTAACTTGGTAGGTTTGACTTCATATAATGTCTCGCTGAGAACGTCCCCTTTTGGACACAATTGGGCAATTGTGACACCTACAGGGGCCAAAGCCCGAAAACCTTTAGAACAGTCTACAGGTCATAATTATGAAGGGATTTCATTGTAGCTTCAGCCTTGATGGCTGGCCGAGCCCAAAAACCTTTAGCATAGTCTATAGGTTGTATTTATGGAAGGATTTCATTGTAACTTGTTACATTGACTCCATATAATGCATAGATGATGACATCCCCTTTTGGTCGTGATTGGTCAACTGTGATGGCTACAGGTGCCCGAAGCCCGAAAATCTTGAGCACAGTCTACAGGTCATATTTATGAAGGGATTTCATTGTAACTTCGCAGGATCTCTCCAGATGATGCCCAGATGAGAATGTCCCCTTTTGGTTGCGATTATTCAACCCTGATGGCTGCCCGAGCCCAAATCCTGAAAACCTTTAGCACAGTCTTCTGTTCACATTTATGAAGGGATTTCATTGTAACTTGGTAGGTTGGCTTCTTATAATGTCTAGATGAGAACAGCCCATTTTGGATACCATTAGGCAACTGTGACGGCTACGGGCCTGAAGCCTGAAAACCTTTAGCACAGTCTGCAGGTCATATTTATGAAGCGATTTCATTGTACCTTGGTAGGGTGACTCCAAATAATGTCTAGATGAGAACATCCCCTTTTGGTCTCGATCATTCAGCCTTGATGGCTGCCCGAGTCCAAAACCCCGAAACCTTTAGCATAGTCTATAGGTCATATTTATGGAAGGATTTCATTGTAACCTGTTAGTTTGACTCCATATAATGCCTAGATGACGACATCCCCTTTTGGTCGTGATTTGTCAACTGTGACAGCTTCAGGGGCCAGAAGCCCGAAAACCTTGAGCACAGTCTACAGGTCATATTTATGAAGGGATTTCCTTGTAACTTGGTAGGATCACTCCAGATGATGCCCAGGTGAGAATGTCCCCTTTTTTGTTGCGATCATTCAACCATGATGGCTGCCCGAGCCCAAAGCCCGAAAACATTTAGCACAGTCTACAGGTCATATTTATACCCCCCGCAAACAAAGTTTGAGGGTGTATAGGAATCACCCCGTTCATCTGTCCATCCATCTGTCCATCCTTATAAGCGCAACTCCTCCTAAATTGTTTGAAGAATTTTCATGAAACTTTACACAATGGAAGAACTCCATATGAAGATGTGCATGAAGCAATATAATTCCGTTCTGACATTTCCAAGGGGAGATAATCTAACTTGTACATTTCAGGTGCGGGGGGGGTATCACTTTGTGAGCTTGCTCACAGTATCTCCAGTTATGAAGGGATTTCATTGTAACTTGGTAGGTTGACTTCATATAATGTCTAGATGAGAACGTCCTCTTTGGACGCAATTGGGAAACTGATGCTACAGGGGCCCGAATCCTGAAAACCTTTAGCACCATCTACAGGCCATATTTATGAAGGGATTTCAGTGTAACTTGATAGGATGACTCTTTTTGGAATAATTTCACTGTAACTTTCTTTGATATACATTAACTGTTAGGGCCACATACATTAAATGTGAGGTCATATTAACCCACCCCTCAGCTCTTTAGTACAGTGTACACCTCATATTATTTTTATCAAAAACATAGCATACAGGGAACAGAAATGAACATATTCCCAATTATCACAATTCTTGTCTTATTTCATAATCCTTTCATAAACATTGAACATTATCCTTTTCATCAAACACAACACACAAGTTAAGCTACAGTGTCATTGATACTTTCATTGTCTTGTTACAATTCATGGGAGAGTGCCTATACACTTTTACTTACAAGATAATATGAAGGATATCCACAGAATATGTGCTTCTAGCACTCTACAAGTTAAGCAGCCTTTCTTGTGTCTTGATAGATTTTTAGACTTTTGCTGTGAGAGGCTCTATATATTTCAATTCCATGCAATATATGAACACTTGTTAATGATAAAAAAGGAGTTTCCTAAGAATTTTTACATAGCCAAGTGTTCGGTTAGCCATCTCCAAGCCATGTGAACGATCAGTCGGTTAGAGTCATTTTTGAAATTTTTCACACTGCTTATGTCATGATTCATTAGAGGCATGGTGGTGAATTTGCTTCACAATGCAATGTTTTTTTTCTTGTTTCTTCGTGTGCTGTAATATGTCATTGTGAGAACATAATAAAAAATATCTTGTAATTTTCAGCTGTCAAGTTATTGCTGAATTCATCACATACCTGTACAATGCTGTCAAGACAGCCAGATGGTCCGAAAAAGGAATGTTCTATGACCTTTGATGTTTGCATGCCTGAGAATATTCCCACTGAATGGGTGGAGGAGGAGGTATGTCTATACTATTTAGATATAAGAACCATTGCAGCTCTTTAACTAAACACTCGGATTCAAACTTCAGTTATAGCCAGTTTTATTATCTCCTGCCACATAGCCAGAAGGAGATATAGGAATGGGTTCTGTCCATCCTTTCGTCCATCTATCCTTCCATACCAGTATATCAAATCTTGTATGGCAGGGTTTGCATTTTATTGGGGCTGATCAGCCCAAGCCCCAAGATCAGCCCTGAGAGTGCTTCTGTCAAAAAAAGTGCCCTGACAAAAATTTAAAACAAAACTAAACTATTAAGGCATGTTTTAAAAATCAGTCCCCAGTATGCCTGACTCTCAAATCTTGTGGACTTATTTCAAACCCTGACCATTTTTAGCTCGACTTTGACTAAGTCATATTTTTAGCTCAACTTTGACGTAAGTCAAATTTGAGGTTATGCCATGGCCCACTGTCCGTCTGTCCATCCACCTGTCCATCTGTCCGTCTGCGGCTCTGGCTAAAGGCTGTATTTATGAACCAATCTTTACGAAACTTCTTGAGTACCTTTATTATCACCATGGGACGAGAACGAGTATTTTTGGGTGTGTTCCGAAATTCAAGATGTCCACCAGCAGCCATTTTGTACCAAAACTTCTTGGGTACCTTTGCTATCATCTTGGGACGAGAACGATTGTTTCTGAGTGCGGTCCCAAATTCAAAATGGCTTCCAGCGGCCATTTTGTACCGAAATTAGGTCCAATCAGTTTTGTGTTTACAACTTCTATATGGCTCAGGCTAGAGGCTGTATTTATGAACCGACCTTTACAAAATTTCTTGGGTACCTTTGTTATCACCTTGGGACGAGAACGAGTTTTTTTGGGTGCGGTCCAAAATTCGAGATGGCAGCAGGTGGCCATTTTGTACCAAAATTAGGTACAGTCAGTTTTTTGTATAGAACTTCTATATGAAGGTTCTGATTTGAATAAATTTCTGAATGAATGTTTAGTAACATGGAATACATCACATATAATACAGGTTTTTTTCTCGAGCAGAAATTATGCAAATTAGATGAACTTTGATTTATTCAGTGCTACTTATGCACAGTAAGAGCACATGTCAATACGGCTCAGGATAGAGGCTCTATTTTTATGAACCGATCTTCACGGAACTTCTTGGGTACCTTTGTTATGCCCTTGGGATGAGAACGAGTGTTTTTGGGTGTGGTCCGAAATTCAAGATGGCTGTAGCAGCCATTTTTTACCAAAAATTAAGTACAATCAGTTTTGGGTACAGAACTTCCATATGAAGGAATGGATTAGAATAAATTTTTGAATGAATGTTTAGTAACATGGAATACATCACATATAATACAAGTTTTTTTCTCATGCAGAAATTATACAAATTAGATGAACTTTGATTTATTCAGTGCTACTTATACACAGTTAGTGCACATGTCAATACGGCTCGAGGTAGAGGCTGTATTTATGAACCGATCTTCATGAAACTTCTTGGGTACCTTTGTTATCACCTTGGGACAGGAACGAGTGTTTTTAGGTGCCTTTGTTATCACTGTGCTATGAGAACAAATATTTTTGGGTTCAGACAGACCCACTCTGGGACTCAAAGATTTCTTTTTATGCCCCCGACTTAGGTCGGGTGGCATATAGTGATTGAAGTGTGCGTGTGTCTGTCCGAGTGTCCATCCATCTGTCCATGTGTGTGTGTGTCCGAGCCAATAACTCGAAAACGGTTAGGGCCACAGTCATCAAACTTCACACAAATATAAAGGACCATGGGAGGATGTGTCACACACCATAGACCTTCAAGGTCAAGGTCACATTTCAAGGTCACACTAAAAATTGGTCAATATTCGTGTCTCAGCCATAACTCAGAAACGAATCATAGTACAATTGTTAAACTTTTTGCAAATGTTAAGGACAGTCAGAAGGTGTGTCGCATATAATAGTTTCCGCCGCTTCTGCAAGGTGGAGGTCACAATTGACCTTCATGTGTTCAGGGTCACAAATTGTGTCTCAAGCATAACTCCAAAACTATTAGGGCTACAATCATCTAACTTCACTCAGTTTTAAAGGACAACAGGTGGATATGTCACGCACCACAGCCAGGTCTGTAAGGTCAAGTTCAAGGTCACATTTCAAGGTCACACTGAACACGGTTAGGGCCACAGCAATCAAACTTCACACAATTATAAAGGACCATAGGAGGGTGTGTCACCCACCATAGCTGGGTCTGTACCTTCAAGGTCAAGGTCACATTTCAAGGTCACATTAAAAATCGATCAATATTCGTGTCTCAGCCATAACTGAGAAACGAATCATAGTACAATTGTCAAACTTTTTACAAATGTTAAGGGCAGTCAGAAGGTGTGTCATGTATAATAATTTCCGCCGCATCTGCAAGGTGAAGGTCACAAGGGTGGGGTGGGGGGGCCATGTGTTACCTTAGTAACATTCTTCTTGTCTAGTTTAGCATCTAACTGTCACCCACCTTTACAATACTTTACCTATACATTTGTTACAGGCTACAGTCAGCATTTATGTACAGACTGTTACAATACTTTATATGTACTTTTGTTATCAGGTCATTACCAGATGTGTGACATTGCTGTGTCACATACTATACATGTACATGTCTTACACAAGTTGAGCTACTGTGTCATTGACACTTTCATTTAAAAAGCAACCACTGATGTTGTTACTAAGACTAAGTTATGTTGTTAATACAACTTTGGGACTACACTCATTCTCTATGTTTTTTTTGCATGGCTTTTTTTAGTGGACACATGTGTGTTAAATGAAGTAAACTCAAAAAATATTACGACTCTAATCCTAAGATTGCCTTTTAGTTTAAACAATATTTATTGAATAATTGATAAGTATATACACTTCACAAGAACAGTTAACAAGAAAGATCTGAGCAACACAAGATACAGTAGTATACACGAATCAAATGAAGATATCACTTACATTAAGCCTTACATTGTGTTTTGGGGACACATAACAGATTCAAGTTTGTTCAAGTCGAATACCTGGGTTAATATTTTGGACTCCATATGGGAACCAGAAATTTAACTTACCAGTAGTACAATATGACGGAATTTCTTCAAAAAACTTTTTTAGATTCGCCTGTCAGAATACTTCCAAATTTGATGGGGGGGGGGGGGGGGGTGGGGGGGGGGGGGCAGATTCATGGTTGTTCAAATCGTGTCCATAGGTTGATATTTGGGTTTGCTATGATATCCTGAATTTTAACTTAGGGCAATATGAGGAAATTTCTTTAAAAATCTTCTTCAGATCCACCAACCAGAATCTTCTGATATTTGGTATGCAGCATCCTCAGATGATGAGATTCATGTTTGTTCAAGCCAAGTCTCTGGGTTCATATATGCGCTCCCTGTGGGAGCCCAAATTATAACTTAGTTCAATATTTCTTTAAAAATCTTCTTGTTAAGATCCAGCAGTCGGAAGGTTTTGTTATTTTTAGCTCAACTTTGGCGAAGCCAAATTTGAGCTTATGCCATGGCCCGTCGTCCATCTGTCCGTCTGGCTGTCTGTCTGTCTGTCCGTCTGTCCGTCAACAATTGGATACGGCTCGGGCTAGAGGCCGTATTTATGAACCGATCTTTACGAAACTTCTTGGGTATCTTTGTTATGACCGTGGGACGAGAACGAGTGTTTTTGGGTGCAGTCCGAAATTCAAGATGGCTGCCAGCCACCATTTTGTACCGACGATGCAGAAATCTGTTTTTTGTACAGAACTTCCATATGAAAGCTCTGATTTGAATAATTTTTTGTATGAATGTTTAGTACCATGGGATACATCACATATAATACAGGTTTTTTTCTTGTGCGTAAATTATGCAAATTAGACTAATTTTGATGTTTTTTGGTGTTACTTTCAGCACTGTAAGTGCAAATGCCAATACGGCTCGGGCTAGAGGCCGTATTTATGAACCGATCTTTACGAAACTCCTTGGGTACCTTTGTTATCACCGTGGGACAAGAACGAGTGTTTTGGGGTCCGGTCCGAAATTCAAGATGGCCGATGGCAGCCATTTTGTACAAAATTTGGTGCAATCAGATTTTTGCACAGAACTTCCATATGAAAGTGCTGATTTGAATAATTTGTTGTGTGTGAATGTTTAGTACCATGGGATACATCACATATAATACAGGTTTTTTTCTCGTGCAGAAATTATGCAAATTAGATGAACTTTGATTTTTTCAGTGCTACTTACACACAGTAAGTACACATGTCAATACGGCTCAGGCTAGAGTCTGTATTTATGAACCGATCTTCACGAAACGTCTTGGGTACCTTTGTTATCACCTTGGGACAAGAACGAGTGTTTCTGTGTGCGGTCCAAAATTCAAGATGGCTGCCAGTGGCCATTTTGTACCGAAATTAGGTCTAATCCGTTTTTAGCTCATCTTGACAAAGTCAGGCTGAGCTAATCTAATCGCTTCCCGTCCGTCGTCTGTCGTCCGGCGTCCGTCGTCCGTCAACACCATGTTTTGGTCTTCTCCTCCAAAGCCACTGGGCCAATTCAAGTGAAAGTTTGTGTGAGTGATGGTCCCAAAGGGGCATTTCATTTTTGTCCAACTCAGCATGCCCAGCCTCATAGGGAGGGAGTGGGGGAAAATGCTCCAAAATATTTTAAAAATCTTCTTCTCAAGAACCAGTGTGTACAATGACTTGATATTTGCTATGGAGCTTCCATATGAGGTGTAGAATCAAGTTTGTTCAAACGAAGTTCGTAAAGTAATATTTGGCTTTGTAATAGGAGGGGTAAGATTTTTGGCCCCGCCCAAAATTTCTATTTTCTGAACCGATGGTCCGGTATGAACCAAATTTGGTTTGTGGTAGTATTGGGTCATAAGTACTTGACCCATGCAAAAAAAAAAAAATTCCCGCATCCCCATGGGAACCCTGGGAGCTAGAAATAGAAATATTTTCAAACGCCCATATTTCCCAAACACCTCGGAAGAGAGAGCTTTTATTTGGTATGAAGTATCCTTACGACCAGTAGAATTGAATGGTAAAAAAAAATTGCCATCGGTTATGTTAGGGTGTTCTGTAATGGGCATCGAAAAAATGCTGAGTCAGCATATTTGCAAAAATTTAAAAAAATCTTTTCTCCAGAACCAATCATCAGAATCTTTTGATATTTGGTATACAGCATTCATAGGGGGGTCAGATAAAAGTTTGTAGAAATAAAGCTCATTGGTTCATATTTGGGCTCTCTACAGGAGCCCGAAGTTTTAACATAGGGTAATATAGGGAATATTCTTTAAAAATCTTCTTCTTCAGAACCACCAGTCAGAATCTTTTAATATTTAGTATACATCATTGTTATGAGGGTCAGATTCTAGTTTGTTCAAACCAAGTCCCTAGGTTAATATTTGGGCTTCCTACGGAAGCCCAAATTTTATCTTTGTTCAATATGGAGGGTAATTTAAAAAAATCTTCTTCAGATCCATCAGTCAGAATGCTTTTATATTTGGTATGCAACGTCTCTATGGGGGTCAGATTCAAGTTTGTTCAAATCAAATTCCTAGGTATATATTTGGGCTCACTATGGTAGCCCAAATTTTTACTTAGTGCAATATGAGAAAATTTCTTTAAAAATCTTCTTCTTCAGATCCACCAGTCGGAATGCTTTTATATTTGGTATACAACATCTCTAGGGGGGTCAGATTCCAGGTTGTTCAATTCGAGTGCCTAGGTTAATATTTGGGCTCCATATGGGAACATGAAATTTAACTTAGTACAATATGAGGGAATTTCTTCAAAAATCTTCTTCTTCAGATTCACTTGTCAGAATGCTTTCACATTTGGTATACAACATCTCTAGGGGGGTCAGATTCAATTTTGTTCCAATCGGATCCATAGGTCAATATTTGGGCTCGCTATGGTAGCCCAAATTTGAACTTAGTGCAATTCGAAGAAATTTCTTTACAATTTCTCTTCTTCAGATCCAACAGTCAGAATGCTTTCATATTCGGTACACAACATCTCTAGGTAAGTCAGATTTAACTGTGTTCAAATCAAGAGTCTGGCTTAATATTTGGGCTCTCTATGGGTGCCGGAATTGGCCATTTTGCTGAAGAATTAAAAATTTTGTATTCAGTACCCTCTAGAGGTACTAAGATTAATCCACATAAGTTGTATCAAGGGGCTTCATAGGGGAGCTCTACATTTTACTTATGATCAACTGAAGAAAAGGCATGATTCCCAGATTATTTTTGTCACTCCTGAGGGACTCAAGGATTGACAGTGTAGCCTATGGAAATGGCTTGCTTAATTTAGACTCATTCTTGGACTCTGTTCAAATTGTGTTCTGTACAAGATGAGCGCTTCAGGCCCCGTGGGGCCTCTTGTTTGTACACAACTTCTATACGGCTCAGGCTAGAGGCCGTATTTATGAACCGATCTTTACGAAACTTCTTGGGTACCTTTGTTATCACCGTGGGATGAGAACGAGTGTTTTTGGGTGTGGTCCGAAATTCAAGATGGCCACCAGCAGCCATTTTGTACCAAAATTAGTGCAATCAGTCTTTTGTACAGAACTTCTGTATGAAAGTTCTGATTTGAATAAAGTTTTGTATGAATGTTTAGTAACATGGAATACATCACATATAGTACGGGTTTTTTTCTCGTGCAGAAATTATGCAAATTAGATGAACTTTGATTTATTTAGTGCTACTTATACACTGTAAGTGCACATGTCAATACGGCTCGGGCTAGAGGCTGTATTTATGAACCGATCTTCACAAAACTTCCTGGGTACCTTTGTTATCACCTTGGGACGAGAACGAGTGTTTCTGAGTGCGGTCCAAAATTCAAGATGGCTGCCAGAGGCCATTTTGTACTGAAATTAGGTCCAATCAGTTTTTTGTTACAACTTCTACACAGCTCATATTTGTGAACTGATCTTCACGAAACTTCTTGGGTACCTTTGTTTTCACCTTGGGACAGGAATGAGTGTGTTTTGGGGTGCCTTTGTTATCACTGTGCTATGAGAACAAATATTTTAGGGTTCAGTCAGACCCACTCTGGGACTCGAAGATTTTTTTCTAGTTTAGCATCTGACTGTCACCCACCTTTACAATACTTTACCTATACATTTGTTACAGGCAACGGCCAGTATTTATGTACAGACCGTTACAATACTTTATATGTACCTTTGTTATCAGGTCTTTACCTAGATGTTTGTCATTGCTATGTCACATACTATACATGTACATGTCTTTGTCTTGACAAGTTGAGCTACAGTGTCATTGACACTTTCATTTTATACTGTATTGTTAGGGAGGTGAGATTCAAATTTGTTAAAGCCAAGTCCCTGGGTTCATATTTGAGCTCCCTATGGGAGCCAGACCTGTTAGCTCTCCCGGTTTCACCATGAGTCTCCCAGTTTCACCATGAGTCTCCCAGTTTGAGGCACCAACTCACGCTCTCACGGTCACATCCTATTTTCTCCCGATTTGACACTTTTCAAAATAGTTGTCCTGTTCTATTTTGAAAATTAAACAAGTTGGTCATGATATATAAATTTATAATGCAGAATGCTTGTTGGAAACGATAATTTATCAAAGATACACATTGAGTTTTACCAATGAGTTCCGAGAATTCCCGTGTTGTTGATGGAAAAGTCATGGAAATCGAAAGTAGCTTTTCGAAAATGAGTGTATTATAGTCTGTTTTTAAAGACGTTATTTTCATAAAACCATGCTGGACTGGGACGTTTTGTCCCTAGGTTTTTGGAGCAAGGAAGAAGACCCAATTATTATTATTACCTGATGTGATCCCTGCAAAAATAGCTGCTCAAAAATAAATATGAATTAATACCCCCGAGTTGTAATATCCAGTTTGATCAATGCGACATGAAAGACTGTTTTGAAAACAAAACAAGGGAGAGCCATATTGTTTACAACAATGGGGTCACATTATGTGCTCCAGGGTGGTCAAATTAAATATAGTTTGTGTTTTTATCAAATGCATTGTATGCCAAATATATTCTCATATATATATGGTTACATGAAATTAAAATTATATAAACTCGGAATATAAATTAAATAAAAACATAATCCTTCAAGTATAATTAACTTCAGCTGACCTATTATATATACTATTGTTATGGTTCATACCAAATTCATCCGTTTTGCGTAAAAAAAAAATATAATTGAAAGTTTGTTGAAAACTGAAAAAAATCTGTTGTGAGATATCACAAAAATTAAGTTACCTCCCCTTACTTATATACAAATAAATTGAGAACATGTCAAGCGGAGTATTTTGTCTTCATTTTGAACCAACAGGATTATTTTTTTTTTTTATTTCACAATGGGAGTTATGAATACTGAGGGCACCTTCTCTAATGTGTGTAATACAAAACGCAGTTCAAATATTTTTTTTCATAAAAAACAAAACCAAATTACCACAACCACACACAACTTCATTGTACCGGCAACAACAGGTGTTTTTTTTTAGCTCACCGAAGGGAGCTTAACTTATCACCGGCCGTCTGTTGCCCATCGTCTGTCGTCCGTCGTCATGAACATTTTTCAAACGACTTCTTCTCTGAAACCACTGGTCCGATTTTCACGAAACTTCATGTGGATGTTCTTTACTATATGGCAATTCACGTTTGTTCAAATGAAATCGCCACGTCCCATGGGGGGCTTTGTATGGGGCATAACTCTGATAGCACCTTATGAATTATAGAAAAATTATTAAAAAATCTTCTTCTACAGAACCAGTGGGCAGAATCTTTTGATACTTGGTATGCAGCATCTTGGTATGGGTCTGATTCAGGTTTGTTCAAACCGGCCCCCTGGATTCATATTTGGGCTCACTATAGAAGCCCAAATTCGAACTTAGTGCATTTCAGGCAAATTTCTTAAAAAATCTTCCCCAGATCCAGCAGGCAGAATCTTTTGATATTTGGTATGCAAAATTGTGGGGTGGATCTGATTCAAGTTTGTTCAAATCGGCCCCCTGGATTCACATTTGGCCTCAGTATAGAAGCCCGAATTCAAACTTAGTGCATTTCAGGCAAATTTCTTAAAAAATCTTCTCCAGATCCAGCAGTCAGAATCTTTTGATATTTAGTATGCAACATTGTGGGGTGGATCTGATTCAAGTTTGTTCAAATCGGCCCCCTGGATTCATATTTGGGCTCAGTATAGAAGCCTGAATTCGAACTTAGTGCATTTCAGGCAAATTTCTTCAAAAATCTTCTTCTCCAGATCCAGCAGGCAAAATCTTTTGATATTTGGTATGCAACATTGTGGGGTCAATCTGATTCAAGTTTGTTCACATATGCCCCCTGTGTTTATAATTGGGCTCAGTATAGAAGCTCGAATTCGAACTTAGTGCATTTCAGGCAAATTTCTTAAAAAATCTTCTTCTCCAGATCCAGCTGGCAGAATCTTTTGATATTTGGTATGCAACATTGTGGGGTGGATCTGATTCAAGTTTGTTCAAATCGGCCCCCTGGATTCATATTTGGGCTCACTATAGAAGCCCGAATTCGAACTTAGTGCATTTCAGGCACATTTCTTAAAAAATCATCTTCTCCAGATCCAGCAGTCAGAATCTTTTGATGTTTGGTATGTAATATTATGGGGTGGATCTGATTCAAGTTTGTTCCAATCGGCCCCCTGGATTCATACTTGGGCGCACTATAGAAGCCCGAATTCGAACTTAGTGCATTTCAGGCACATTTCTTAAAAAATCATCTTCTCCAGATCCAGCTGGCAGAATCTTTTGATATTTGGTATGCAACATTGTGGGGTGGATCTGATTCAAGTTTGTTCGAATCGGCCCCCTGGATTCATATTTGGGCTCCCTATAGAAGCCCGAATTCGAACTTAGTGCATTTCTGGCAAATTTCTTAAAAAATCTTCTCCAGATCCAGCAGGCAGAATCTTTTGATATTTGGTATGCAACATTGTGGGGTGGATCTGATTCAAGTTTGTTTGAATCGGCCTCCTGGATTCATATTTGGGCTGAGTATAGAAGCACGAATTCGAACTTAGTGCATTTCAGGCAAATTTCTTAAAAAATCTTCTTCTCCAGATCCAGCAGGCAGAATCTTTTGATATTTGGTATGCAACATTGTGGGGTGGATCTGATTCAAGTTTGTACAAATCGGCCCCCTGAGTTCTTATTTTTGCTCAGTATAGGAGCCTGAATTCAAACTTAGTGCATTTCAGGCAAATTTCTTTAAAAATCTTCTTCTCCAGATCCAGCAGGCAGAATTTTTTGATATTTGGTATGCAACATTGTGGGGTAGATCTGATTCAAGTTTGTTCAAATTGGCTTCCTGGATTCACACTTGGGCTCAGTATAGAAGCCCGAATTTGAACTTAGTGCATGTCAGGCAAATTTCTTAAAAAATCCTCTTCTCCAGATCTAGCAAGCAGAATCTTTTGATATTTGGTATGCAACATTGTGGGGTGGATCTGATTCAAGTTTGTTCAAATCGGCCCCCTGGATTCATATTTGGGCTCACTATAGAAGCTCGAATTCGAACTTAGTGCATTTCAGGCAAATTTCTTAAAAAATCTTCTTCTCAAGATCCAGCAGGCAGAATCTTCTGATATTTGGTATGGAACATTGTGGGGTGGATCTGATTCAAGTTTGTTGAAATCGGCCCCCTGGATTCATATTTGGGCTCACTATAGAAGCTCGAATTCGAACTTAGTGCATTTAAGGCAAATTTCTTAAAAAATCTTCTTCTCCAGATCCAGCAGGCAGAATCTTTTCATATTTGGTGTACAACATTGTGCTGTATATCGGATTCAAGTTTGTTCAAATCAGCCCCCTGGGTTTATATTTGGGCTCAGTATAGGAGCCCAAATTTGAACTTAGTGCATTTCAGGCAATTTTCTTTAAAAATCTTCTTCTCAAGATCCAGCAGGCAGAATCTGTTGATATTGGGTTTGCAGCATGCTTAGGGGGGTGAGATTCAAATTTGTTCAAGCCAAGTCCCTGGGTTCATATTTGGGCTCACTATGAGAGCCCGAATGATAACTTAGTTCAAAATGAGGAATTTTGTTTAAAAATCTTCTTCAGATCCAGCAGTTGGAATGTTTTGATATTTGGTATGCAGCATCCTTAGGGGCGTGAGATTCAAGTTTGTTCAAGCCATGTTCCTAGGTCCATATTTGGGCACACTATGGGAGCCTGAATGATAACTTAGTTCAAAATGATGAATTTTCTTTAAAAATCTTCTTCTTCAGATCTAGCAGTCAGAATGTTTTGATATTTGGTTTACAGCATCCTTAGGGGGATGAGATTCAAGTTTGTTCAAGCCATGACGCTAGGTCCATATTTGGGCTCACTGTGGGAGCCCGGATGATAACTTAGTTCAAAATGAGGAAATTTCTTTAAAAATCTTCTTCTTCAGATCTAGTAGTCAGAATGTTTTAATATTTGGTATGCAGCATCCTTAGGGGTATGAGATTCAAATTTATTCAAGTCACGTTCCTAGGTCCATGTTTGGGCTCACTGTGGGAGCTTGAATTGTAACTTAAAAAATCTTCTTCTTCAGATCCAGCAGTCAGAATGTTTTGATATGTGGTGCGTAGCATCCTTGGGGGTGAGATTCAAGTTTGTTAAAGCCAAGTCCCTGGGTCCATATTTGGGCTCCCTGTGGGAGCTCGAATTATAACGTAGTCAATACGAGGAATTTTTCTTTAAAAATCTTCTTCTTCAGATTTAGCAGTCGATATTTGGCATGCAGCATCCTTAGGGGGTGAGATTCAAGTTTGTTCAAGCCAAGTCCCTGGGTTCAGGCCCGAAAGATAACATGTTTCAAAATGAGGAATTTTCTTTAAAAATCTTCTTCAGATCCAGCAGATGAATGCTTTTGATATTTGGTATGCAGCATCCTTAGGTAAGATTCAAGTTTGTTCAAGCCATGTCCCTAGTTCCATAAAATATGTCTCTCATGACTTCATTCCTTTGTAGTGTTTATGAACCATGTCTAACTGAATGTGACCCCAAATACTTCTTTGAACCACTTTGGCCGGTGAGCGATTAAGGCTCCGTGGGGCCTCTTGTTTCTTTTCTTGGGCTCGTCATGGAACTGTCAGAGAGAATTTAATGTTTATTACTCCCCTCTGGGAACCGTAAGGAGACTATAGGATTGCACTCCATCCGTCTGTCTGTCTGTCCGTCCATCCATCCGTGCGTCCGTCTGTCCATCCGTCTCTGTCTGTCCGTCTGTCTGTCTGTTTTTTATGTTACCACCTGTCCCTCCAACATGCTTTAAGCTACACCTTTCATATTTGGTACATGGATAAATGGTTCTGAGGGGAGGATGCATGCTTAAAATTTTTTTTTCAAAATCCAAGATGGCGGAATGGCGGCCATTTTTGTTGTGTTTTTTAAGCTTTTTTTCTCTATTTTCATGTTACCACCCCTCCCACCAACATGGTTCAAGCTACACTTTGCATATTTGGCACCTGGAAAGAGGGTTGGTAGGGGATGATGCACATTCAATATTTTTTCTTCAAAATCCAAGATGGCGGCTTGGCGGCCATTTTTGTTGTGTTTTTTAAGCTTTTTCTCTATTTTATGTTACCACCCCTCACTCCAACATGGTTCAAGCTACACTTTTTATATCTGGCACATGGATAGAGGGTTGTAATGGGATGTTGCACGTTCAATATTTTTTTTCCAAAATTCAAGATGGTGCCATGGCAACCATTTCTGTTGTGTTTTTTAAGCTTTTTTCTCTATTTTATGTTACCACTGCTCCTTCCAACATGGTTCAAGCTGCACTTTTCATATATGGTATATTGATAAAGGGGTTGTGAGGGGATTATGCACGCTCAATATTTTTTTTTCAAAATCTAACATCTGTCTGTCCGTCTGTCTGTTTGTCTGTTTTTATGTTACCACCTCTCCCTCTAATATGCTTTGAGCTACACCTTTCATATTTAGTACATGGATAAATGGTTCTGAGGGGATGATGCACAGTCAATATTTATTTTTCAAAATCCAAGATGGCAGAATGGTGGCCATTTTTGTTGTGTTTTTTAAGCTTTTTTCTCTATTTTATGTTACCACCCCTCCCTCCAACATGGTTCAAGCTACGCCTTTCATATATGGTACATGGATAAATGGTTGTGAGGGAATTATGCACGCTCAATATTTTTTTTTCAAAATCCAAGATGCTTATATTCTCTAGTGTCTTCTGTGACAAAAACACCTTATGTCACAAAAGTGCTGTAGGGGATAAATACCACCTCGGTGGTCAAACACTTGTTAAAAACTGTTCTGTGATGAGGCATTTGTAAAATCATATAGGAGATAAAACAGTTACATCAGCTGAAAGTGAAAGTTGAATATTAGTAAAAAAGATTCTTCATGCTGAAACAAAACACAGAGTAATTAATAAACCTTTTTCAGCATAACATTCAACTAAACCATCTGGGCTAGCTGCCAAAAGTGGAAATTCTCCACTGACATACAATCCAATAGGGGACACAGAAACATTAACACCACAATCTGCTTTTTTGATTACATACTCTTGAGTACTAGATTTTTCCTCCTTCAAGCCTTTTCTGGTGTAACGATTTCCAGAGAAAGAACAATACAACAATTTTTATTAGCTTAACTTGACAAAGTCAAGATAAGCTATTGCCATCACACATGCGGAAGTCTGTTAGTCTGTGAGTCTGTTCACATTTTCCTTTAGCATGGGCTGCACCCCGCAGTTCTTGTCTGATTGTCACGAAATTTCATATGCAGGTTTGGGGTCATGTCTAGATGAGAACGTCCCCATTTGGTTGCGACTGGTCAACCGGTATGGCTACCCGAGCCCAAAACCCGAAAACCTTTAGCACAGTCTACAGGTCATATTTATTGAGGAATTTCATTGTAGCTTGGTGGGTTGACTTCATATAATGTCTAGATGAGAAAGTCCCCTTTTGGACGTGATTAGGCAACTGTGACGGCTACAGGGGCCTGAAGCCTGAAAACCTTTAGCACAGTCTGCATGTCATATTTATGAATCGATTTCATTGTAACTTGGTAGGATGACTCCAAATAATGTCTAGATGAGAACGTCCCATTTTGATTGTGATCATTCAGCCTTGATGGGTGCCCGATCTTTAGCATAGGCAAAAGGTCATATTTGTGGAAGGATTTCATTGTAATCTGTTAGGTTGACTCCATATAATGCCTAGATGATGACATCACCTTTTGGTCATGATTGGTCAGCTGTGATGGCTACAGGTGCCCGAAGCCTGAAAACCTTGAGCACAGTCTACAGGTCATATTTATGAAGGGATTTCATTGTAACTTCGTAGGATCACTCCAGATGATGCCCAGATGAGATTGTCCCCTTTGGTTGCGATCATTTAACCATGATGGCTGCCTGAGCCCAAAGCCTGAAAACATTTAGCACATTCTAGAGGTCGTATTTATGAAGGGATTTCATTGTAACTTGGTAGGTTGACTTCATATAATGTCAAGATGAGAACGTCCCCTTTTGGACACGATTGGGCAACTGTGACGGCTACAGGGCCTGAAGCCTGAAAACCTTTAGAACAGTCTACAGTTCATAATTAGGGCCCCGCAGTGAGGCAGACGCCCTATAGTGATCACTCTGTCTGTGCATTCGTGCGTGCGTCTGTCCGTCCATAACAAAACTTGTCCGGGCTGTAATCTTTCTCTCTTAATAGATAAGGTTTTGATATTTGACATGTGGGTATATTATCTCAAGATGATGTGTAGCGTACCAAGGTTGCCATGCTTTGACCTTGAACTTTGACCTCAAGGTCAAATTATTCCTTTTTCTGGGTTCTTTATTGACAAGTTCGTGTCCGGGCTGTAACTTTTTTCCCTTAATAGATAGGGTTTTGATATTTGGTATGTGGGTAGATTATCTCAAGATGATGTGTCGCGTACCAAGGCTGCCATGCTGTGAACTTGAACTTTGACCTCAAGGTCAAATTATTCAGAATTTGGGGTTCTTTTCTGACAAGTTTGTGTCCGGGCTGTAACTTTTTTCTGTAAATAGATAGGGTTTTGATATTTGGTATCTGGGTAGATTATCTCAAGACGATGTGTCGCGTACCACGGTTGCCATGCTTTGACCTTGAACTTTGACCTCAAGGTCAAATTATTCCGAATTCGGGGTTCTTTTCTGACAAGTTAGTGTCCGGGCTGTAACTTTTTTCCCTATAGAGATAGGGTTTTGATATTTGGTATGTGGATAGATTATCTCAAGACGACGTGTTGCGTACCAAGGTTGCCATGCTTTGAACTTGTAGTTTGACCTCAAGGTCAAATTATTCAGATTTTTTTTTTTTTTTTCTGACAAGTTCGTGTCCGGGCTGTAACTTTTTTCCCTTAATAGATAGGGTTTAGATATTTGGTATGTGGGTAGATTATTTCAAGATGATGTGTCGCGTACCACGGTTGCCATGCTTTGACCTTGAACTTTGACCTCAAGGTCAAATTATTCTGAATTCGGGGTTCTTTTCTGACAAGTTCGGTGTCCGGGCTGTAACTTTTTTCCCTTAATAGATAGGGTTTTGATATTTGGTATGTGGATAGATTATCTCAAGACGACGTGTCGCATACCAAGGTTGCCATGCTTTGACCTTGAAGTTTGACCTCAAGGTCAAATTATTCAGATTTTTTTTTTCTGACAAGTTCGTGTCCGGGCTGTAACATTCAGAATTTGGGGTTTTTTTTCTGACAAGTTCGTGTCCGGGAAGGGATTTTAATCAGATTTTACCTATTGCTTGAAATATTTTTGTATTACGGTTCACATCAGTTTATACCTAACATCGGTTAGTTGCTGCGGGGCCCGCAGAGATGAATTCCATCTCCGTGATATCTAGTTATGAAGGGATTTCATTGTAGCTTGGTAGGATGACTCCAAATAATGTCTAGATGAGAATGTACCCTTTTGGTTGCGATCATTCAGCCTTGACTTGGTAGGTTGACTTCATATAATTCTAGATGAGAACAGTCCCTTTTGGACACCATTAGGCAAATGTGATGGCTACAGGGGCCTGAAGCCTGAAAATCTTTAGCACAGTCTACAGGTGATATTTATGAAGGGATTTCATTGTACCCTGGTAGGATGACTCCAAATAATGTCTAGATGAAAACGACCCCTTTTGGTCGCGATTATTCAGCCTTGATGGCTGCCCGAGCCCAAAAACCTTTAGCATAGTCTACAGGTCGTCTTTATGGAAGGATTTCATTGTAACTTGTTAGGTTGACTCCATATAGTGCCTAGATGATGACATCCTTTTTTGGTCGTGATTGGTCAACTGTGATGGCTACAGGTGCCTGAAGCCCAAAAATCTTGAGCACAGTCTACAGGTCATATTTATGAAGGGATTTCATTGTAACTTTGTAGGATCACTCCAGATGGTGCCCAGATGAGAATGTCCCCTTTAGGTTGCGATCATTCAACCATGATGGCTTCCCGAGCCCAAAGCCCGAAAACCTTTAGCACAGTCTTCAGTTTATATTTGTGAAGGGATTTCATTGTAACTTGGTAGGTTGACTTCATATAATGTCTAGATGAGAACAGCCCCTTTTGGACTAGTGTTAAACCGATTACCAAAAATGGTCGTTGATCGATTACCGTCCCACAGTGATTCCGATGCCGATTCCGATTGTAATACCGTGCACTAGGACAAGTCAAGGCTCGAAAGAACTACATTAAACTGAACATTTTTCGTTGTTAAACTTCGTTGACTGGGGTTGAAATAAAATTACCAGTCGCGCACACTTGGGTGGTAAACGTGGCTCTCAGAGCCATGTTTACCACCCAAGTGCGTGCGACTGGTAATTTTACTTCTGCCTGAGTCAATGGAGTGTAACCGTCACTTTTCTGGTATGAACTAGCGATTTCGCCCAGTTGTAAGCTTTGCATGTTGTTTAACTTGTATGTCCCGTAACGGGGCGTCTAGAGAGATTAAGAATACACATTGTGGTTGTTTCTCAACTTTATTGAATGGTATCATTTTACATTAACAATTAAACAATTGCAGAAGAGAATAAAATGCGGTTAATGAATCATCTCAAAATGCTTGGCAACAATCGGTTGAACCGATATTCCAGGAGCCGTTGCCGTTGTCATCCGATTGCCCACAATCGGCCGATTGTGGTGGCCGGTTCCGATCATCGGTTGAACACTATTTTGGACACCATTAGGCAACTGTGATGGCTACAGGGGCCTGAAGCCCGAAAACCTTTAGCACAGTCTACAGGTGATATTTATGAAGGGATTCCATTGGACCTTGGTAGGATGACTCCAAATAATGTCTAGATGAGAACGTTCCCTTTTGGTCGCGATCATTCAGCCTTGATGGCTGCCCGAGCCCAAAACCCCAAAACATTTAGCATAGTCTATAGGTCACATTTATGGAAGGATTTCATTGTAACCTGTTCGTTTGACTCCATATAATGCCTAGATGATGATATTCCCTTTTGGTCGTGATTGGTCATCTGTGACGGCTTCAGGGGCCCGAAGCCCGAAAACATTGAGCACAGTCTGCAGGTCACATTTATGAAGGGATATCATTGTAACTTCGTAGGATCACTCCAGATGATGCCCAGATGAGGATGTCCCCTTTTGGTTGCGATCATTAAACCATGATGGCGGCCCGAGCCCAAAGCCCAAAAACAGTTAGCACAGTCTACAGGTCATATTTATGAAGGGATTTCATTCTAACTTGGTAGGTTGACTTCATATAATGTCCAGATGAGAATGTCCCCTTTGGACACAATTGGGAAACTGACAGCTACAGGGGCCCGAAGCCCGAAAACCATTAGCACAGTCTACAGGCCATATTTATGAAGGGATTTCAATGTAACTTGATAGGATGACTCGTTTTGGAATAATTTCACTGTAACTTGGTAACTTTCGTTGATATACGTTAACTGTGACGGTCACATACATTAAATGTGAGTTCATATTAACCCACCCCTCAGGTCTTCAGTACAGTGTACACCTCATATTATTTTTATCAAAAACATAGCATGCAGGGAACAGAAATGAACATATTCCCAATTATCACAATTCTTGTCTTATTTCATAATCCTTTCATAAACATTGAACATTATCCTTTTCATCAAACACAACACACAAGTTAAGCTACAGTGTCACTGACACTTTCATTGATTTATCTGGTCACCCAAGAAGTTACAAAAAAACTGCGATGGCTGTGAAAGGTATGGAAAAAATAGAGGAGGGTCTGGAAAAAGTATGGAATTTTTTTCTTGGTCGCTGTGGGAACCCTGAATATATTATAGATTAAATGCCTGTATTGGATGTACTGAGGCCAAATAGGTCTATAAATAAAGGAAAACTGGGGAGAGTTAGGGTATTAATTTCTCAACAGGTTACACAAATTTTTATTCAATTAACAGGAGTTTACTCTATAACCTACATTCATTTAACAGGTCAAATTTGTATTGGAGGTGCAGTAAATGGTTTTGTGTTGGGAAATTACATTCCATTAACAGGTTTATTCAGTTAAGAGATATCCATAAGTGGGCTCTACTGTACAAGTCATTACCTTAAAAAACTTACTGATGCTTCCTCAACGTACATTCCATGATGCAGGGATTACATGATCTTCTACATAAACATCTCACTATACAAAACACCGAAAGTAAAAAAATGCAGACGTATCGCAATGACTGAAAGTGACAGCGAGAAAGTTTTGAAGCGTAACGTCAATCTCAGTATGGTTTGCATGCCTATTAAAATTAGGACTGAAGTGATGTCATGTATTTAAAGCTATTCTTCCTCACAACAAAAAAAAGAATTCTCTTATTGTTTTCAAAAAACATCCACCTTTCCATTGGGCAGCCTTATGAATTGAATTGAATTTGGTTTAAAATATCATTGCCCAACGCAAAATGAATATTTGGGCTCAGTTTGATTATTAGCTCAACTTTGACGAAGTCAAATTTGAGCTATTGTCATGGCCCGTCGTCCGTCCGTCCGTCCATCCGTCCGTCCGTCCGTCCGTTTGTCCGTTTGTCCGTCTGTCCGTACGTCAACAATTGGCTATGGCTCGGGCTAGAGGTCGTATTTATGAACCGATCTTTACGAAACTTCTTGTGTACCTTTGTTATGACCCTGGGACGGGACCGAGTGTTTTTAGGTGTGGTCCGAAATTCAAGATGGCTGCCAGCGGCCATTTTGTACCGATGATGCAAAAATCAGTTTTTTGTACAGAACTTCTGTATGAAAGTTCTGATTTGAATAAAGTTTTGTATAAATGTTTAGTACCATGGGATACATCACATATAATACGGGTTTTTTTCTCGTGCGTAAATTATGCAAATTAGACTAACTTTGATTTATTTAGTGTTACTTTCAGAGCTGTAAGTGCCAAGCTGGTATGGCTCGGGCTAGAGGCCGTATTTATGAACCAATCTTTACGAAACTTCTTGGGTACCTTTGTTATGACCGTGGGACGAGAACGAGTGTTTTTGGGTGCAGTCCCAAATTCCAGATGGCTGCCAGCAGCCATTTTGTACCGACGATGCCGAAATCTGTTTTTAGTACAGAACTTCCATATGAAAGCTCTGATTTGAATAATTTTTTGTATGAATGTTTAGTACCATGGGATACATTACATATATTACAGGTTTTTTTCTTGTGCGTAAATTATGCAAATTAGGCTACTTTGATTTATTTAGTGTTACTTTCATCACTGTGAGTGCAAATCCCAATACGGCTCGGGCTAGAGGCCGTATTTATGAACCGATCTTCACGAAACTTCTTGGGTACCTTTGTTTTCACTGTGGGACGAGAAGTAGTGTTTTTGGGTCCAGTCTGGAATTCAAGATGGCCGCTAGCAGCCATTTTGTTCAAAATTAAGTGCAATCAGATTTTTGCGCAGAACTTCCAAATGAAAGATCTGATTTGAATAAATTTTTGTATGAATGTTTAGTACCATGGGATACATTACATATAATACAGAGTTTTTCTCGTGAATAAATTATGCAAATTAGGGGTCCGGGTGGGACGAAAATCCGGAAATTAGTTTTTTTGGTTTTTTATGCGTTTTGGTCAATTTTAAGACAAAAAAAAAAAAAAATTTTTTACACTGAAAATTTGGGGTGGGACATAGAAAATTTTGGACCAAAATCCGGAAATTAGTTTTTTGTGTTTTGATGCATTTTGGTCAATTTTAAGAAGAAGAAAAAATTTTAGTCTGAAAATATTTTGTTTGGGACTGAAAATTTCCACACAAAAATAATAATCTACAATGATTGGTCTTAATCTGTAGTCCCTTACAGTCACCTTGTAATTCTTTTATTATTGTTGACTGGGCCAAAACAAATACTAATTCCTGTCATATTCATTATTCAGTTGTCTTGGTCACAGCAAGTACTAATTCCTGTCATATCCAAGTTGAGCTACAGAGTCATTGACTCTTTCATTTTATCACCATGTACAATTTCCTTCATGTTGAAGAAATTTTCTCACATACCTTTCGGTTGAGACAATTGATCCCATTGTTTTGGTCAGTTGAGTGTGGCTTTTTTGTTGGTCAGCAACTATTTTTGAGAAATCATGGTTATGTTTTTTGACGACTGAATGGTACATACTGTTATGTGCTCATTGTGTTTGAATACAATCTTTTATTAGTCTGTGTGAAACACACAGACTATTGTTTTTGTATGGTTTCTTTTTCTTTTCCTTTTTAGCTCACCTGAGCGAAGCTCAAGGTGAGCTTTACTAATCACTTTCCATCCGTCGTCTGTCCGTTGTCCATCGTCCGGCGTCCGGCGTCGTCCGGCATAAACTTTACAAAACCAACTTCTCCGAAGAAACCACTGACCCAATATTTTTCAAATGTTGGGTAAATGTTTATTGCCTAATGTCAATTCAGATTTGTTCAAATGAAGTTGCCCCTCCTCCTGGGTGGGGCCACACCCCCAAGGGGCACCAAAATCTTTGAAAATCTTCTTCTCATGAACCAGCAGTAGCAGAGACTTGATATTTGGTATGCAGCTTCCTTTTGAGGTGTAGAATCAAGTTTGTTCAAGAGAAGCTTGTCGGGCATTATTTGCCTTTGTTATGGGAGGGGCAAAAATTTTGGCCACGCCTAAAATTTCTTATCAACCTACTCACAATTGTTTACTTCAGGCTTGCACTACAGTGGAAGTCCCTAACTCGGATAAAATACTCTCTATTTTGTCTTTCCCAAGCAATTTGGGAAAGAAAAGTGGTGCAAAAGCACCAAGAAAAAATAAGCCAAAACTGGGTCGAGTACAACCGGCGCAGACCCAGTATGGGATGCTCTCTCCCAAATACAACTCCACGACTTCCATTGCCAGTGCGCATATACCGTCTCTAAAGACTCATTCTCTTTATCATCCGCTTTGTGTTGAGATGTTTTTGCACGCTTATCAGTGTTTATCCAGCTCGTTGTTTGATGATTCCTGATTCATAGTGCATCAGTGTATCCTTTGTATTCTCAGGAACAGTGTTTTTTATATTCTCTTCAATATTATATATCCATAATGTATATTTAATTGTTCTCTCTCGAGTCGCGTGCGAATTTCGTGTGCCATGCGGTTCAGACTTATTATTTTTCACAATTATTGTTAATGCTTTATTTGCTAAATTTTCTAATTGTGTTAGAGTTAGGTGTCAGCGGGTACCACTCCTACAGTTTTTCTTCTTTCTTTTGAGAGTAGTCATCCTGTTGTGTGGTTCCCGGTCGACCGTCTGGGGTCTTTGTTTCTGTCACCTTTCTCTCTTCTTTGGGGGGTGTTCTTCTGTTTTCTGATTTCACCTTCTTTGCTCCTCTCACCTCTATCATGCCCAGGTCAATTCCTTGTGGGCAATGTCTGCTGCCAAAGCATGTGGACGATTTACATTCTTCTTGTTCCTCCTGTAATGGGTGTTCGGCCGAGCGGCCATGTGGTGTCTGTGGATCATGGTCATCCACTTTCTGGGCGAGAGTTATTCCTCCTCCGTGGGGGATGTGCAGTCTTTTCCTGTAGTGGATACTGCGGGAGCCATTGAGTGTTCTGGTGAAGAGGTGCCTGGTTCCGGGACTACAGTCCCCCTCCAGTCGACATCTGAGGTGAGGCTGTCACTATGGTTGTGACTCCTCCTTCGGAGCCGAGCAGGTGTGCTCTCTCCACTATTTCACCAGCCTCAACGACTCCCGACGTATCTACTACTACTGCTGGTCCGTCTGCTTCGTCGTCAGTTTCAGCCGGCCTCGGCTTTTCGCTGCAGGGGACTGCAGGAATGTCTGGTACTGTAGACGTGGGATATCAGCCTCAGCCTTCCCTGACTTCAACTCGGCGAAGTCGGAAGGGGCTGCCGGCCGAACCCATCTCTGTGGTCTCTATGCCGTCGAGCACCACAGTTGTGTCTTTGGATTCGGATGTTCTTAGTGGAGACACTATGAACTCCGTGGCGTTTCCGTCCACTCATTCTGGCCACACAACCAGTTTTGGGGGACCAACGCCTTTTGTGCAGCCTGGACCTTCTGCCCCGCAGAGGTCCGCGGTGACTCTCATGAGTTCTCGCCATATTGATCCTCGGGGTGCCTCGTACCCCTATACACGTCTGCCTTCAGATGTTTTGGCTGCCGCCCGCGTCCCACGACGGTTGTTTTGGAGGATCGTGACCCTTCGCTGGTGAAGAGGGTCAGAGGTGAAGCCACTTTGCCGGTTCGCTCCCCTGTCGAACCGGCCGGTACGGGCAGTGAGCTTAGAGAGGCCCTCTCCTTACTCACTCAGGTTCTATCTAAGAGCCTTCCTGTTGATTCCAGCGAGGCAATGAGTGGTTTCCAGGCGCCTCCTATGGGGCCGCCTCCCGGGATTGGAAACAGGCCGGTTTCTGATTCCCATCATGGGAGGCGTCGGCTGGTTTGCCCACGATGGGTTATGTGTCTTCCGACTCTGGGGAGGAGTCCGACATGCTTGATGTCGAGGGCCAGCAGTCTTCGGACTTGGGGGCAGCTCTTGACTTTGTGTTTGGCTTTCTGCCTGATCTCAAACCTACTAACCAGCCGACAGTGTCAGCCTGGCCGCGATCATCGGTCGTGCGTCTACAGCCTATGGAGCAACCTGCTTCTGGGCGCCTTCAACCGTGCCAGTCGGTACAGGTGGTTGAAGCTTTTTCAGCATTGGACTCCAAGCTGAATTCCAAGGCTCTGAAGACTTCGTTCTTCACCAGGGTTGACACCTTTTTGCCTCCTGTGCGTTATCGTTCCTACGATTCCGCCAATCCGTTGGTCTGCCAGACTTTGACGGTTCTGGATCAGGACTCCACTTCCCTCGGGCTTTCCAAGCCCAAGTCTGCCGTCATTCCAATAACGACTCTGGAGTCCACGTTGGGCTTATCTAGAGAGATGCTTGGCATGCTTTCTCTCTCAGATCACGCCATCTCAGCTTTGGCTGCTGTTCTGCCTTCAGATAAGTTTGACGAGGTACAGGCTCCTTTGCATGTGCTGTCCAAGGCGCTTATGCATCTTACTCACACGCATGCCTGTAACACGGCTAATCTGGAATTAGTTCGAAGGGACGCTGTGCTGGACACAGGACGATCCCTTCCCGAGGAGCAGCGTGCTGCTCTTCGATCTGCTTCTTTGGCAGGTCCGCAACTTTTCCATGGTTCCGTGTCGACGGTCCGGGATGACGTCCTATGCCATTCCAAAGATCAGCTGCTGTTTCGTCAGCTTGATCAGCCTTCTAGGGGAGGCAAGGGCCGTTCCAAGCCTAACAAGTACTCTTCTGCTTCCTCTGTGAAGCAGAAGGCTGGTCCTTCTGCCGCCGCCTCTACTTCTTACTCAAGGGGTAAGGGTAAAGGTCGGCAGAATCGAGGGAAGTCTCAGGATTCTTCATTTAGTAGAGGAGGTGGTTTCTCCTCTCGCGGGCCTCGTCGGGGCTCGAAATGAAGGTCCTCACCTCGACTCGTCCCAGGTTGGAGGAAGGATAGCAGAGTTCGCAGATCATTGGGCCACCATCACATCTGATCCGTGGGTGTTAGATGTTGTTCGGTCCGGGCTGCGACTATCCTTCCGACGGCACCCCACTATGTCAAGGGTGCCTCTTCCAACCACAGTTCCTTCAGACGTTTTACGTCGGGAACTTTTGTCCACGGAGATTGGCAATCTCCTGGCAAAGGGGGCGATCGAGGTCGTCAAGAACATTCAGTCAGTGGGTTTCTATTCCCGCCTGTTCTTTGGTGTCGAAGAAGGATGCCCGACTCCGACCGGTAATCGATCTGAGTATCCTGAACCAGTCTATCATTGCTCCCAAGTTCAGCATGGAGACTTTCAGGTTGGTCTGCCAATCAATTCACCAGGGAGATTTCGCTGCCAGCTTCGACCTGCGAGATGCTTACTTCCACGTTCCGATGCATCGGACGTCACGGAAGTATCTCAGGTTCGCTTTTATGGGGCGAGTTTACCAGTTCAAGGCCATGCCTTTCGGCCTCAGCCTGGCTCCTTGGGCCTTCACCAGACTGATGTCGCATGTGATAGCGTTTCATCGCACACAGTCCAGGGTGACTACTTCGGCATATCTGGACGATATCCTCCAGAGGCATTTCAATGCTGCCTTACTGGAGTCGGAGGAGAGGCGTTAATATAAGTTGCATAACTTGTTTGCCAATCCTTGTAAAACAAATAAGATTAAATTAAATAAAATGTCGCCACTCTGTTGAGCTTGCTCACGTCGCTAGGATTCAGAGTCAACGAGGAGAAGTCGGACCTGGTCCCTTCTCAGTCGTTTTGTCATCTGGGGATGTCTTTCCAAACCCAATTCAATTTGGTAGCGGTTCCCCAGGCCAAGGCTGTGATTCTCTCAGCTTTTGCTCTGACTCTGTCCCAGTCCACGTCCGCGACCGCTCGGAGTTTTCTCCAGCTGATCGGTATCTGCGGTTCGGTGACGGATCTCATTCCTCTAGGTCGCCTGCGTGTCAGACCTCTCCAGCACTTTCTGCTCAGTCGTTGGAGGCCGAATGTAGATTCTCTGGATCAGGTGCTTCCGTTTCCGGAATCTCTGTATCCTCACCTTCTTCCCTGGACAGATGTTTAGTGGATTACGCAGGGTGTTCAATTGGTCTTACCCACGTCCGATCGCGTTCTGACGGCAGATGCCAGCGATCTCGGATGGGGTGCAACGTTGGATCCTCTCGGTCTTTCCCTACACGAGATGTGGGACCAGGATCAAGCAGCTCTACACATCAACCAGAAGGAGCTTCTTGCTCTTCTGATTTTCAGGCAGTGGATCCCTCACCTGTCGAATTGCCAGGTCCTTCTGCTATCCGACAATTTGACAGTGGTTGCTTACATTCGGAACCAGGGCGGCACGCACTTGGTTTCGATGTACGAATTAGCTCGGGATCTTCTACTGCTCGCTCAGGATGTTCACGCCGGAGTGGTTGTTCGTCACATTCCCGGTCGTCTGAACGTCCTAGCCGACTCCCTGTCCCGACAGGGCAGGGTTATTTCCACCAAGTGGATGTTCCACAGGGCAGTGTTCCAGTCGCTTTGCGATCTCTGGGGACGTCCCCACATCAACCTCTTTGCGACTCGTTGGAACCATCAGGTGGACACTTTCGTGTCCCGATCCTGTGGCTTTTGCCGTGGACGCTCTGTCACTCGATTGGAATGGTCTAGTCGGCTACGCCTTCCCACCGGTTCCGATTCTTCCTCAGGTTCTAGCCAAAATTCGAACCTGCAGTTGTCGAATCATTCTGATCACTCCCCTGTCACCTCAGCGGGTGTGGATCAATCAGCTCCGCTCGCTGATGGCGGCGGTTCCAGCACGTCTCCTGCTACGTCGCAACCTTCTTTGTCAAGGTCGCCCGTGGAGGTTTCACGTCTGCTATCCGACAATTTGACAGTGGTTGCTTACATTCGGAACCAGGGCGGCACGCACTTGGTTTCGATGTACGAATTAGCTCGGGATCTTCTACTGCTCGCTCAGGATGTTCATGCCGGAGTGGTTGTTCGTCACATTCCCGGTCGTCTGAACGTCCTAGCCGACTCCCTGTCCCGACAGGGCAGGGTTATTTCCACCAAGTGGATGTTCCACAGGGCAGTGTTCCAGTCGCTTTGCGATCTCTGGGGACGTCCCCACATCAACCTCTTTGCGACTCGTTGGAACCATCAGGTGGACACTTTCGTGTCCCCATGTCCCGATCCTGTGGCTTTTGCCGTGGACGCTCTGTCACTCGATTGGAATGGTCTAGTCGGCTACGCCTTCCCACCGGTTCCGATTCTTCCTCAGGTTCTAGCCAAAATTCGAACCTGCAGTTGTCGAATCATTCTGATCACTCCCCTGTCACCTCAGCGGGTGTGGATCAATCAGCTCCGCTCGCTGATGGCGGCGGTTCCAGCACGTCTCCTGCTACGTCGCAACCTTCTTTGTCAAGGTCGCCCGTGGAGGTTTCACGTCGACCCGACTTCATTGAGCCTTCACGCATGTCTTTTGTCAGGTCCTGTCTCCTCCGTAGAGGTTTTTCGAGACGAGCAGTGGAGTGCATTTCTTCTTCAAGGAGGCACTCCACTGGTTTAGCTTATGCAGCTAAATGGAAGGTCTTCTGTCGATGGTGTGCTGATCACTCTGTTGATTATGCCAATCCTTCAATTTCACAGATTGCGGAGTTTCTGGTATATCTGTTTGATTCTCGGGGTCTCCAGCCTGTTACCATCAAGGGTTACAGGTCCATGCTTTCAGAAACTTTTTCTTATGTGGAGAAGCGTCGTATCGGCACTAATCCTTACCTCTCCAAGCTTGTTCGGCACTTTTCTTTGAAAAGACCTCGAACTTTGCAGCTTACTCCACGATGGAATCTTTCGTGGGTGCTGCTTTGCTTTGGGGGGGGGGGGGTGCCGTTCGAACCTTTATCCCAGGTGGATATGCATTTTCTCACATATAAGACGGCTTTTCTGATGGCATTTGCTTCGGCCAGACGGGTTAGTGAGCTTCACGCCCTCCCGGTTGACCCGGCCTTTTTTTAGGAGCTCTCCCAACAGAGTTACTTTTACCACTGATTGCTCTTTTTTGGCCAAGAATCAGTTACCAGATACTACTCCTCCTCCTATCTGTATCAGGGCTCTTCCTTCTGTTGAGGGTAATCGCCCTTTGCTCTGTCCGGTCCGTGCTATTCGCATTTATCTCGATCGGACACGTTTCATACAGAAAGGCAGGAAACGTTTTTTTCTGTCTCTTATTCTGGGTCGACAGAAGATCTCTCTTCAATCCATTTCTCGATGGATTTGTCTTGCTATTCGTACGGCTTATGGTCATTTAGCAGCTGGCGATTGTGTTTCCAATCGTATTTCTGCCCACGAGGCGTGGGCACTATCCACCTCTTGGGCTTATTCTAACTCTGTCAAGTTGTCGGATGTTATGCAGGCAGCCTACTGGAGAAATGCTTCTACTTTCTCCACCTTTTATCTGCGCCAGTTGCAGGAGCAGTCGGAGGACCTTTTTGCCCTGGGTCCTCTTTCTTCTGCTCAGGCTGTTGTCTGCCATAGCCATTAGGCTTCTTGAAGGTCAGTTTCAGCCTTGTGCTGTTACTGCCCTTTTTCTGTCTGTGTGTCACACAGGCCCATATGTCTCCTTTCATTGTCCTTTACCAATGATTGCGACGTTATGGTTGATAAGCCTCGGGACCTCTTCCTTCTGCTTCACGGCTCCAGTGCACTGGGGTTATGTGTGGGTTGGTTATGCGATTCCCTCCAGCCTATTGTCTATTCAGCCTGAAGTAAACAATTGTGAGTAGGTTGATAAGAAATCTAAATTTTATAGTAAATTTCCTTTCTTATTATATCTACCACAATTGTTTACATGGAGGCCCTCCCGTCTTCTTTACGGGTAAAGAATCTTTCCTCCCCGCTGATCACATAACTCTAACGTTGACGGATTCAAAAAGAATGAGTCTTTACAGATGGTATATGTGCACTGGCAACGGAAGTCGTGGAGTTGTACTTGGGAGAGAGCGTCCCGTACTGGGTCTGCGCCGGTTGCACTCGACCCAGTTTTGGCTTATTTTTTCTTGGTGCTTTTGCACCACTTTTCTTTCCCAAATTGCTTGGGAAAGACAAAATAGAGAGTATTTTATCCGAGTTTGGGACTTCCACTGTAGTGCAAGCCTGAAGTAAACAATTGTGGTAGGTATAATAAGAAAGGAAATTTACTATAAAATTTAGATTTCTATTTTCTAAACTGTGAGGTCGATTTGAACCAAATTTGATATGAGATGATAATGGGTCATAAGTAGTTGATTGATGCAAAAAAAATTTTTCTCATTGCCCCGTGGGAACCTCAGGAGCTAAAAATAGGAAAAACCTTAAAACTGCTATATCTCCAAAACTACACGGCACAGAGAATTCTTATTTTTTGTATAAAGCTTACTTTTATCCAGTAGAATAGAATGGTTAAAAAAAATCCCTATTGGTTTGATCACAAGGTACTTTTTTCAGGACTTTGAAAAAGTGCTGAGTCAGCACTTTTTAACACTGTAGGCAATGGGAAAAACATTAAAAAATCTTCTTCTCCAGATCCAGCAGGCAGAATCTTTTGATATTTGGTATGCAACATTGTAGCGTGGATCTGATTCAAGTTTGTTCAAATCGGCTCCCTAGATTCATATTTGGGCTCACTATAGAAGCTTGAATTCGAACTTAGTGCATTTCAGGTAAATTTCTTCAAAAATCTTCTTCTCCAGATCCAGCAGGCAGAATCTTTTCATATTTGGTATGCAACATTGTGGGGTGGGGTGGATCTGATTCAAGTATGTTCAAATCAGCCCCCTGGATTCATATTTGGGCTCACTTTAGAAGCCCGAATTCGAACTTAGTGCATTTCAGGCAAATTTCTTCAAAAATCTTCTTCTCCAGATCCAGCAGGTAGAATCTTTTGATATTTGGTATGCAACATTGTGGGGTGGATCTGATTCAAGTTTGTTCAAATCAGCTCCCTAGATTCATATTTGGGCTCACTATAGAAGCTCGAATTCGAACTTCGTGCATTTCAGGCAAATTTCTTAAAAAATCTTCTTCTCCAGATCCAGCAGGCAGAATCTTTTGATATTTGGTATGCAACATTGTGGGGTGGATCTGATTCAGGTTTGTTCAAATCGGCCCCCTGGATTCATATTTGGGCTTACTATAGAAGCCCCAAATTCGAACTTAATGCATTTCAGGCAAATTTATTAAAAAAATCATCTTCTCCAGATCCAGCAGGCAGAATCTTTTGATATTTGGTGTGCAACATTGCGGGGTGGATCTGATTCAAGTTTGTTCAAATCGGCTTCCTAGATTCATATTTGGGCTCACTATAGAAGCTTGAATTCGAACTTAGTGTATTTCAGGCAAATTTCTTAAAAAATCTTCTTCTCAAGATCCAGCAGGCAGAATCTTTTCATATTTGGTAAACAACATTGTGGGGGTGGATCTGATTCAAGTTTGTTCAAATCAGCCCCCTGGGTTGATATTTGGGCTCAGTATAGAAGCCCAAATTTGAACTTCGTGCATTTCAGGCAAATTTCTTAAAAAATCTTCTTCTCCAGATCCAGCAAGCAGAATCTTTTGATATTTGGTATGCAACATTGTGGGGTGGATCTGATGCAAATTTGTTCAAATCGGCTCCCTAGTTTCATATTTGGGCTCACTATAGAAGCTTGAATTCGAACTTGGCGCATTTCAGGCAAATTTCTTAAAAAATCTTCTTCTCAGGATCCAGCAGGCAGAATCTTTTGATATTTAGTATGCAACATTGTGGGGTGGATCTGATTCAAGTTTGTTCAAATCGGCTCCCTAGATTCATATTTGGGCTCACTATAGAAGCTCGAATTCGAACTTAGTGCATTTCAGGAAATTTCTTCAAAAATCTTCTCCAGATCCAGCTGGCAGAATCTTTTCATATTTGGTATGCAACATTGTGGGGTGGATCTGATTCAAGTTTGTTCAAATCGGCCCCTGGATTCATATTTGGGCTCACTATAGAAGCCCGAATTCGAATTTAGTGCATTTCAGGCAAATTTCTTTAAAAATCTTCTTCTCCAGATCCAGCAGGCAGAATCTTTTGATATTTGGTATGCAACATTATGGTGTGGATCTGATTCAAGTTTGTTCAAATCGGCTGCCTAGATTCATATTTGGGCTCACTATAGAAGCTCGAATTCGAACTTAGTGCATTTCAGGAAATTTCTTCAAAAATCTTCTTCTCCAGATCCAGCAGGCAGAATCTTTTCATATTTGGTATGCAACATTGTGGGGTGGATCTGATTCAAGTTTGTTCAAATCGGCCCCAGGATTCATATTTGGGCTCACTATAGAAGCCCGAATTCGAATTTAGTGCATTTCAGGCAAATTTCTTTAAAAATCTTCTTCTCCAGATCCAGTGGGCAGAATCTTTTGATATTTGGTATGCAACATTGTGGGGTGGATCTGATTCAAGTGTGCTCAAATCGGCTCCCTAGATTCATATTTGGGCTCACTATAGAAGCTTGAATTCGAACTTAGTGCATTTCAGGCAAATTTCTTTGAAAATCTTCTTCTCCAGATCCAGCAGGCAGAATCTTTTCATATTTGGTATGCAACATTGCGGGGTGGATCTGATTCAAGTTTGTTCAAATCGGCCCCCTGGATTCATATTTGGGCTCACTATGGAAGCCCGAATTCGAACTTCGTGCATTTCAGGCAAATTTATTAAAAAATCTTCTCCAGATCCAGCAGGCAGAATCATTTGATATTTGGTATGCAACATTGTGGGGTGGATCTGATTCAAGTTTGTTCAAATCGGCCCCCTGGGTTTATATTTGGGCTCAGTATAGGAGCCCAAATTTGAACTTAGTGCATTTCAGGCAAATTTCTTTGAAAATCTTCTTCTCCAGATCCAGCAGGCAGAATCTTTTGATATTGGGTATGCACCATGCTTAGGGGGGTGAGATTCAAGTTTGTTCAAGCCAAGTCCCTGGGTTCATATTTGGGCTCAATTTGGTAGCCCAAATTATAACTTAGTTCAAAATGAGGAATTTTCTTTAAAAATCTTCTTCAGATTCATCAGTCGGAATGTTTTGATCTTTGGTATGCAGCATCCTTAGGGGGTGAGATTCAAGTTTGTTCAAGCCATGTCCCTAGGTCCATATTTGGACTCACTGTGGGAGCTCGAATTGTAACTTAGTTCAAAATGAGGAATTTTCTTTAAAAATCTTCTTCTTCAGATCCAGCAGTCGGAATGTTTTGATATTTGGTGTGCAGCATCCTTAGGGGGGTGAGATTCAAATTTGTTAAAGCCAAGTCCCTGGGTTCATATATGGGCTCCCTGTGGGAATCTTTGGACATTTGGTATAAGCTTTTCTTAGGAGGAGCAGATGCACCTTGTTGAAATCAATTCTCTGGGTTGATATTTAGGCTACCATGTCAGGTGAGCGCCCTCAGGCCCCTTGGGGCCTCTTGTTCTTCTTCCCTCTTCTTATTTTTCTTATTGTCCTGTCTTCTGTCTTCTATGCACTTCCTTGTCTGCACGATAACTCGAAAACGAATTGTCCTTTCTTGCTGATTTTTGGCATACTGATAGAGAGTCACAAGTTCTCAGCCTCCTATGTTTTTCAGATTCCTGGGGCTTTCGGGGTTTCCTTAGGGGTGTTTTGAAAGTGGGCCAGGCCCATGTCTCAGACATGGTATGATGTATGGACCTGGGAACAATGCCAAGTGAGTCGAAACTCAATGGAGATTCAAAATATTTGTCAAGGTTACTGAGGTCACCCAGGGGTCATTGAGTGCATTTTCCAGAATTGCTGGAAATCACGAAAAAAAGTGTTCGTGGCTAAAATTTTGAAAGTGGGTCACACTCATATCTCAAGCATGGTATGATGTATGGACCTGGGGCTAACACCAAATGAGTCGACACTCGATGGAGGTTCAAAATCTGGGTCAAGGTCACTGAAGTCACCCAGGTGTCAATGAGTACATTTTCCAGAATTGCTGGAAATCACATTTTCTTACCCCTAATGCTTTCCCAATGTTCATACATGCATTTTTACATGAAAAAAAGTCTGCATGGCCAAAAAATTTGAAAGTGGGTCACACTCCTATCTTGAACACGGTATGATGTATGGACTTTGGACCAACACCAAATGAGTCGACACTCGATGGAGGTTCAAAATATGGCTCAAGGTTACTGAGGTCATCCAGGGATCATTGAGTGCATTTTTCAGAATTGCTGGGAATCACATTTTTGGACCTCTAATGCATTCCCTTGATCGATCCCTTTGAATGCTGTGAACATATATGCGTTTTCTGGTTTCTTAGAAAAAATGCTTTGATTCCTGTATGAATATCTGTAAATAATGTTAAGAAAATCCATTTCTGATTTGTTTAGAAACATTTTTCTCCCGAAAATAAGCCTCCATAAATTGTCTTTCTATATAGTTTTTTCCTGATACTTCAGGGGTGGGGGGTGGGTCTGCCAAAAATTTCTGGACACAGGGTTGGGATGGGTGACAGGGGTCAGCCTGGCAGCTGATTTTATGGAGAAGTGACTTCTCCCTCCAGAGACTTTAGGGAGAAGTCGGGCTGGGAGGGAGAAGTCAGTGGACATGAGGGAGAAGTCAGAAAAAAACATATTATATGACATTGCGTCAAAATAAATGTACATAGAGGACCCAACAACAATAGCTAACGTGACAAAATGTGGAGAAAAAATCCCCCCCCCCCTCAGAAAAACTGTGTCTACCAGTGATGACTATGGTTACCATGCAGTTGATTTTGTATTTGCTTCAATGCAGTGGATTTGGATTTGGAATTTAGGATTACCCATTGTGAGAGTGTTCTTCTTTTAAAAAAAATTCAACCAAACTGACTCATGTAGAATTACCCTACTGAATTCAGCTATTAATATACTTTAACAAAATATGTCTTTGCTATATAGTCATTTGAGTTTGCCTAATCCCACAGCTCATCTCTCCACATGTATTATTGTTCAGAAATGTGTCAGCCAATAAGTACCACTTTATCTCACCCAAGCTTGGCTCAAATCTACTTACCGGTTCCGATTTCAGAGATCCCAGAAATGTGTAGATCAATCAGAGCCCAGTGAGGACATGTTTGCCGGGACAAATGGCATAACTAAGTTTAGTGCAGGCTTGGCAATTTCAGGAGAGCGATTTTTTAGCTCTCCTTACTGCCCTCCTGAAAGAATTAAGGAGAGCGAAAAATTGCCCTCCTAAATATTTTGGTCTGGGATGATTGAGATTACATGTATTATGCTCACATTAAATTTTTGTTGTAAAGCAAAAATGTAATTTAACTTCGAAGTCACATAACATCACGTAATTTCATTCTGAAAGTCGTTTAGTGGTAAAAGGTAATGGCTGCAACCATACCCAAACACAGTTGCAATCATTTGAAGCAAAATGGGTCGCAGCAATATTTTTTTTTCTGTCAGTTTCAAGTTCAACAACTGACATCACAGTTTGAGGGGTAATTATTCAAGGAATATTGACACTATAATATACTACCATTACTACTATCCTGTCACTTGAAGCACTTGCACCAGGATGTGACTGTAGATTAAAGCAGACCTGTTGTCCAAGAAAGTGGTAGGCGTACCAAGGGGGGGTTGAAGGTGGTAGTGGTAGGCGTATGACTTTCTTGGACAACAGGTCTGGGTATACACACAGGTCTTGTCAAGTGTGTGTTCGGTTGTTGAGTGAGACATCTGGATGTCTAAGAGATTTCGCTTTACCTTAGTAAAGTTAATAAAATCACTGATGTAGTCTGTTGGTTTCAGTTTCAATGAGTTTGTTCAACTGGATACTTAAAATGCTGTGTAAAGCTAATTGCTCTCCTAAGCTGATTGAGGAGAGCGATGTTTTGCCCTCCTGCATTTTTCAGAATGCCAGGCCTGGTCAGATATGTCATGATTCAAACTGATTGCTTTATTTTACATTTTATTTGACATTCTCCACTGCACCACTGATTTCAGCCCTCACTCAGCTTCAGGTATCACAACTGACATGTAGTGATGTCAGCATTGCCTCGGAAATAGGATACATTAACTCTGAGTGTCAAATTATATTATGTAAAAAAGGTATATGGTGCTAATAAAGAAATGCAGGGTGTAGAATGTGTCTCATAAAATATTTCGCCTTAACATAATTTATATGACAAATCTCTGTTTTGATAACTTTGTTAAATCATTTTACATGGATTTATAACATGAGGTTGAATTTCAATTTAGAATTACTTCTTTTGTATTAGTTAATGCAAAACAAACTAAAATTTGGGAATGCGCAATAGTATAGAAAATGGACCATTGATAATAGGCCAGGTTTCAGCAGTGTTTTGAGCTCCGGAATGAAATATGGAAGGTGGGTCCCCTCGGGAGGGGTGGAAAAAATTTACAGGTTTGGATTAGTGGATCCCCGGAAGGCGGAAAGAATTTTTTTAAACCCTGCACATTTTTAACAGACCCCCCCCCCCCCCCCCCCCCCACACTCTCCCCTGGATACTTGAACCCTTTTCACACAGAATTGAATTTACTGGATGCAGTAAATTCTGTTTCTCTAGTTATGACTCAACTTGTTTTTGTAGAGGTATAGCTGCTTGTTGTGCAAGTGCAACTTGTAGCTATCCCTCCCTACCCCCCCCCCCCCCCCCTCCAAAGCCCACATTGTGATAGAAGGTTCTGTACAAGCACAGTGTGTACATAACACATATTTGTTGAATTCATTTCTGTATTCACCTTTAATGAGTTTCTCTGTGATTTTTTCAGGGTCATCAACATGAGTTACCATCACAGTCCAGTGTGAATCAGTCTCCAAATCTCATTGATTTTGAAGGAACAGATGTAAAAGAACCAGAAAATACTGAGGTGAAAAGGACAGTTACGAGTCCAACATTGAACAAGAATGGTGAAACTTGGGCCAATGCTAATATGCGTTTTTATAACCAGATGCCTATGGGTTCAAATATTGCAACTGGTCAGCAGTTTCCCCCATATGCACCACCATTTATGCACATGGGGTATCCAGCATCTAATTTTCCACAGCAGCATTATCCTGTAGACATGGGCTACTATTATCCAACGGGAGACTCAAGAATGAATATGCAACCTGCTTTTGATCCTTCAACTCAAATGTTTTTCACATCTCCTCAAGAAGCAGGTGGCTATAGAACACCACCCCCCGCATATTATTCCGGTGAATATGCACACACTGATGCAGGTTTGTATGATATATGATGAAAAAAATGACTTAGATGGGCTCTTCAGATCACAAACCTGTTGAATCTATTCGGCATTATATGCTAAACCTTCACTCAGGATTCTAATTAATTAGACATTTTTTAATTTAATGACCCTATTAATTGCATATAAGTTTTAAAGATCAAACCAGTTGCCATTCCACCATTACATATTTGACCTATTATTTACGTAGAGATTGTAGAGTTATAGAAACTGCTGGGAAATTTTGGTCAAGTTTTTTTTTCAAATACTCCGCCCATAGTTTGATGAAGTCGGTGTGTGGATGGGCAGACAAGCAATTTAGTGTCACCTTTCGCGGTAGCATGATAACTTCAACAAATATCAAAAGATTTGGTCAATATTTGATGTGTGAAACTTTCTTAACAATACCTTGAATGAGGTTGAAAACTGATGTGGTTTGGCTATACTGAGCATCATTATGGGTCTTAATTAGTTAATTTTTGTCAGTTTTCAGCTTGTTAGCATGATAATTTGGACAAATTTTAATGGATTTGGTCCATATTTCGTATGTGAGACCATCTTATTGTCTTGAATAGATTTGAAAATTGGTAAGCACTCAAATACTAAAGAAATCTTCTCATTTAGTCATTCTTCAATAGAGCCATGATAGTGGATTCTAGCACCCAACCACTTAAAGCCTCTCATTTAGTCATCCTTCAATACAGCCATGATAGTGGCTTCTAGCACCCAACCACTTTAGAAATCCCCTTGTTAAGTCATCCTACAATATAGCCTTAATAGTGACTTCTAGTGCTCAACCACTTAAGAAAGCCTCTTGTTTGGTCATCCTTCAGTAGACTTTTTAGGGAGTCTATCTTGTCCAGCAGACTAATCCAGTTCAATGTTAAAATGATAATTGAATATGTTTATACTGATTTCAGTTTTTCATATCTCTGCAATGAAAAGATTTTGATGTTGCTGCGATGCAAATTCACCATTTTTAGCTTAACTTGACAAGTTAAGATTAGCTATTGCCATCATGCGTGCAGAAGTCTGTGAGTCTGTTCACATTTGCTTTGGCATAGGCTATACCCTGTGGTTCTTATCCGATCATCACAAAATTTCATATGCAGGTTCGAGGTCATGTCCAGATGAGAACATCCCCTTTTGGTCACGATCAGTCAGCCGGGATGGCTGCGAGAGCCAAAAACTTTTGGCACAGTCTATGGGTCGTATTTATGAAAGGAATTCATTGTAACTTGGTAGGATGACTCTGTTGAATGTGTACATGGGAACATCCCCTTTTGGTAGCGATCTGTCAGCCGTGATGACTCTGCAGGCCTGAATCCTTAAGCCAGGTCTTAATTCCTTAGTACAGTCTACACACAAATTATTCCGATTGAAAACATAGCATACAGGGAACAGAAATTAACATATTCTCAGTTATCACAATTCTTGTCTTATTTCATAATCCTTTCATAAACATTGAACATTATCCTTTTCATCAAATGTCATACACAGTCAAGTTAAGCTACAGTGTCATTGACACTTTCATTTACACTTAAAGAAGCCAAAAAGGCACTTCCTCAATTTTCAGGTTTATTATCACATATTTCATGACCTTCTACAATGTCGAACCAGGCCATCATGAAATTGAACCTATCTGAACCTGCCCTGGCTCTTCCATTGATAATTTATGTAAAAAACTTCCTGGATTTCCTGACCCGGCTTCGCTGTCTTGCGAATTGTCATGTGGGATTGGATGAATGCTTTCCACTTACATGCTTACTCGTTCCATACATGATATTTAACATTACCTGTTGTTAATTCCTAATTATACACCTGGAACTTAATTAAGCACCCCATGTTTTTTTCGCAGTGGTGTTAATAGAAACTGTCATTACTTTCATGCTATCTTTAAGATGGCCAAAAGTTATTGTTTGCAGAAAGAATGGTCTATTGACAAATGAAAGACAACACATACAATGATGAAAATATGCAATATTTTAATGCCACTAATTACACATATCTGTCACTAATGTTCTTGATGGAAAAATCTTCTCTCGACAAGTATGGTGCTGGAATGGTCCATGATGAAGGCTAACAGTGTCACCTTCACTACTGATTGCTCTTTTCTGGCTAGGAATCAACTTCCTGATTCGGTACCTCCCATCTGCATTCGGGCTGTCCCCACTGTCGATGGTCGGAGACCTCTTCTTTGTCCTGTTCGTGCGATCAAGACTGACATTAATCACACTCAGTTCGTTGGGAGGGGTCAGAAGAGATTCTTTCTGTCTCTCATTCCTACGAGGCAGTCAATCTCTTCCCATTCTATTTTCAGGTGGATCAGTCTTGCAATCAAGCTGGCATGTTTCCACTTGTCTTTTCGAACCAGTTTAATGCACATGAGGTTCGTGCCATTTCTACATCCTGGGCATTCGACAATTCTGTTTCGCTCCGGTATGTTATGAATGCAGCTTACTGTAGGAATGCTTCTACCTTCTCCTCCTTTTATATCCGCCACCTACAGCAGCAATCTGAGGACCTTTATTCTTTAGGCCCTCTCGTTGCTGCTCAGGCTGTTGTGCACCCTCGTTAAATTTTTTTTTATCGGGTTTGTGCTTTCGCTCAGCCTTTTTTTCAGGTGTCTGAATAAACAATCTTCATTACAGGTTTCGCTGTTGTTCTCTGCCCTTCTTGCTTTTCTTTCTGCTGCTCTTGTTGGTATTGGTTATGTGATTCACCTCCTCCTATTGTTTATTCAGCCAATTGTAAACAATTATGAGTAGGTTGAAAAGAGATTAAAATTTTTTAGTCAATTTTGTTTCTTAACATACCTACCACAATTGTTTACCGGAGGCCCACCCTCCTTGGGAATATCTTTGCCTCCCCGCTAAATCACAATCTTCTCGTTGGTGGAAATACGGAATTGACGTCACAGTTGTTGCGCATTGCACTCGGTAAACGCAAGAGGTGTGCAGAGCGAGTACCTGTAATTTCGAGCGCTGGTGTCACTCGACCCTTTTTCGATCTTTTTCGTGCTTTTGCTCTCTATTACTTTTCCAACTTGTTTGGAAATTTTCTTAAACGCTTGAGTTAGTTCCGAAGTAGGGCTTGCACTTACGTTACAGCCAATTGTGTAAACAATTGTGGTAGGTATGTTAAGAAACAAAATTTACTAAAAAATTTTAATATTTCTTGAAAATCTACAAGACTCGTTCAGAGAAATCCACAGAAAACTTGCATTTTTGAACTTTTGAGGGTATTGCAGTTTAACCAACCCAAAACATGTTAACGCTTGGTTTTTAGCTCAACTTGACAAAGTCAAGCTGAGCTATTGCCATCACTTCTCGTCTGTCGGCGTACGTACGTACGTACGTACGTCCACAATTTCCTTTGGCACACCTCACAGGTCACATTTATGATCAGATTACTTTGAAACTTCTTATGCTTGTTTGGGGTGACCTCTAGATGGGAGCTATCGATTTTCTTCAATTTCCGTCAAAAAATGTTGCCGCGGCCAACGTTCTTAGAACTAGTTTAGTCAAACCACAATATTTCCCTTTGGCACACCCTACAGGGCACATTTATGATTTGATTGCTTTGAAACCTGACACGCTTATTTAGGGTGACCTCTAGATGGGAGCTATCGATTTTCTTCAATTTCCGGCAAAAAATGTTGCCACGGCCAACGTTCGTAGAACTTAGTTTAGTCAGACCTCAATATTTCCCTTTGGCACACCCTACAGGGTACATTTACGATCAGATTGCTTTGAAACCTGGTATGCTTGTTTGAGGAGACCTCTAGATGGGAGCTATCGATTTTCTTCAATTTCTGTCAAAAAATGTTGCCGCGGCCAACGTTCTTAGAACTTAGTTTAGTCAGAAGACTCAATATTTCCCTTTGGCACACCCTACAGGGTATATTTATGATCGGATTGCTTTGAAACCTGACATGCTTGTTTGGGGTGACCTCTAGATGGGAGCTATCGATTTTCTTCAATTTCTGTCAAAAAATGTTGCCGCGGCCAACGTTCTTAGAACTTAGTTTAGTCAAACCACAATATTTCCCTTTGGCACACCCTTCAGGGCACATTTATGATTTGATTGCTTTGAAACCTGGTATGCTTATTTAGGGTGACCTCCAGATGGGAGCTATCGATTTTCTTTATTTTCCGGCAAAATATGTTGCCATGGCCAACGTTCGTAGAACTTAGTTCAGTCAGACCTCAATATTTCCCTTTGGCACACCCTACAGGGCCCATTTATGATCGGATTGCTTTGAAACCTGGCATGCTTGTTTGGGGTGACATCTAGATGAGAGCTATCGATTTTCTTCAATTTCCGTCAAAAAATGTTGCCGCGGCCAACGTTTTTAGAACTCAGTTTAGTCAGACCACAATATTTCCCTTTGGCACACCCTACAGGGCACATTTATGATTTGATTGCTTTGAAACCTGGTATGCTTGTTTGGGGAGACCTCTAGATGGGAGCTATCGATTTTCTTCAATTTCCATCAAAAAATGTCACCGCGGCCAACGTTCTTAGAACTTGATTTAGTCAGAAGACTCGATATTTCCCTTTGGCACACCCTACAGGGCACATTTATGATTGGATTGCTTTGAAACCTTTCATGCTTGTTTGGGGTGACCTCTAGATGGGAGCTATCGATTTTCTTCAATTTCCATCAAAAAATGTTGCCGCAGCCAACATTCTTAGAACTTAGTTTAGTCAGACCACAATATTTCCCTTTGGCTCACCCTACAGGGCTCATTTATGATTAGATTGCTTTGAAACCTGGTATGCTTATTTACGGTGACCTCTAGATGGGAGCTATCGATTTTCTTCCATTTCCGTCAAAAAAATGTTGCCACGGCCAACGTTCTTAGAATTTAGTCTAGTCAGACCACAATATTTCCCTTTTGTACACCCCACAGGGCACATTTATGATCGGATTGCTTTGAAACCTGGCATGCTTGTTTGGGGAGGCCTCTAGATGGGAGCTATCGATTTTCTTCGTTTTCTGTCAAAAAATGTTGCCACTGGCAAAAAAACTGACATTGGTCCCAATGATCTTCAATTTTGCCATTTCATTTATAAATTACCAAGTTCAAGTTTGTCAAGTTGAGCTACAGTGTCATTGACACTTTCATTTGAATACCCTTATTACTTACAAAAATGTTCCACGGTGAATCCCACTTCCGATAAATGAGATTTTGTTTATCTCTCGTGTATTGTTTGGATGCTTTAGGGGCCCGAAAACAGCCCATTTCATAAAAATTTCGATGTTTGACAGCCCTTGGAGGGTTAACATATGCATTACCTAATATCACTTGTATATGAATGGTCATGTCACAGGCAAGTCTAACAATAATGTATGTTTAAAGAAAATCTGCAAGATGTGTTTCGAGAAAGTACCTATAAACCCTAATTTTGACAGTTTTTTGCCAATTCTAGCAAAATAAGGGTTAAATCGAAAATTCCGCTTCGGTGCATTTTTAGATTTTTTGCCCCTCTATGCGTGTGCCAAATTGTGTGAAAATCAGTTCAAAAATGGCTTCCGAATCGTATGGACAAAAATGTGTGGGGAAAAAAAAAAGAAAAGAAAATAATAATACGTAGAAAAACAATAGTCTTTTCCAGAGGGAAAAGCTTAATAAGTTCAAATTCTGAACAAGTCTACAGTATAACGTGGGATTTTTTTCCATACCAATAATGGTATTGAAATTTGAATACCGTGCAGCAGGCTTGGCAATTTCAGGAGAGCGATTTTTTTGCTCTCCTTAATGCCCTCCTGAAAGAATTAAGGAGAGCGAAAAATTGCCCTCCTAAATATTTTGGTCTGGGATGATTGAGATTACATGTATTATGCTCACATTAAATTTTTGTTGTAAAGCAAAAATGTAATTTAACTTCGAAGTCACATAACATCACGTAATTTCATTTTGAAAGTGGTTTAGTGTTAAAAGTTAATGGCTGCAACCATACCCAAACACAGTTGCAATCATTTGAAGCAAAATGGGTCACAGCAATATTTTTTTCTGTCAGTTTCAAGTTCAACAACTGACATCACAGTTTGAGGGGTAATTATTCAAGGAATATTGACACTATAATATATTACCATTACTACTATCCTGGCACTTGAAGCACTTGCACCAGGATGTGAATGTAGATTCATGCAGACCTGTTGTCCAAGAAAGTCATATGCCTACCACTACCACCTTCAACCCCCCTTGGGGGGTTGAAGGTGGTAGTGGTAGGCATATGACTTTCTTGGACAACTGGTCTGGGTACACACAAAGGTCTTGTCAAGTGTGTGTTCGGTTGTTGAGTGAGACATCTAGATGTCTAAGAGATTCTGCTTTACCTTAGTAAAGTTAATAAAATCACTGATGTAGTCTGTTGGTTTCAGTTTCAATGAGTTCGTTCAACTGGATACTTAAAATGCTGTGTAAAGCTAATTGCTCTCCTAAGCTGATTGAGGAGAGCGATTTTTTGCCCTTCTGCATTTTTCGGAATGCCAGGCCTGGTGCGGCCCTTCCAGTAATCATTCTATTGTTTGGCCTGATGTAAACAAGTTTTGTTTCTTAACTCTGAAATTTCTGTGTTTTCCTTGCTTTAACCCTTTACCTAACATGAAAAGCCAGTCTTTCCATTTTGAGGCATGTCATCGTGCTTGCGCGTCATTGCACACGCAATTTTGAAAAGCTCCACCACTGATACCGCACCTTAGCAAAAAGCAGCGCTATATGATCATCTGTTTGAATGTTCCAATTATCTTAACACAAGTGGGGTTTAATGCTCATCAAGCATCGATAGCATGTGCCCATGGCCTAATCCAGTAATATACAACTACATGGTACAGTCGCGGTGTAGGTTTCACTTTCAAAAGAAGTTCGGAAACTATGTCGTAACTTCAAACAAGCTGACACATGAACAGTTGATGCCACAGTGCATCCCAATTTAAACATGATGAAATTCGTTCATCAGAAAAACTATAGACATACCCGTCACAGTTCCATATAATTCTAGTTACTGTTCCCGGTTCTGGTTTTTCCTTGTTCAAACTGTGTATTCTACTTTCAATTCTGTGCGTGCATTTTAGTTTAGTTTACCGATTTATTTTTTTAAAAAGAATGTTCGAAATAATGAACATGTATTGTGAGTACATGTATGTGATCTTTATTTTATTGTTATGACCCAAAAAACATGATTTAACGTCACTATGAAAACGAGGATGTTTTTTAATAGAATACAGCGTGTGTATGATATGACTGTCTGTTACTATCATACATAAGCTGTATTCTATTAAAATATTGCTGTTTCCATAACTTTTTCACAATAGCTGAGCATTTCGTAAGTCGGGAAAATTGCGCTTGCGAATTAGAAATGGCTCCTGGAGCTCTGTCAAACAAGATATAATAGATTAAATACCTATATTGGATGTACTGAGGGCAAATAGGTCTATAAACAAAGGAAAATTGGGGAGAGTCAGGGTAATTTCTTGACAGGTTTCAAGATTTTTTGTTCAATTAACAGGCGTTTACTCTGTAACCTATATTCAATTAACAGGTCAAATTTGTACTGCAGGTATGGTAATTGATTTTGTATTGGGAAATTATATTCAGTTAACAGGGGTATTCAGTTAAGAGATATCCAATTAAGTGAGCTCCACTGTATTACTTTCTGGGATAATGTTTGTACAAAAAATATTCAAAGAGATAAAAAAAAAAAAGAGGTTGAGTTTGAGATCACTAGTTGTCATTTTTTTCAAAGTGATACCAAAAGTGACAGGAATGTTTTACCCATGCCTTGATTGCCCTTGAACAGCTTAACAGTTCAAAGTTCACAGTGATAGTGTTGATGGAAATGTTCAACCTGGCTCCAGGTTATATCTCTTTGGATAAAATAAATAAAAGAAACACTCCCCTAAAATGATTTTGTGAGTAATTTCATTTCCTACACATGAAATCTGTCATGTTCATTCCCTGAATTTGACACACTCCCATAATTTTCAGCTTTTAAATTGCTGGTCAGGTAAACTTGTGAAACAGAGAATACTTTATTGATCACTGGTTGAATGGCCCTGCGGCTTATGATATTATAGATTTCTGAGTAGTTTTCAACCGAGGAGAACTATGCCTGCCTGGAAAAAAATTAAGGAGAGCTACCAAGGGCTCGTCTCTATTTTTCAAAACACCAAGCCTGAATAATTGTCCCTCCCAAAATTTTTTCAGGGTAACTGTTAATATCCAGTGTCTGTCCATTTGGGTGTGCATCTATGCATCCGTCCATCCCACTTTGGTTTCCCGATTATAACTTTACTTGCAGTCGATAGTTGACCAAATCAAATGAAATTTGATCTGTAGGTGTAGTAACATAAAATACAGGTCAAGTTCGAATTAGGGTGTGTTCCAACAATTTGTTATAAGGGTTTTGGCCCCCTTTTTTGAATTTGAAAACTATATTTTTTGTAGTTTCCAACCAATAACTTTAGCTGTAATTGACCAAATCAAATAAAATTTCTTGTGTAGGTGTACCAATATAAAATACAGGTCAAATCGGGGTTTGGTTCTTAATTTTTTCCAGAGTTATGTCCCTTTTTTGAATGTATGATTTGTTGCACGAATCACAATCGAAGTATTTCTATTTGAATATCGGAAACAGAAAGAAATGGATGTTTGTGTTTAGAAAAGGTCACATTCATGCAAGAAAGATCATACAGTACTCAGTCTGGAGAAAAATTGTTATCAAGTGTAAAAATAGTAAAATTTTAAGGTGATTGTGAAGACAAATAAAGCCAAAATATGAATAGAAATATTCGATGACCATTTTTAGCTTAACTTGACATAGTCACGATAAGCTATTGCCATCACGTGTGCGCAAGTCTGTTAGTCTGTTAGTCTGTGAGTCTGTTCACATTTTCCTTTAGCACGGGCTACACCCCGCAGTTCTTGTCTGATCGTCACAAAATTTCATATGCAGGTTTGGGGTCATGTCTAGATGAGAATGTCCCCTTTTGGTCGCGATCGGGCAATCGATATGGCTGCCCAAGCCCAAAACCCGAAAACCATTAGCACAGTCTACAGGTCGTATATATGAAGGCATTTCATTGTATCTTGGTAGGATGCCCCTGTATAATGCCTAGATGAGAACATCCCCTTTTGGGCATGATCCATCAACCGTGATGGCTGCCCAAGGCAGAAACCCAAAAACTTTTAGCACAGTCTGCAGGTCATGTTTAATATGGTGGGATTTCGTTGTAACTTGGTAGGATGACTCCTTATGATGTCTAGATGAAAATTTCCCCATTTGGGCATGATCTGCCAACCGTGATGACTGCCCGAGCCCAAAACCCGAAAACCTTTAGTACAGTCTACAGGTCTTATTTATTGAGGAATTTCATTGTAACTTGGTGGGTTGACTTCATATATTGTCTGGATGAGAAGGTCCCCTTTTGGACATGATTGGGCAACTGTGATGCCACAAGGGCCCGAAGCCTGAAAACCTTTAGCACAGTCTACAGGTCATATTTATGAAGGGATGTCATAGCAACTTGGTAGGATGACTCCAAATAATGTCTAGATGAGAACATCCCATTTTGATCACGATCATTCAGCCTTGATGGGTGCCCGAGCCCAAAAACCTTCAGCATAGGCAAAAGGTCATATTTATGGAAGGATTTCATTGTAACCTGTTAGGTTGACTCCATATAATGCCTAGATGATGACATCCCCTTTTGGTTGCGATTGGTCACCTGTGATGGCTATAGGTGCCCGAAGCCCGTAAACCTTGAACACAGTCTACAGGTCATATTTCTGAAGGGATTTCATTGTAACTTCATAGGATCACTCCAGATGATGCCCAGATGAGATTGTCCCCTTTGGTTGCGATCATTCAACCAGGAGGGCTGCCCGAGCCCGAAGCCCGAAAACCTTTAGCACAGTCTACAGGTCATATTTATGAAGGGATTTCATTGTAACTTGGTAGGTTGACTTCATATAATGTCTAAATGAGAATGTCCTCTTTTGGACATGATTGGGCAACTGTGAAGGGTACAGGGGCCCGAAGCCCGAAAACCTTTAGAACATTCTACAGGTCATAATTATGAAGGGATTTCATTGTAGCTTGGTAGGATGACTCCAAATTATGTCTAGATGAGAACGTCCCCTTTTGGCGTGATCATTCAGCATTTATGGCAGCCTGAGCCCAAAGACTTTTAGAATAGTCTATAAGTCATATTTATGGAAGGATTTCATTGTAACCTGTTAGGTTGACTCCATAGAATGCCTAGATGATGACATCCCCTTTTGGTCATGCTTGGCCAACTGTGATGGCTACAGGTGCCCAAAGCCTGAAAATCTTGAGCACCGTCTACAGTTCATATTTATGAAGGGATTTCATTGTAACTTTATAGGATCACTCCAGATGATGCCCATATGAGAATGTCCCCTTTTGGTTGCGATCATTCAACCATTATGGCTGCCCGACCCCGAAGCCCGAATACCTTTAGCACAGTCTACAGATCATATTTATGAAAGGATTTCATTGTAACCTAGTAGGTTGACTTCATATAATGTCTAGATGAGAATGTCCCCTTTTGGTCACGATCATTCAGCCTTGATGGCTGCTCGAGCCCAAGACCCCAAAACCTTTAGCATAGTCTATAGGTCATATTTATGGAAGGATTTCATTGTAACCTGTTAGTTTGACTCCATATAATGCCTAGATGATGACATCCCATTTTGGTCATGATTGGTCAACTGTGACAGCTTCAGGGGCCCGAAGCCCAAAAACCTTGAGCACAGTCCAGAGGTCATATTTATGAAGGAATTTCATTGTAACTTTGTAGGATCACTCCAGATAATGCCCAGATGAGAATGTCCCCTTTTGGTTGCGATTATTCAACCATGATGGCTGCCCGAGCCCAAAGCCCAAAAACCTTTAGCACAGTCTACAGGTTATATTTATGAAGGGATTTCATTGTAACTTGGTAGGTTGACTTCATATAATGTCTAGATGTGAACGGGATGTCCGCTTTGGACGCAATTGGGAAACTGACGGCTACAGGGGCCTGAAGTCCGAAAACCTTTAGCACAGACTACAGGCCATATTTATGAAAGGATTTCAATGTAACTTGGTAGGATGAATCGTTTTGGAATAATTTCACTGTAAGTTGGTAACTTTCGTTAATATATGTTAACTGTGAGAGCCACTTACTTTAACTGTGAGGTCATATTAACCCACCCCTCAGCTCTTTAGTACAGTGTACACCTCATATTATTTTTTTCAAAAACATAGCATGCAGGGGCCAGAAATGAACATATTCCCAATTATCACAATTCTTGTCTTATTTCATAATCCTTTCATGAACATTGAACATTATCCTTTTCATCAAATACAACACACAAGTTAAGCTACAGTGTCACTGACACTCTCATTTTTAGCTCAACTTTGGCGAAGCCAAATTTGAGCTTATGCCATGGGCAGTCGTCCGTCTGTCCATCAACAATTCAATACGGCTCGGGCTTGAACTGATCTTTACAAAACTTCCTGGGTACCTTTGTTATGACCGTGGGACGAGAACGAGTGTTTATGGGTCCGATCCGAAATTCAAGTTGGCCACTGGCGGCCAGTTTGTACAGACTTAGGTGAAATCAGATTTTTGAGCAGAGCTTCCATATGAAAGCTCTGATTTGAATAATTTTTTGTATGAATGTTTAGTACCATGGGATACATCACATGTAATACAGGTTTTTTTCTCGTACGTAAATTATGCAAATTAGACTAACTTTGATGTATACTCTCCCAAAAAAGAAAGTGTGCATGCTAAAAAATAACACTAAAAAAAGATAGATATCATTTTCATTCATGGAAATTTTATTCAATCACAGATGAATCAATTTGTGATCAACACGAGAAATTTCATTAAGCTACGACGAATACTCTTGGTGCCATGGAGAGTCAAAGACACTAAGGGTCAAACACAAAAGTCACGCACTCAATATCTGGTATGACCTCCATCTGCATCGACTACTGCTCTGCTGTGCATCTACGCCTCATGGAAGCGAACAAGTTAACATGGAAGTATTGTGGGATGTTGTTCCATATTCTGATAAGCTGTCTTTGGAGTTCCACAAGCGTTGACGGTGCATGGGGAAGCCGGCGTAGCTGACGTTTCATTTTGTCCCATACGTGCTCAATGCGTGAGATATCGGGCGAATTTGCGGGCCAGGGAAGAACATCCACTTGTTGTTGCTGCAGATACTGTTGAACAATACGAGCTGCGTGGGGTCGGGCGTTGTCCTGCTGTAGAATGACGCCGGCGCCGTGACATTGCAGAAATGGGACAACAACAGGTGTAAGCACTTCATCACGATATCTGGCTGCATTGAGATTGCCATCAATAATGACCAGCTCAGTTCTGTTATGGGCAGTGATGCCACCCCACACCATGAGAGACCCTCCCCCATAACGGTTTCGCTCCACGACACATGGATCTGCATAGCGTTCGTTTTGATGTCTGTACACTCTCTGGTGGCCATCTGATGATGAAAGATGGAAACGACATTCATCTGTGAATAAAACATGTCGCCACCAGTGTAAGGGATGCCTGAGATGTTGTCTACACCACTGCAGACAAGCACGACGATGACGTAACATCAAAATCGGACGAATTGCAGGTCTTCGAGGACGTAAGCCGTATTCTCTCAGCCGGTTGATTACTGTTTGAGGATGTATCCGTCTCAGGTTAGAGATGTTCCTGGCTGTCATTGTTGCCGTTTGTTGCCAGTTCCGGAGATGGACGACACGTATATACCGATCTTGTGCAGGGGCGTAACTTGGGGTCTCCTGGAGCGGGGTCGATCTCGAACGTCATCATGTTGTGCATGTCGATGGACTAGCCTGTCTACAGTGTTACAGTGGCAGTTCAAATGCTGGGCGACCTCTCTGTGTGTTCTGCCAGCTCTAATCATACCCAGGGCAAGGAGACATTGATTCATTGTCAATCTTGGCATGCTAATGTGGAGTCGTTTTAACAGCAGCACAAGTTTGAATGTGAACGATAGGAAGGCCTTACTTTAGTGGTTAAATACCCAAGGATTCACACTGCTGCATGAATTTTCAGACTCTCCACGTGCAAAACATGCCTTTTCACAAACGTGCAGCACGTCATTTAACGTTAATGCAATTTTAACTTGGAAAGCTGTTTTTGTGTTCAATATAACTTATTCATGAACAGGTTAACGCTCTTTACACCTACAAAATTATTTTTTTGGAGTTTGATCAATTTCTGCAATGCACACTTTCTTTTTTGGGCGAGTATATTTAGTATTACTTTCAGCACTGTAAGTGCAAATGCCAGTACGGCTCGGGCTAGAGGCCGTATTTATAAACCGATCTTTACAAAACTTCTTGGGTACCTTTGGTATCACCGTGGGACGAGAACGAGTGTTTTTGGGTGCGGCCCGAAATTCAAGATGGCCGATGGCAGCCATTTTGTACAAAATTAGGTGCAATCAGATTTTTGCACAGAACTTCCATACGAAAGCGCTGATTTGAATAATTTTTTGTGTGAATGTTTAGTACCATGGGATACATCACATATAATACGGGTTTTTTTCTCGTGCAGAAATTATGCAAATTAGATGAACTTTGATTTTTTCAGTGCGACTTACACACAGTAAGTACACATGTCAATACGGCTCGGGCTAGAGTCTGTATTTATGAACTGATCTTCACGAAATGTCTTGGGTACCTTTGTTATCACCTTGGGACGAGAACGAGTGTTTCTGGGTGCGGTCTAAAATTCAAGATGGCTACCAGTGGCCATTTTGTACCGAAATTAGGTCTAATCAGTTTTTTGTTCACAACTTCTATACGGCTCAGACAAGAGGCCATATTTATGGACCAATCTTTACAAAACTTCTTGGGTACTTTGTTATCACCGTGGGATGAGAACAGGGGTTTTTGGGTGTGGTCCGAAATTCAAGATGGCCACCAGCAGCCATTTTGTACCAAAATTAGTGCAATCAGTCTTGTGTACAGAACTTCTGTATGAAAGTTCTGATTTGAATAAATTTTTGTATGAATGTTTAGTAAAATGGAATACATCACATACAGTACAGGTTTTTTTCTCGTGCAGAAATTATGCAAATTAGATGAATTTTGATTTATTTAGTGCTACTTATACACTGTAAGTGCACGTGTCAATACGGCTTGGGCTAGAGGCTGTATTTATCAACCGATCTTCACGAAACTTCTTGGGTACCTTTGTTATCACCTTGGGACGAGAACGAGTGTTTCTGAGTACGGTCCAAAATTCAAGATGGCTGCCAGTGGCCATTTTGTACCGAAATTAGGTCCAATCAGTTTTTTGTCACAACTTCTATACAGCTCGTATTTATGAACTGATCTTCACGAAACTTCTTGGGTACCTTTGTTTTCACCTTGGGACAGGAATGAGTGTGTTTTGGGGTGCCTTTGTTATCACTGTGCTATGAGAACAAATATTTTGGGGTTCAGTCAGACCCACTCTGGGACTCAAAGATTTCTTTTCTAGTTTAGCATCTGACTGTCACTCACTTTTACAATACTTTACCTATACATTTGTTACAGGCTACGGTCAGTATTTATGTACAGACCGTTACAATACTTTATATGTACCTTTGTTATCAGGTCATTACCTAGATGTTTGTCATTGCTGTGTCACATACTATAAATGTACATGTCTTGACAAGTTGAGCTACAGTGTCATTGACATTTTTCATTTTACTTTGCATTGGACTAGTCGGGTGTGGCTTTATTGAGGGCATTTACCGCCTGAAGTGAGGAAATAAATCCAATCACACATAACCAGAAATTCCAGAAACAGCTTTCTTTTCATGACATTTCGTCATGCGTTATTGGATTAGTAGCCATATAACAAAATTTTGAATTCACTTGCCAATATAATTGAGACACCAGATGAAATAGCTGTCCTTTTGACTTTGTTATGTGATGCAGTAGAAGCATTTGTAGTGAAGTTAAATCTTAAACAGTAACAGTTATACATTTGCAGTAACATTAAATCCAGCGTAATATAAGAAATTTTATTGATGTAATTTTTTTTCAGGCAATGTTCCTCCCCTCATACTGACAGGCCAGATAGAAAAAGAAAGACATCTCCAACAGGCATTTGAAGAAAATAGAAATTCAAGTGCAGGTATGTTGATACATACAAGCCTGAATATAAGCAACCTGTCATTTGCAAAATGGGGGCCCCAGAGATTGAATTTGCTGATGCTATACCATACAGTGGGCCAATTTATCCTCTAGGTACATCTTTCTTCTGTTTTGGCTTGAGACCTTGATTCAGACTGAGGTTCACATAGGGTAAATTTTGTGATGCAACCCTGCTGAGCAGGGTAGCATCACCAAATTCACCCTCTGGGGACCTCATTTTGCAGATGACAGTCTGCTTATTTTCAGGCTTGGATACATATCTGAATTATTCACCCTTCTTTACATGATCATCTCTTTTATTATGACTCATTCTGCATTGTCATCTGTGAGTGGTTAATTGAAACTCCATATTGAAATAGCTGTCCTTTAAACTTTGTTGAAGCATTTGTAGTGAACTTGAAATCCTGAACAATATATTTACAGTAATTATAAATCCAGCCTAATAACTGAAATTTGATTGGGCCCCCCCAAGTAGTTCTTCTGATTTTCAGGCCACTTTTTGTAAAATTGCATGTGCGTGTACATTTTTTTATTTTATTTTTGTAATTATTTCTTTGCCATCAAAAGTTCATGTTTTTGGTTTGTTTTATGTTTTAGGCTTCAAAATCTACAGAATAGCATGAGTGGTGGTGTATTTCTTCCCTGGAGTGAAAGAAGGCTTTGCAATGCTAAAACATTGTAATACATTGTTCCACTCAATGGACAAATTTATCAATTTTATTAACTTGGGTAAAATATCTTAATTTTTAGCTTAACTTGACATAGACAAGATAAACTATTGCCATCACACTTGCGGAAGTCTGTTAGTCTGTGATGTCTGTTCACATTTTCCTTTAGCACGGGCTACACCCCGCAGTTCTTGTCTGATCGTCACGAAATTTCATATGCTGGTTTGGGGTCATGTCTAGATGAGAACGTCCCCTTTTGGTCGCGATTGGGCAACCGATATGGCTGCCCGAACCCAAAACCCGAAAACCATTAGCACAGTCTACAGGTCGTATTTATGAAGGGATTTCATTGTAACTTGGTAGGATGCCTCTGTATAATGCCTAGATCAGAACGTCCCCTCTTGGGCATGATCTATCAACCGTGATGGCTGCCCGAGCCCGAAACCCAAAAACTTTTAGCACAGTCTGCAGATTATGTTTAATGTGGAGGGATTTCATTGTAACTTGGTACGATGACTCCTTATGATGTCTAGATGAGATTTTCCCCATTTGGGCATGATCTGCCAACCGTGACGACTGCCCGAGCCCAAAACCCGAAAACCTTCAGCACAGTCTACAGGTCATATTTATTGAGGAACTTCATTGTAACTTGGTGGGTTGACTTCATATAATGTCTAGATGATAAAGTTTTTGACGTGATTGGGCAACTGTGACGGCTACAGGGGCCCGAAGCCCAAAAACATTTAGCACAGTCTACAGGTCATATTTATGAAGGGATTTCATTGTAACTTCGTAGGATCACTCCAGATGATGCCCAGATGAGATTATCCCCTTTGGTTGCGATCATTCAACCATGATCGCTGCCCGAGCCCGAAGCCCGAAAACCTTAAGCACAGTCTACAGGTCATATTTATGAAGGGATTTTATTGTAACTTGGTAGGTTGACTTCATATAATGTCTAGATGAGAACGTCCCCTTTCGGACATGATTGGGCAACTTTGACGGCTAAAGGTGCCCGAAGCCCGAAAACCTTTAGCACAGTCTACAGGTCATATTTATGAAGGGATTTCATTGTAACTTTGTAGGATGACTCCAAATAATGTCTAGATGATGACATCCCCTTTTGGTCGTGATTGGTCAAATGTGATGGCTACAGGTGCCCGAAGCCCAAAAACCTTGAGCACAGTCTACAGGTCATATTTATGAAGGGATTTCATTGTAACTTCACAGGATCAGTCCAGATGATGCCCAGATGAGATTGTCCCCTTTGGTTGCGATCATTCAACCATGATGGCTGCCCGAGCCCGAAGCCCGAAAACCTTTAGCACAGTCTACAGGTCATATTTATGAAGGGATTTCATTGTAACTTGGTAGGTTGACTTCATATAATGTCTGGATGAGAACGTCCCCTTTTGGACATGATTGAACAACTGTGACGGCTTCAGGGGCCCAAAGCCCGAAAACCTTTAGAACAGTCTACAGGTCATAATTATGAAGGGATTTTATTGTAACTTGGTAGGTTGACTTCATATAATGTCTAGATGAGAACGTCCCCTTTCGGACATGATTGGGCAACTTTGACGGCTAAAGGTGCCCGAAGCCCGAAAACCTTTAGAACATTCTACAGGTCATAATTATGAAGGGATTTCATTGTAGCTTGGTAGGATGACTCAAAATAGTGTCCAGATGAGAAACTCCCCTTTTGATCACGATCATTCAGCCTTGGTGGCTGCCCGAGCCCAAAAACCTTTAGCATGTCTGTAGGTCGTATTTATGGAAGGATTTCATTGTAACTTGTTAGGTTGACTCCATATAATGCCTAGATGATGGCATCCCCTTTTGGTCATGGTTGGCCAACTGTGATGGCTACAGGTGCCTGAAGCCCGAAAATCTTGAGCACAGTCTACAGGTCATATTTATGGAAGGATTTCATTGTAACTTCATAGGATCACTCCAGATGATGTCCAGATGAGAATGTCCCCTTTTAGTTGCGATCATTCAACCATGATGGCTGCCCAAGCCTAAAGCCTGAAAACCTTTAGCACAGTCTTCAGATCATATTTATGAAGGGATTTCATTGTAACTTGGTAGGTTGACTTCATGTAATGTCTAGATGAGAACAGCCCCTTTTGGACACCATTAGGCAACTGTGTTGGCTACAGGGGCCCAAAGCCCTGAAATCTTTAGCACAGTCTACTGGTGATATTTATGAAGGGATTTCATTGTACCTTGGTAGGATGACTCTAAATAATGTCTAGATGAGATTGTCCCCTTTCAGTCGCGATCATTCAGCCTTGATGGCTGCCCGAACCCAAAACCCCAAAATCTTTAGCATAGTCTATTGGTCATATTTATGGAAGGACTTTATTGTAACCCGTAAGTTTGACTCCATATAATGCCTAGATGATGACATCCCCTTTTGGTCATGATTGGTCAACTGTGACGGCTTCAGGGGCCCGAAGCCCAAAAACCTTGAGCACAGTCTACAGGTCATAGTTATGAAGGAATTTCATTGTAACTTTGTAAGATCGCTCCAGATGATGCCCAGATGAGAATGTCGCCTTTTGGTTGCGATCATTGAACCATGATGGCTGCCAGAGCCCAAAGCCCAAAAACCTTTAGCACAGTCTACAGGTCATATTTATTAAGGGATTTCATTGTCACTTGGTAGGTTGACTTCATATAATGTCTAGGTGAGAACGTCCCCTTTGGATGCAATTGGGAAACTGACGGCTACAGGGGCCCGAAGCCCGAAAACCTTTAGCACAGTCTACAGGCCATATTTATGAAGGGATTTTAATGTAACTTGATAGGATGACTCATTTTGGAATAATTTCACTGTAACTTGGTAACTTTTGTTGATATACGTTAACTGTGAGGGCCACATACATTAACTGTGAGGTCATATTAACCCACCCCTCAGCTCTTTAGTACAGTGTACACCTCATATTATTTTTATCATAAACATAGCATACAGGGAACAGAAATGAACATATTCCCAATTATCACAATTCTTGTCTTATTTCATAATCCTTTCATAAACATTGAACATTATCCTTTTCATCAAACACAACCCACAAGTTAAGCTACAGTGTCATTGACACTTTCATTTGTTCAACTTTGACGTAAGTCAAATTTGAGGTTATGCCATGGCTCGTCATGGGTCTGTCCATCCATCCGTCTGTCTGTCAACAATTCAATACAGCTCGAGCTAGAGGTCGTATATATGACCGATCTTTTCGAAACTTCTTGGGTACCTTTGTTATCACCATGGGATGAGAACGAGTGTTTCTGGGTGCAGTCTGAAATTCAAGATGGCCACCAGCAGCCATTTTGTACCAAAATTAATGCAATCAGTTTTCTGTACAGAACTTCTGTATGAAAGTTCTGATTTTTGTATGAATGTTTAGTAGCATGGAATACATTACATATAATACAGGTTTTTTTTCTCGTGAATGAATTATGCAAATTAGATGAACTTTGATTTCTTCAGTGCAGCTTATACACAGTTAGTACACATGTCAATACGATTTGGGATAGAGGCTGTATTTATGAACCGAACTTCATGAAACTTCTTCGGTACCTTTGTTATCATATTGAGACGAGACCGAGTGTTTTTGGGTGCGGTCCAAAATTTCAAGATGTCTGTTGGCGGCCAATTGGACAAACTTTGATTTATTCAGTGCTACTTATACACAGTAAGTGCACATTTCAGTATGGCTCTGGCTTGAGGCATCTAACTGTCACCCACCTTTACAATACTTTACCTGTACATTTGTTACAGGCTATGGTCAATATTTATGTACAGACTTTTACAATACTTTACATGTACCTTTGTTATCAGATCATTGCCTAGATGTGTGTCATTGCTGTGTCACATACTGTACATGTACATGTCTAACAAAAGTTGAGCTACAGTGTCATGGCCACTTTCATTTCATTGTTTGCATTGTTTATAAAAAGAGAGCATGTGGTGGCCGAAAGGACCATGTGGGAGGTCCTGAGAAACAGTTTATTTTAACTTTTTTTAGGCCTTGTTATAATTTTTTTCAGTCCATGTTCCACCCAACATACTTGCAAGCCAGTTAGAAAAGGAAAGATATCTCCAACAGACATTTGAAGAAGATAGTACTAAAAGTGCAGGTATGTTGATACATAAGCCTCAATATAAGCGACCTGCCGTTTGCAAAATGAGGTCCCCAGCGGGGGAATTTGCTGATGCTGCCCAGTAAAGTGGGCCAATTTATCCTCTGGGTACATCTTTCTGGATTGGCTTGAAACGTTGATTCATACAGAGGTTCACAGATGGTAAAGTTTGTGATACTACTCTGCTGTGCAGGATAGCATCATCAAATTCACCCTCTGGGGACCTCATTTTGCAGATGACAGTCTGCTTATTTTCAGACTTGATGATTCATATCATCTGAACTATTCATCCTTCTTTACCTGGTCATCTCTTATTTTGCCTTGCATTGTTCTTTGTTCTTCCCTGCCGGTGTGAGCACAGTAATAATATACATTCCACTATCATCGATCAGTGTAGATAAACATGAACAGATTGGGCTTTGTCAACAAAGCATTCAACAGCAACCCATTCTTTCAGTTCAGAAATGCTTACTATATTTTTAGAGCAATGGAGTTAATTAGCTTCATGAGGAGAGACCAGCAATTCTTGTGTTTGATTTTAATGAATGTTTTTTAGTCAAGTTGTAACGAAGTCAAACTTGACTTATAGTTTGATGAATGGCTGTCGGGCGGGCGGTTGGTCATAAACAATTGGTTTGCGGGTGATAACTTGATAATGGTTCAGTCCATGTTCATGAAACTTAATAGGTAGGTTGGTATTGGTGAGAGGAAGAACCCTGTTAATTTTGGACTTGCTTAGTCAAATGTCAAGGTCACAGTGACCTTGAACACATTAAATTGTAAACAATTGGTTTCCGGATGATAAGTTGGCTACGGTTCAACCCACATTCATGAAACTTCATACGCAGGTTGGCCTTCATGAGAGGAAGAACGCTATTTATTTTGGACTTTCTAAGTGAAAGGTCAAGGTCACAGTGTCCTTCAACATAGTAAATCTTAAACAATTGGTTTCCGGATGATAACTTGATAATGTATCGACCCACGTTCATGAAACTTCACAGGTAGGTTGGCATCAGTGCGAGGAAGAACCCTATTTATTTTGGAATTGCTGGGTGAAAGGTCAAGGTCATAGTGACCTTCAACATAGTAAATCGTAAACAATTGGTTTCTGGACTATAACTTGGTAATGGTACCACCCACATTCATGAAACGTCATAGCTAAGTTGGCCTAGGTGAGTGGAAGACCCCTATTTATTTTGGACTCACTAGGTCAAAGGCCAAGGTCACAGTGACCTTGAACATAAAAAATCGCAAATAGTTGGTTTCCAGATGATAATTTAACAATGGTTCCACCTACTTTCATGAAACTTCATAGGTAGGTTGGCATCGGTGCAAGAAAGAGCCCTATTTATTTTGGAATCACTAGGTCAAAGGTCAAGGTCACAGTGACCCCTCACATAGTAAATTGTAAACAATTGGTTTCCGGATGATAAGTTGATAATGATTAAACCCACTTTTGTGCTGTCACAATTTGACATTGGATCGGTGATCTTATTGGCATTTTTCAACTTTAACAACATGTAACAGTAAATTCAAAAACAATAACTTTACCCTAAGTCCTAAGATTATTTTCACAATCAAGATAAATGCATTCTGCTTGGAGAGTAATCAAGGAAGAATACTTTTTCACAGCAATATAAAAAGGGCAGTTTGTGGCTCTACGGGGACTTTAGTGTTAAATGAGAAATATCCCATGTCTTCCTATACTTTCATGTGGCTATAGTTGTTGACAAGTTTATCCCCTGAGGTTGTCATTGTTGTTTCATTATACCCCATGAGGGGAGTATATTAGAATCAACAGTGACATGTCATGTCATGTCATATCACAGGCTCAATACTTCATTACTGGGCCAAATTTAAACCAAAGTTGGGACATATGTTCCCTATTGCCTAACAGTTGAATTTTTCTTTTACCCTATCATTATCTGCCTCCACCCCTTCGGGAAGGGTACTCCAAATGAGGAGATAACTTTAAAAAAAATCTTCAAATGGTAAATGGTTTTGTGCTTGGAAATTATTTTCGATTCACAGGGATATTCAACAAAAAGATATCCAATTGAGTAGGCTCTACTGTACAGACAACAACGTAAAAAACGAGTGCATTCTGCCATGCCTCAGCAGAGCTCTTGTTGGTAAGCTGCATCTTTCTCTCATATGCATTCATGTTTGTTCAAGCCAAGTTGCTGCATCCATATTTGGGCTAATTTGGGCACCTACAGCGTACCTTTGGGCTCCAAAATGCAAAAGTTGTAATTTTCTATTTCAGAACCACTGACAGAAAATATCGATTTTTGGCATGCGGCATCTTTCTTTCGTAAACAGAGTTTGTTTAAGCTGCTTCTTCATCTATATTTGAGCTTGTTTGGGAGACCAAACGTTACAATACTGATATTTAGTATTGATACAATATTTTGCAAAGGAGCTTTCATTTTGACTGAGTGATTGTTTCAAATTGTCATTCATTCATTCATTCATTCATTCATTCATTCATTCATTCATTCATTCATTTTATCTATTATCACCTTCTACCCATCCATTTATCCATCCACTTAACATTCCTCTGACATCGAATGCAATGATATTATCAATTTCAAAGGCCACAACCCGACACATACCCATAGATACAGATTTCATGGTGACATCTCCCTCCCCTTCCTCCTTCGAAAAGGGACATATTGTTATTGTTGTAACAAAAAATACATAAAACACACTATTAATTGAAAATAGAATATGTTTTCATTTTTGGGATTCACTTTAAAAAATGTCCACAATCCAGTATAAGTATTTCCAATAATTCCTTGAATCAAGCACCCTATGTAATGACATGTAACTAACTTACCCAAAGCATTTTTACAGCCTTAGTCATTATATATTTTCGTGTAGCATGTGATATGGCAGTTACCAATTTTTTAATAACCAGAAAGTGTGACTAACCCTGTGAACACGTTCTGGTTATAAAAAAAAAATTTCATTTCTAATTGAATACCTAACCCTGTGCACTGTACAGCATTAACTGGTTGAGTGCTGGAAGCCCATTTCTGGGCTTTATCCAGAAGTGCACGTACCACAGCTTAAAGACTTCATATTCTATGGATGTGCTTCAATTAATTTTTGATGTGATTTTATTTAGTCTGGTTTGAATTTGCCCTGTTACAATTTATGGGCGTGATCTGCTAACCATGACAGCTGCCCGAGCCCAGAACCTGAAAACCTTTAGCACAGTCTACAGGTCATATTTTTTGAGGAATTTCCTTGTAACTTGGTAGGTTGACTTCATACAGTGTCTAGATGAGAAAGTCCCCTTTTGGTCCTGATTGGGCAACTGTGACGGCTACAGGGGCCCGAAGCCCAAAAACCTTTAGAACAGTCTGCAGATCATAATTATGAAGGGATTTCATTGTAGCTTGGTAGGATGACTCCAAATAATGTCTAGATGAGAAAATCCCCTTTTGGTTGCAATGATTCAGCCTTTATGGCTGCTCTAGCCCAAAGACCTTTAACATAGTCTATAGGTTGTATCTATGGAAGGATTTCATTGTAACTTGTTAGGTTGACTCCATATAATGCCTAGATGATGACATCCCTGTTTGGTCGTGATTGGTCAACTGTGATGGCTACAGGTGCCTGAACCCAAAAAATCTTGAGCACAGTCTACAGGTCATATTTATGAAGGGATTTCATTGTAACCTCGTAGGATCACTCCTGATGATGCCCGGATGAGAATGTCCCCTTTTGGTTGCGATCATTCAACCATTATGGCTGCCCGAGCCTGAAGCCTGAATACCTTTAACGCAGTCTACAGGTCATATTTATGAAGGGATTTCATTGTAACTTGATAGGTTTGACTTTATATAATGTCTAGAAGAGAACATCTCCTTTTGGACATGATTGGGCAGCTGTAACAGCTACAGGGGCCTGAAGCCCGAAAACCTTTAGAACAGGTCATAATTATGAAGGGATTTCATTGTAGCTGGGTAGGATGACTCCAAATAATGTCTAGATGAGAATGTCCCCTTTTGGTCACGATCATTCAGCCTTGATGGCTGCCCAAGCCCAAAAACCTTTAGCATAGTCTATAGGTTATATTTATGGAAGGATTTCATTGTAACTTGTTCGGTTGACTCCATATAATGCCTAGATGATGACATTCCCTTTTGGTTGTGATTGGTCAACTGTGACGGCAACAGGTGCCCAAAGCTCGAAAAGCTTGAGCACAACCTACAGGTCATATTTATGAAGGGATTTCAGTGTAACTTCATAGGATCACTCCAGATGCTGTCCAGATGAGGATTTCCCTTTTGGTTGTGATCATTCAACCATGATGGCTGCCCGAGTCCAAAGCCCGAAAACCTTTAGCACAGTCTACAGGTTATATTTATTAAGGAATTTCATTGTAACTTGGTAGGTTGACTTCATACAGTGTCTAGATGAGATGGTCCCCTTTTGGTCCTGATTGGGCAACTGTGACGGCTACAGGGGGCTGAAGCCTGAAAACCTTTAGCACAGTCTGCAGGTCATATTTATGAAGGGATTTCATTGTAACTTAGTAGGATGACTCCAAATAATGTCTAGATGAGAACGTCCCATTTTGATCGCGATCATTCAGCCTTGATGGGTGCTCGAGCCCAAAAACCTTTAGCATAGGCAAAAGGTCATATTTATGGAAGGATTTCATTGTAACCTGATAGGTTAACTCCATATAATGCCTAGATGATGACATCCCCTTTTGGTCGTGATTGGTCAACTGTGATGGCTACAGGTGCTTGAAGCCTGAAAATCTTGAGCACAGTCTACAGGTCATATTTATGAAGGGATTTCATTGTAACTTCGTAGGATCACTCCAGGTCATGCCCAGATGAGAATGTCCCCTTTTGGTTGTGATCATTAAACCAGGATGGCTGCCCGAGCCCAAAGCACAAAAACCTTTATCACAGTCTTCAGTTCATATTTATGAAGGGATTTCATTGTAACTTGGTAGGTTAACTTCATATAATGTCTAGATGAGATTAGCCCCTTTTGGACACCATTAGGTAACTGAAGGCCTCAGGGGCCTGAAGCCCGACAATTTTGAGAACAGTCTACAGGTCATATTTATGAAGGGATTTCATTGTAACCGCGTAGGATCGCTCCTGATAATGTCCAGATGAGAATGTCCCCTTTTGGTTGTGATCATTCAACCATTATGGCCGCCCGAGCCCAAAGCTTAAATACCTTTAGCGCAGTCTACAGGTCATATTTATGAAGGGATTTCATTGTAACTTGGTAGGTTTGACTTTATATAATGTCTAGATGAGAACGTCCCCTTTTGGTCATGCTTGGGCAACTGTAACAGCTACAGGGGCCCGAAGCCCGAAAACCTTTAAAACAGTCTTCAGGTCATAATTATGAAGGGATTTCATTGTAGCTGGGTAGGATGACTCCAAATAATGTCTAGATGAGAATGTCCCCTTTCGGTCACGATCATTCAGCCTTGATGGCTGCCTGAGCCCAAAAACCTATAGCATAGTCTATAGGTTATATTTATGGAAGGATTTCATTGTAACTTGTTAGGTTGACTCCATATAATGCCTAGATGATGACATCCCCTTTCGGTCGTGATTGGTCAACTGTGACGGCTACAGGTGCCCAAAGCCCGAAAACCTTGAGCACAGTACAGGTCACATTTATGAAGGGATTTCATTGTAACTTCGTAGGATCACTCCAGATGATACCCAGATGAGGATTTCCCTTTTGGTTGTGATCATTCAACCATGATGGCTGCCCGAGCTCAAAGCCAGAAAACCTTTAGCACAGTCTACAGGTCATATTTATTGAGGAATTTCATTGTAACTTGGTAGGTTGACTTCATACAGTGTCTAGATGAGAAAGTCCCCTTTTGGTCTGATTGGGCAACTGTGACGGCTACAGAGGCCCGAAGCTCGAAAACCTTTAGCACAGTCTACAGGTCATATTTATGAAGGGATTTCATTGTAACTTGGTAGGATGACTCCAAATAATGTCTAGATGAGAACATCCCATTTTGATCGCGATCATAAAGTCTTGATGGGTGCCCGAGCCCAAAAACCTTTAGCATAGGCAAAAGGTCATACTTATGGAAGGATTTCATTGTAACCTGTTAGGTTGACTCCATATAATGCCTAGATGATGACATCCCCCTTTGGTCGTGCTTGGTCAACCGTGACGGCTACAGGTGCCTGAAGCCTGAAAACGTTGAGCACAGTCTACAGGTCATATTTATGAAGGGATTTCATTGTAACTTGGTAGGATCACTCCAGATGATGCCCGGATGAGAATTCCCCTTTTGGTTGCGATCATTCAGCCATGATGGCTGCCCGAGCCCGAAGCCCAAAAACCTTTAGCACAGTCTATAGGTCATATTTATGAAGGGATTTTATTGTAACTTGGTAAGTTGACTTAATATAATGTCCAGATGAGGATGTCCCCTTTTGGACACGATTGGGCAACTGTAATGGCTACAAGGGCCCAAAGCCTGAAAACATTTAGCGCAGTCTACAGGTCATATTTATGAAGGGATTTCATTGTAACTTGGTAGGATGACTCCAAATAATGTCTAGATGACAACGTCCCCTTTTGGTGGCGGTCATTCAGCCTTGATGGCTGCCCAAGCCCAGAAACCTTTTGCATAGTCTATAGGTCGTTTTTATGGAAGGATTTCACTGTAACTTGTTAGGTTGACTGACTCCATATAATGCCTTGATGATGACACTTTTGGTCATGATTGGTCAGTTGTGATGGCTACAGATGCCCAAAGCCTGAAAACCTTGAGCACAGTCTACAGGTAATATTTATGAAGGGATTTCACTGTAACTTTGTAGGATCACTCCAGATGATGCCCAGATGAGAATTTCCCTTTTGGTTGCGATCATTCAACAATGATGGCTGCCCAAGCCCAAAGCCTGAAAACCTTTAGCACAGTCTACTACAGGATGTATTTATGAAGGGATTTCCTTTTAACTTGGTAGGATGCCTCTGTATAATGCCTAGATGAGAACATCCCCTTTCGGTCATGATCTGTCAACCATGATGGTTGCCCAAGCCCGAAACCCAAAAACTTTTAGCGCAGTCTGCAGGTCATATTTAATATGGAGGGATTTCATTGTAACTTTGTAGGATGACCCCGGATGATGCCTAGATGAGAAATTCCCCATTTGGTCGCAGTCTGTCAACCGTGACAACTGCCCAAGCCCAAAACCTTTAGCACAGTCTACAGGTCATATTTATGGAGGGATTTCATTGTAACCTGGTAGGTTGACTTCATATAATGTCTAGATGAGAACATCCCCTTTTGGACATGATTGGGCAACTGTGATGGCTACAGGGGCCTGAAGCCCAAAAACCTTTAGCACAGTTTACAGGTCATATTTATGAAGAGATTTTTTTGTATCTCGGTAGGATGACTCCAAATAATGTCTAGATGAGAACGTCCCCTTTTGGTCGCTTTCATTCAGCCTTGATGGCTGCATGAGCCCAAAAAACTTTAGCATAGTCTGTAGGTCGTATTTATGTAAGGATTTCATTGTAACTTGTTAGGTTGACTCCATATAATGCCGAGGTGATGACATCCCGTTTTGGTTGTGATTGGTCAACTGTGATGGCTAAAGGTGCCCGAAGCCCGAAAACCTTCAGCACAGTCTACAGGTCATATTTTTGAAGGGATTTCATTGTAACTTGGTAGGATCACTCCAGATGATGGCCAAATGAGAATTCCCCTTTTGGTTGCGTTCATTCAACCATGATGGCTGCCCGAGCCTGAAGCCTGAAAACCTTTAGCACAGTCTACAGGTCATATTTATGAAGGGATTTTATTGTAACTTGGTAGGTTGACTTCATATAATGTCTAGATGAGAATGTCCCCATTTGGACACGATGGGGCAACTGTGATGGCTAAAGGGGCCCGAAACCAGAAAACCTTAAGCACAGTCTACAGGTCATATTTATGAAAGGATTTCATTATAGCCTGGTAGGATGACTTCAGATAATGTCTAGATGAGAACGTCCTCTTTTGGTTGTGATGATTCAGCCTTTATGGGTGCCCGAGCCAAAAACCTTTAACATAGTCTATAGGTTGTATCTATGGAAGAATTTCATTGTAACTTGTTAAGTTGATTCCATATAATGCCTAGATGATAACATCCCCTTTTGGTTATAATTGGTCAACTGTGATGGCTACAGGGGCCCGAAGCCCAAAAACCTTGAGCACAGTCTACATGTCATATTTATGATGGGATTTTATTGTAACTTTGTAGGATCTCTCCAGATGATGCCCAGATGAGAATGTCTCCTTTTGGTTCCTACCATTCAAACATGATGGCAGCCTGAGCCCAAAGCCCGAAAACCTTTAGCACAGTCTACAGGTCATATTTATGAAGGGATTTCATTGTAACCTGGTAGGGGTTGACTTCATATAATGTCTAGATGAGAATGGCCCCTTTTGGACATGATTGGGCAGCTGTGATAGCTACAGGGTCCTGAAGCCCAAAAACCTTTAGCACAGTCTACAGGTCATATTTATAAAGGGATTTCATTGTAACTTGGTAGGATGACTCCAAATAATGTCTAGATGAGAACGTCCTCTTTTGGTGGCGGTCATTCAGCCTTGATGGCTGCCCAAGCCCTTGAAACCTTTAGCATAGTCTATAGGTCGTATTTATGGAAGGATTTCATTGTAACTTGTTAGGTTGACTCCATATAATGCATAGATGATGACATCCCCTTTTGGTCATGATTGGTCACTTGTGACGGCTACAGGTGCCCGAAGCCCAAAAACCTTGAGCACAGTCTGCAGGTCATATTTGTGAAGGGATTTCAATGTAACTTTGTACGATCACTCCAGATGATGCCCAAATGAGAATTTCCCTTTTTCAACAATGATGGCTGCCCAAGCCCAAAGCCTGGAAACCTTTAGCACAGTCTACAGATCACACTTATGAAGGGATTTCATTGTAACTTGGTAGGTTGACTTCATATAATGTCTAGATGAGGTCGTCCCCTTTTGGACACGATTGGGCAACTGTGACGGTTACAGGGGCCCGAAACCTGAAAGCCTTTAGCACAGTCTACAGGTCATATTTATGAAGGGATTTCATTGTAACTTGGTAGGATGACTCCAAATAATGTCTAGATGAGAATGTCCCCTTTTGGTTGCAATCATTCAGCCTTGATGGCTGCCCGAGCCCAAAACCCCAAAACCTTTAGCATAGTCTATAGGTCATATTTATGTAAGGACTTAGTTGTAACTTGTTAGGCTGACTCCATATAATGCCTAGATGATGACATCCCCTTTTGGTCGTGATTGGTCAACTGTGACGGCTTACGGGGCCCAAAGCCTGAAAACCTTGAGCACAGTCTACAGGTGATATTTATGAAGGAATTTCATTGTAACTTTGTAGGATCACTCCAGATGATGCCCAGATGACAACATCCCCTTTTGGTTGCAATCATTCAGCCATGATGGCTTCCCGAGCTCAAAACCAAAAAAAACTTTAGTACAGACTGCAGGTCATATTTGTGAAAGGATTTCATTGTAACTTTGTAGAATGACTCAGAATAATGTCGAGATGAGGACGTCCTCTTTTAGTAGCAATCGGTCAAGCATCATGGCTACACAGGCCTGAAGCCCGAAAACCTTTAGCACAGTCTACATTCCATATTTTTTAAGGGATTTTAATGAACTTGATAGGATTACTCGTTTTGGAATAATTTCACTGTAACTTGGTAACTTTCGTTGAGATACGTTAACTGTGAGGGCCATATACATTAACTGTGATGTCATATTAACCCACCCCTCCACCCTTTAGTACAGTGTAAACCTCATATTATTTTGATTAAAAACATAGCATACAGGGAACAGAAATTAACATATTCCCAATTATCACAATTCTTGTCTTATTTCATAATCCTTTCATAAACATTGAACATTATCCATTTCATCAAACACAACACACAGACTGGTTAACCCTTTACCCAACGAATCGTCCGCATCCGCCCGCGTAATATGCAAATTCAGTAGCTGGAAAAATATTATTTTTCGAAAAATTTCAACAAAACCATATCATGTAACCCCTCTTTGGAACGAGCTTGTCAAGCTCGTTCCAAAGAGGGGTCACATGATATGGTTTTGTTGAAATGTTTTGAAAAATTTTAAAAAATGATATTTAAAGAAATAAATTTTAAAATCATCTGTGTTGGGTAAAGTGTTAAACTACGGTGTCATTGGCAATTTCATTTTTATACTTACCAATGCCCCTTCCACGTGTGGGCACTCATACCTCCCCTCTGATTATAACATTTAGCAGGCACTATAGAAAGAATGATGGTTGGCGCCAATTTTGGTACCTTCCTGATTACTGCTCATGCGCAGATAACAAAAGTATGAAGGACCAGATAGGACTTGAATTTTTCAGTTTTGTATGCAAATTTTGGGGATTGGGGAGGGGGGGGGAGGGGTTCAAAATTTGTGTTTTGGCCCTGAATTATATTGAGTTTGCACCAGCTAGTCTGGGCCATTGGTAAGTATAAAAAATATACAAATTACTTTATTTATATAACCATTTGTCTCGGTCACAAGTGAGATAATTTTCGGTATCCACTCCAAAACACTAGATTTTCTTTTTATTATACGCCTTTTATAACAATCTGATAATTCCACTTGTTTCAGTCTTGAATTGATACATGAAAGTAAATGGCTCATGGAATCATTGAAATGTGAAAGTGATTTGATTGATACTCAGAATAGATAGCGTCTTGCAATCTGATTCAGCTGGCGGGTTTCTAGTCCAAACATGGCCTGACAGTCTGTAATATAAGTTTTTGGTTTGGTACATCCTTTGGAAGGATGTACCAAACCAAAAACTTATATTACTGACTTTCAGGCCATGTTTGTGACTAATGGGTTTCATGTATCAATTCAAGGTGAATATGTATTGACTTATTGCTGGAAATGATCTGTATCCACTCAAAAACACTAGATTTACTTTTCATTATACGTTTTTAGAAAAATTGATCATTTCCAGTGATAATTTGACTCGTATTCACCTTGAAGTGATGCTTTGAAAGCCACCATTTTGATTGATACCGTGAAAGTGAAAATTTCTATATGGTCACATTGTGGCATACGATTTCTATCTTTCAGCAATTTCTTCCATAATCTATTGCTTAGTATATAATAAATGAAATTATTGATCAGTACTCTAAAAATAATAACAATAATAATAACAACAATAATAATGATAAATATGGGTTATATACACATGGTGTTTGTAAAAAATCTTTTATCGCGACGAGAGCGTTTTCGGGGGCATATATAGCTACGAGTCGCGCAGCGCCGAGTAGCTATGTAGCCCCCGAAAACGCTCGAGTCGCGATAAAAGATTTTTTACAAACACCATGTGTATATAACCCTTTTATCTACACCCCCCACCTCCCCCACTCCCGTAATAAAACAAGTTTTGATTAACAAATGCAGACCACTAAAAATAATCTAGCCTTCAACCAGATAATCACTAATGTGAAAAATATCTGGTTATTTGTACTTTCCGACGTTTGACGTCACATTTTGAAAAATGTTGAAGAAACTGAATTCCCAGTGACGTTTGAACGTCAGGATAATTAAAGTCTCGAAGGGTGAAATAATCTCATTTGAAAAAGTGTAAGTTACTAATTTTTACTCTTTTCCGTCAAATTTTATTTTTACAATTCAGTAAGTTTAATTAATGGCCTTCTTATTTATTCAATACATTTCGATAAATACGCCCCGTTTTATTTGTTTCGATCCGCGGCAGCGATAATTAGTTATTCAAAGTGTTGAATGAAATAGTACGTCATGCAAATGAAATGGGCGTGAACGTTGTATTCTTGCGATATCACGTGACTTTTATTCTTACTGCAGTAACGATAAAAGATTTTTTATTGACGGCGAGTTTTCGATAACGATAAAAGAAAAAACGTTACTGTTTTTACGTATAAAGTAGATAAAAAAGAAGACAACCAAAAAGCAAGCTAAAATTGAAAACAGACTCAATTTATTGAAGATTAAACTGGACAGTGGCGGCTGAAATGAACAGTCTGAATACAGAATTAAAGGAAATCAGATAAGACAAATAAATGGTAAATTATTCTAACTGGCAAAATGGGAATGGAAAGTAGAAGGGGAGAAACCAATGAAATATTTTTATAACCTCCAGAAAAGACATTATACTTAAAAAATTATCCCCAAGCTTATCAAATGAGATGGAATTGAAACAAAAGATTTAAAAGAAATAATTTTAGAGCAAAAGATCTTTTATGAAAGTCTCGACTGCCTGCCACAAATCCCTCAAAAGACTCTTGAGTGAAGAAATGCTTTAGCTCGACTTGTTGTCAGGTACGAGCTGTTTGGATGGGTTGTGATCCATCGTCCATATGTCAATTAGAAAGTCAGTCGTGGATGAAAAGAATATTTCCAAACCTATATATTTCTTCCCTGAAAAAAATTTTCCGTGGGGCTAGTAAAATAGCCGGTGTCTGTGTGTGTGTCCATGCAGGCAGTGATATGGGACTTATGATTTTTTTTGTTGCCCGGACAGGCATTATGCGCTTACTTCCAGGTTTTGAGCTTACGTACAACTATGAGGTTAATGTCTAAAATATGAGACTTATGAGGCAAGAATCGATTTGTAGTGATTTTTCGGGGTTTATGTTAAGATTTATGGTCGAGTAACGGCTGGGGTTAGCATTGCCCCTTCTTCAGGTTTATCTTGGGGGATCTAACCATGTCTATTCCCCCCACCCCCTCCAAAATTCTGAAGAAATGACTTTTTAGCGGTTGTCCGAACGTTTTAAAATGAAAAATTTTTCCGCAAAAAATAAAGCTCACAACTCCTATTTTCTCGCATGTCCGTGCATCCGTGCGTGCAGGCATCTGCCCCACTTTGGTTTCCAGATGACAATTTGGTATGTAGATATATCAACATAAAATACAGGTCAAGTTCAAATCCGGGTGTGATCCGACAATTTTGCTTTTTCAACTTCAAAAATTCATTTTTTGGAGTTTCCTGATGGTAACTTCAGTTGTATTTGGCCAAATCAAATCAAATTTGGTATGTAGGTGTATCAACATAAAATACAGATCAAGTTCGTATCGGGGTGTGGGCCGACAATCTTTGCCAGAGTTATGTCCCTTTTGTTACTTTAAAAATTCATTTTTTTTTGTTTTGTTTTCCTGATGATAACTTTAGTTGTTGTTGACGGATTCAAATTTGGTATGTCGGTGTATCAACATAAAATAAAGTTTCAGTTTAAATTGGGGTGTGCTCTGACAATTTTTGCCAGAGTTATGTCCCATTTTGACTTTGAAAACTCCAATTTTTAGCTTAACTTGACAAAGTCAGGATAAGCTATTGCCATCACATGTGTGGAAGTCTGTGAGTCTGGAATCTGTTCACATTTTTCTTGGCATGGGATACACCCCATAGTTCTTGTCCGATCATCACAAAATACCTATGTGATGGGGTACATTTCAGTGCCAGGTATGTGCTATGAACTGATTACCGTTTATTTCACCAAACATTCTGCCGATTCTGATTGTTTGAATAGGGCAAAGAAAAAAATCTGTTGTCAACTATTGTACCACTATATTTTGTTGATAAACCACCAAGTACGAAAGCTTAATAGCTCATAAGGACTTAGAATATGCATGTTTATTTATGCTGGGCAAAATAGGGCAAAATAAGCCAAAATATTTGCATTTTTTTGGGGGGGGGGGAGGGGGGAAGAAGATTGTTATTAATGATATTATCACAGGATATTGATCTCTTGTGAAGATTGTGTTTATTCTTGTAAATAGTGTTAATACAGTTTTGTGTATAAAAATAATAGATTCGGCTTTATTAACCAGAAATATACTGAGCTCCCATACTTTGCGTCTCAATTTAATAATGTATATTTGTGTTGTAAACTTGTGTCCTTGCATGGTTTACAGATCAGTAGGCATGTTACATGTCAGAATTTAATGTCCATTTTCAACTTTTTCCCTCTCTTGATGCATTTCTTCAAGGGTGGGTTTTTTTCTCTCTTTATTAACCAGAAATATACTGAGCTCCCATACTTTGCGTCTCAATTTAATGATGTATATTTGTGTTGTAAACTTGTGTCCTTGCATGGTTTACAGATCAGTAGGCATGTTACCTGTCAGAATTTAATGTCCATTTTCAACTTTTTACCTCCCTTGATGCATTTCTTCAAGGGTGCGTTTTTTTCTCTCCAGGAGAGCTCCAGTTGCATCCGTTTGCTGTGTGGAGATCTCCTGAAGATCTCCTGTCTCTCCATTCTCAAATGCAGGTAGAAGCTGGAGAGAAGAGCAATCAATCATGGTCGCAAAAACACATTTGAGTTATTGTGTGATGAGTTCAAAGTCATTTTCGCAACCACCAAAGCATTTATTCAGTATTCATGCGTACAAAAAAAAAAAAAAGAGCAATTAACACAGCACCAATCAGGCGATGTAAATTTATCTTCCGAATCCCTCATAAACAATTTAATAAAGAATTTAAGGAATGTCACCCAAATTCGCCTGTTTGCAACTTCGCTCCTTACCAATAAATACCAAATGCCACCAGGGTTGTAACAATGTGGGTGACCAGGTCACCGTTTCATCATTTTATGAGAGTTTGTTGATGACGAGTGACAAAAATACCTCCATTTTCGTTCTGTTTATCTGCTGTGGAGATCTACAGACACGTTTTTGTAGTGCGACTACCAGATCTCATGGATATCTACTGGAGAGAGCAAACAAATGCACCCCAATATTTACATGTCCTCTACAGTCAATGTTGGAGAGAAACATCAAGGGAGGTAACTGCATTACAAAATAGTGATGAACCGATTAGCAAAACTTCCTATGAACCGATTACTGATTATTTCTCCACTAATTCCAGTGCTGATTCCAATGGTTGGAATAGGACACAGAAAAAAAAAATCTGTTGGTGCCTGTCATACCAGTGAATTTCATTAATAAATCACCTTTTACAAAAGCTTCATAGCACATAAGTTCTCAGATTATGCATGTTTAGTGCTGGACAATATTAGCCAAAATAATATTTGCATTTTTTAGATCATTATTAATGATACAATCACACAATATTGTTCTCTACTGAAGATTATGTTTATTCTGGTAAATAGTGTTAATGCAGTTTTTGTATAAGAATACTTTTCACTTGTCTGTATTAACCAGAAATGTACTGAGCTCACATACTTTGTGTCTTAATTGAACAATAATTTTGTTGTTGTGTGTTGTGAACTTGTGTCCATGTATGGTTTACAGACCGATAGTCATTCGACATGTTGGAATTTAAAGTTCATTTTTCAACTTCTTACCTCCCTGGATGTTTGTCTCCAACATTTACATGTACTCTGCAGTCAACATTGGAGAGAAACGCCAAAGGAGGTAACTGAACTAAAAAATGAACTTGACAAACTGAAAATGTGGTTGTAACAGTCATTCAACATATATGTTGCTTAACAATCATCTGTCATTGAAAAAAGGAGCATTTTTGAGTTTTTCTTCCTCTTTTCCTCTTATAGTGTTATGATGCTTGCATCATGAAATACTGCAAACCACCAGCTGAACTCATTGTATTTATTAGCTCACCTGACTTTCAGTCAGGAGAGCTATAGTGATCACTCACCGTCCGTCGTCCGTCGTCCGTGAACATGGTGTTTGCGTCTCCTTCTCCCAAACTGCTGAACCAATTTAATTGATATTTGAGATGATAGTTTGTTATGACATCGCAATTTGATTTTGTTCAAATCAAGTTGCCTCGCTCATGGGTAGGGACACACCCAAAAAGTGTGCTGAAATCTTAAAAAATCATCTTCTCATGAACCAGCAATGGCAGAGACTTGATATTTGGTGTGCAGCTTCCTTTTGAGGTGTAGACTCAGACTTGTTCAAGAGAAGTTTGTGGGGCTATACTTGGTGTCGTAATGGGAGGGGAAAGAATATTTGCCCCTCCCAAAATTTCTATTTTCCAAACCGAGAGGCAAATTTTGACCAAATTTGATATGAGGGCTTATTGGGTCATAAGGTTTGGTACTTCGAATTTAGGAGCTTTGTCTTACCACTTTGTGATGAGATTTTATTGTCATAAACAACCTCCATGAGGTGGTGATGAGCTCCATTCTGAGATATACAATCAGATGCTTCAGTTTTCCTCTGCCATGAGCTTTGTTGTGAGAATTGCTTGTAAAAAAAAAATAATAAAAAAATTCTGGGCCTGCCAGTTCTGTGCTAGTATTTGCTGGGTGCCTTTCATTTGTGTGCCTGTTTTGCAGCGCATTTTGTTGCTCGGGCCCCAGGTATATATTTATTTTTTCGTTTCTGTTGGTAGAGGACGGATCATTTTGTTCGTAGACTTGCTTTGCTGAACATTGCTTCTGGGCTGCTTTAACACCAGTGGTGTGCGCCAGATGGAGACACAAATGCAAAGTTGCACCTCATTCACTTCCCGGGTCTTCTGTACTCCACAGCTTTGTAAATTCACTGCCTATTGATGTGGCAGGTTCTCTGCTTTTTCTTTCCAGTCATGCCTCCGAAAAGAAAACAGGGTCACCTACAAGATGGCTTATCTGGTAATTTCCAGCCTTCAAACTCAAAACGGACATGTCATCCCACACATACACAGGCATCCATGGATTCGGATCGTCCATCACAGTCACCAGGGTTGACCACCAACGAATCAAACTCAACACAACCAATAGAGGACAGTAGTCATTCACATCCTCCGCTCAGTTCAGTAGATACCATTGTGCCTCAGGACTCCATCAATGTAACAGTTCATATTCCAGCAAAGATTCTTGCTGAACAGTCGTCCAGTTTAAGTATGCAAGCTTCAGATGAGGTGCAGGATGCTCTTCTCAAAATTCGGAACCCAGGTAACACCTCTTCTTTGGTCTGTCAGTCCACAGGGGCTTCTCCACTTACAGTGGGTATCCTACCAGAGCTACCGCTTCCAGCAAATGCAGAGTTCATGTCCACTTCCATACTGCTGGCTGCCAACATCCCTTTCAAACTCCCGGATTAGATTTGGGCCTGGAATACATTAATTTTTCATGATTGCTTCCACAACAGGCCACCCAGGCGGATTCAGTGTATTCCTTATTTGTGGACTTATCTATGGGAGGGCCCACTTTGGTGTGGGTCCCAAAGACCCCCAAGGCACTCTCCTCTTTGAACCAGTGGTTGAGTGCTTTTGTGGTTTTCATGACGTCTACATTGAGAGGAATCCGACTGAGGCTGCCAGACTTTTCAACTATCAGTCAGATATCAGACATTTGGCAGCCATCAGCTTTGTTTGGTTCTTCTATGACCAGCAGTTTTGGTTGCTCAAGCAGCAGCAACCTGACATTTCCTGGGACCACTTCCATTGGGAGTTATACATGAGAGCAGCCCCAGGTGGAAGTGTTCAATGCACTTATAAACCTGTGTAGCATGGACAAGATCGTAACACTGGCAGGAGAGGTTGTTGCCAAATTCCTGCCAGTTCTGCTTCCATGAGGGAGCCAACTTTGAGGGACCTTGTCGGTACTCTCATAGTTTCAAATGTCAGCAAATCCATTCCTTTCAGAAGTATTCCTTTCCCTCCTTGCTGGGCAGTCAGCTTTTCGAGACATCGATACAAGAAGTCTAGGTCGATTTGCACAGTGGTCCCCCCACAACCTGTTACCCCAGTTCAGGTAAGCCAGCCAAGTAATGTGTCAGTGGGGTATGATCCAAAATTGCATCAGTCTCTTGTTCATGGCTTTACATTTGGTTTTCGTCTCGGTATTCAGGGCAATCCACATGTTGGGAAGAAATTCAGAAAGATTCTCACGGGGAGGATTGTTGGTCAATTTTCCAACCCACCCTTTCCCGATCTGGTTTTGTCCGCTGTTGGGCTGGTTCCAAAGAAAACTCCCATGGACTTTAGAATGATACGACTTTTGTCCTATCCCAAAGGCCTCAAAATTACTACCATATTCCAGCTGAAGTTACCTGTCGCTTGGGATGGGGGCGCATTCTGGCAAAAAATGATATAAAATCACCTTTTTGGTTAATCCCCATCCACCCAATGGACCACCATCTTCTGGAATTTAAGTTGCAGGGGGAGTATTTTTATGACAAGTGTCCAAAGGGGCGTTCATCCGCCTGTCAGCTGTTTGAGCTGTTCACGACATCCCTGCACTGGGCAGCTGAAATTCATTTGGGCATTCAGCACATTTTGCATGTTTTAGATGATTTTTTGTTCTTAGCACCAACATCCAAGGCTTGCCATTAATATCTTGCCTGTTTTTTTGGGGCTATGTATGTACTCTGCTCAGGGTACCCATTGCGGGGGACACAATTGTTCAGACCTCTCAGTTTAACATTAAACATTTCTAGGAATTGAGTTGGACACCTGTACAATGTCCGCCCGCTTGCGACCAGAGAAGTTGACGAAGTGTAGTGAAACTATTTGTACATTCTTTACATTCTTGCACTGCTAAAAGATTTCACTGGTGGAACTTAAGAGCCTCATTGGCATCTTCAATTTTACTTACTCTGTTGTAGTGCCTGGACGAGTGTTTCTTCACCATCTCATAAATCTTATAATTGGATTAACATGACCACATCACCAGGTCAAGTTGACTAGCATAGTCAAGGCTGACCTGCTTGTATGGTTGGAGTTTCTCACTAATTATAATGGAAGGACATATTTTTATACTACAACCAATGGCCCAGACTTAGCTGATGCAAACTCAATATTATTAAGGGCCAAACACAAATTTTGAACCCCCCCCCCATCCCCAAAATTTGAATACAATACCGAAAAGTTAAAAGTCTTATCTGACCCTTTACTACTTGCACATGCGCAGTCCTCAGGAAGAGACCGGAATTGGCACCAACATCTTTCTTTGTTTGACCTTAAGTCAGTAAACATCTCAACTGACATTTGTGCTTCAAATCTCTCTTTTGGTGGATGCCAGACACAAATCAATGAAGTATATGGTGGATTCAAGGCAGTAAATGGGTGATGGAAGTGAACAACAGTGGTTTGAGACGTTCAGAGCTGTAACTTTTTAATAACATGAAAATTATTTCATGCTCCCGATTTCGGGTCATACGCCTTGAGGTCATTAGGTTTGTTAATGATTTATCTACTGTTGGTTATGTGTTCCTTCCATGAACTCTCCTGTTAAACTCCTAAGCTTTTTGGCTGTTTTTATTGAATTTTTTTATTAAATTTCTTGGGAGTTTACCGTGTGTTACAGAGTGTTTATTCTGTTTATCCCCATGGTTATGTCCTCATCCTAGGGGTGTTATGTCGTTTTGGTCTTGCATCTTCTATCTGATGTATTGTTTTTTCTTTGTATGAAGATCAAGTTTTGCATCTGGTAGCATTTAAATTGGTTACTGACTTTGGGCCTTTTGGTGTGCCTGTTGTCTTGTTTCCGTTTTTTCTATTAACGTTGTTTACATTTGACAATGCCCTTAACATGTAGTAATTAGTTTTATAATACTTTTAGAATTACTCTAGGATACATTGATTTTTATTCCGGTAGTGTAGCTCAAAATAAATTGGCATTTGTCCACACTTAGGCTCTATCAGGATGCCCTTGGGTGCATGATGTTCCCCTTGGGAAATTAGGCATTTTGAAAAAAAAAAATTTCAAAATTTGTTTTTAGAATTGTTTTGAAATTAATTTGATTGCTATTTTAATGTATCCTTATCATCTATTTTTGATGATGAACTTGTAGGAGTGCTATCGACTCTATTTTTGGATTGTAATTAATTAAGCTTACTGCTCTAAATGCAAGGCAAGGAAGTCTTCCTCGGATTTACAGGCTTGTTGTCTTGCCTGTAGTCGATGCACTCCTATGGATTCTTGTCCTACTTCTGTACATTGGGATGACAGACGTTGGAGATGGGTGTCAAGGTACATTGTTGATGGTGAGGTTCCTATGCCGGAGCTGTCACCGCAGGATAATTCAAGTGGTGTAGAATTTGGTAGAGCGAGCACCTCAAAAACTAAAGCTCACCCAGCTACGCTGGTAAAAGGGAAGAAGCCTGCAAGTTTCTCTTAGGGAAGCTCGGCGAGGTCTGATAGACCGCGAGCAGGAGAGCCCTCTCTAACCCAGCAACATTTGGGGCCAAATGTTGTTTTGAGAAACTTGCCTGAGTAGGAGCTAACGTCCACACTCGCCGCTCAGGATGCTCCGTCCAAACTGCAGCCAGGGTCAGCTACAGTTACGGCTTCTTTCTTAGGCAGATATAGCACACATAGCCACACACTAGCTACCTGATTATGGATATCTAGCAGCCACCTGAAGATGTACCCATTTGTCGGCAGTGAAGTTGGCCCATCTGGTAGCTAGTGATCCGAGGCTTCATTCATTGGGAGGTTCGGAGAAGAGATCTACGTCCGGATCTTCATCCCAGGAGCAGCAAGCCACATAAGTACAGAAGACTGCTGCTCCTCAAGCCTCTGTTACTGACTTGCTGTCATAGATTGCGCAGCTCATCACAGCTTTCTAGCAAGTGCAGCCTTCCGTAGACTCCGGCGGTGAGCTGTCGGACGGTACTGGGTCGGTCTAGTCATCTGTACATTCAGATGCTGTTGACCGAAATTCTGAGCTGAATCAGCCAGATGGTGAAAGGGAGAAAGAGGAGGATTACCCTTGCCTTTCAGAACAACATATGGTAACGAATTTCATTCATCAATACTATTCTGATTTTGTTCCACCTGATCAGCAAGCTGTGTCTGCTAGGCAGAAACCTCTGTCTTCTCTAGTCCTTTCCTTCCCGGGACTATTTTGGCAAGTGTTGGAGACCTTCGGCCACATTAACAATGCCATTTTCAACCTAGCAAGCTCGAATAAGAAGGCGGTTTCTTATCAGCCTCTTCAATAGGCACGTTATTTTAAAATGGTTGGAGAAGATGTTCAGAGAGCTACTCTGCATCTGGATGAGCAGGTTGGGGATTTGGACATATCCTTGTCTACATCATTCAATTTATGCTCGGATGTGATGGAACTTTCTATTTCATCTAATAGAGAGATTCGTGACGCTATGTTATACGCAGATCATATCACCAGGGCTCTGGCACAGCATCTATTGGAAAGGAATTGAGGATGTTAGTTCCTCGCTAAGAGTTCTTTCCAGGGCAGTCATGTATGCCATGTACCTCTCCACCCTTTCAGTGGCAAATTGGAGTTGGTTAGACATGATGCAGCCCTTTGCGTTGTCATCAATTATTGCTGACAGGGTGAAAAGCTCTCTCCGTGTCGCTCCGGTCTCCGGACACACACTGTTTGACGACAGGCTTTCCTTAGTCTATGAACAGGCTACCAAAAAGCTTCCAGTGCACTGATACAGTGATCAATGTCTCAACAACATGCGTCAACTGGCCAGAGTAGGCGAGATCGTTCCATTTCCCAATCATAGAAGGGAGCTCGTTGCGAGGATCTAGGAAACCCTCTTAAAGTTACTCCAGAGGTCATCAGTATAGCGACTAGGAAAAAGGGTGCAAGTCTTATAAAGAATATAAGTTAGACGCCCCTAGGCTGATGGGATGAGGTTCTTTGAGGGAGGGATGTAGTTTTGCCTCCCGCAAGCCATGCAAGTCATACAGGTGATGGTCTAGACCTCTGTAGCTTTCCAGTTAGCGAAAGGTTATCAACCTCGCAAAAAACTGGATGAAAATTACGGAAGATCAGTGGATGAGAATGTAGTCTCAGCTGGCCTGCAGCTATCAGTCCAAGCAAAGCTCTACTTACAAGAAGTACACGTTGGACAAACATTCCAGCAAATTCTTCCAAGGGAGTCTCTGCGGAGGTTCAGGCGGCTCTCCTATCGAAGAAAGCAATAGAGGTCATCTAGAATCAAAAGTTTTTACAAGTCATCTGTTCTCGTCCCGAAGCCAGATGGATAGTGCATAGATAGGCTGAGACAGCTATCTTGTTTGTTGTAAGTCTCTGTTCAGTGAGCTTTCAAGGTCACAACTTACACAGAAATATCTGCCTTCATGGAGATGAAGACTTCTAAGCCATGGCTGGCATTGTAAGTCTCCTTGGTGAGCTTTTAAGGCCACAGATATGAGCCTTTTAATTGTTTTCACGGATAGGAAGACCTTTAGGTGCTTCAGGTAGGCTGAGTTCATTGTTCTATCGGACATGATACCATTATGTTAGAGGAGGTTGTTCTCTTCCTACCAGTATGGTTTGGTGTTAGTTATCTGTGGCGATAAGCCCTATTGATGACACCATATTAACCTAGTTTGATTATTGAGCGTTTCTTCAAACGCCTATACTAAACTCCTCAGGAATATATTTCCTGATATCAGATCAAACGTAAGGAATTCATTTAGGTTTTTATGATCGGAACATTATTTTCATCTCCCTCTTCATTTCTATCCAATCTATTGTTGTGGATTATATTTCCACTCTAGGGATTGGATATTATGTCTATATGGTGTATGATTTGGTCATCACGTCCCCCTCCATCCTTAGGGGCATTATGGAGTTGGTCAGACGTGAGAGAGCCCTGCAGTTCCTATACTATTGATATCTAACACAAAAGCATTACGAGTCGTGCCTGGCTTACTGTTGTTATGATTGCTTTGACTATAAGCTATTGGCTGTATTACTCTTATTGAGAATAGCAGCAGCACTATAGCCTCAATTCTTCTGCGCTGGCCTTACTTACCTAGCGATTCAAGTAATGCAGGTGAGGGGGGGGTGGGGGAGGGGGGTTCGATAGGTATTATTCATAGAGTTTCCTTCATGTAAGCCTCATATGCATTCAAGTATATGCATGCTTTTCATGGCTCCTCGATTGGCAGCTGGATTGTGTTCTAATGGCGACCTCATGTGCACATCCACTATTTAGTTGGTTTATTTCCTGTGGTGGTTTTTTTATAGTCATATATGAGCATATGATTCCTGAACAGTAAATTGCTAGCCTTCGTGTACATTTGTATCACTCGGGTCATGCTGTGGATTAGGCTGTATTCAGATGAGTACATGCAGGATTCTGTTGCTCATATGCATAATGTATATTTATTATGCAGTCGCATTATTGAATAGATTTTATAAAATTCTTGCTCTGCTTTATACAGCTTATAAGAAATAAGAATTTTGGGGCTATTTATATCGGTTATGGAATTGCCAATAGGCCGTCTATGCATACGTTCTCAATGTTTGGCTTCATTATTCGTAGTATATTTTTTCTCCGAGCAGTCATCGGTTGTAACGGACCTAGGGAATAATTAATTATTTGGGCCACGGTCTGTGACGGGTCTGTTAATCATAGCCCATTCCATGTTCTAAATCCAGGTTTCTACCAGAGACGGTACACAGGAGTATTCACATTCTCATATATTTGTATGGTTCAGTTGGAGTTTCATTATTGGAATTGTTTGTACACCTGAATGGGGTCACCTATTGGTTGCCTCAGAAGCGTGTTTACTCTAACAGATACTTTCCATTGGGATTCAATTGGACAAGTGTAAGGTTGTACACTTTTTTTCACCGGTTTTCGACCTATCTACGTATATTCCGGCTCCAGCATATGTTAGAAGCTTGCGCTTTTAATAACCAGGATCGCCATGATAGCCTTAGCTACTGACGTGGCATTAAGCACCAATAAGTAATAATAATTAATAACTGGGTGCCTGTTGGGCGAATATATATTGTTTATTTGGTACTGCTTTTCACTGATTCCAGAACGCTTTCCTCTTTGTTTTGAAGAATATTCCTTCAAAAATGGGGTGGAGGGATTTTCTCTTCATCTCTTCTGGCTTGACAATAAGTGTGTAACTATGAGTGAAGCTGTTTTTATCTGTAGATTATTACTTGAGTAATTATTAGGGCCCCGCCGAGAGGCGGACGCCCTTTTGTGATTGCTCTGTCCGTGCGTCTGTCCACGCATCCGTCCGTCCATCCGTCTGTCCGTAATCTTTCTCTCTTAATAGATAAGGTTTTGATATTTGACATGTGGGTATATTATCTCAAGACGATGTGTCACATACCACGTTTGCCATGCTTTGACGTTGAACTTTGACCTCAAGGTCAAATTATTCCGAATTTGGTGTTCTTTTCTGACAAGTTCGTGTCCGGGCTGTAACTTTTTTTCCTTAATAGATAGGGTTTTGATATTTGGTATGTGGGTAGATTATCTCAAGACGACGTGTCGCGTACTAAGATTGCCATGCTTTGACCTTGAAGTTTGACCTCAAGGTCAAATTATTCCAAATTCGGGGTTCTTTTCTGACAAGTTCGTGTCCAGGCTGTAACTTTTTTCCCTTAATAGATAGGGTTTTGATATTTGGTATGTGGGTAGATATCTCAAGATGATGTGTCGCGTACCACGGTTGCCATGCTTTGACCTTGAAGATTGACCTCAAGGTCAAATTATTCTGAATTTGGGGTTCTTTTCTGACAAGTTCGTGTCCGGGCTGTAACTTTTTTCTCTTAATAGATAGGGCTTTGATATTTGGTATGTGGATAGATTATCTCAAGACGACGTGTCGCGTACCAAGGTTGCCATGTTTTGACCTTGAAATTTGACCTCAAGGTCAAATTATTAAGATTTTTTTTTTTTCTGACAAGTTCGTGTCCGGGCTGTAACTTTTTTCCCTTAATAGATAGGGTTTTGATATTTGGTATGTGGGTAGATTATCTCAAGACGATGTGTCGCATACCACGCTTGCCATGCTTTGACCTTGAAGTTTGACCTCAAGATCAAATTATTCTGAATTCGGGGTTCTTTTCTGACAAGTTCGTGTCCGGGCTGTAACTTTTTTCCCTTAATAGATAGGGTTTTGATATTTGGTATGTGGATTGATTATCTCAAGACGACGTGTCGCGTACCAAGGTTGCATGCTTTGACCTTGAAGTTTGACCTCACTCTCAAATACGCCATCCTCATTTAAGTGGCTTAGTCCGGACTGGCCTTAAAATTGGGGGTTCAGTACACCCAATTAGCATAATCAGTTATGCCAAGAATACGGAATTACTTGGATATGGCTCCTTACTGATGATATATCTTCTCTATTATTGTATAGAGAGATATACATGTAATTCCTTTAAAAATTTAATCTCCTTTTCACCTTGGAATGCAGGCTTAGGAGCTGTATTTGGTCTGCTAATTCTTAAGTCCTAGGCTCTCCACCTTTTTACAATTCAGCTAAGTCTGGGCCATTGGTTGTAGTATAAAAATATGATAAATTTAAAGTAATTTGTATTTTTTTAGCTCACCTGAGCAAAGCTCGAGAGCTTTACTGATCACTTTCCATGCGTAGTCCGTCTGTCGTCCATCGTTAACTTTACATTATCGACTTCTTCTCACAAATTACTCAACCAAATTGAACCAAATCTGGTGTGCATGTTCCCTATCATCTGTCAATTCAAATTTGTTCAAATCAAGTTGACCTGCTGCTTTGTAGGGCCACGCCCAAAAAGTGAGCCTAAGTCTCAAAAAATCTTCTCATGAACCAGCAGTAGCAGAGACTTGATATTAGGTGTGCAGCTTCCTTTTGAGGTGTAGACTCAGATTTGTTCAAGAGAAGTTCTAGGGGCTATATTTGCCATTGTTATGGGAGGGGCAAGAATTATTGCCCCGCCCAAAATTTCTATTTTCCAAACCGAGAGACTGATTTGAAACAAATTTGACATGAGGTTTTATTGGGACATAAGTAGTTAATTTATGGCAAAAAAATTTTTCCTGTTGCCCCATGGGAACCGCAGGAGCCTAAAAATAGAAAAAAATTAAAACGCCAATATCTCCAAAACTACACGGCACTGAAAATTCTTATTTGGTGTGAAGCTTCCTTAGGACCAACAGAATGGAATGGTAAAAAAATTGCTATCAGTTTTATTGTTGGGTACTTTTTTGGGACTTTGAAAAAGTGCAGAGTCCTCATTTTTTAACACTGTGGGTAATGGGAAAAACATTTAAGACTACTTTTCTCCCAAACCACTGCTCCAAAAGCTTTCAAATTTCACATATAACATCTTTGGAAGATTGTTTCACACGTTTATTGAAATCAATTCCCTGGTTGCATATTTGGACTCTCTATGGGAGCCCAAATGTTTAAATTAGCACAGTATGAGGAACTATCAGGGTTACACAGTGTTGCTCGGGCTGAAGAGAGTATTAGCATTACCCCTAGTAGACCTCTTTGAAGACCTATATCGGTGAGAAAACTTTTGGTCATAACTGTTGGTGCCACTCTACACCCCCACCCACACCCCCACCCCCACCCCCACCCCACCCTGGCACTTTTTAAAACCTCACCATTAGATTCCTGGTAAAAAATTACCCCTAGTAGACCCCTTTGAAGACCTATATCAGTGAGAAAAATTTTGGTCATAACTTTTGGTGCTCCTCTACACCCCCACTCCCACCTGAAACTTTTTTAAACCTCACCATTAGATTCCTGATAGAAACATACCCCTAGTAGACCCCTTTGAAGACATATATCGGTAAAATAAATTTTTTAGTCATAACTTTTGGTGTCCCCATACACCCCCAACCCCACCCCCACACACTTTTTTAAACCTGACGATGACCTCCGCCATAAAAAGGTACTCCTAGTAGACCCATTTTGGACACTCGGGGTGGCCCCATATTCATTTCTATAGCGGACAGACAGACGTACATACAGACATTCTAAAATATAGTATAGAAAGATATTCTTTAAAAATCTTCTTCTTCAGATCTACCAATAAGAATCTTTTGATATTTGGTATGCAGCATCCTTGGGGGTAGGGGGGGGGGGGGGGAGGAAGATTCAAGTTTATTCAAACCAAGTCTCTGGGTTCATATTTAGGCTGAAAATTTGGGGTCTGGTTCCGGACCAAAATCTGGAAATTAGTTTTTTGGTTTTTTATGCGTTTTGGTCAATTTTAAGAAGAAAAAAAATTTTAGTCTGAAAATATTTTGTTTGAGACTTTGAAAATTTCCGAACAAAAATAAAAAAAAAATGTTTTTTATGCGTTTATCTCAATTTTGGGACGTAATATTGAGTTTGCACCAGCTTTGTCTGGGCCTTTGATTGGGAAGTATAACAATTATACAAATTACTTTTAATTTATCATTTTTCCTTGACGACCAATGGACACACAGTGATGTGTTGTCTCTCTAGACTGATAGAGTTGCTTCATGTGGCTTTGCTGTGGTGTTAGGTAAATCTTGTTTTTTAGCTCAATTTGACAACATCTAGCTCAGTATGAGCTGTTGGGTTGGGTTGCAATCTGTTGTCTGTCGGTACAACCATCCATATATCCATCTGTACATCTGTATATTCCTCTGTCCTTCCACAATTCCTTTAGCAAACCCAATAGGTTGCATCTCTCACCTGATAGTTCCAAATTTCATAAGTGGATTTGGTGCAATGTCTAGATGGGAGCTATTAAAATTTTCCTAATTTCATTGAAAAACATGACCACTAGTGGCCATTTTAGATTTAATTCCATTAGCACACCCTACAGTATATTGCGTCCTTCCACAATTCATTTAGCACACCCTACAGGTTGCAGCTCTCACCTGATAGTTCCAAATTTCATAAGTGGATTTGTTGCAATGTCTAGATGGGAGCTATTGAAATTTTCCAAATTTCATTGAAAAACATGGCCACTAGTGGCCATCTTAGATTTAATTTCATTAGCACACCCTACAGGATGCATCTCTCATCCAATCTTTTTCAAATTTCATATGTACCTTTGGGTTGCTGTCCATCCACAATTCCTTTAGCACACTCTACAGGCTGCAGCTCTCACCCATTAGTCCCAAATTTCATAAGTGGATTTGGTGCAATGTCTAAATGGGAGCTGTTGACTTTTTTCACATTTAATTGAAAAACATGGCCACTGGTGGCCATCTTGGATTTAATTCCATTAGCACACCCTACAGGATGCATCTCTCACCTGATCTTTTCAAATTTCATATGTAGCTTTGGTATGATGTCCAGCTATCTGACTTTTCTGAATTTTGTTGAAAAACATGGCTGCCAAGCAGCCATCTTGGATTTGGTACATAAATTGTCAGCAATTCTAATGGCACACCCAACAGGATTTATTTCTACACCAATTAGTTCCAAATTTCATATATGGCTTTAGGGAATGTCTAGATGGGAGCTATTGAATTTTTCTGAATTTCGTTGAAAAACATCTTTGATTTGGCATATAAATTGTCAACAATTCCATTGGCACGTCCTACAGGCCACATCTCTCTCCTGATCTTTTTCAAATTTCATATGTAGTTTTGGTGTGATGTCAACATAGGAGCTATCAAATTTTTCTCAATATACAGTGTTTGTAGATTCTACATTGGCAGAAAGCAAAATATGGAATTTATTGATACTGTATATACCATATTTTCGGTCACTAATAACTGTTATTATCCCTTCTCCTACCCTCCCCCCCCCCTCCACCCCAAGGGAGGGATATAGCAAAGACCTCTGTCTGTCTGCCCATCCATCTGTTCATCCGTTTGCCTGCTCATCAATCCAGACCTTGTTTATAGCATAACTTGTACAATAGTTAACAGATTTCAATTCTTTTTGGTATATGTCTCTATAGCAACAATGTTTATGGCAAGTTCGATGATCACCAATATCTCTTTAAAATTATGGTAGTTATGGCCCTTTGTTATAAAAATATCCTGTAAATCTTGATTATGGCATAACCTGGGACAAAATGTCAGCTTCAAGTTCGAGGACCAGCGATATCTGATTAAAATTATGGGAGTTATTGCTCTTTAATAATAAAAAATATCGTGTAATGCTTGTTTATGGTATATCTTTAACAATGAAAAGCAGATTTAAATTCTTTTCAGTGCATGTCTACCTCAACAATGTCTTCAACAAGCTTGATGCCCACCATTATTCAATGAAAATTGTTGGAGTTACTGACCAAAGCATTATCTCCTGGTCGCGAACCAATATCCAAAAATGATTTGCACACTGCAATACAAAGTTTTTCTAAGATTTCAGCTTGTATGACTGTCAGACATGCTCTTTAATCGCTAAGATTGCTATTACGGAACCATCAACGCAAGGACAAGTGATGGGGTTATCCCACAAAGGCATGTTACACTTTCTATGTCACCATGTTCAGTGACTCAATAATTCAAACATTGTTTTTTCATACCATAACACCTCTAGAAACAATTTGCGATGTACACATGCACAGTTGTTGTATTTATGTTGGATTTTCCTGAACGTGATCAGCATGTTCAGGAAAATCCAGTATAAATACAACTGCTCATATGTACAGTGCAAACTGTGCTCTGAAACAAATGAGTGACACTGGTTGATTCGAGGGAATGAGTAAATCGAGGTAAGCAAACTTACTGTCTTATTAGTTGTCAGTGATGTGAACCCATAAAAAAGAATGTATGTTGAACTGCATTATAATGCTGCAGTCAGTGTTAAGCCCATCAAATTTGCTACAAAAAACTTACGAAAGGGGAAATTTCTCTGAATTGTGAGGGCAGCACCAGCCATGAATTTAAGCGCCAGTGATGAAGAAATGTGCACAGCAGGGTATTTCAGACAAAAACAAAATGAAATGGGTTGGATTACAATAAACTGAAAATTAACTAACCTTGGTCCAAAACTGCGAATCAGTTTATACCAATTGATAATCAATATTCTTGGTGGGGGAGAAGACCGCAAATCAAAATTTTGGAAACAAAATATACCCTGGATAATGAAGTGTTACATGTATCTGAAATATACTATTAAATAAAAGTAGGTGATATCCAAACTGATGTTGATATTTTCAGAAAATGGTATTGGATACGCATGATTGGACACGTCAGTATTTTACCAAGTTTAGTGTGGATCATGAATGTCACTGGCCCACGAAAACTTTGTGCAGGTTTTTTGCACGAGTGCCTCGTTAATGTTTGTGGGGTACATTTTGAAATTTTCATATGTACTGAGGTCTCATCATTCCCTTCTTGGTATAAACTTTTTGATCAATAGTTTCTGGTCGAAAGGTAACTTTTGATGTAAGCGAAGACGGACGCGTGACAAATATTTACGTGCCATTGGCATGTTGGAAGCTGGCAACAGACTGCAGTGGCTCAAATTCTGAACCTTACTCAATCGGTGATTAGCAGGTTGTGGTCACGCTACCGTCCGACAGCAATGTTGATGACTGATGTCAGTCAGGTCATCCAAGGGCGACAACTGCTAACCAGTATTATTTCATCCGAACCACAGCATTACGTAACCGCCATCAAAGTGCCTCAGAAATTGGACAGCAGCTGCACGGAGTGACAGATGTTCAAGTCAGTGGTCAGACTATCCAAAATCTCCTACACATCTGGAATTTGTACGCTCGGCGACCTCCAATAATTCCATGTTTGATTGGACGTCACTTCATAGCAAGGCATAATTGGTGTGGAGCACGACATCGCCGGGAGAACCGTCGGCGGAGCAGCGTCATGTTTGCCGATGAATAGAGGTTCACTCAGGTGAAACAGAGTGTGGTGGCGGTGAAACGAAGGATACCATGACGTAATCGTTAGGCAGCACAATCATCTTGGTGGTGGATTGTCAAGGTCACTGATTCATCTTCCAAGATGACAATGCAAGAGCACACAGGACGCGTGTCGCTACGGAGCTCCTCCAGGAGCAGAACATCACTGCATTGCCTTGGTCAGCACTAAGTCCAGACATTTCACCAGTCGAGCACATCTGGGATATGCTAGGTAGGCATGCACGACAATGCCAACAGCTTCCTACCAATGTCCAGGAACTCGCCATTGCACTGTAGGAAGAATGGAATAACGTCAGTCAAGCTGATATTGGACGTTTGGTGAGGAGTATGCCATTTCAGATCCTCACTTGTCTCGCGAACCGAAGAGGATTTACAAGGTATTGAGGTCTTGGACTGAATGTGGTAAATTCTCTGACTGACCGTCCATGTCTTCTACAGCTCACTGCGTGGAATGTGTGCTTGTCACTTGTCAGACACCCAACTATCACTGAAATCATTCACCAGATGTCACAGTGCAATGCCTCAACTGTCTTTTTGTTGAAAATATAAATATATTTCTTCATATAGCTGTTTTATCAAATATCCCCTACTTTGTGGAATAGTATATTAACAGAGATATCGTTTTAACCAGTACCCAGTTTACTGGATGTAGATGTTTTGATATGTGCCAAATTTGATTTGAAACTAGAGTAGAACCCTGTCAATTGAATAGCTACTTTGAAAATTATTCAATTAACATGTGTATTCATTTAACAGCCTTACTGGGATATGGTCACTTGACTGTATTCTGGAGATAAACTGAGCATTTATTCTAGTATATCTTGTTTGTCAGAGCTCATTAATTCTATTATATCTTGTTTAGCAGAGCTCATAGAGCTGTCAAACAAGATATAATAGAATAAGTCCTTGTATCAGATGTACTGAGGCCAAATAGATTTATAACAAGGGAAATTCAGTGATTTGTCAAGGTAATTTCTTGATATATTACAAGATATTTTTTATTCACTTAACCCCCTGCACACTGATGTCGAAATATCTAAAGTTTAGGGTGCAAATATTCCCCATAATGCAACTGGGAATTTAATCTTGTGTGACAGAGCTCAATGATCTCTGTCAAACAAGATTGAATTGGTTAAATTCCCAATTGCATTATGAATTGGGAATTTAACCAATTCAATCTTGTGTGACAGAGCTCAATGAGCTCTGTCAAACAAGATTGAATTGGTTAAATTCCCAATTGCATTATGGGAAAAATGGCTACTTCAAATCTGGATATTTTGACATCAGTGTGCAGGGGGTTAATAGGAGTTTACTGTAGAGCATATATACAGTTAACAGGTTAAATTTGTACAGAAGGTATGGTAAATGATTTGGTGTTTAAAAATTGTATTTGGTTACCAGGGCTTTTTTCAATTGAGAGATGTACAATTAATTAAGCTCCACTGAATCACCAAATTTTGTGAAGCGTTAAATTCTTTCATTGTATCTGCTGAAGAAACCAAATAACTTTGAACAAATTTCTGGTGTATCACAAAACATTTTTTTATTAGCTCAACTTTGACGAAGTCAAATTTGAGCTATTGTCATGGCCCGTCGTCCGTCTGTCCATCTGGCCGTCTGTCCGTCTGTCCGTACGTCAACAATTGGCTATGGCTCGGGCTAGAGGTCGTATTTATGAACCGATCTTTACGAAACTTCTTGTGTACCTTTGTTATGACCCTGGGACGGGAACGAGTGTTTTTAGGTGTGGTCCGAAATTCAAGATGGCTGCCAGCGGCCATTTTGTACCGATGATGCAAAAATCAGTTTTTTGTACAGAACTTGTGTATGAAAGTTCTGATTTGAATAAAGTTTTGTATAAATGTTTAGTACCATGGGATACATCACATATAATACGGGTTTTTTTCTCGTGCGTAAATTATGCAAATTAGACTGACTTTGATTTATTTAGTGTTACTTTCAGAGCTGTAAGTGCCAAGCTGCTATGGCTCGGGCTAGAGGCCGTATTTATGAACCAATCTTTACGAAACTTCTTGGGTACCTTTGTTATGACCGTGGGACGAGAACGAGTGTTTTTGGGTGCAGTCCCAAATTCCAGATGGCTGCCAGCAGCCATTTTGTACCGACGATGCCGAAATCTGTTTTTTGTACAGAACTTCCATATGAAAGCTCTGATTTGAATAATTTTTTGTATGAATGTTTAGTACCATGGGATACATTACATATATTACAGGTTTTTTTCTTGTGCGTAAATTATGCAAATTAGGCTAACTTTGATTTATTTAGTGTTACTTTCAGCACTGTGAGTGCAAATCCCAATACGGCTCGGGCTAGAGGCCGTATTTATGAACCGATCTTCACGAAACTTCTTGGGTACATTTGTTATCACTGTGGGACGAGAAGGCGTGTTTTTGGGTCCAGTCTGAAATTCAAGATGGCCGCTAGCAGCCATTTTGTTCAAAATTAAGTGCAATAAGATTTTTGCGCAGAACTTCCAAATGAAAGATCTGATTTGAATAAATTTTTGTATGAATGTTTAGTACCATGGGATACATTACATATAATACAGAGTTTTTCTCGTGAATAAATTATGCAAATTAGGGGTCCGGGTGGTACTTAGAAAATTTTGGACCAAAATCCGGAAATTAGTTTTTTGGTTTTTTATGCGTTTTGGTCAATTTTAAGACAAAAAAAAAAAAAAATTTTTTACACTGAAAATTTGGGGTCCGGGTGGGACTTAGAAAATTTTGGACCAAAATCCGGAAATTAGTTTTTTGTGTTTTGATGCATTTTGGTCAATTTTAAGAAGAAGAAGAAAAAATTTTAGTCTGAAAATATTTTGTTTGGGACTGAAAATTTCCACACAAAAATAATAATCTACAATGATTGGTCTTAATCTGTAGTCCATTACAGTCACCTTGTAATTCTTTTATTATTGTTGACTGGGCCAAAACAAATACTAATTCCTGTCATATTCATTATTCAGTTGTCTTGGTCACAGCAAGTACTAATTCCTGTCATATCCAAGTTGAGCTACAGAGTCATTGACTCTTTCATTTAATTAATAATCATTTTATTTAGGTGCAATTATTAATAAATCAAATTTGTACTAAACATAACAATAATTGGCTTGGTCTTTGAAAATGTTTTGCAGTTAGCAAGTTAATCCCTTTAACAAAGTACAGTTTAAACATTTAAATGGAAAGGTTGATGTAGTTTTTGTTTTAACTGTACCAGTAGTTGTTTTATGCAGTATTTTCAGTGATAGAAGACAGCAAAATCAAAGTTTCTAACCTTCCACCTGGAGCAACAAAAGATCTTGTGTTGAATTTTTTTGAACATCGAAGAAGTTCTGGTGGTGGAGATATTCATGACATTGTCTACAATCCTACAGCACACACAGCAATTATAACTTTTGTAGATCCATTGGGTAAGCTGTTTTGATTGGAAATTCAGTTATGAGGTTAACCCTTTACCCAACGAATCGCCCACATCCGCCCTCGTAATATGCAAATTCAGCAGCTGAAAAAATATTATTTTTCGAAAAATTTCAACAAAACCATATCATGTGAACCCTCTTTGGAATGAGCTCGTCGAACTCGTTCCAAAGAGGGGTCACATGATATGGTTTTGTTGAAATTTTTTGAAAAAATTTAAAAAATGATATTTCAAATAATAAATTTTGAAATTGAGTTGGGTAAAGGGTTAAATAGAATATCTATAATGAGCATGAAATATCTGAACTGAATTGTGGTTCTCTGAGGCACAGATCGATTAGAGCTGAAACGGTTAAAGGGTTTTCTTGATCGATTACTCACATGGGTAGACCTCGGTTAACTGGTCAAGCATTTGCCCTTATAGGTAGCTGAATAATTGCTGTAGCGTTGATGATTTATAGCATTAACCCTTTACCCAATGTAAAGGACAAAATTGGTCAGCTCTACGTCCAAAAATCTAAATTCAGATTTTATTGTGTTTTCAATTTTTGTCTCAAAAACATAGCTTGTGATCCCTCATTGGAAGAAGCTCGTTGAGGTTGTTCCATTGAGGGATCATAAGTTATGTTTTTGAGAGAAAAATTTAAAATTTTTTAGTAATTCAAGAATCTATTCTGCAAGTGTTGTCTGCTACCCACATTGGTTAAAGGTTAATTTAAGCATAACCAGTTCCAGCTGTTGATACAGTATAATGATCATGCAAGTGAACAAGTTTGTCATCACGTAACTTGCCAGCTTTACTCTGTCTCATATAATTGATGTGAATCAGTGTGACAATGTTTGCATGTTTTGGAGCAATTTTGTTCCTTTGTTAACTCAGAATATACAGTAATTCAAAATTAACGGTTAATTGATCAATTACTTTCTTATCAACCTTCCTTACAATTGTTTACTACAGGCTTACACTACAGTGGAAGACCCTAACTCGGAAAATATACTGTCTATTTTTATACACCCCGCAAACAAAGTTTGGGGGGGGGGGGGGGGGGGGGTATATAGGAATCACTCTGTCCATCCATCTGTCTGTCTGTCCATCCTTATAAGCGCAACTCCTCCTAAACTGTTTGAAGAATTTTCATGAAACTTTACACAATGGAAGAACTCCATATGAAGATGTGCATGAAGCAATATAATTCCGTTCTGACAGGCGTGGGGGTATCACTTTGTGAGCTTGCTCACAGTACCTCTAGTGATCTTTTCCAAGGGATTTGGGAAAGAAAAGTGGTGCAAAAGCACCAAGAAAAAATAAGCCAAAACTGGGTCGAGTGCTATGGGCACTATAGGGGACGCTCTTCTCCAAGTTCTTATCCACGGCTTCTGGTAAACCAGGCAGGCAGTAACTAATGAATCATTCTTTTTTCGTCCACTCACGTGGCTGGACATCCATTTGCCTTCAGATACAGTGATAATTCAACTCATTGATAATGGTTAACTGTGATTGGAATTATGGATCTTAGGATCGTATAATAACAGGACTGTGTTTTATGTATTCTCGTTATTATTTTCAACCACATTTTTTTCATTTTATTTTATTTATTCTCCATGTTCGCACGCGACTTTCGCGTACTATGCGGTTCGGACCTAAATATTTCAGTTGATAAATTTATGTTATCCTTTTGGATGTTATTATTATTATTGGAGTTAGGTGTCAATGGGGGGGGGGGGGGGAGGGGGGGCTGTATGAACAGGATTTCTCCTCTCTGTTGAGGGCCGAATTTCTGTTTTTTTGGATACCTACATTCACATCTGATCCTTGGGTGTTAGATGTTGTTTGGTCCAGGCTGCAAATTTCCTTCCGGAGGCACCCCACTCTGTGGAGAGTGCCTCTTCCAACACAAGTTCCTTCAGACTTTTTCATGTCGGAAGTTTTTGATCACGGAGATAGACATTCTCCTGTCAAAGGGGGTGATCTAGATCGTCAAGAACATTCATTCAGTGGGATTTTATTCCCACCTGTTCTTGGTGCCGAAGATGGATGGCCGACTCCGTCTGGGTATCGATCTGAGTATCCTGAACCAGTCTATCATTGCTCCTAAGTTCAGCATGGAGACTTTCAGGTCGGTTCGCTGCTCCATTCACCAGGGAGTTTTTGCTTCCAGCATCAATCTGCGAGACGCTTACTTTCACATTCCAATTCATTGGACACCGTGAAAGTATGTCAGGTTTGCTTTTCTGGGGCGAGTTTTCCCATTCAAGGCCATGCCTTTTGGCCTCAACCTGGCTCCTTGGGCCTTCACCTGACTGATGTCGCATGTGATAGCCTTCCATCGCACACAGTCCAGGGTGACTTCTTCGGCATATCTAGATGATATCCTCCAGAGGCCTTCCAGTGCTGTCTTTCTGGAGTCAGATGTTGACACACTGTTGAGCCTACTCAATTCGCTATGGTTCCGAGTCAACGAGTAGAAGTTGGACATGGTCCCTTCTCAGTCGTTTTTCTCTGGTGATGGACTTCCGTACTCGGCTGAATACAGTGGTGGTTCCCCGGCAAGGGCTGTGATTCTCTCAGCTTTTGCCCTGACTCTGTCCCAGTCCACGTCCGCGACAGCTCAGAGTATTCTCTGACTGCTCGGTCTCTGCGGTTCGGTGACGGATCTCATTCCTCAAGGTCGGCTGCATGTCGGACCTCTCCTACACTTTCTGCTCAGTCGTTGGAGGCCAAATGTCGATCCTCTGGATCTGGTGCTTCAGTTACCAGAATCTTTTCATCATCACCTTCTTCCCTGGAGGGATGTTCATTGGATTATGCAGGGAGTTCCTTTGGACTTACCCACGCCTGATCGTGTTCTGATGGCAGACGCCAGCAATTGCGGATGGGGTGTGACGTTGGGTCCTCTAGGTCTTTCCCTTCATGGGGCATGGGACCAGGATCAAGCAGCTCTTCACATCAACCAGAAGGAGCTTCTTGCTCTTCTTCTGAGTTTCTGGCAGTGGATCCCCCACCTTTCGAATCGCCAGGTCCTTCTGTTCGGCAATTCGACAGTGGTTGCTTACATTCGGAACCAGGGTGGCACAACTCTTTCCCATGTACAAATTGCCTCGGGATCTACTACTGCTTGCTCTGGATGTCAATGCCGGAGTGGTGGTTCGTCACATTCCCTGTTGTCTGAACTACCTAGCCGACTCCCTCTCCCGATGGGGTAGGGTCTTTTCCACTGAGTGAATGCTCCACAGGGCTGTGTTCCAGTTGCTTTGCGATCTCTGGGGTCGGCCCACATCGATCTCTTTGCGACTCATTGGAACCATCAGGTGGACACTTTTGTGTCCCCATGACCAGATCCTCTGGCTTTCGCGGTGGATGCTCTGTCAGTCGATTGGAACGGTCTTGTTGGGTACGCCTTCCCACCGGTTCCGATTCTGCCTCAGGTTCATGCCAAGATATCATATTGCAATTGTCGAATCATTTTGATCGCTCCCCCTGTTGCCTCAGCGGGTGTCGATCAATCAGGTCCGCTCTCTGTTGGCGGCAGTTCTGGCACGTCTCCCTCTATGAGGCGACCTTCTTTGCCAAGGTCATTCGAGGAGGTTTCACGTCGACCCGTCTTCATTGTGCCTTCACGTATATCTTTTGTCAGGTCTTGTCTCCTCCATAGAGGTTTTTTGAGGCAAGCAGTGGAGTGCATTTCTTCTTCAAGGAGGCACTCCACTGGTTTAGCCTATACGGCTAAGTGGAAGGTCTTCTGTCGATGGTGTGCCAATCACTCTGTTGATTATTCCAATCCTTTGATTTCACAGATTGCAGAGTTTCTGGTATATCTGTTTGATTCTCGGGGTCTCCAGTCCGTTACCTTCAAAGGGAACAGGTCTATGCTTTCGGAGACCTTTTCGTATGTGGGTGAGCGTCGTATCGGCACTACTCCATACCTCTCCAAGCTTGTTCGGCACTTTTCCTTGAAAAGGCCTAGAACTTTGCAGCTTACCACAAGATGGAATCTTTCTTGGGTGCTGCTTGCTTGGGGGGAGGATATGAGTTTTCTCACATACAAAATGGCTTTTCTGATGGCTTTTGCCTCAGCCAGACAGGTTAGTGAACTTCACGCCCTCTCGGTTGACCCGGCCTTTTTCAGGAGCTCTCCCAACAGTGTTACGTTTACCACTGATTGCTCCTTTCTGGCCAAGAATCAGATACCAGAAATGACTCCACCTCTTATCTGTATCAGGGCACTTCCATCCCCTGAGGGTAACCGCCCTTTGCTCTGTCCGGTTCGTACAATTCTCATTTATCTCAATCGGATGCAGTTCATTAGGAAAGGCAGGAAACGATTTTTTCTGTCTTTTATTCATGGTCGACAGAAGATATCTCCTCAATCTTTTTCTCGGTGGATTTGTCTTGCTATTCGCGCGGCTTACGCTCATCTAGCAAATGGGCGATTGTTTTACCAATCGTATTTCTGCCCACAAGGTGTGTACATTATCTACCTCAGGTTTATGCTTACCCCGTCAAGTGATCGGATGTTATGCAAGTAGCCTACTGGAGAAATGCTTCTACTTCTCCACTTTCTATCTGCGTCAGTTGCAGGAGCCATAAGGCTTCTTACAAGGTCAGTTCCAGCTCTATGCTGTTACTGTCCTTTCTGTCTGTGCATCGCACAGAACCATACACCTCATCTCTAATTGTCTTTTACTAATGTTTGTGATGCTATGATTTGATAGGCCTAGGGACCTCTTCCTCTGTCCGTGGTTCCAGTGCAATTGGGTTATGTGGGGGTGGTTATGTGATTCCCTCCATCCTATTGTCTATTCAGCCTGTAGTAAACAATTGTAAGGTAGGTTGATAAGAAATTTAAATTTTATAGTAAATTCTTTATTATTATACCTACCACAATTGTTTACATGGAAGCCCTCTCGTCTTCTTATTCGTTTAAGAAACCTTCCTCCCCACTAATCACATAACTCCATTGTTGGCGGATTCAAAAGAATGATTCATTAGTTACTGCCTGTGCACTGGTTTACCGGAAGCCGTGGATATGTACTTGGAGAAGAGCGTCCCCTACTGGATGCATGCCCGTAGCACTCAACCCAGTTTTGGCTTATTTTTTCTTGGTGCATTTGCAAAACTCTTTGGGAAAGATCAAAATAGAGAGTATATTTTCCGAGTTAGAATCTTCCACTATTGTGCAAGCCTGTAGTAAACAATTGTGGTAAGTATAATAAGAAAGGAAATTTACTTTAAAATTTAAATATTTTTATACTGTACCAATGACCCAGACATAGCTGCTGGTGCTAACTCTTAAAATATAGGGCCAAACACAAATTTTGCCCCCCAATCCCCAAAATTTGCATCTAAAACCAAAGAAAACATGTCCTGAAAGGCCCTCCACACTTCGCCTCTACTGCGCATGTGCAGTGTCAAGAACGTTCCGAAATTGGCGCCATTAATCATTCTAAGTTTGGCCCTTCATCAGTTAACATCTGACTGATCTTTGTGCTTGTAAATCTCAGTTTAAATGATGCCAGACACATAAATATTAGTGAAATGGTGATTCTAAGGAGGATAGAGAAGGAGGAGAGGAAAAAATGTGTGACAGAATATTATCAGGGCTGTAACTTCAAATTTTTTAATGAAATTATGTTAAGTTACCTATTTTCGAGGCAGCAGCCATTTTGTTGTCATTCTTATTATTTAGTTACACTGTTTTTTAAGTGTTTTCCTCTCTCCCTGTCCTTTAAGTCCCCCCTTGCTATTCTCCCATGCTTTTGGCATAGTTTTTATAATTGTTATTACTAAATTTTCTTGGGAGTTTTAGCTGAATAACAGAATGAATTCTGTTCTTTTCCCCATGTTTACGTCTTCACCTACGGGTGTTTAGGCGTTGTGTTCTGCATCTACCATCTGATGTTCTGCAGTTTCTTCCCTGGAAGTCTCTGTTTTGCATCAGATAGTGTATTTTTGGTAACTGATTTTGGGCCTGGGTACCTGGAGTCTTATTTTAGTGTTTTTACACTCATTGTTTACATTTACAACAGCCCTCTGTGTGAGGGGGGGATTTCTGGAAAATAATATCTTCATGTTATTTTAATCATAACTAGATACATTATTATTGTTCGTAAGTGTTGAATAAATTGTTTAAAATATTTTGAAAATTTTTGTCCACACTTAGGCTTGGGATCCATTGGGGCTCAACGTTACTTTTCAGAAACTTGGGCTTTTCTGAAAAAATATTTTTTCAAAATATTTTGATTTCAATTATTTTTTCTATATTAATGGATCATATTATTATTATGTATTTTGATTGCCAGGGGTTAGTGCGAGTACCAGGACTTGTTTTCTTTTCACATTGAAAGGATATTGTTCAATTGTAATAAGAGGAAGTCTTCCTCTGACTTTATAATCATTCTATATGTGGTCAGTGTACTCGCATTAACTCCTGTTCTGTATCGTATGATTTCGATGACAATATGGGAAGCGTATGTCACGGTATGTTATTGGGAAATTGGACACTTCGGTCCTTTCCCCGCAGGGTCACTCTACTTTATCAATTTCTATTTCAGACGATCAAGATTAGGGTGATATATCTGTGATGTCTTCCAACAGTGTGCCTCCGTCGTCACAATTAATGAAGGGCTAGCGGAAAAGTGCTCATGTAAATACGCCAATTGCCTAAGAGGACCCTAGTAGGTTCGACGGCCTTTGACGTCCGCTAGCTCGCCCGGTGTAGCGTCCATTCACCGAATGGTTCGGCAGCCGGGTTCGTCCGTTGCGGTCTAGAAGGAATTTTGGGGTGATGCGAGCACTATAAATCAACCTAATGCACACCCAGTGACGGCGGATCGGAGGGAGAACGGAGGAAGCCTTTTAGTCCGGTTCATAGCTCGTTCCGGTCCATCCGGACGGCAAGCGAGAGAGGCCCCTCTCTCGTTCAACAACATCTGGCCCCAGATGTTGTGGTACAAATGTTTCGCATTCGCAGCGTACGTCCGTCGCTCGGGATGCTCCGACATATAGTCAGTCCGGAGTAGACTGTCAATAAGGCTTCCTCATTCTCATAGTTGCGCACACGACCGCTCTTGGCTACGTGACCACGGATATCCAGTCAGCTTCGCCAGTCAGAGAATCATCGGCGACCAGGTCACACCAGGTCACACCATCCGGTAGCCAGGGACACGTGGCCTGCAGACTCCGGACGTTCGCATAGGAAGTGTGCGGGAGTCAACGTACACGGAGCTTCCGGCGGCAATGCATCGTAAGACCGCTACTGCACAGGCCTCGGGAACGGACGTGCTTTCCTAATAGCACAGTTTATCGCAGCATCCCAGCATCAACTGAATCTGTCGCATATTTTTTATCCGACGATGCTGGGTCGGGACGCTCCGCAGTAGCGGGTACGGACGTCCGAAAATTTCATCCGGTCCGACGGGATACCGAAAGGGATTTGGAGGATTTCGAGCTTTCCCTTTCGGAACAACATATGCTGTTGTGTATGTCATCTGACTTGGTCTTCTACAGCTTCTTTCGTCGGACCAGAATGCTGCGATGCCGGATAAGAAACTGATAGCGTCGGTGAACTTAGAAATTTTTGGTTCGGTTCAGGGACATCGTCTCTCAGTTCCGACATAGTCCAATAATGTCACACAAACTTTAGAATTATTGAACGACGCTATATATATTATTATTATATGCTTGCTATAACCAAGCATTTCTGGTTTCTTGTTCGCAAAGTTACGGAGATATCTTTCAAAAGTGTGCCTCTGCCGTCATAGTTAATGAAGAGCTAGCAGCAATAAGTGCTCATGGAATATGTCTATCGCCTACGAAGTGACATTCGCTAGCTCACCCGGTGTAGCGTACATTCATCGAATGGTTCGGCTGCCGGGTTCGTCCGTTGCGGTCTAGGAAGGAGATTTGGGTGATGCGAGCACTTTAATTACTTTAGTACTCACCCAGTGACGGCAGATTGAGGACAGATCGGAGGAAGCCTGTTAGTCCGGTTCCTGGCTTGTCCAGGTCCGTCCGGGCTGTGAGCGAGGTCCCTCTCTCGTCCAACAACATAGGGGACCGCATGTTGTGGTTCAGATATTTTACATTTGGAGCATATGTCAGTCGGTCGGGACACTCCGTTATATTGACAGTCCGAGAGACTGTCCTTAATGCTTCCTCATCCTCACAGCAGGACACACGACCGCACATTGGCTACGTGACCTCGAGTATCCGATCAGTTTCATCATTCAGTGATTCCACGGCGAATAGGTCGCGCCATCCGGTAGCCAAGGGACATGAGGCCTATACATTCCGTTCGCTCGCATATTGGTAGTATGCACGGGGTAACGATCATGGAGCTTCCAGCGGCAATGCATTGTAGGACCGCTTCTCCTCAGGCCTCAGTGACGGACATGCTATCCGAGTTAGCACAGTTGTTTCGCAGCATCCCAGCAATTGACAGTTTCTTGGTCGAATCAGGAATTATCCGACGGCGCTGGGTCGGTGCGGTCCGCGGTTTCATCAGGTACGGACGACCGAATGCTTTATAGGGTCCGACAGGATGGCGAAAGGGATTCGAAAGATTTCGAGTTTTCCCTTTAGTAGTATCGGAAGCTGCCTTTCATATCTTCTGGCATTATCTTCCAGTGATTGTTATTTCGGACTTCATTGCTGCGATCTTGGATAAGAGACTTATAGCGTCATTGGACTCGGATTTTTCGATCGGTTCAGGGACATTGTCCCTGACTTACCGATGCAGTCCAATAATGTCATTACAACATGTGTTTTATTTTTCGACGCTATATATGCATACAAGCCTGCTACCAAGCATGATACTTTAGTTTCTTGTCCGCGTAGCTCATTTCTGCCGTTTTATCATTTATACGAATAGTTTATTTTGGCAGAGCAGGGCATACCGAGAGTTCATATGCGTCTAGACGGTGTGGTTAAAGACTGGAAATATTCTTTTTCGCCGTTTATGTCTTTTCCAACTTCAATGTTGGAAACGACATGATGTATAGTAGACTTAACTTAGACGCTTTATCATACGTAATCCGCCTTACTGAGGCGTTATCATTACGTCTTCAAGAAAAGATTTACGGGATATTATTCTCAATGTAATTTCTTTTGAGGGCAGTAGTTTGTTCACGTATAACTCCGCCCTTCAGTGGCTGATTGGAGTTGGTTAGACGTGACGCAGCCCCAGCTACATCCACACGCATGGATAGTAAGGTTAAGAACTCTCTCAGAGTCGCTTCGTTCTTGGAGGAGCTTCTCTTCGACGGCAACTTTTCGGCAATCCATGAATTGCTCGATTTACACGTTCTCTTGTCTATCTAGTGTTACAAGAGATTCAGACTGGGGCAAACATTCGGTGGTTGACTCAGAGAGTGCCACCGCAGTTGCCGGACCCGAGTGTTGCTGTTATGACGGTTGCCAGTCAAACAGATTGGGATATAATACTGATCCCAACGGATTCGAAGTGCCAGGGTCTTTGGGTTCCGCAGTCTCTTAGCAACCAATTTTCTTCCGCGGAATAATGTTTTTTAGGCTTGCTTTATGTCATTGCATGAACACTATTCAGGAACGCATGCCCAAATCCTGTCCGTTAATTCGACAGTAGTGGCGTATCTCCGGAACCAGGGAGGCACTCTTTCGTTTCCGTTATTCAATTTAATGGAAAGAATCCGTCTGTTGGTTATAGTACACCAAGTTCTGTTTTGGTCCGTCATATTCCGGGTCGTCTGATTGTTTTACCGGACTCCCGTTCACTTAGGGGTCGCTTGTTGCTGTCAGAATGGACTCTCAACAAACAAGTATTCAATCAGATTTGCTATCTATGGGAGCGCCCAATGATGATTTATTTACGACACAGCTTGCTAATCAATTGCAGACGTATGTGTTGGCTTGTCCAGATCTCTGAGCTAATGTTGTTAACGCTCTATTGATCTATAGGATGGCATGATAGGATACGCGTATCCTCCGGCGCTGTTGTTTCAGCAGGTATTGCTAAGATAAACAACCACAATACATTTCTGTTGATAGCATCTCTATCTTCACAGAGATCATGGGTAATTTACTCTCTTGTCTACTGTGGGTCTTAACGTGAAATCTTCCTCAATGTGAGGATCTTTTTTCACTGGGTAAATCGTGTCATCTTTATCACAACCCGCAAGGTCGCAACCTTCATGTATTCCGTTGTGTGGTCCGTATTGCATTGTAAGCATTGTACTGGACGAGCTTTGGACGCGATTTCTTACTATAGGAGATCCTCTTCTTCGCTATTCTATGCGGCTAAAGTGGAGGCTCTTCCGTCGTTGGTGTAGGGATCATTATGTTCATATTGTTGATCCCTCCATACTACTCATTGCAATTTTTTAGTATACTTGTTTCACAAGATCTACTGCAGCCTGTTTTTATTAAGGTTATAGGTTTATGTTACCTCATACCTATGCACTCTAGGATAGTTACAATTGAGTCTTATGTCTCTTTATCTAAGTCAGTTAGTTACTTTTTGATAAATAGACTTAGAATCTTTAGATTAAATTCCTATATGGATTTTAACTTCGGTTCTTATTTAGCTAAGTAATCATTTGAGCCTCTGGAAACAGTAGTTTTCAAATTCTGACCTTTTAGACAGTAATTCTGTTGGTTTCTCTTTTACTGTAGAGTCAGTGAGTTTCATGCACTATCGATGGATGATTTTCACTTTCGTAGTTTCGGAATCACTATTCCGTTACTATTTAGGTTGGATTTTTGCATAAGAGTTAGGCTCCTAATATCCGGATCCTATTGTTATTAAGGTCCTTCCGTCTTCGTATGGGCATAGGCCTTTACTCTTTCCGGGTAGTGTTTATGTATTTATAAACAGATATCTGTTTATTACTATTGGCGTAAGCTTCTTCTGGCTTTGATGCCTAGTAGAAGGACGTTACGCTCCATTCTATTGTTAATGGATTCTATTAACTATCAGTACTGCTTATGGTATATCATTGACTTAGCAGTTGTGCTTAAGATTTCGGCTCATGAAGTAAGAGTTCTTCTACATCTTGGGCTTACATTAATAGTGTCGCTATTATAGATTTTTGAAGGCTGCTCATTGCGCTCAGCCATCCACATTCATGAATTTTTATCTCAGAAATATCGAGTCTATTTCTGGAGGCCTCTATTGTTAGGTCTATTATCTACTGCTCAGAATGTCATTCACTTAACAGTTGCTACTATAGCTAGGTAGGCTGTCTGTTTCGGCAATGTCTCCGTTCTGCTGCCCTCTTCGCTCTGGGCTATTTGACCCAGGGCAAGAAAAAGGGGGGGGGGGGGGGGGGGGGTGTTCCCTTGGGTCACCTGTTTTACTATGAAAACAAGGGGATACCTCCTCCGGAGTTAATAATTCTGAGCTGTTATTGGGATGGTTGTTTAGTGAGAAGTTTAGGTTTTTAAAATTCATTCAAGTCTTAGTTTTTAAAGTATAGCTTTTGATTATTGCATATGTCAACGGACATGATTATGCAATCCTCAGACACTTTTAGGAGTATAGGAGTCTCTATTCTCTAGACTTACTTTATTTATTGGCTTACTTTAAAAATTATTAGTATAAGGATTATATTGGATATTAATAGAGTACATGGATGTATGAAGCTCAATTTTGGAAGGTGTTGTATCTTTCTAATTTATCATAAATAAGAAAGATACATGTAAGGCCTATTACTTCTTTTTCCCTACAGGGGATGACTCTATTTTATATTATTGAGCGTATTCCATTTTGCTCTATGTCCTTGGCCCTCCAGCCTTTTTACTATTCAGCTATGTCTGGGTCATTGGTACAGTATAAAAATGTTAAAAAATTTATAGTAATTTCTATATTTTTTATACTTACCAATGACCCAGATGGGGAACTCTTGCCTCCCCGCTGAGTACATAGCGCTTACCAGGCACTGGTTTTTAGAATGATTAATGGCGCCAATTTTGGAACGTCCTTGACACTGCGCATGTGCAGTAGAGGCGAAGTGTGGAGGGCCTTTCAGGACATCTTTTCTTTGGTTTTAGATGCAAATTTTGGGGATTGGGGGGCAAAATTTGTGTTTGGCCCTATATTTTAAGAGTTAGCACCAGCAGCTATGTCTGGGTCATTGGTAAGTATAAAAAATATAGAAATTACTATAAATTTTTTAACTTTTTGATCGATCAAGACTTTGATCATTGGTTAATCGATTAATCGCTTAACCGTTTCAACTCTTAAGATTGATTCAGAAATTTCATATCATGCCATTAGATATTTGAGGTTATTTTTTCCCCTGTACATTTTGTTGCAGGACTATAAAAATGATGATGTCGGTGTGTCTGTTCATCTGTCTGCACATCAGCATTTTGGGTACCTTCATGATGTATATACACAGAACGTCATGATCTGTGAATGCGTTCGTCAATACAGCATGAGTGACTGTGCGAAAGTACAGAATGAGAGGCACAGCCTCAAGTTATATCCTTCCATGAAGCATGAGTGATGTATTGACAAATGCATTCACACATTGTGGCATTCTGTTTATTACATGTCTCTATGACATAGAATCCATTAATTTAAAAATTTGGTCTTATTTGTTGAATTAGACAGTTCTGACATCTGCTTGAAACAAAAACAAAAAGTATGATTGGCAAACACGTGTGACAGATCGATACATAAGCAGATGAATATAAATGAAAATTGTGTCCAAATATGTTTTTTATTCATATTTTTAAGAAGCTAGCTGCCATTATCTGAGAGATATTCACTTCAAAGTCAGAACTTGAGTGTTATAAAATCATTCCCTTTTTATAGAATAAGTTTAACTTCGTGGAACAAAAACATTTTCTAGCTGACATTTGATTTATTGGCTGTCACCACAGTCTCTGAATTGATCTAGTTCAGGATGTGATGTTTTGATTGGTTGATTATGAAAATGGGCGGAGTTTAATTATTTTGATGGATCCATAACATCAGGTGAAAAATAGTCTCGTCAATTAAAAATCTGTATGGAACACATGTTCTATACGGATTTGTAAATTTGAAAGTGGAGGAAAATTAATATGCATGTAATAAATGGTAATATGCAATATATATGAACTTGCCTTGTTACCAGGGGGAGTACTTAGATAATAAAAAAGTATACTAAATCTGATAATAAACTGCAGTGGGATGGGCATAGCTATCTTCACCTGTTGCTACCTGAGAAAGACACAAGTCAGTATTTTTTAATATTAGGTCACACCCATTGTTGGGCAGTGTATTTCTGTGAAAACCACAGTTAAACTGCCACCTTATGAGTTGTCAGCATGACATGTAATTAATGTTAACATCCTGTGATGCGGCATATTTTTAGAGTAAACTCCCAAGCATCACGGCAGATTTGATAAAGTTATATGTGATATTTTTTGAAGAATATATACTACTCAAAGTTTGCTAAGCACCAAATATTTGACACCTCATTGTGAAATTTGCTGGTGACATATTTGCGATATTTTTGGTGGATATGATTGAGGAATGTTTTGAGATGGTCCCCAGTGTTTACATTAGCTGTCTTGACAAGCAGACTTTTCGTGACAGTCATGGAAAGCATGTACCCCGTGATTTTTCGGGATGTTTTCGTCATGTGTAGGGTATTCAATCTTCATTTCAACACAAACCCTTGTGATTTAATGATTGAATATGGCAAATGCAAATGTAAGAAGACATTTGTCAGAAACAGAAATGTGGCGGGCTGTAGGGATGGTGGAGCAAGGGGCTACCCTTCGTCAGGTTGGTGAAACTCTTGGTGTGCACCATACGGTGATCAGAACCTGGACAAGATTTCAGCAGTATGGCACACCAGTAAGACGGCATGGTGGTGGCAGAGACAGGGCAACATCTGCAGCTGAAGACTGGTTTTTGATCAGTCAGACCTTTGGGAACCGCTTTGCCACAGCAACCCAGCTTCACGGTGACCTTCAGAATGCATCCGGGGTAAATGTTTCGACGCAGGCTATCCGGGCAAGGTTGCATGAAGGTGGTCTCCGATCGAGAAGACCATGTATTCGCATTCATCTGTCCCAGAACCACTGCCAGGCACGATATGAATGGGCCATGGACCGCATTGGATGGACCAGAGGAGATTGGCAACCTGTTCTTTTTACAGATGAGTCAAGGTACTGCTTAGACCACACAAATAGGCGCTCTAGGGTATGGAGAAGACCAGGAGAATGATTCCATGCAACCAACATTGCTGAGCATGACTGCTATGGTGGCGGATCAAACATGGTCTGGGGCGGCATCAGCAGGGATGGACGTACAGAGCTCTATGTCCTTGAATGTGGTACATTGACTGCACAAAAGTATATTGATGAGAGCCTGGATGTCCACGTCAGATTGTATGCAGGAGCAGTGGGTGATAGATTCATTCTGATGGACGATAATGCCCATCCTCATGTTTCCCATGCTGTCGGGGAGTACCGGCAGAGGGAGAGAATTGAGCGTATGGACTGGCCAACAAGATCCCCTGACCTCTGTCCAATGGAACATGTCTGGAATGAGGTGCAGCTTGCAATTTCAGCCCATCCAGTCCAGCCAAGAAGTGTTTGGGAGCTTGGTGCCATGCTGGTCCAAGAATGGAACAAAATCCCACAAAGGACCACCATGAACCTGATTGGGAGCATGAGAAGGCGTTGTCAAGCTGTAATTAACAGTAATAGGTCTCATACTCGATATTGAACCCATACCAGTTCGCTCCGTCAACATTTTGGCAAATTTGAAAAATTTTCTCTTTTCCCAATAATATCCATTTTCCATGGTTATCGTATTCAAAAGCTAAAAAATAATGTCAAACACAAATAAAATCTTAATTTCTGTGCTTAAATCATTAAAGATATAATTAAATAAAAAATATATACACTTTTCATTACAATATTTCAACCAAAACGTAAAACAGGTAGTTGGATATACTTGGTGCTTAGCAAACTTTGAGTAGTATATATAGATAAAATTGAAGCAGTTGCATCCTCACAGATCTGCCTTTAATTGCCATTAATTGAAATTGCTGCATTTGAAAGCTTGGCCAATATATATATATAAATTGCTTTCGTATTTACGACATATTTGAGGAATTTATATATCTAATTCTGCTGGGAGATGGCTAATCAGTTGGTGATTAATAGCTAGCAGCTAAATGATTAGAAAATTTCCACGCTGTTTCAACACTACTTATCCTTTTACCCAATGAATCAGCCACATCTGCTCATGTAACATGCAAATGGTACTGTTGAAAAAAATTCAACAAAACCATATCAAGTGACACCTCATTGAAATGATCTTGGCAAGCTCATTCCAATTTTTTATATTGTGTGCACTGGGTAAAGGGTTAATTTCATGGTTTCTCTTTCTTTACAGTTGCTGTGAGAGTCCTTCAAAAGGCGGGTCCTATCATGCTGCAGGAAAATCTACTGTCAATTACTCATTATGAAGATGAAGAAACCAACAGCTCAAATGAATCAATGGTGTCGGCTTCTGATGAAATATCTCCTGATAGTCATGTATCTGAGTTGACTATAGAAGTGAAAGGAATCAGTGAAAACACAACAGATGATACACTGTTGTACTATTTTGAGAACCCCAAAAGATCAGGTGGTGATGAAGTCGTTGAGCAAAAAATTGATAGAGAAAACCTAACTGCTTATTTTACATTTGGAAGTGAAGAAGGTGGGTGTAACTGATTAATATTTGTCAAGGCTGATACAGTTTTTATAGCATTGTGATCACAAAAGGGTTTTTTTTCTCAATCATATCCACTAATCTCCATACAGCTGGATTGTTGGAATGTCTGTGAAAAAGCCATCACAAGGCAGTCTCCTTCCCCCATCCTAAGATGGTGTCAAGTCAGTCAGTGCTGTAACACCTTCCATTGATGATATTTGATGTCATGAAAGCTGTTACGCTATGACTGTAGCCACAGCTTTCATGTCACCAAACGTCTTGCAGGCTTGATGATTTGAGGTGAACGGCCATTTGGATCAGGTGATCAGGTGGTGGTGACCTAAACTGAACACAGGAATGAGAATCGGATCATGCCAAATTGTCGCCGGGTCATGCAAAATTTTCGCCAATTTTGGATGACCTAGTACAAATCAATGGTGGAATGATGTTGGGCATCAACCAATCATCAGCTGCTTAGGTGTTTTCCTCTGCCTGAAGTACAGCTGCTATGTTTGCCAATTATTGGCCAACAGAGCATCTATACTTAAGGCAGATGCAAACACCTCTGTTGATGATCATTTTAAACTGTTGACCATCTTAACTCTTATAAGCCGGGGAAATCAGAATTAATTTATTGAACATTACATACTACAAAAACTTTCGCTAAAGCAGGTGCTTCTAGTCAAGTGTTGTCAGCCTGATCACAAGGTACTTTTTTCAGGACTTTGAAAAAGTACTGAGTCCGCACTTTTTAACACCGTTGGCAGTGGGAAAAACATTAAAAAATCTTCTTCTCCAGATCCAGCAGGCAGAATCTTTTGATATTTGGTATGCAACATTGTGGGGTGGTTCTGATTCAAGTTTGTTCAAATCAGCCCCCTGGATTCACATTTGGGCTCAGTATAGGAGCCCGAATTCGAACTTAGTGCATTTCAGGCAAATTTAAAAAAAAATCTTCTCCAGATTCAGCAGGCAGAATCTTTTGATATTTGGTATGCAACATTGTGGGGTGGATCTGATTCAAGTTTGTACAAATCAGCCCCCTGGGTTCATATTTGGGCTCAGTATAGGAGCCCGAATTCGAACTTAGTGCATTTCAGGCAAATTTCTTTAAAAATCTTCTTCTCAAGATCCAACAGGCAGAATCTTTTGATATGTGGTATGCAACATTGTGGGGTGGTTCTGATTCAAGTTTGTTCAAATCGGCCCCCTGGATTCACATTTGGGCTCAGTATAGAAGCCCGAATTCGAACTTAGTGCATTTCAGGCAAATTTTTTTAAAAATCTTCTTCTCCAGATCCAGCAGGCAGAATCTTTTGATATTTGGTATGTAACATTGTGGGGTGGATCTGATTCAAGTTTGTTCAAATTGGCCCCCTGAATTCATATTTGGGCTCACTATAGAAGCTAGAATTCAAACTTAGTGCATTTCAGGCAAATTTCTTAAAAAATCTTCTTCTCAAGATCCAGCAGGCAGAATCTTTTGATATTTGGTATGCAACATTGTGGGGTAGATCTGATTCGAGTTTGTTCAAATCGGCCCCCTGGGTTCATATTTGGGCTCAGCATAGGTGCCCAAATTTGAACTTAGTGCATTTCAGGCAAATTTCTTTAAAAATCTTCTTCTCAAGATCCAGCAGGCAGAATCTTCTGACATTTGGTATGCAACATTGTGGGGTAGATCTGATTCAAGTTTGTTCAAATCGGCCCCCCCCTGGGTTCATATCTGGGCTCAGTATAGGAGCCCAAATTTGAACTTAGTGCATTTCAGGCAAATTTCTTTAAAAATCTTCTTCTCAAGATCCAGCAGGCAGAATCTTTTGATATTGGGTATGCAGCATGCTTAGGGTGGTGAGATTCAAGTTTGTTCAAGGCAAGTCCCTGGGCTCATATTTGGGCTCACTGTGGTAGCCCGAATTATAACTTAGTTCAAAATGAGGAATTTTTTAAAAAATCTTCTTCTTCAGATCCAGCAGTCAGAATGTTTTGATATTTGGTATACAGCATCCTTAGGGGGGTGAGATTCAAGTTTGTTCAAGCCATGTCCCTAGGTCCATATTTGGGCTCACTGTGGGAGCTTGAATTGTAACTTAGTTCGAAATGAGGAATTTTCTTTAAAAATCTTCTTCTTCCGATCCAGCAGTCAGAATGTTTTGATAGGTGGTGTGTAGCATCCTTGGGGGGGGGGGGGGGGGGGGGGGGGGAGATTCTAGTTTGTAAAAGCCAAGTCCCTGAGTCAATATTTTGGCTCCCTGTGGGAGCCCGAATTATAACTTAGTCAATATGAGGAATTTTTCTTTAAAAATTTTCTTCTTCAGATTCAGCAGTCAGAATGTTTTGATATTTGGCATGCAGCATACTTAGGGGGTGAGATTCAAGTTTGTTCAAGCCAATTCTCTGGGTTCATATTTGGGCTCACTGTGGGAGCCTGAATGATAACTTAGTTCAAAATAAGGAATTTTCTTTAACAATCTTCGTCTTCAGATTCAGCAGATGAATGCTTTTGATATTTGGTATGCAGCATCCTTGGGGGGAGGGGGTAAGATTCAAGTTTGTTCAAGCCATGTCCCTAGTTCCATAAAATTTGTCTCTCATGACTTCATTCCTTTGTAGTGTTGATGAACCATGTCTAACTGAATGTGACCCCAAATACTTCTTTGAACCATTTTGGCCGGTGAGCGATTAAGGCTCCTTGGGGCCTCTTGTTATTAAAAATTATTTCATGTTCCCTAATTTCGGGACATGGGCCTGATGTTATCATTCTTGCTATGAAATTGCCACTGTTTGTTAAGTGTTTCCTCCCTCTCCTTCCTTGATACCTCCCTGTTAAGCTCCCATACTTTTTGGACCTTTTTTGAAATTTTTTGGTTGAAAATTTCATGGGAGTTTAACTTGGTTACAGAATGTTTATTCTGTATATCCCCATAGTTACGTCCTCACCCTTTGGGTGTTTAGACGTTTTGGGTCTTGCATCTACCATCGGATGTATCGCAGTTTCTTCTGATGAAGATTCTGTCTTACATCAGACAGTTTAAAAAATTAAAGTTATTGACCCCGGGCCATGTTGTTCAGTGACTGGAGTCTTGTTTCCGGTTTTTATAGCATTTTGTTTACATTGACAACGGTTACTTTCTGTAAGTAATTTCCTAGTCATTATGATGTTAGGTCTTTAGTCAGATACATTATGTACTCCGGAAGTGTAGCATTAATTTTTTAGAATCATGTAAAAAATTTTGTCCACACTTAGGCTTTTTGGGGATCCATTTGGGCTCATCGTTCCCTTTGGGAACTTGGGCTCATATAAAAAATTTTCGAAAATATTTTTATGAATTATTTTTCGAACTTTTTGCATTGGATTGTGTTATTATGTATCTTTGTCATATTATGAAGAGGGTTAATGCGAGAACTATGGACTTGTAATTTTTGGCATAATGAAAGAATATTGCTCAAATTGTAAGTCGAGGAAATCTTCCTCCGACTCTCATGTATATTGTGTTTGCTGTAGTCAATGTTCTCGCTCTAACACTTGTTCTGTTTGTGCCAATTGGGATGACAAACGTTGGAGACGTGTGTCACGATATGTTGTTAGTGATGAGAGATCCATGCCTCCTCTCTCACCACACGGTCACTCTAGTATGTCAGTTTCTTTTTCAGAACAAGAACATGGTGATGTATCGGTGATACCGTCAGGAAGTCTGCTACTGTTGTCGCAATCTAACACAGAGCTAGCGGCAAAAGTGCTCAAGGAAATTACACAATGGCCTAGATCACTGATCATGGGATTTACACCCTTGTTGCCAGCTAGTTTGACCGGTGCTTCTTTCACTCAGAATATGGGTGTCATGACACCGGGTAAGTCTGTAGCGGTCGAGGAAAGGAAAAAGGGTGTTGCAAGCACTATAATATTGGAACATGCTCACCCTGCGACGACTGATCAGAGGAAGCCAGTTTGTTCTGTGGTCGGCTCGTCCAGGTCCTCCCGGACCGCGAGCGAGAGAGGTCCCTCTTTCTTACAACAACATCCGGTCCCAGAAGTTGTTGTTCAGAGCGATCGTCAGTCGGAGCATACGTCCATGCCTCCTGTCCGGAACGCTCCTTCAAATAAGCTGCCAGGGTTGGCTAGTCTATCGGCTTCCAGTTCTTCTTCGAAGCACACACGACTGGCCTTTGGCTAGATACAGCCTGCATCACCGACGAAGGATTCAAGAAAGTCACGCCATCCAAATGCCAAGGAAACGAGGCCTCATGATTTGGGACGTCCGCATAAGAGGAGTATGTCAGATATGCCGTCCCGGGGAGCATCCAGTGGCTGAGCTACAAGGAACTGCTGCTCCAAAGGCCTCAAGTACGGACTTGCTGTCGCAGCTAATCGCAGCATCCAGCAAACCACAGTACATCCTACGATGTTACCGATGTTGAACTGTCGGATGAAGCTGCGTTGGTACATTCCTCTGCACGTTCAGATAGGGATGACCGAGACTCAAATCTGGTCCAGTCGGATGGTGAAAGGGAATTGAGTGAATTAGAATTTTCCATTTCGCAGCAACACAAGATTGCGATGAATTTTATTCAGTAATACCTTCCAGATGTTGTTCCTCTGGATCAGAATGCTGCGACAAAGAATAAAAAACTGCTAGCATCATTGGACTCCCGATTTTTTTGGCCGGGTCAGGGAAGGTGCACCAGTTTACCCGGTTCAGTCCAGTAATGTGTCTCAGACTTTTGAACTGATAAATGACGCTATACTCAATCTATCCTTGGGACCGAGGAGAAGCAGTTTTTTTTATCTACACTTGCTCTAGATCTGCCGTTTATCAATAATAGAAATAAATTTAAAACGCAGGTCAGGGTATATGAGAGTTCCTCTGCGTTTGGACGAACAGGCTGAGGACTTGGATTTGTCCTTGCCCTCGTCTTTCTCTATTCACTCGGATACAATGGATACAACGTTATACTCCAATAGAGCGAATCTAGAAGCTTTATCTTAAGCAGATCACCTTACTAGAGTGTTAGCACAATGTCTCAGTGGAGAAGAATTCGAGGATGTTCGTACCTCATTAAGAGTTGTTTCTATGGCTATAGCTTATTCCATGTATAACTCTGCCTTATCAGTGGCTAATTTAGAGTTAGTAGGACATGATGCAGCCCTAGTAGCGACTCAGGTAGGGGACGTGGGTCTGGCTGAGACTACCAGTCGGACGTCCCCAGGTCGGCGGGCCGAGGCACTGCATGGGGAGGACGTAGTTTCTCTTCCTGTAGGCCTCATAGTTCCAGGAGGTGATGGTCAGGATCTCTATTGTGGTCCTGTTGGCGGAAGACTGTCAAGGTTTCTGATAAATTGGATTCCAATTACAGAAGACCTCTGGGTCAGAGGGGTTATCTCAGAAGGCCTAAGGCTATCATTCCAAGAGAAACCTCCTTTAACACGAAGTCTGCGCTGGACTCGGCTTCAGACCAACCCTCAAAAATGAGATTCCCTTCTATCAGAGGTAAAATCTCTTTTGGAGAAGGACGCAATAGAGGTTGTTGAAAACCAGGATTCACTGGGTTTTTAACTTAACTTGACAAAGTCAAGATAAGCTATTGCCATCACTCGTGCGGAAGTCTGTTAGTCTGTTCACATTTTCCTTTAGCACAGGCCACACCCCATAGTTCTTGTCTGATTGTCACGAAATTTCATATGCAGGTTTGGGGGTCATGTCTAGATGAGAATGTCCCCTTTTGGTCGCAATCAGTCAACCGGTATGGCTGCCCAAGCCCAAAACCTGAAAACCATTAGCACAGTCTACAGGTCGTATTTATGAAGGGATTTCATTTTAACTTGGTAGGATCATTCGGTAATGATCTGTCAAACGTGATGGCTGCCCAAGCCCGAAACCCAAAAACTTTTAGCACAGTCTGCAGGTCATATTTAATATGGAGGGATTTCATTGTAACTTGGTAGGATGACTCCGTATCATGTCTAGATGAGAACTTCCCCACCTGCACTACTGCAGGCTGAAGGTATTAAAAGGTTGTTAAAATCCAATTAAAAAAATCCCATTAAAATCCCTTTAAAATCCCATTAAGTGCACCCATTAAATTCCATTAAAAGGAACATAGTTAAGTGGTATTCATTTTCAAGAAATTAATGGCCAATGCCATTAAATAAGTGTTAAACATTTTAAGGGTTCTCCACTTCTTTAATAACCATTAAATACCATTTTAATTGTCATAATTTTATTAATATTTAATAGCCATTAATTGTTATTTAACGGCCCCCTGTAAAAATATTTTTATGTGTCTTTTAATGACATAAAACATTTGATGGTCATTAATTTCCATTAAAAGGAACATGTTTAATGGCAAAATTAATAGCTGTTAAAGTTATCACTTGTTTTATTGGATAAAATTAACAGCCATTAAAAATAAGACCAGTTTAATGGATAAAATTAATGGCTATTAAAATTAACATTAGTTTCAATGGATAAATTAATAGCAATTAAAAATAACACCAGTTTCAATAGCACTTAATAATTATAATGCAGCAGTTTCTCAGATCAGGTCTTTTAACTATTATTAAATTGTTAATGGTAATTAAAATTAAAATTATGGCACACACAAGTTTACCCTGAAATGGAACAGCATTCTAACGCGTTTGAAAAAGAGATCCATATTGGGGCCAGCTTGCTGCCCTCCCCTCTGTGGCATTTCTGCATGGTTGGAATTTTTTATCACTTTTTCTTTCAACTGGTGGGTGTATTACTACTAAATCGAGGTGGGGGTAAATTTTCCACCAGATAAATATTTCCAATTTTTCAAATAGTAACAAAAAGAACTAGCTAATAATGTTGAGCTCATGGACTAGTGTGAAAAATCTGATTTTGCAACAGGCACTTTGTTTTCAGAAACTTGTAAATAATCTTCAAGTGGAATATCCACCCAACTGTGATTTAATGGTAATCAACCATCCTTGCATGAACCGTACATACATTTCATTACTACATTTATTTATGGGGTGCATTTGTTCTTTTTACTACGAATATCTTTCAACATTAACACTATTTTTGTTTTGAAGAAGAACAAGGTTATATTAATATAATGATATGTAACATGTTAACTTTCAACCCCCCCCCCCCCCCCTAAAAAAAAACACTCCGATTTTCACTCAATGTGAGTTTCAAGCCCTCCCCCCCCCCCCCCCCCCCCCCCACCCCCCAGATTATCAGATTATTATCCGTTGATATGATACCACAATAACCCTGTTTTATAGAGACAACACCGACTCACCTTATCCCCACGATAGCATCTTCCCTGAAAATTCTCTCCAGCTGGAGGTCGGCCGGTACCTCTATTTTAATCACCCACAACTCACACATTAAAACCTACGAGATCTAAAAAAATCTTATATATTTGGTCGGTGCTCATTTATGTTTTTGGTCGGTACTTATTGATTTTTGGTCGGTAATTAGCACTTTTGGAACGGTTTTGGTCTGTAATTAGTAGGACCCATCACACCAAGAAAAATCCCTGCCATCGCTTTTATTCAGCCATCACTATTATTTGGCACTTCAGAGTACAGCACAGGGATCGAGAGCGTTGGACCCAGAGGCTGTACCAACCCCAAAAATTATATTACTGACCCGACCTGACACCCCCGGCTCCTCATTATATGGAGGCTGAAACGTTCCGGGCCGAAACATCCCAGTACCTAAATTAACAAAAACCTATTCAAGTGTTGTATCTGACAGTTAGTAGGTTCATTTTCAACCGGTTGATGCCGTTTTCACCTGATTCCTATTGATATCCCAACAAATTCCCAATTTTCGAGAAAAACAATATTCAGCACTGGTACGAAATGCATGCGACACTTTCGTCATTTCTGTAGTGGTTTTTAACTTCGTGCTCGCTTAAATTAGACAAGTTCCTTCAAATTTCGACATGCATCAGAAAACAAACCATTCATGGTTTCAACAGCTTGACTGCTCAGATTGTCCATACCGGATTATTTCTTTCTGTTTTTCAAAATCTGTCAGTTTTAAACGTGCCGATGACTAAGTGCATTTTTGGCAATCGCGCGTCTAAACGGTTTTCGTCGCTTGGGTTGTGTTGAGTTGAGACAGACATACCCAAGGCAAGCGTACATGTCAACTCGTACACACAATTAGACAATTCGCACCCTTCTTCGACTGATGATTCATTACCCAAGAGTACAATAGGCCCTACCTGTGAATGAGCCATTGTGTCACATGCATCCCAGTGAAACACAACAAGAGCTGGACTTTCGTCCGGTGCAATACCCCCACGTGGTGTACCGCCTAGTGTGGGCATACCTGTGATGAACAAATATTATTTATGAATATTCTCGTATGGACTGATGACGAATGCACAGATGGATCCAGTATACCCCCCCAGCCCCCCCCCCCACCCCCAGTTTATTCGAAAATTTTCACCAATTTCTAAGTCAAAAGGTATGGTAAATTGTTTGGTGTTTGGAAGTTTTATGCAATGAGGCAGAAGCCTTTGTCATAGGCAAACTGCATGCCATATTTCACTGAAATCCAATAACCCCAACCCAGTGTACCCCCCCCCCCCCCATTTTCTTCGAAAGTTTTCAACAATTACCAATAATTTCTAAGTCAAAAGGTATAGTAAATTGTTTGGTGTTTGGAAGTTTTATGCAATGAGACAGAAGCCTTTGTCATAGGCAAACTGCAGGCCATATTTCACTGAAATCCGATAACCCATACCTGAGATACAGGCTGAACAGACAAATAATGTCTATTTCCTACAATTTCTAAGTCAAAAAAAGGGGGATAATTCTAAAAAGGAGAATGTGAGAAATATCGTTGAATCCTTTTTTTAAAGCCTATACCATAAGCAGTGTTCATGGCAATTTCATTGCAATAGAACATTCGATACCCGAGATAAGTTATTATGAATATTCTCGGACGGACTCACACACTGACGGAAGGACGGACGGACGCATGTAATCAAGTATACCCTCATTTTCTTCGAAAGTGGGGGTATAATTATGAATTTATCAGTGACACAAGATTGGGCCGATGTTTCTTACCGAACCTGCACATTTTTCCCCCTCCCCCCCCCTCCCCGGTCACCACCACCACAGTCGGACATCCTAAAATACGCAAAATAAAGTGGATGACTGTGTCCAGTTGAATTGGGAGTGGTGAAGTTACGTTCAATGGAACTTTATGATTACTTTTCTCAGTTTCCATTTACAATGGATTTTTTTCTTTAAGCTCAGCATGCACAGGGGAGGGGGGGGGGGCACTAAAAATTTGCAAGACGTGACGTCCTTTTTTTTATTCGGCTCCTTTTTACACCCACCCACCCCTACGTGCAAATTTTCTACTACCGTTCTCAGACACCCACCCCCACTGTCCCATTAAAATCCAAAATAAACTTATAAACTTAGTAGGCACAGCTGTCTTTAGGGGGTCTTCATAATGTTCTTAAACTGGTACCACCAATTTAAACTTCTGTGGGCTGCTGTGGGCTCCAATCTACAAATGACAAGCTGTTCATTATCAGGCTTGGCCAGAGCAGGTGTACATATACGGGAACAAATTTTCATTTGAATTTTTCCTAAAATATTGTCTGCACATTTTCTACATTTCGAACAAGACACCCACCCCCTACTAACATGTGACATTTTCCCAGATTAAGCCCAATATTCTCACATATAAAGCCTCCTGATGTTGTATTTATGTTAAAAGTGTGATCATCTTTATATATTGATATATTTTTTAAAAATTCAAAAAATTGCACAAGTTGGAAATGCACATTTTTGGCGCACTCAAGAGACCCACCCACCCCCATGTCACGTCTTGCAAATTTTTGGTGCAACCCCCCTACGCCCAAGCTCAGTATCATTATCAGTATACGGTTATTTAATTATTTTACAATTGTTCATACCATACTGACCCGCGTCGAAGCCCATATTCGTGATTAAGCCCCCGCCCCCCCCTCCCTGCTTTTTCAGATTTGTGAACCAGGGTGCCCTACTCTACTCAAAGCCCACCCCCAAAGTTTCAAATTGGACGAAAGTTGTTTGAGACAAGACATCAAATTTACAGGCTTCAAGATTCAAATGGAAAAACAGTTGACTTGTTGCAACACTGTACTTACCAAATAGAGCTGTAATACTGTATTATGTATATTTTTTGGAGTGGAGGTTTTTGTGTTGTTAAATTCGTCTTTTGTGTAATACATTATGTCTGTGTTCAGTGAAATAAGTAAAAATTATATATCCCAAGCAAAATTGACATGTTTATTTTTCTGTCGACCTCGTTTTTTGGAAGCTGTCACTTGTTTCAAATGAGTGTGCACGCTGATGTCAATAGTTTTCTGAGACACGCCCACAACATATAGTTTTCACAGTGGTTGAACATCATCAGAAAGATACTGATTGAACACTGCCACTTACGAGTGGTGCACAACTCATTGTGAAAGAACACTGCCATTTTCGAGCGTGCACAACTCACTCACTGTGAAAACGGGTGTTCAGAAATTAATCAGAAAGTGGTAATTAAAAATAAAAAATAATTACAACTCTGGTATATGAGAATTATACAGTAATATAACCAGGAATATCATTTATGACTTACTGGTTCAATAAACATGCTCATTTATCATGCTCTGCAACATGTGAAGTTATGACTTTCAGTGTAAAATCATTTTTTTGAATTTTGACAAGGGAGGTAACCATTTTGTTATTCGTATTCCGCTGTGTAAATTTTTTCTGGTCTTCATATTATGATTTTTTTTATTGATTTTGTGTGAAGCTATATTTTGTTTTGTTTGTAATAAATGTACATATTTAAAAAAAAACAGCTATTTATAAACAGACTATGCATGTCTGTTTTCAAGGGGGTGGTTTGCAGTGTTGATTGACATACTTACGTCCATGCGTAACCTGAACAAAAAATGAAAACAACACCACATGGTTTTCTGTTTGTTTTATTCATTAAATTGAGGATTAAAACCCGAAATCTGAAAATGAAACGTATGTACAAGATAATTATGAGAATTTTTAAAGCAAATTCTAGAAAATTGTTTGGGTGGTTTCCAAAGAAACGTAACATACCCAGTGGATACTTACTTGTCTTATATTGGCCTATCGTCAATTCCGATAAACCCCAACACTATAACTCGTTCCGAAGCCCCCCCCCCCCCCCCACCACCCCCCCTCTCCCCCCACCCCCACACATGCACACACTTTGCAATTTATCCACTGTAAGCACCCCTGGGCTTCGACACAAGTCAGTACGGTATTGTTTTTGATGATGTCTGTATATCCAAATATCAGATAATGTAAGGGGATAGTTGTCGTTATTCTTTCCATTTTCGATACGGTAGGTCGACTTTGTTGGGAAGGGGTCAGCTCGCCCCGGGTCAAGTTGGCCGGGTTAAGTTAAATATTTTCTTCCTAAAATCTTGATGCATTAGTGTTTCAAAACAGATGGTGATCATATCATGATTAGTTGCAATGGCGGATACAGAGGGGGGGGGGGGGGGGTGGGGGGGGGGGGGGTCACCCCCCTTTAGCTCGTGTTTGTCTCGCATGTAGGACGTAGCCAGGATTTTCATTTGGGGACAATACATGAATTGAAGTAAAAACATACAACGACATTTATTTCCTCCATCACCATTCGCTATGGAAAACAAATATACCGTTGAAATTATGCAAAATATATCTACTGGTCGCCTTCATTTATAGCTTCACCGACACAGCATGATTTTGAGGTGTTACATGCCCCTAGCCTCAGGTACCCCATGGCTATGCCAATTATGGGTTAGGATCTTAATTGGCATAGTCATGAGGTACCTAAGCCCAGAGGGCTGACTGCTGAAAACTTTCAAACGCTGGCAGATCGCAATGTTCTCCTGAGGTTAAGTCGGTTATGACTGTAAACAGTGTGTCCAAAATACAATATTATGATAAACGGATCTGAAGAGCATATTTCAAATTTTCTAATTCTGTCTTGAACGTATGACAGAATTTGAAATTCTGAAACATGCTGTTTAAAAAGTGTTAATTAGCTGTTAAAAAATTCAAGAGGATTTCCACCCTAAAAGCCACCAGAATGCCCCATTTGGTCGCTCATTTCCAAAAAATTTCAGGGGGGAGAACCCCCCCCAGACCCCCCCTACAAAAGCTCGTACCTTTGGCACTCGCGGCGCATGTCTGGCATCTGCACGATTCGCCCCCCTTTCAGAATTCCTATATGCACCAGCAATTAGTTGTACACATGTATATGTACTAGCATGTCCAACACATCCTTTCAAAGTACATTGTATACATATGCATTGTTTCAACTGTTATATTTTGATAGTAGACAATGAAATTAGTAAGTTAATGCATATATATACATATGCATTGTGACTACAGGTGCATGATTACATTTGCATGTGAAATTGATAGTGTGCTTTCTGTGGGAACGAAGTGAACTGAAGTACACATGTAGTGCTTTTTCATTTTGGTATACAACAGGGTCAAGTAGATATAACCAATGCCTATAAGGTGAACGTGGAAGTCCTCTCAAGTTGACAATGGGTAGAAACAGTTAGTTAATCTTCAATACAGTTACTTCATACTTGTTCTGGTCATGAAATAGCCATATATGCTGAAAGTGACCTTAAACACCAAAAATGATAATGATATGTGATAGAAATTGTATGAGACATTCACATATACAAAAGCTATTAAAATCATCCAAACATTCAGATACGTTTTTAATGGTCATTAATTTCATAAAATAGTTATTCTGATAATTAATTGCTATTAATTTTTCTTTATCTTAAAGAGAAGAAAATAATTCACATTTTCATTGCCATTAAAAACAAGTTTTATTCATCAGTTCAATTAATAGCTATTAACAGATGAAGAGTTTTGTCATTTAATTGCTGTTAATCACTTCATTACGAAAAGTAATGGGTTTTTATGTTCATTAAAATCTATCCAAAGAATATTTTTAAATTTTTAACAGTTTTTAATGGGTTTTCTTGTTTTTCATGGCCATTAAATACAGTTATTTAAACTTTTTAATGGGCAACACGAGTTTCCATTAAAAAAAAAGAAACAGAAATTAATGGCCACCTTTAATGGAAAATGATGGTTTTAATGGGGGTTTTAATGGAATTTAATGGGAAATTAATGGATTGTTACTGCAGTAGTGCTGGTTGCGATCTGTCAGCCATGACGACTGCCCGAGCCCAAAACCTGAAAACCTTTAGCACAGTCTACAGGTCATAGTAATGGAGGGATTTCATTGTAACTTGGTAGGTTGACTTCTTATAATGTCTGGATGAGAAGGTCCCCTTTTGAACATGATTGGGCAACTGTGATGGCTGCAGGGGCCCAAAGCCCAAAAACCTTTAGCACAGTCTACAGGTCATATTTATGAAGGGATTTCATTGTTACTTGGTAGGATGACTCCAGATAATGTCTAGATGAGAACGTCCCCTTTTGGTCGCGATCATTCAGCCTTCATGGCTGCCCAAGCACAAAAACCTTTAGCATAGTCTATAGGTCGTATTTATGGAAGGATTTCATTGTAACTTGTTAGGTCCATATAATGCCTAGAACAAGCTATTAATTGAAAATAGAATATGTTTTCATTTTTGGAATTCACTTTAAAATAATTTCCACAATCCTGTACAAGTATTTCCATTAGTTCCTTAAATCCAACACCCTACATAACAAGTAACCAACTAACCCAGTGTATCTTACAGCTTTAGTCAGTATAAATTTTCATGTAGTGTGTGATATGGCAGTTACCAGCATTTTTATAACCAGAAAGTGTGACTAACCGTATGCAATGCACAGGGTTAGTCACCTTTTCTGGTTGTAACAAAATTTCATTATTAACAAAGTAAATAACCCTGTGTACTGTACATTCTTAGTGTAAATCTGATCTATATCAACTCTTTGCCCACATAATGGCCAAACCAGCCACTACTGTTCTCAAACTTAGTTTGTGACCCTTCACTGGAACGGATTGTGGAATGTTTGATTCTTTTTGTGATCTCCAGAAATGAAAACATATTCTATTTTCAATTAATAGCTTGTTCTAGATGATGACATCCCCTTTTGGCCGTGTTTGGTCAGCTGTAATGGCTTCAGGGGTCTGAAGCCCGAAAACCTTGAGCGCAGTCTACAGGTCATATTTATGAAGGGATTTCATTGTAACTTCGTAGGATCACTCCAGATGATGCCCAGATGAGAATGTCCCCTTTTGGTTGCGTTCATTCAACCATGATGGCTGCCCAAGCCTGAAGCCTGAAAACCTTTAGCACAGTCAACAGGTCATATTTATGAAGGGATTTCATTGTAACTTAGTTGGTTGACGTCATATAATGTCTAGATGAGAACGTCCCCTTTTGGGCACGATTGGGCAACTGTGATGTCTACAGGGAGCCGAAGCCTGAAAACCTTTAGCACAGTCTACAGCTTATATTTATGAAGGGATTTCATTGTAGCTTGGTAGGATGACTCCAAATAATGTCTAGATGAGAACATCCCCTTTTGGTCGCGATCATTCAGCCTTGATGGCTGCCCGAACCCAAAACACTTTAGCATAGTCTATAGGTCGTATTTATGAAAGAATTTCATTGTAACTTGCCTTGATGATGACATCCTCTTTTGGTCGTGATTGGTCAACTGTGACGGCTACAGGGGACCAAAACCCAAAAACGTTGAGCACAGTCTGCAGGTCATATTTATGAAGGGATTTCATTGTAACTTCGTAAGATCACTCCTGATGATGCCCAGATGAGATTGTCCCCTTTTGGTTGCGATCATTCAACCATGATGGCTGCCCGAGCCCAAAGCCTGAAAACCTTTAGCTCACTTTACAGGTCATATTTATGAAGGAATTTCTTTGTAACCTGGTAGGTTGACTTCATATAATGTCTAGATGAGAACATCCCCTTTTGGATGTGATTGGGCAACTGTGCCAGCTACAGGGGCCTGAAGCCCAAAAACCTTTAGCACAGTCTACAGGTCATATTTATGAAGGGATTTCATTGTAACTTGGTAGGATTGCTCCAAATAATGTCTAGATGGGAACATCCCCTTTTGGTCATGGTCGTTCAGCCTTGATGGCTGCCCGAGCCCAAAAACCTTTAGCATAGTCAATAGGTCGTATTTATGGAAGGATTTCATTGTAACTTGTTAGGTTGACTCCATATAATGCCTAGATGCCTAGATGATGACATCCCCTTTTGGCCATGATTGGTCAACTGTGATGGCTACAGGGGCCCGAAGCCCAAAAACCTTGAGCACAGTCTACAGGTCATATTTATGAAGGAATTTCATTCTAAGTCTGTAAGATCACTCCAGATGATGCCCAGATGAGAATGTCCTCTTTTGGTTGCGATTATTCAACCATGATGGCTGCCTGAACCCGAAGCCCGAAACCTTTAGCACAGTCTACAGGTCATATTTATGAAAGGATTTTATTGTAACTTGGTAGGTTGACTTCATATAATGTCTAGATGAGAACTTCCCCTTTTGGACATGATTGGGCAACTGTAACGGCTGCAGGCGCCCGAAGCCCGAAAATCTTGAGCACAGTCTACAGGTTATATTTATGAAGGGATTTCATTGTACCTTGGTAGGATGACTCCAAATAATGTCTAGATGAGAATGACCCCTTTTGGTCGCGATCATTCAGCCTTGATGGCTGCCCAAGCCCAAAACCCAAAAACGTTTAGCATAGTCTATAGGTTGTCATATTTATGGAAGGATTTCATTGTAACTTGTTAGGTTGACCCCCATATAATGCCTAGATGATGACATCCCCTTTTGGTCATGATTGGTCAACTGTAAGAGCTTCAGGGGTCCGAAGTACAGTCTACAGGTCATATTTATGAAGGGATTTCATTGTAACTTCGTAGGATCACTCCAGATGATGCCCGGATGAGAACGTCCCCTTTTGGTTACGATCATTCAGCCATGACGGCTGCCTGAGCCCAAAGCCCAAAAACCTTTAGCACAGTCTACAGGTCACATTTATGAAGGGATTTCATTGTAACTTGGTAGGTTGACTTCATATAATGTCTAGATGAGAATGTCCCCTTTTGGACGTGATTGGGCAACTGTGCCAGCTACGAGGGCCAGAAGCCCGAAAACCTTTAGCACAGTCTACAGGTCATATTTATGAAGGGATTTCATTGTAACTTGGTATGATGACTCCAAATAATGTCTAGATGAGAACGTCCCCTTTTGATCGTGATCATTCAGCCTTGATGGCTGTCTGAGCCCCAAAACCTTTAGCATAGTCTATAGGTCGTATTTATGGAAGGATTTCATTGTAACTTGTTAGGTTGACTCCATATAATGCCTAGATGATGACATCCCCTTTTGGTCGTGAATTGTCAGCTGTGACGGCTTCAGGGGCTCCGAAGCCCGAAAGCCTTGAGCACAGTCTACAGGTCATATTTATGAAGGGATTTCATTGTAACTTCGGAGGATCACTCCAGATGAAGCCCAGATGACAACGTCCCCTTTTTGGTCGCAATTATTCAACCATGATGACTTCCCAAACCCAAAACCTGAAAAACTTTAGTTCATACTGCAGGTCATATTTGTGTAGGGATTTTAATGTAACTTAGTAGAATGAGTCAGTATAATGTCGAGATGAGGACATCCCCTTTTAGTTGTAATCGGTCAACCGTCATGGCTACACAGGCCTGAAGCCTGAAATCCTTTAGCACAGTCTACAGGCCATATTTATGAAGGGATTTCGATGTAACTTGATAGGATGACTCATTTTGGAATAATGTCACTGTAACTTGGTAACTTTGGTTGACATACGTTAACTGTGAGGGCTCAGGGCTGCATACATTAACTGTGAGTTCATATTAACCCACCCCTCACCTCTTTAGTACAGTGTACACCTCATATTATTTTTAAACATAGCATACAGGGAACAGAAATTAACATATTCCCAATTATCACAATTCTTGTCTTATTTCATAATCCTTTCATAAACATTGAACAATATCCTTTTCATCAGACACAACACACAGACAAGTTAAGCTAAAGTGTCATTGACACTTTCATTACAGTCATCTGTTCTTGGTGCCGAAGCCAGATGGCTTGTTCTGGCCAGTAATAGATTTGAGCTGGATAAACAAACTGATCGTAGCTCCAAAATTTTATATGGAGATCATTCGATCAGTAAGAGCGAGCATTCGGGTGGACAACTATGCATCAGGCATAGATCTAAAGGATGCGTACTTTCATGTCATGGTAAATCCAGCATTCAGAAAGTACCTACGGTTCGCCGTCCTGGGGTCGTTTATCAGTTCTGAGCGATGTGCTTCGGACTCAATCTAGCACCCTGGGCATTCACTCGAATAATGAACTCGGTAATGGCATATTTCCGGGCTCATTCGTCTGCAGTAGCGTCGGCCTATTTGGATGACATTCTTCAGAGATACGGAACAAAACGGTTCTTCAGAACGATGTTCAGAGTCTGCTACAATTGCTCCGACGTCTCGGTTTCATTGTAAACTAAAAGAAGTCGGATCTGGCTCTGTCCAAGTCGTTCATACACTTGGGAATGAGCTTCGAGACTCACAACAATCTGGTTCATCTTCCGTTACCCAGAGCAAAATTAGTCAGTTGTTATGCTCACTTTTGTCCACACTCAGATGCATTAACAACGAGGGAATTTATGTGACTGATGGGGCTGTGTGGAGCGGCTGTAGATCTCATTCCGATGAGTCACTTGCGCACACATCCACTCCAGATTTTGAATGTGAAGACGCATTCTCTCGAGACCAGTATTGTTTTAACAGACCAAGTAAAACAGAAAGTTCAGATTTGGGCAGACATTCAGAGGTTAACTCCGGGAGATCTGCTGCAGCTGCCAGATCCGATTTTTACAATTATGACGGATGCGAGTCAAACAGGTTGGGGTGCGACCCTGAGCCCAACAGACTTTAAGTGTCAGGGTCTTTGGGACCCTGTGTTCCTGGACAAACATATAAACATCAAAGAAATGATGTCAATATGGCTAGCGCTATGTCATTGGATGAACATAATACAGAATTCACATGTTCAAATACTGTCAGACAGCTCGACAGTAGTAGCCTATATTTGGAACCAAGGAGGCACACATTCGATTCCGTTATACGAACTAATGGAAAGAATTCTTCTGTATGTCTTGGAACATCACGTTCATCTATCGGCCCATCATATACCGGGTCGCCTGAACGTTCTAGCAGACTCGCTCTCTCCGAAAGGTCACTTGTCGCCTTTGGAATGGACTCTCAACAAGCGAGTATTCAGGCAGATTTGCTACCAATGGCATCGACCAATGACAGACTTATTCGCGACTCATCTCAATCAGTTGCAGACATATGTGTCGCCATGTCCAGATCCTCGAACGTACGCAGTAGACGCTCTTTCAATTTCTTGGGACGGAATGATAGGATGTGCATATCCTCCAACTCCGTTGATTCGACAGATCTTGTTAAAGATCAAGCAATTGCAGTGCAAAGATACTGCTGGTAGCATCTCTGTCGTCTCAGAAACCATGGATAAATCTACTCAGGTGTCTGTTGCTGGATGTTACCCGGATGCTTCCTACAAGGTAGGACCTTCTTTATCAGGGGAAGTCACGCACACTGCATCACAACCCGCAAGGTCTCAACCTTCACGTATTTCCGTTGTGCGGTCCATCTTGCACGGGAAGTGCTTTACAGGTCGAGCAGTGGATGCAATTTCTAACTGTAGGAGGGCCTCCTCTTTGCTAAACTTTGTGGCAAAGTGGAAGGTTTTCTTTCGCTGGTGTAAGGATCATGTCAGTACACGTACATGATCCATCCATTCCAGACAATGCAAACTTTCTGGTCTACTTGTCTGACGTTCTCAAACTGCAGCCAGTCACTATTAAGGGTTATAGGTCTACGCTATCAGGCACTTATGCTCATCATGATAGCTTAGAAATTGGATTTAATGTTTCTTTATCTAAGCTAGTTAAAAACTTTTCCATCAATAGACCTATAACCCTTATGTTAATTCCTAAGTGGAATTTAGCTTGGGTTCTGTTGAAGCTGAAAGAAGCTCTATTTGAACCGTTGGATGCTGTAGAGTTCAAATTCTTGACATATAAAACAGCTTTTCTCTTAGCCTTTGCACCAATTTGGCAAGAAAATTGTTCAAAATTTAACGGAATTCTAAAAAGCTTGCTGGACAACTACTTCATTGAGAAAAAACATGTCGAGTATTTAATTGCAGAGAGGGATTCAAACAATCGTAAGTTTTACCTCTTGCCTAAAATACATAAACCACTCAGCAGTTGGAGTGATGAATTTACCCCTAAGAAGAGTTAGTGAAATTCATGCTTTATCTATAGATGATTCTCATTATCGTAGTGTTGGTAATACTATTACTTTAACTACTAATGTGGGATTTTTGGCTAAGAATCAGGCTCCTAATAAATATCCTGAACCTATTATCATTAAGGCTCTTCCGTCATCAGATAGCCGTAGACCTTTGCTGAGTCCAGTAAGAGCTATGCGCATTTATAGACGCAGATCAGAGTTTATCAGAAAAGGAAGAAAACGCTTCTTTTTATCATTAATTCCCAATAGAAGGGACATTTCTGTTCATTCTATTGCTAGGTGGATTCACTTAGCAATTTGCACTGCTTGGGCCATAAAAAAAAGAACCTCTGTTTCTCAGGCCCACGCGCATGGTCATTTTTGGTGCGCATTCAACCTTTTTATGACACCAAAAAATATTTTTAAAAAATTTGAGATATTGTGCTCATTTGGTAAATCGATATCGATGCGTTTGCAAATTTTAAATTAACACACATCAAGCTTTTTCTACATCATACTTTAATACAGTGGGTGGGTTTTAGCAATACTCACAACAGAAAGTGTTTTATTCTGTAAAAGGTAAGTCATAATGACAGCAAGAAGGAAGGTGTCTTTCAGTCTGACAACAAACAGTCACAAAGGGGAATGGTCGATTCGCACCACGTTTGATTCGCACCAACCCTCAGAAAGTTTGCAAAGTCAGGTGCTATGTTGAATGAAACACAGTCTCCTGGCATTTATTTTTAGTAACATTTGTATTGTAAATGGCCGTCATTGGGAATTTGTGTACTGTTATTTGAAACCGTTACGAGTTTCCCAGTTAATTTAAATAAATGCATTTGAGATGCAGGAAAATTGCTTAACTAATAGTAACCGTTGCTTGATATAAAAGTAACAGTCATAGTTGAAAATAAATCGCATATAGGCAGGTATGTGCGGTCGAATTGGTTAATAAAAACATGCAAACGTTCATTTTGTATTTCATTTTCAGATTTCCGAAAAATATGATTTATGGATGAACTGCCCATTCAAATGGGTTGTGATAATTTTGAATATAATGGGGAAAAATTGCGATTCATGATTTTATTAGGCAAGTTGTGAAAGGTTTTTTTGGTAAAATAAATCTGTGTAAGTTAGTGTTGAAACGATTAGCCGACTAATCGATGTCGACGCGATTATTAAATTAGTCGTTCCCTAAATCTGCTAGTCGAGTAGTCGGAACATCTGCCCCAACCATACACCATCCCCTTGAATTCACCCAACATTGTTGCGAACGTCACAAGTAAACTCCCGAAATCAAAAAACAACCCATGGAAATAACGCGTTTGATGTTTCCGACTGCATGAATAACAACCCTAGTTGGCCAACTGACCAGAGATTGAATAAGACCAGGAGTGCGTGAAGTAAACAGGGAAAAATATATGGGTGAGCTTATTCTCGAGAGAGCAGCCTGCAGGAAAATTAGGACCCGAAGTTGACATGAAATTAGGCCACCTACGGACATCAATTTGTACACCAGGTACTGGTAAGTTCGAAATGTCTTACAGAAACATCAAAGAGAAATTATGGAAGAACACATACCAGTTCGTATTTGGAACAATTTGTTATCACTAAAGAACCAGTTACAAAATCCATGTGCTTTTTATTTTCATTTTGTAAATACATGCGGACAAATTCCTGGAAATCTGCGAGTTTCCGGGAAATTGAAAGTGAAACTAGCTTTTCCTCGAACTGCAACTGAGTTAAGAGGAAACCCAATCAGGTCAGGTGATGATTTTCAAAGCAGACAGTATGGAAATTAGTAGGCGTGTTCGATGTATGCATAATTATGGACAGCTAAGAGGTTAAGTCATAATACGAGAAGTTGTGTGGGAGTGTTTGGTGTACAGTTGTTGACAGGCTGATGACTGCTGTGGGCGTTAACTGTGCTTAATTTTCGACAGGGGATGTACATCACGCATGCGTAAAGAGCACTTCCTTTTGTTAACATTCAATGGGATGGAACGAATAATATAAAAAAAACCTGAATAATGATTTATTTTATTAAAATATCAGTGACTATATTGAGAAAAAATGATTTTAAACAGAAGCTACCAACATTAATTCTCTCTCGAAACTGAAAGAGGTTTTGAGGACTTTGAAAGCTTCACTTGTCATTGTTTCATTGCAAGTATTACTGTTAGTTTTAACCAGGAAAGAACGGCGGTACACGTGTTTGATAACAATAACATGGGGGCTTCGACTAGTTGATTAGTAATCGATTACTGCTGGCGACTAGTTGATTCCTGAAAATCACTAATCGTTTCAACACTAGTGAAAGTTGGCACTTCGACATTTGATTTGTCCCAGAGACGTTTCATCCAGGGACGTTTCACCCATGAGACGCTTCGTCCTGTGTCATAATTTTCACGTTTCACTGAAAAAACAAACATTCAAACCCCACTTCATTTATGACGCAACATCCCTACGGTGAATAACCAATATATTTGCGAAATTTTGCGTGGTACACCAGGCGTTTGGGTGGGGATCGAATTACCACAAACAACCTCTCGGGGAGAAAATAAAAAGAAAAAAAAAAGACCGCCCGCCTGCATGCTTTTTTGGAAAAAAATGGCCTGAGAAACAGACAATCAACTTTGTATGGCCTTATGAAAGTTTATCTTCTAATCAGCAGACTGCAGTCAGTGCTTAAGATTTCAGTGCATGAAGTTAGAGCGCTGTCCACATCTTGGGCTTATTCTAACAGTATTGCCATTAATGATCTCATGAAGGCTGCTTACTGGACACAGCCTTCTACCTTTACAAAGTTCTATCTTAGAAATATAGAGTCTATTTCAGGTGACCTTAGATGTTTAGGTCCGTTATCTGTTGCTCAGAATGTTGTCCACTAAACGATTACAGCTATAGTTATGTAGGTTTTCTGTTCCAGCAGTGACTCTGTCCTGCTGCCCTCTTCGTTCTGTGGTGATTTGACCCTGAGCAAGGGGAATTCCCTTATATCACCGGCTTTATGGTGAAAAGCAAGGGAATTCCTCCTCTGATGTCAGTAATTCCGAGTCGGTACTGGAATGTTTTTAAAGTGCAAAGCTAATATATATCTCATTTATGTAATATTTTTAAAGTGTAGCTCGGTGTGAAGCATTTGTATATGTCACGTGTCATACGAGCGTTAATATACAATCCTTTCTCTCTTTCTCTGGACTATCTTTATTTATTGGCTTCCTTTATTAAATTAGTATAATGAGTTATACTGGATGTTAATAGAGAATTATAGATGATATACTGCTCAATTATCTGGTTGGTAGTGAGTCTTTCTTATTTCTAATAAAAAAGAAAGACATTTGTAAATTCTTTCTCTCCTTTTCTCCTTGAGGGGTAGTGCTGAAATGATTGTTCGACTAGTCGACCTCGACTCGATTACTAAAAAAGTTGACGCTGAAATTTGCCAGTTGACCAGGTGGCACCTTCATTACGGAGATCATTGTTAGGTATAAGCGTCAGACATACTATACTCTGATTGGCCACAACTGACAGTAAAGTCGTCAGAACCCTTTATTTCGGAAAACTGAAGCAAAATATGTTGTTCAATTTAACCAAACTCACGAAAATTTACAATTCCGGCACTTGCTTCTGTATTTGTTTAAAGGTTTACTTTCACTTTCGTGCTTATGTTCAATCCAATTTTTTACATTGTATGTCCGCATTGGCCAGGCCTTAAAATAACTGGGTTCGCATCGCATTTGCGATATAAATCGCCTATTTACTTAGCAATGCAATTGATAATTTGGAATCGCATTTTGCGAATAACATTAAATATTGTCAAATTCATTCAATTAGCAATGTATCAACAAAGATTTATTCAGCTTCCGTTATAGCTACGAGAACTTGCTATCAAGTAAAAAAACCCTACTTATCTATGACCTATCTTCATGAATATGAATTACCTAAACAAGCCTATTTAACATAACTCTTTCCTAATATGGCGATGCGACTGAAAATAATACAGGAATTCAGCCAATTAAATAGTGTATTTTATTCTGGAGCCAAATGATTTATATCCACATTATCTGATTAGAAGTCTTCAGTCACGTGCTACATCCTCTGTCATTCGGTGAAATTTCTAATCTTTTTTTATTTGAAGAATTGGTATATCAAAACTAGACTGCGTTTTGGCACCATATTTCACAGATATGTTTCTTTTCAACCTACTCACAATTGTTTACAATTGGCTGTAACATAAGTGCAAGCCCTACTTCGGAACTAACTCAAGCTTTTAGAATCTTTTCCAAACGAGTTGGAAAAGTACTAGAGTGCAAAAGCACGAAAAAGATCGAAAAAAGGGTCGAGCGAGACCAGCGCTAGAAATTACAGGTACTCTCTCTGCACACCTCTTGCATTTACCGAGCGCATGCGCAACAACCGTAACGTCAATTCCTTTATTTTCCGCCATTGTACATGGTCGGAAATTTTTGTGACTCGTGCTAATTATGCTGTTTAATCTTCGTGAACAACTTATTCTACATCTTTAGTGTGCTAGTGGATTGTATCCTTTTATCAAGCTACCAAATTATTATTATTTAATGTTAAATTGTATTTTTTTTGCTTGTCTCTTCACACTTTATCTTGTCTTTCCCCCACGTGTGAACACGACCTTAGTACTGTTTTCCGTCGGCGGGAAGCTTGATTATTATTTTGATATAATGCCTAAGACTATTCCTTGTACCTCTTGTTTGCAGGTGAAACATGTGGACGATTCTCATGCCACATGTGTCACTTGCAACAATTGCACTCAGGCCCAATCATGTGGTATTTGTGGGGTTTGGTCCTCTAAATTCTGGGCTTCTGTGAACAAGGTGGTTCTTTCCAGAGCCAGAACCCCTCGTTCTCGAGGTAAGGGTAGCCGTGCCGTAGCAGACATTTCTGCTGGTGCACGTGGTGACTCTGTCACACAGGATTCGGATCTGCCTTCAGTGGCGAGTTCCTCTGCAACTGTTGGCGGTGTTAGTTCAGTGATACCTGACGAGGAGACCGTGGTCTCTTTGTCTTCTGATGTCACTATTGAGGCGTCTGTTTTCGTTGAGAGCTTTTCCGAGGTCAGCTCGGTAACCCTCTCCGATCTGCTTTCTACACCGTCGACCGTTGTTGAGGAAGTTGCTACTCCAGATCCTATTCTGTCTGATGGTGGCTCTTCCGTCTCCTCTGGGGATGGTCTACAGTCTCGGGGGACCGAGGCTGTATCTGCTGGTGTGTCTGTGTGTTCTTAGCCTCCCCCAGCCTTGCGGCGGGGCTGTGCGGGTTTGCTGTCTGCTCCGTCTCATCTGGCTAGGTTTGCTCCTAGTCGGTTGAGCCGGCCGGTAGCTTCGGCAGCGATTCCTCGTCCCTCGAGTGAATCGTTTATCGTTCCACCTTCCCCTGCTAGTGTGCCGCCTAGCGGGATGGTGTTGGGACGTTGGCATCCAGGGCCTGCTGTTTCGGCAGCCGTCAGTGACAGCCCCTGTTAGCTGTCACTCTCCGAACCTTCCTCCAGTGATTCCTCACTGTGTTCCGGGTCTGGGTGTCGATCGATGCTTGCCGTCGGTCTCAGAGGATAGGCAGTTGGGGCCGTCTGCTGCGCAGAGGCCAATGACAGGTTCCTGTCATTCTTGGGACAATCCTCCGGTGTCTTCTCACCGTGTCCTAGGTCCAGCTACCGATCGACGTGCGCTGTTGGTCTCTTTAGAGGATTTGCAGGCAGGACCTTCTGTTTCGCAGAGGTCAGTGATGGCCCCTGGGCGTCACAATCGGGACTATCCTCCAGTGTCTTCTCACCGTGCTCCTATTCTGTCTGCTGATCGACGTTTGCCATCGGTCTCTTCTGAGGATTTGGGTTCTTCTACCGGAAGGGTCCATTGGGAGGACATTCCGTCGGGCGATTCTGCTGCGACGGATTCTCAGGGTGACCTGCGCCAGGCCGTTTTGGGACTCACCCGGTTGCTTTCTGGCAACCCTCAGGTTGGCCTCCCTGTGCCTCCTGAGGCACAACCTCCTTTGGTCGGTCGCCGAGATGTCTCGCCTGGCCCCTTGGATACTGCACAGTATTCAAAGGAGGTTTCTGCTGGTCAGCCCGAGTTGGGCTACGTCTCCTCTGCTACGGAGGATGACGAGTATCTTGAAGGTGATGGGCCCCCCTCGTCAGTCTTGGGGCAGGCTTTGGATTTCGTCTTTGGCTTATTGCCGGACGTTCAACCTTCCGACCAGCCTTCTGTGACCGTCCGGCCGCGGTCCACTGTGGAGCGCCGTAACCCTGTTGAGCCTTCTAGCTCCGGGGCTTTGCGTCCTCTGCAGTCGGCTCAGGTTGTTGAGTCCTTCCAGGGCTTAGACGCCAAAATGCGTTCTAAGGCCCTCAAGGGTTCCTTCTTTTCTAGAGCTGATGCCTTTCTGCCTCCATCGCGGTTTCGTGTGTACGATTCCGTCTCTCCACCAGTCTTCCAAGGGATGACTACTGTGGATGAGGATTCTTCTTCCCTCGGGTTGACTTAAGCCTAAGTCGGCAGTTCTCCCGATGTCGGTAGTTGAGTCTATGGTGGGCCTGTCCCGAGAGATGTTGGGTATGTTATCTCTCGCGGACCATGTCGTCGCTGCTCTGGCTGAATATTTTCCACCAGGGGAGTTTGATGACGCTCAGGCGCCTTTTCGCGTTTTGTCACAGGCTCTTATGAACTTGACACACGCTCACGCCTGTAACAGGGCTAATTTGGAGCTGGCACGCCGGGATGCGGTGTTGGATTTTTTACCATCCCTTCCTTCTGAGCAACGTGCTATTCTGAGGTCTGCCTCTTTGGTGGGACCTCAGTTGTTCCATGGTTCCGTGGAAGCTGTTCGTGGCGAAGTTCTTCGTCATTCGAAGGACCAGCTTTTTCTGAGACAGCTTGACCAACCTGCTGCTGCGGGTGGGGGTCGTTCCAGGCCCGCCAAGCGTGCTGCTGCGTCTGCCTCGTCGGCTACGCCTTCAGCTCCATCTGCTCCTTCTGCTCATAAGAAGCGCCGACGTGGCCAGGCTCGCTGGCAGCCTCAGGCTGGAAAGTCTCAGGACTCTGTCACTTCCCGAGGTGGTTTCTCCTCTCGGGGGCCTCGTCGAGGCCGCAAGTGAAGGTTCTCACCTCGATTTGCCTCCAGTCGGGGGAAGGCTGTCGCTGTTTTACGACCGTTGGACAGAGATAACGTCGGACTCTTGGGTCCTCGACGTCATTCAATCCGGTCTGCGACTGTCCTTCCATCGGCACCCCAGTTTATCTCGGGTGCCCCTTCCGACTCAGGTCCCTTCCGATTCTCTGCGTCGGGACCTTCTGGTGCAGTAGATCGACAATCTCCTCACCAAAGGGGCGATCGAGGTGGTCAGGAACACCCTTTCACCAGGGTTTTACTCAAGACTTTTCTTGGTGCCAAAGAAAAACGGCCAATATCATCCTGTCATCGATCTGAGTACCCTGAACGAGTACATAATAGCTCCTCGTTTCAGTATGGAGACTTTCCGGTCAGTTCAACGTTCAGTTCATCAGGGCGATTTTGCGGCCAGTATCAACCTGAAGGATGCCTACTTCCATGTACCCATTCATCTGGCGTCACAGAAATACCTTCGGTTCTCGTTTCGGGATCGAGTTTTTCAATTCAGAGCTCTCCCGTTCGGTTTGAACCTGGCTCCTTGGGCCTTCACCCGACTGATGTCACATGTGCTTGCTTTCCACCGCACTCAGTCGGCAGTGACTTTGTCAGCCTACCTAGACGACATCCTCCAACAGCACCATGATGCTGCTGTTCTGGAGTTCGATGTCCGGCAGTTTCTTTGCCTGCTAGCGTCGCTGGGTTTCAGAGTCAATCGCGAGAAGTCGGATCTTCTTCCTTCTCAGCTATTCCGTCATTTGGGAATGGATTTTGACACTCTTCACAATGTAGTGTCTGTCCCCCAGGCTCGGGCGACGATTCTTTCCGCCTTGACTCGGGACCTGCTTCAATCTTCCTCGGTCTCGGCCAGGACTTTCCTTCGGATGCTGGGCCTTTGCGGTTCAGTGACAGATCTCATTCCGCTCGGTCGCTTGTTTGTCCGACCTCTCCAACACTTCCTGTTGGATCATTGACGTCCGAATGTAGATCCGCTGGACCTGGAACTCACTATTCCTCGGTCTCTGCTTTGTCACCTCCACCCTTGGGCAGATATTCCCTGGCTGACACAGGGTGTTCCGTTGGATCTTCCTTTGGCCGATCGCATCCTTACTGTGGATGCCAGCGATCGGGGCTGGGGTGCACCGTTGGATCCTCTCGGTCTGTCTACTCTCGGAGAGTGGGACAGCGAGCAGGTGGGCCTTCATATCAACCAGAAGGAGCTCCTTGCTCTTCTGTTGAGTTTTCGGCTTTGGATCCCTCATCTGTCGGACCATGTTGTCCTACTTCTTTCGGACAATTTGACAGTAGTGGCCTACATACGGAATCAAGGAGGCAACCATTCGATTCCCATGTATCGGGTGTCTCGGGATCTTCTTCTGTTGGCGCGGGATGTGAACACTCGGGTGTCCATTCGACACATTCCCGGGCGTCTCAACGTCCTAGCAGACTCCCTGTCCCAACACGACAGTGTCCTTCCAACCAAATGGATGCTACATCGGTTGGTGTTTCAGGCGATTTGCGAGCAGTGGGGCCGTCCTCAGGTCGACCTTTTCGCTACTCGCTGGAATCATCAGGTAGAGACCTTTGTCTCCCCTTGTCCAGATCCTCTGGCATTTGCAGTAGACGCTCTGTCTCTGGACTGGACAGGTTGGATCGGCTATGCCTTTCCTCCTGCACCGATTCTTCCTCAAGTATTAGCGAAGATTCGTGCTTGCAGTGGCAGGATCATTCTGATCACACCCCTGTCTCCACAGAGGGTGTGGATCAATCTGCTGCGGCCTCTATTGGCCGATCGACCGATTGGTCTACCTCTACGTCGCGATCTTCTTTCACAGGGTCGTCCCAGGAAGTATCACAACAACCTGGCGAGCCTGTCCCTTCACGCCTGTCTTTTATCAGGTCCAGTCTCTGACGTAGAGGTTTTTCGAGACGATCAGTGGAGTGCATTTCTGCATCGCGGCGACATTCCACTGGAATGACTTATGCCGCCAAGTGGAAGGTTTTTTGCCGCTGGTGTTCAGATCACAATGTGGATTACCGTGATCCGTCAATCGCTCAAATGGTGGATTTTCTGGTTTTTCTTTTTGACTCCAAGGGCCTCCAGCCTATTACGATTAAAGGCTATCGGTCTATGCTGTCTGATACTTTCTCTTATGTGGGAAAGCGGTGCATTGGTCATGATCTTTTTCTCTCCAAACTTATTCGGCACTTTTCTTTGAAGAGGCCTCGAGTTTTGCGTCTTACACCCAAGTGGAACTTGGCATGGGTGTTGCACTGTTTGGAGGGGGTGCCATTTGAGCCTTTATCTGAGACCGACATGCGTTTTCTCACCTATAAGATGGCTTTTCTTCTAGCGTTTGCTTCTGCTCGTCGAGTCATTGAGCTTCATGCGCTATCTGTTGATTCTGCCTTCTTCCGAAATGAGGCTAACAGTGTCACCTTCACTACTGATTGCTCTTTTCTGGCTAAGAATCAACTCCCTGATTCGGTACCTCCTCCCATCTGCATTCGGGCTCTCCCTGCTGTAGATGGACGGAGGCCTCTTCTTTGTCCTGTTCGTGCGATCAAGACTTACATTACTCGCACTCAGTTCATTAGGAGGGGTCGGAAGAGATTTTTTCTGTCTCTCATTCCTAAGAGGCAGTCTATCTCTTCCCATTCTATTTCCAGGTGGATCTGTCTTGCAATCAAGCTGGCTTATTCTCGCTTGTCTGCATCGGATCTTGTTTCGAACCGGCTTAATGCTCACGAGGTTCGTGCCATTTCTACATCCTGGGCGTTCTCCAATTCTGTTTCGCTCCGTGATGTTATGAATGCGGCTTACTGGAGGAGTGCTTCTACCTTCTCCTCCTTTTATCTCCGCCACCTTCAGCAGCAATCTGAGGACCTTTATTCTTTAGGCCCTCTCGTTGCTGCTCAGGCTGTTGTGTACCCTCGTTAAAATTGTATTTGTCGAGGTTGCGCTTCGCTCAGCCTTGTTCTTTTCAGGTGCCTTCTCTCTATCTTCATTACAGGTTTTCGTTTTTGTTCTCTGCCATCCTTGCTTTCGTTCTGCTACTCTTGTTGGTATTGGTTATGTGATTCACCTCCTCCTATTGTTTATTCAGCCAATTGTAAACAATTGTGAGTAGGTTGAAAAGAAATTAAAATTTTTTAGTAAATTTTGTTTCTTAACATACCTACCACAATTGTTTACCGGAGGCCCACCCTCCTTGGGGATATCTTTGATATCGATGCCTCCCCGCTAAATCACAAACTTCTCATTGGCGGAAATACGGAATTGACGTCACGGTTGTTGCGCATGCGCTCGGTAAACGCAAGAGGTGTGCAGAGAGAGTACCTGTAATTTTGAGCGCTGATCTCGCTCCACCCTTTTTTCGATCTTTTTCGTGCTTTTGCACTCTAGTACTTTTCCAACTCGTTTGGAAAAGATTCTAAAAGCTTGAGTTAGTTCCGAAGCAGGGCTTGCACTTATGTTACAGTCAATTGTAAACAATTGTGGTAGGTATGTTAAGAAACAAAATTTACTAAAAAAATTTAATATTCGTGACATATCTACATATGGTGTCTAAGTTTTAATCACATACGTGAAGTATTCGAAAAGTTATTTTTAATTGAAACCGCTGAAGTGACAGGAAACTCAAAATGCACAATGTGGATTCCATTTCTGAAGAGAGACAGAGGTGAACTACGTGGTCTGTGATGCTTCGCACAAAATGACATACAGCCTAAAAATAACTCTTGAACTGCCCCGTGTGAATGAAACATTTCAAAATAGTAGGGGTAATTTTCTAAGAAATGAATATCAATATTTCCCCTTCAGTATTTGTATTAAAAGTTTTTGATCTCATAAATATTCTCCACAACTAAGAAATACACCGGGCATTTATCATACATTCAAGCATGGGCACAAATTGGAGGTGGGTGGGTGATGACATGTCAGCAAATCAGATCACTTGCCAATTTGCAAATTACAGTACGTGTGACGTGTTGAAATAAGTTGTAGCATTTCATTGAAAAACTATGCATTTTTTTTTAGCTCACCTACATCTGTAAGATGTGATGAGCTTTTGTGATAACCTCGGGCGTCGGCGTCCGGCGTGTCCAATATTGTAAGATTTAATGTTAAGGTGAATTTCTCAAACATCAGTGGGCTCAGGCCTTTGATATTGCATATGTAGGTTGTAGGGGACTATTAGAACAGTATTTAACCCTGAAACTACGACTTTTTTCCAAATTTCAGCTAAAATGTTCTGCCAAAAGTTGTTGTAAGAATTTGCGTTTAGGTGTTGTAAGAATTTGTGTTAAAGTCAGCTTTTGTGCAGATTGTGCTGGTTTAACTTCTCATTACTGTTGATTTTCATATTTCAATAACAACTGTAGGTATTAACCCTACTGTATGCAGAAAGTTAACGAAAATTTTCTTTTTTTTCACTCAAAATTTTCATGTTTTTCTCGGACTTAGTAAATTTTAAGTTGTAAAACTTTGTAAAGTTTGTGTTTAGGTGAGTTGTGTTTCTATGTGTCTTTCCAGGCGATTAATATTCTACACTTGGGTTACTGAACTCCATTGCAGTAATATTTAACCCTCATTACATGTATATTTGAGGAATTTGAGGCTGATTTTCTGCCAAAACTTGTTGTAAGAATTAGCGTTTAGGTGTTGTAAGAATTTGCGTTAAAGTCAGCTTTTGTGCAGATTGTGGTGCTTTAACTTCTCATTACTCTTGATTTTCATATTTCAATAACAGCTGTAGGTATTAACCCGACTGTATGCAGAAATTTAACGGAAATTTTCTTTTTTTTCAGTCAAAATTTCCATGTTTTTCTCGGACTTAGTAAATTTTAAGTTTTTTAAAAGTTTGTGTTAAGGTGAGGTGTTAAGGTGAGTTCTCAAAGATCAGTGGGCTCAGGCCTTTGATATTGCATATGTAGGTTGTAGGGGACTATCAGAACAGTATTTAACCCTGAAACTACGACTTTTTTCCAAATTTCAGCTAAAATTTTCTGCCAAAAGTTGTTGTAAGAATTTGCGTTTAGGTGTTGTAAGAATTTGTGTTAAAGTCAGCTTTTGTGCAGATTGTGCTGGTTTAACTTCTCATTACTGTTGATTTTCATATTTCAATAACAACTGTAGGTATTAACCCTACTGTATGCAGAAAGTTAACGAAAATTTTCTTTTTTTTCACTCAAAATTTTCATGTTTTTCTCGGACTTGGTAAATTTTAAGTTGTAAAACTTTGTAAAGTTTGTGTTTAGGTGAGTTGTGTTTCTATGTGTCTTTCCAGGCGATTAATATTCTACACTTGGGTTACTGAACTCCATTGCAGTAATATTTAACCCTCATTACATATATATTTGAGGAATTTGAGGCTGATTTTCTGCCAAAACTTGTTGTAAGAATTAGCGTTTAGGTGTTGTAAGAATTTGCGGTAAAGTCAGCTTTTGTGCAGATTGTGGTGCTTTAACTTCTCATTACTCTTGATTTTCATATTTCAATAACAGCTGTAGGTATTAACCCGACTGTATGCAGAAATTTAACGGAAATTTTCTTTTTTTTCAGTCAAAATTTCCATGTTTTTCTCGGACTTAGTAAATTTTAAGTTTTTTAAAAGTTTGTGTTAAGGTGAGGTATTAAGGTGAGTTCTCAAAGATCAGTGGGCTCAGGCCTTTGATATTGCATATGTAGGTTGTAGGGGACTATCAGAACAGTATTTAACCCTGATACTATGACCTTTTTCAAAATTTTACCTAAAATTTTCTGCCAAAAGTTGTTGTAAGAATTTGCGTTTAGGTGTTGTAAGAATTTGCGTTAAAGTCAGCTTTTGTGCAGATTGTGCTGCTTTAACTTCTCATTGCTGTTGATTTTCATATTTCAATAACAACTGTAGGTATTAACCCTACTGTATGCACAAATTTAATGGAAATTTTCTTTTTTTTCAGTCAAAATTTTCATGTTTTTCTCGGACTTTGTAAATTTTAAGTTGTAAAACTTTGTAAACTTTGTTTTGTGCAGATTGTGGTGCCTTCACCTCTCATTACTGTTTATTTTCTCATTTCAATAACAACTGTAGGTATTAACCCTACTGTATGCAGAAATTTAACTGATTTCTTTTCTTTTTTTCAGTCACAATGTTCACGTTTTTGTCTGACTTACTCAATTTTAAGTTCTAAAAGTTTGTGTTAAGGTGAGGTGTTAAGGTGAGTTCTGTTTCTATGTGTCTTTCCAGGCAATTGATATTGTACGCATGGGTTACTGAACTACATTGCGGTAACGTTGCGCCCTTATTACATGCATACTTGAGGAATTTGACAGGGATTTTTGGGACTTATAGTCACTTTCTTGAACGAATGTTTTTCCGCAACTCCTCTTTAACCAATGAATGTACTTCAATTAAAATTTCAGTGATTTATGAAAACCTTTCCTAATTCTTATTTATGATTTAATATCTGGCCTCACGATTCATATTCTTAATCATAAACATTTCTAAAAGATGTATCCAATGATTCTATGTTGAATTGATATATAATAAATGCAGAAATATAGACTTTCCAAAGCCATCACATAAACCACATTAATCATTTGATGCCTAGTTAATGACTTATATTAACTAAATATTGGGCATGTTACATTGGAACGACATTATCAAGCGCGAATGTAGGTGAGCGTTGGGATGTAACATCCCTCTTGTTTACATTTGGTACGTAGTCTTGTATCTTTGTAGCAAAACAGGCAAACTAGTCGACTTTAAGTAGTTTACTACCGGCGAGTAGTTGACTTTCGAAAATAGCTAATCATTTCAGCACTGTTGAGGGGATATTCCTGTATATATAATTGAGCTTATTAGATTTTCCTTTATGTCCTTGGCCCTCCAGCCTTTTTAATATTCAGCTAAGTCTGGGCCATTGGTTTACAGTATAAAAATATGAAAAAAATTAAAGTAATTTATATATTTTTTATACTTACCAATTGTCCAGATGGGGATGGCCCTCCCATAAGTTGGGAACTCATACCTCCCCACAGATTATATACATTTAGCAGGCACTGGTTGTAAGAATGAGGCTTGGCACCAATTTTGGTACTTCCTTGACACTGCGCATGCGCAGTAGACCAAAGTATGGAGACCATATAGGACATTAGTTTTTTGGTTTTGGATGCAAATTTTGGGGATTTGGGGGGCAAAATTTGTGTTTGGCCCTGAATATTTAAGAGTTGGCACCAGCCATCTAAGTCTGGGCCATTGGTAAGTATAAAAAATATATAAATTACTTTAAACTTTTGCATATTCATTTCTTATCAACCAACCTTACAATTGTTTACTACAGGCTTGCACTACAGTGGAAGACCCCAACTTGGAAAATATACTCTCTATTTTGATTTTTTCCAAGTGATTTGGGAAAGAAAAGTGGTGCAAAAGCACCAAGAAAAAATAAGCCAAAACTGGGTTGAGTGCCATCGGCACACACCCAGTAGGGGACGCTCTTCTCTTAGTACAAATCCACGACTTCCGGAACCAATGCACAGGCAGTCACTAATGAATCATTCTTTTTTCGTCCGCCCATGTGGCAGGACATCCATTTTGCATTCAGAAACAGTGATAATTCAACTCGTTGATAATGGTTACCTGTGGCTGGAATCAGGGCTTGATTTAATCTGAAAATTTTGAATAGCAATTTACTATTCACCCTGGAAAATTGATTAGCAGTTGATCCAAAAGCACTTGAAACTAATAAATCTTGAATAGCAAATTTCAGAAATTGGAGAGCAAAGTGCTATGCTAATCTAGTTAAATCGAGCCCTGGCTGGAATTATGGATCTGAGGATCGTATAATAACAGGACTGTGTTTTATATATTCTCGTTATTATTTTCAACCACATTTTCTATGTATTTTATAAATTTTCCGTGTTGCGTGCGACTTTCGCGTACCGTGCAGTTCGGACATAAAATTTTTTTGTTGATAAATTTTATTATTATTATTGGTGTTGGGTGTCAATAGGGGACTGTATGGACAGGATTTCTCCTCTCTGTTGAGGACAGAATTTCTGTTTTTTGGGTCCCTGTCAGCCGTCTGGGTTCAGTTGTGTTCCCACCGGTCCTTTTTCTGCTACCTTTCTTTCGTAGTTTGGGGTGTTCTTCTACTTTCTACATCTGTTGAGTTTACCTTTTTCTTCTACTTCTCTCACCTCTGTTATGTCCAGTACAGATCCTTTAGGGCAATACTTTTTGCCCTAGTTTATAGTGTGTTCTCGTGGCCGTTCCTCCTGCACCCGCGGGTGGGGGGAGAGGTACCGGGAAACGCTGTCGTTCGGGGCCTCCTGACATGACCATGTCTGGTGAGAGTTATACCCCTTCCGTGGGGGATGTGCAGTTTTTAACAGTGGTGTATACTGCGGGAGCTGTTGAGTTGTCTGGTGAAGATGCCTGGTTCCAGGACTATGGTCCCTCTCCAGTCGACATTTGAGGCTGTCACTAGGGTTGTGACTCCTCCTTTGGAGGCTGAGCTCGGTTGCTCTCTCCCCTTTTCCACCAGTTTCAACAGCTCCCGTCGTATCTGCTGCTACTGCTGTTCCGTCTGCAACGTTATCGGTCACCGTTTCAGCCGGCCTCAGCTTGTCCCTGCAGGGGTCTGCAGCGATGTCTTGTAGTATGGATGTGGAGTATTGACCTCAGCCTTCCCTGACTTCAACTCGGCGAAGTTGGAAGGGGCTGCCGACCGAAGCCTCTGTTGTGGCCTCTCGCTGTTGAGCACAGCAGTTTTATCCCTACAGGGGTCTGCAGAGATGTCTGATAGTGTAGACGTGGGGTATTGGCCTCAGCCTTCCCTGACTTTAACTCTGTGAAGTCGGAAGGGGCTGCCGGCCGAACCCTCTGCTGTGGTCTCTCAGCCGTCGATCACCGCAGTTTTCTCATTGGATTTGGATGTTCATGGTGGGGCCAGCATGAACTCTGTGGTGTTTCCGTCCATGCACTCTAGTCCCATGGCCAGTTTTGCGGGACCAATTCCTTTTGTGCAGCCTGGACCTTCTGTCCCTCAAAGTTTCCACTCTATTGATCCTTGTGGTATGTCATACCCCTATACACATCTGCTTTCAGATGTTTCGGCTGCCACCCGTCACCCTGTGTTGGGTGTATTTGAGGATCGTGACCCTTCGCTGGTTAAAAGGGTCAGGAGTGAAGCCACTTTGCTGGTTTGTTCCCACGTCGAACCGGCTGACATGGGCCATGAGCTTAGGGAGGCCCTCTCCTTGCTCACTCAGGTTCTTTCCAAGAGCCTTCCTGTTGCTTCCAGGCCCCCCCTGCTTTAGCTGCTTATCTGCCTCCAGATAAGTTTGTCGATGTACAGACTCCTTTGCATGTGCTTTCCGAGGCACTCATGCTCACGCATGCCTGTTACACGGCTAACTTGGAATTAGTTTGCAGGGACGCTGTATTGGACACATGCTGTTCCCTTCCTGAGGGGCAGCGCGCTGCTCTTCAATCTGCTTCTTTGGCGGGCCCGCAACTATTCCATGGTTCCATGGCGACAGTCTGGGATCACGTGCTACGCCATTCCATAGATCAGCTGCTTCTTCATCTGCTTGATCAGCCTTCTGTTGGAGGCAGGGGACGTCCAAAGCCTAACAAGTGCCCTTCTGCTTCCTCTGCGAAGCCAAGGGCTGATCCTCCTGCCACCACTTCTACTTACTCATGGGGTAAGGGTAGGCATCGTCACCTCGATTCGTCCCAGGTTGAGGCATCCAACTCAGTCGAGAGTGCCTCTTCCAACACAACTTCCTTTTGATGTTACATGTTGGGAACTTTTGATCACGGAGATAGGCAATCTCCTGTCAAAAGGGGTGATCGAGGTCGTCAAGAACGTTCATTCAGTGGAATTTTATTCCCGACTGTTCTTGGTGCCAAAGAAGGACGACCGACTCTGACTGGTTATCGATCTGTGTATCCTGAACCAGTCTATCATTGCTCCTAAGTTCAGCATGGAGACTTTCAGGTCGGTTCACCAGGGAGTTTTCGCTTCCAGCATCGACCTGCGAGACGCTTACTTTCATGTTCCGATTCATCGGACATTGCGAAAGTATCTCAGGTTCGCTTTTCTAGAGCGGGTTTACCAGTTCAAGGCCATGCCCTTTGGCCTCAACCTGGCTCCTTGGGCCTTCATCCGACTGATGTCGCATGTGTTAGCCTTACATCACACACAGTCCAGGGTGACTACTTCGGCATATCCAGACAATATCTTCCAGAGGCATTCCAATGCTGCCTTTCTGGAGTCGGATGTCACATTGTTGAGCCTGCTCACGTCACTAGGGTTCAGAGTCAACAAGGAGAAGTCGGACCTGTTCCCTTCTCAGTCGTTTTGTCATCTCGGGATGGACTTCCATACTCCGCTGAATACGGTGGCGGTTCCCCGTGAAAGGGCTGTGATTCTCTCAGCTTTTTGGCCCTGACTCTGTCCCAGTCCACAGCCACGCCAGCTTGGAGTATTCTCCGGCTGCTCGGTCTCTGCGGTTCGGTGACGGATCTCATTCCTCTAGGTCGGCTGCATGTCATACCTCTTCAACACTTTCTGCTCAGTTGTTGGTGGCCAAATGTCGATCCTCTGGATCTGGTGCTTCAGTTACCAGAATCTCTTATCCTCACTTTCTCCCCTGAATGGATGTTCAGTGGATTATGCAGGGGGTTCCGATGGACTTACCCACGTCCTATCGTGTTCTGACGGCAGATGCCAACGATCTCGGGTGGGGTGCGACGTTCGATCCTCTAGGTCTTTTCCTTCACGGGGCATGGGACCAGGATCAAGCAGCTCTTCACATCAACCAGAAGGAGCTTCTTACTCTTCTTCTGAGTTTCCGGCAGTGGGTCCCCCACCTTTTGAATCGCCAGGTCCTTCTGTTTTCCGACAATTCGACAGTGGTTGCTTACATTCGGAGACAGGGCATCATGCATTCGGTTTCCATGTACGAATTGGCTTGGGATCTTCTACTGCTCGCTCGGGATGTCAATGCCGGGGTGGTGGTTCGTCACATTCCCGGTCGTCTGAACGTCCTAGCTGACTCCCTGTCCCGGCGGGGCAGGGTCTTTTCCACCGAGTGGATGCTCCACAGGGCGGTGTTTCAGTCGCTTTGCGAACTCTTGGGTCGTCCCCACATTAATCTCTTTGCAGCTTGTTGGAACGATCAGGTGGACACTTTCAGTCGCTCAATTGGAATGGTCTTGTCTCTTTGCGACCCATTGGAATCATCAGTGGACACTTTCGTGTCCCCATGCCCAGATCCTCTGGCTTTCACCGTGGATGCTCTGTCACTCGATTGGAACGGTCTAGTCGGCTACGCCTTCCGCCAGTTCCGATTCTGTGTCAGGTTCTGTACAGGACCAGAATCTGCAGTTGGTGAATCATTTTGATCGCTCCCCTGTCGCCGCAGCAGGTGTGGATCAATCAGTGCCGCTCTGTGTTGGTGGCAGTTCTGGCACGTCTCCCTCTACGTCGTGACCTTCATTGTCAAGGAGGTTTCACGTTGACCCGACTTCATTGTGCCTTCACGCATATCTTTTGTCAGGTCCTGTCTCCTCCATAAAGGTTTTTCGAGACAAGCAGTGGAGTGCATTTCTTCTCCAAAGAAGCACTCAACTGGTTTAGCCTATGCGGTTAAGTGGAAGGTCTACTGTCGATGGTGTGCTGATCATTCTGTTGATTATGCCAATCCCTCGACTGCACAGATTGCAGAGTTTCTGGTATATCTGTTTGATTCTCGGGGTCTCCAGCCTGTTACCATCAAAGGTACAGGTCCATGCTTTCAGAGACCTTTTTGTATATGGGACAGCACTGTATCGGCACTAATCCATACCTCTCTAAGCTTGTCGGCACTTTTCCTTGAAAAGGCCTAGGACTTTGCAGCTTATCCCAAGATGAATCTTTCTTGGGTGCTGCTTTGCTTGGTGGATATGCGATTTCTCACATACAAGACAGCTTTTCTGATGGCTTTTGCCTCCTGGCCTTTTTCAGGAGCTCTCCCAACGGTGTTACATTTACCACAAATTGCTCCTTTCTGGCCAAGAATCCGATACCAGATACCAGAATCCGATACTGATACCTATCTGTATCAGGGCTCTTCCTTCTGTTGAGGGTAACCACCCTTTGCTCTGTCCGGTTCGTGCAATTTTCATTTATCTCAATCGGATGCAGTTCATTAGGAAGGGTAGGAAACGATTTTTTCTGTCTCTTATTCCTGGTCGACAGAAGATCTCTCCTCAGTCCTTTTCTCGATGGATTTGTCTTGCTATTCGTGCGGCTTACGCTCATCTAGTGACTGGCGATTGTATTACCAATCGTTTTTCTGCCCACGAGGTGCATGCATTGTCTACCTCTTGGTCTTATCCTAACTCTGTCATGTTGTCGGATGTTATGCTGGCAACCTACTGGAGAAATGCTACTTTCTCCACCTATCTGCGTCAGTTGCAGGAGCAGACAGAGGACCTTTGTACTATGGGCCCTCTTTCTACTGCTCAGGCTGTTGTCTACCCTAGCCATTTGGCTTCTTACAAGATCAGTTCCAGCTCTGTGCTGTTACTGCCCTTTCTCTCTGTGCGTCACACAGAACCATACGCCTCATCTCTCATTGTCTTTTACTAATGTTTGTGATGCTATGGTTTGATAGGCCAAGGGACCTCTTCCACCGTCCATGGTTCCAGTGCAGTTGGGTTATGTGGGGGTTGGTTATGTGATTCCCTCCATCCTATTGTCCATTCAGCCTGTAGGAAACAGTTGTAAGGTAGGTTGATAAGAAATTTAAATTTTATAGTAAATTTCTTTTCTTATTATACTCACCGCAATTGTTTACATGGAGGCCCTCCTGTGTTCTTATTCGGGTAAGAATCCTTCCTCCCCGCTGATCACATAACTCCTATCTATGTTGGCGGACTCAAAAGAATGATTCATCACTGACTGCCTGCGCACTGGTTCCGGAAGTCATGGATTTGTACTAAGAGAAGAGCATCCCCTACTGGGTGTGTGCCGATGGTGCTCAACCCAGTTTTGGCTTATTGTTCCCGGAAAAAATTTTCGGAGGACTATAGAAATCAGCGGTGACCGTAATACAATGGACATGCATTTTAGTTCAAATAGACTAGGAATATATTGAATTTTCATTAGTCTAGGGTGGGGTTTACAATTGGGGGGGGGGGGGGGGTAGGGTTAGGGTCAGTAAAGGGTAGTGTCAGGGTTTGCTACCACCCCAAAAATGTTCCCAAAAAGCACTTATTTTATTATAATGGTCATGCATTTTATTGTAGTCCCATAAAAATAGCCACATAACTACCAATTGTTAGAACGTCCGTGTGTCTGTCCGTCTGTGCATCCATCCCACTTGGTGTCCCCATGATAACTCAAGTTTGGATCATTTGATTGGAACCAATTTTGGTATGTGACCTTCTTAGCCCAAACCACAGGTCAAGTTTGAATATGGAATCGGCCAGATTATTTTTATTAGAGTTATACCCCTTTTTCGACTTAGAAATTTCAAGATTTGCGGTGTCCGGATGATAACTCCAGTTAGGATTATTTGATCGGAAAGAATTTTGGTTTGACTTTCTGGGGTAATAATACAGGTCAAGTTCGAATATGGGTTTGGACCGATCATTTTCACTAGAGTTATGCCCCTTTTTCGACTTGTTTTTTCGGGGGACCTGTGGCCAAGCGGCCTTTTGTTTTTTCTTGGTGCTTTTGCACCACTTTTCTTTCCCAAATCACTTGGGAAAGATCAAAATAGAGAGTATATTTTCTGATTTAAGGTCTTCCACTGTAGTGCAAGCCTGTAGTAAACAATTGCAGTAGGTATAATAAGAAAGGAAATTTACTATAAAATTTAAATTTTTCACAGGCATGAAAGTATAATCTTTAAAAATTGATTGGTGATTAGGAGGTGTTGGAAAATTGAAAACCTTTAAGAATTTATAGGTTAGCCCATAGGTCCTGGAAATTCCCGAAAATCCTGGAATTTTAAATTTGTTTTCAAGGCCTTGAAAGTCCTGGAAAATTGCCTGTTTTTGACAAGTGTCCTTGAAAGTCCTGGAAAATGCCCATTACTGGGTCTGTATTACATTCTGTGTTTTGGATATGCTTTGCTTCTGACAGATTATTTGTTACCGGTGGCATGACAGCAGTATTCCAGATTTTGTGCATTTAAAAACACAAAAACATTTCTAACTGTGATGCTGATTGGATGATGATATAGAGTATCTCATCTTGTAGGGAGTATTGTCAGGGAAAATACAAGTACATGTTCATACATATATTTCACAAACTTTCGGAAACTTTGATTCATTGTAAATAAAAATATAAGTGCTTTTCCATGCAGAAAAATTTCATACTGCACATGTAAGTTTGTAAATAAATATTGTTTGTACCAATAAGTTGTTGTGTGGAACCTCGTGGAAAGTCCTGGAATTCAGTGCCAAAAGGGCACAAAAAGTCCTTGAGAGTCCTTGAATTTTGAATTGGGAAATGTGGGGGTCCCTGATTTATATTGTTGAGCATTGTTGAGATACTTTTCTGTATGTGACCAATGAGTGTTCCTTAGTGCTGAAATGGTTAACCGGATAATCGGTTTGAAACCATTTAGCTACCTAAATGATTAGAAAAACTGTCAACTGGTTATCCGAAACATCTGTAGTGATTGTGATTCCACATTTAAAACTTAGAAAATCTGCTGCTTCTCCTTTGTGATAGATTACACATCAAAGCCGCATTGTATATATTGAGAAATAATCGACTTTGGTGTTCAAGACTTTGTTAATGATCAGCTGTTTACATGAGTAATGAGTAATCGCAGAAACTATGGAATAGTTTGAGAATACTGCTTTCCAATTCCTATAATTTTGATCCCATATTCGGTGAAATAATGGCTATGGATAAACGGATATTATTAGCTCACCTGAGCGAAGCTGAAGGGGAGCTTCACTGATCACTTTCCGTCCATCGTAATCTTTACAAAACCGACTTCTCCTCCAAAACCACTAGCCCAATTTTAATCAAATGTTGGTTAAATGTTTATTACATATGCCAATTCGGATTTGTTCAAATGAAGTTGCTCCTCTCCCTGGGTGGTGCCATGCCCCCAAGGGAGACCGAAATCTTAAAAAATCTTCTCCTCATGAACCAGCAGCAGCAGAGACTAGATATTTAGTGTGCAGCTTCCTTATGTGTTGTAGACTCAGATTTGCTCAAGAGAAGTTCGAGGAGCTATATTTGCCTTCGTTATGGGAGGGGCAAGAATTGTCGCCACGCCCAAAATTTCTATTTTCCTAACCGAGAGGCAGATTTGAACCAAATTTGATATGAGGGCTTATTGGGTCATAAGTACTTAATTTATGCAAAAATATTTTGTTCCTGTCACCCCATGGGAACCGCAGGAGCTAAAAATAGAAAAAATTAAAACGCCCATATCTCCAAAACTACACGGCACTGAGAATTCTTATTTGGTGTGCAGCTTCCTTAGGACCAACAGAATGGAATGGTGGAAAAAAAATTGCTATCGGTTTCATCATGGGGTACTTTTTGGAGACTTTTGAAAAAGTGCTGAGTCAGCTTTTTATTAACACTGTGGGTAATGGGAAAAACATTTAAGACTACTTTTCTCCCAAACCACTGCTCCAAAAGCTTTCAAACTTCACATATAACATCTTTGGAAGATTGTGTCACATGTTTATTGAAAGCAATTGCCTGGGTCCATATTTGGGCTCTCTATGGGAGCCCAAATGTTTAAATTAGTGCAGTATGAGGAATATTCTTTAAAAATCTTCTTCTTCAGATCTACCAATAATAATATTTTTATATTTGGTATGCGGCATCCTTAGGGGGGTGAGATTCAAGTTTGTTCAAGCCAAGTCCCTGGGTTCATATTTAAGCTGAAAATTTGGGGTCCCGGTCCGGACTTGGAAATTTTGGACAAAAATCCGGAAATTATTTTTTTGTTTTTTATGCGTTTAGGTCAATTTTAAGACAAAATTTTTTTTTTTATTTTACACTGAAAATTTGGGGTCAGGGTGGGACTTGGGAATTTTGGACCAAAATCCGAAAATTAGTTTTTTGGTATTTATATATTTTGGTCAATTTTAAGACAAAAAAAAAATTTTTTTTTTACACTGAAAATTTGGGGTCTGGGTGGGACTTGGAAAATTTTGGACAAAAATCCAGAAATTAGTTTATTTGTTTTGGTCAGTTTTAAGACAATTTTTTTTTTTTTTTACACTGAAAATTTGTGGTCCAGGTGGGACTAAGAAAATTTTGGACCAAAATCCAGAAATTAGTTTTTAGCTCACCTGACTTTCTGTCAGGAGAGCTATAGTGATCACTCACCGTCCGTCGTCCGGCGTCCGTGAACATGGTGTTTGCGTCTTCTCCTCCCAAACCGCTGAACCAATTTAATTGATATTTGAGATAATAGTTTGTTATGACATCGCAATTTGATTTTGTTCAAATCAAGTTGCCCCGCTCATGGGTAGGGCCACACCCAAAAAGTGTGCTGAAATCTTAAAAAATCTTCTTCTCATGAACCAGCAGTAGCAGAGATTTGATATTTGGTGTGCAGCTTCCTTTTGAGGTGTAGACTCAGATTTGTTCAAGAGGAGTTTGTGGGGCTATACTTGGCATCGTTATGGGAGGGGCAAAATTTTTGGCCCCGCCCAAAATTTCTATATTTTTATACTGTACCAATGACCCAGACTTAGCTGGTGCTAACTCTAACAAAACCAGGGCCAAACACAAATTTTGCCCCCCAATCCCCAAAATTTGCATCCAAAACAAAAAGAAATCATGTCCTATAGGACCTCCATACTACGCCCCCACTGCGCATGCGCAGTGTCAAGGACGTCCCAAAATTGGCGCCAATTATCATTCTCTGTTTGGCCCTTCATCAGTCAACATCTCACTGATCTTTGTGCTTGTAAATCTCAGTTTAAAGGATGCCAGACACGTAATTTTTGGAGAAATGGTGATTCTAAGGAGGATATAGAAGGAGGAGAGGAAAAAGAAGTGGCAAAAAATAATCAGGGCTGTACTTAAAATTTTTTGATGAAATTATGTTAAGTTGCCTATTCTCGAGGCATGGGCCTCTTGTTGTCATTCTTGCTAAATGTTGCACTGCTTATTCAGTGTTTCCTCTCCCCTAGCCTTCTAAAGTCCCCCCTTGCAATTCTCCCATGCTTTTGGCATATTTTTGAGAAAGTTCATTTCTAAAATTTTCCTGGAAGAGTTGCTTGGATACAGAATGTTTTCTGTTATTTTCCCCATAGTTACGTTTTCACCCATGGGTGTATAAACGTTGTGTTCTGCATCTTCCATCTGATGTTCTGCAGATTCTCCCCTGGGAGTCTCTGTCTTGCATCAGATAGAGTGTAATTTTGATGACTGATTTCGGGCCAGTTTTTTCAGTGCCTGGAGTCATGTTTTCTGGTGTTTTACACTGTTTGTTTACATTGGCAACAGCCTTTTTTGAGGGGGGCTGTTTGCCTTTGGTGTAGTTTATCTCACTATAAGATACATTTCTATTATCCGTAAGTGTCTCATTAATTATTTAATATAAATTTAAAATTTTTGACCACACTTTGCCATCGGATCCATCGGGGCTCAACGTTACTTTTCAGCAACTTGGGCTTCGCTGAAAAAATATTTTTTCAAAATTATTTTGATTTGCAATTGTTTTTTCATTTATTAATGGATCATGTTATTATGTATCTTTGTGTCAGGGGTTTGTGCGAGTAACTAGGACTTGTTGATGACTTTTCACAGTGAAAGGACATTGTTCAAATTGTAATGGGAAGAAATCTTCCTCGGACTTTCATGATCATTGTATTAATTGTAGTCAGTGTTCTCGCACTAATCCCTGTCCTATATGTCAATATTGGGATGACAAACATTGGAAACGTGTGTCACGGTATGTTGTTTCTGGAGAAAGGGCTATGCCGGCTCTTTCTCCGCAAGGTCACTCTACTCTCTCAGTTTCTATTTCAGAGGAATAAGAACAGGGTGATGTTTCCATGTTATCTTCTACAAGTGCGCGTCCGTCGTCACAAATGAATTCAGAGCTAGCGGCAAAAGTGCTCATGGAGATTAGACAAATGTCGTCCGCTAGCTCGCCCGGTGTAGCGTCCATTCACCGAATGGTTCGGCAGCCGGGTTCGTCCGATGCGGTCCAGGAGGAAATTTTGGGTGATGCGAGCACTATAAACATACAATGTGCACACCCAGTGACGGCGGATAGTAAGCGAGAACGGAGGAAGCCTTTGAGTCCGGTTCCTAGCTCGTCCAGGTCCAGCCGGGCCGCGAGCGAGAGAGGCCCCTCTCTCGTACAACAACATCTGGGACCAGATGTTGTGGTACAAAATGTGTCGCAAGCAGAGCATACGTCCGTCGCTCGGGACGCTCCGTTGTATAGGCAGTGCGCGGAAACTGCTAAGGCTTCTTCTTCTCGTCAGCGCACACGACCGCACCTTGGCTGCGTGACTGCCGATATCTTACCAGCTTCGCCGATCAAGGATTCTTCGGCGACCAGGTCACACCATCCGGCAGCCAGGGATTCGAGACCGATGGACTCCGGACGTTCGCATAGAAAAAGTATGTGGGAGCCATCTGATGCGGAGCTGCCCTCGGCGAAGCAGCGAAAGACTGCGCCTCCGCAGGTCTCGACGCCGGACATTCTTGTGCAGATAGCACAGCTTATCGCAGCATCCCAGCAGCCGACAGAAACGGTGTCGGATCGAGAATTATCCGATGGCGCTGGGTCGGTACGCTCCCCCGAAGCATCGGGGGCGGACGACCGGGAGCATCATGAGGTCCGACCGGATGGTGAAAGGGATACGGATGATTTGGAGCTATCCCTTTCGGAACAACATAAAGCTGCCGTGGATTTCATCCGGCACTTTCTCCCTCAAGTTGTTCCATCGGGCCAGACTGCTGCGGTTCCAGACAAGAGGATTATAGCGTCATTGGACTCTGAATTTTTTGAGCGGTTCAGGGACATCGCTCCCAAGTTTCCGTCGCAGTCCAATAATGTTGCAAGGACATTTGAATTATTGAACGACGCTATATTTAAACTTGCTTCCAAGACGGGGAAAGCAGGTTTCTTGTCCGCTAATACTCTCAACCTGCCTTTCATTAATGCAAGGAATAAATTCGATACGGCAGGACAGGGTATCCCGAGAGTTCCTCTGCGTATGGACGATGAGGCGGAAGACTTAGAGCTATCATTACCGTCGTCGACTTCTATTCCAACCGCGGTGTTGGAAACAGCGATTTCGTCTAACAGAGCCAATTTAGATGCCTTATCTTACGCAGATCACCTTACTAAGGCGTTATCACTGCGCCTTCAAGGGAAAGAGTTTCAGGATATACAATCCTCTTTAAGACTTCTTTCAAGGGCAGTAGCTTATTCTACGTGTAACTCCGCCCTTTCAGTGGCAAACCTGGAGTTGGTTAGACGTGACGCAGCCCTAGCTACATCCACACTCGTGGATACTAAGGTGAAGAACTCTCTTAGAGTCGCTTCGGTCTCCGGAGAACTTCTCTTTGACGGCAAGCTTTCTGCTATTTATGATAAAATTACAAAGAAAGCTTCGGATTCTCTGTTGTTCAAATCTGCTTCTAAGAAGTCGGATACAGCAGGCAAGAATAAGACAGGCACTTCTGGGTCTAATGTGCCCAAGAGAGGTTCCTATAGAGGTTCCGGTGCGTCCTCTTGGTCTTATTCGAGAGACCGTCAGGGTAGCGACTCTCGTTCGGGACGTCCTTCGGGCCGGGACAACCGGTCGGACGCCCCGCGGTCGAAGGGGCGAGGTGCGGGTCGTGGAGGACGTGGTTTCTCCTACCGCAGGCCTCGCAGGTCCAGGAGGTGATGGCTTAAACCTCTGTCGCGTACCGGTTGGCGGAAGGTTGTCAAGCTTTTCACAAGAATGGGCGTCGATTACGGACGACCCTTGGGTGAGAGGAGTGACTTCGGAAGGTCTAAAGATATCCTTCAAACGAAAGCCTCCATTAACTCGAAGTCCAAAGTGGACTCAACTTCCGTCAAATCCGCAGAAAAGAGACGCTCTGTTATCAGAGGTGCAGTCTCTTTTAATGAAGAACACGGTAGAGGTCGTAGAAAACCAGGAGACTCCGGGATTCTACAGCCATCTGTTTCTGGTTCCGAAACCAGACGGCTTGTTCCGTCCAGTCATAGATTTGAGCTGGATAAACAAGCTGATCGTCGCTCCGAAATTTTATATGGAGACGATTCGGTCGGTCAGAGCGAGTATTCGGGTGAACGATTATGCAACAAGCATAGATCTCAAAGATGCGTACTTTCACGTCATGGTACATCCGACATTCCGAAAGTATCTACGCTTCGCAGTCCTAGGAGTGGTGTATCAATTCCGGGCGATGTGCTTCAGATTGAATCTAGCACCCTGGGCTTTCACTCGCGTAATGAACTTGGTAATGATCTATTTCCGAGCTCATTCGTCTGCGGTAACGTCGGCCTACCTGGACAACATTCTTCAGAGGTACGGCAATGAGTTAACGCTTCAGAACGATGTTCAGAATCTACTTCTATTGCTCCGACGTCTCGGTTTTATAGTAAAGGAGGAGAAGTCGGATCTGGTGCCGTCCAAGTCATTCACTCATCTGGGAATGAGCTTCGAGACGCACAACAATCTCGTTCGTCTGCCGTTAACCAGAGCGAAATTAGTCAGTTGTTACGCTCGCTATTGTCTGCACGCAGACAAAGTCACAGCGAGAGAATTTATGAGACTGATAGGTCTGTGCAGAGCCACTGCGGATCTCATTCCGATGGGGCGGTTACGCACACGTCCTCTCCAAATTTTCTTGACTCAGAATTGGAGTGTGAAAATTCATTCGCTCGACGTAGACGTTCTCTTGTCAGATCAAGTGAAACAAGAGATTCAGACTTGGGCAAACATTCAGTGGTTAACTCAGGGAGTTCCGCTGCAGTTGCCGGATCCGAGTTTTACCATTATGACGGATGCCAGTCAAACAGTTTGGGGTGCATCATTAATCCCAACGGATTCGAGATGCCAGGGTCTTTGGGATCCGCAATTCCTGTGCAAGCACATAAACATCAAGGAAATGATGTCAATTTGGCTTGCGTTACGTCATTGGATGGACATTATTCACAATGCTCATGTCCAAATCCTATCCGACAGTAGTGGCGTATATACGGAATCAAGGAGGCACTCATTCAGTTCCGCTGTTCATTCTAACGGAAAGAATCCTTCTGTTTGCGCTAGAACATCACGTTCTTCTTTCGGTCCGTCACATACCGGGTCGTCTGAATGTGCTAGCAGACTCCCTTTCACGAAAGGGTTGCTTGTTGCCGTCGGAGTGGACTCTCAACAAACAAGTATTCAATCAGATTTGCTACCAATGGGAACGGCCAATGATAGACTTATTTGCGACACATCTCAACAATCAGTTGCAGACGTATGTGTCTCCGTGTCCGGATCCAAGAGCATTTGCAGTAGACACTCTGTCGATCCCTTGGGACGGAATGATAGGATATGCGTATCCTCCAGCGCCGTTAATTCAACAAGTATTGCTAAAGATAAAACAATCTCAATGCAAGATTCTGTTGGTAGCATCTCTGTCACCACAGAGACCGTAGATAAATCTACTCAGGTGTCTGTTGTGGGACCTACCGCGAAAGCTTCCTCCACGGGAGGATCTTCTTTCGCAGGGGAAATCGCGCCAACTCCATCACAACCTGCAAGGTCTCAACCTTCACGTTTTTCCGTTGTGCGGTCCTTCTTGCATGGCAAGCACTTTACAGGACGAGCAGTGGACGCGATTTCTAACTGTAGGAGGACCTCCTCTTCGCTAAACTATGCGGCTAAGTGGAAGGTTTTTCGTCGTTGGTGTAGGGATCATTCTGTAGATATATTCGATCCCTCTATACCAGACATTGCAAACTTTCTAGTATACTTGTTTGACGAAATCAAACTGCAGCCTGTTACTATTAAGGGTTATAGGTCTATGTTATCTGATACCTATGCACATCATGATAGTTTACAAATTGGATCTAATGTCTCTTTATCTAAGTTGGTTAGAAACTTCTCGATAAATAGACCCAGAACTCTTAGATTAATTCCTAAATGGAATTTAGCTTGGGTTCTTCTTAAATTGAAGGAAAAGCCATTTGAACCTCTTGGGACAGTAGATTTCAAATTCTTATCTTATAAGACAGCTTTCCTCTTAGCTTTCTCTTCTGCTAGAAGAGTCAGTGAGCTTCATGCACTGTCGGTGGATGATTCTCACTATCGTAGTGTCGGGAACACTATCACCTTCACTACTAATGTGGGTTTTTTAGCTAAGAATCAGTCTCCTAATAAATATCCGGAACCTATTGTCATTAAGGCTCTTCCGTCTTCAGACGGGCGTAGGCCTTTACTCTGTGCTGTTAGAGCGTTACGTATCTATAAACAGAGATCTCAGTTTATCAGAAAGGGACGGAAACGTTTCTTTCTGTCTTTGATGCCTAATAGAAAGGACATTTCGGTCCATTCTATTGCTAGATGGATTCAATTAACTATCCGTACTGCTTATGAGAGTTTATCTTCTTCTCAGCAGTCTGTGCTTAAGATTTCCGCTCATGAAGTAAGAGCTCTTGCTACTTCTTGGGCTTATGCTAATAGTGTTGCTATTACAGATTTAACGAAGGCTGCTTATTGGTCTCAGCCATCCACATTCACGAATTTTTATCTCAGAAATATTGAGTCCATTTCTGGAGACCTGCATTGTTTAGGTCCGTTATCTGTTGCTCAGAATGTCGTCCACTAAACAGTTGCAACTATAGTTATGCAGGCTTTCTGTCCCGGCAGTGACTCCGTCCGGCTGCCCTCTTCGCTCTGGGCTATTTGACCCAGGGCAAGGGGAAGGGGGGGGGGGGGGGCGGGTGTTCCCTTAGGTCACCTGCTTTATAGTGAAAAGCAAGGGAATGCCTCCTCCAAGTCAGTATTTCTGAGTCGCTTCCGGGATGGTTTTAAAGTGTAATATTAATGTTAAAATTCATTCATGTCTTATTTTTAAAGTGTAGCTCGGTGTGAAGCATTTGTATATGTCAAGTGTCAAACGGGCTTTAATATACAATACTCGGACACTTTTAAATGACTATAAAGAGTCTCAATTCTCTGGACTACTTTATTTATTGGCTTACTTTAAAAATAATTAGTATAAGGGTTATACTGGATGTTAATAGAGAACATGAATATTATTGTGCTCAATTATTAAGGGTATTGTATCTTTCTAATTTAATATTAAATAAGAAAGATACATGTAAAGCCTAATACTCCTTTTCTCCTTAAGGGGTTACCTCTTTATTATATAGTTGAGCTTATTGGATTTTCCTCTATGTCCTAGGCCCTCCAGCCTGTTTACTATTCAGCTAAGTCTGGGTCATTGGTACAGTATAAAAATGTTAAAAAATTTATAGTAATTTATATATTTTTTATACTTACCAATGACCCAGACGGGGATGGCCCTCCCAGGAGTTGGGAACTCTTGCCTCCCCGCTGAGTACATAGCGCTGACCAGGCACTGCCAGTAAGAATGATAATTGGCGCCAATTTCGGGACGTCCTTGACACTGCGCATGCGCAGTGGGGGCGTAGTATGGAGATCCTATAGGACATGATTTCTTTTTGTTTTGGATGCAAATTTTGGGGATTGGGGGGCAAAATTTGTGTTTGGCCCTGGTTTTGTTAGAGTTAGCACCAGCTAAGTCTGGGTCATTGGTAAGTATAAAAAATATATAAATTACTATAAATTTTTAAACTTTCCAAACCGAGAGGCTGATTTGAACCAAATTTTATGTGAGGGCTTATTGGGTCATAAGTACCTAATTTATGCTGATTTTTTTTTTTAATTGTAGCCCCATGGGAACTGCAGGAGCTAAAAATAGAAAAAAATTAAAACGCCCATATCTCCAAAACTGCACGGCACCGAGAATTTTTATTTGGTGTGAAGCTTCCTTAGGACCAGCAGAAAGAATTGGTAAAAAAAAATTGCCATCGGTTTTATCATAGGGTACAGTTTCGGGACTTTGAAAAAGTGCCGAGTCAGCACTTTTTAACACTGTAGGCAATGGGAAAAACATTAAAAAATCTTCTTCTCCAGATCCAGCAGGCAGAATCTTTTGATATTTGGTATGCAACGTTGGAGGGTGGATCTGATTCAAGTTTGTTCAAATCGGCCCCCTGGATTCATATTTGGGCCCAGTATAGGAGCCCGATTTCGAACTTAGTGCATTTCAGGCAAATTTCTTAAAAAATCATCTTCTCCAGATCCAGCAGGCAGAATCTTTTGATATTTGGTATGCAACATTGTGGGGTGGATCTGATTCAAGTTTGTTCAAATCGGCCCCCTGGGTTTATATTTGGGCTCAGTATAGGAGCCCAAATTTGAACTTAGTGCATTTCAGGCAAATTTCTTTGAAAATCTTCTTCTCCAGATCCAGCAGGCAGAATCTTTTGATATTTGGTATGCAACATTGTGGGGTGGATCTGATTCAAGTTTGGTCAAATCGGCCCCTTGGGTTTATATTTGGGCTCAGTATAGGAGCCCAAATTTGAACTTTGTGCATTTCAGGCAAATTTCTTTGAAAATCTTCTTCTCAAGATCCAGCAGGCAGAATCTTTTGATATTGGGTATGCAACATTGTGGGGTGGATCTGATTCAAGTTTGTTCAAATCGGCTCCCTGGGTTTATATTTGGGCTCAGTATAGGAGCCCAAATTTGAACTTAGTGCTTTTCAGGCAAATTTAAAAAAAAATCTTCTTCTCCAGATCCAGCAGGCAGAATCTTTTGATATTTGGTATGCAACATCGTGGGGTGGATCTGATTCTATTTTGTTCAAATCGGCTCCCTAGATTCATATTTGGGCTCACTATAGAAGCTCAAATTTGAACTTCGTGCATTTCAGGCAAATTTTAAAAAAAATCTTCTTCTCCAGATCCTGCAGGCAGAATCTTTTGATATTTGGTATGCAACATTGTGGGGTGGTTCTGATTCCAGTTTGTTCAAATCGGCCACCTGGATTCATATTAGAAGCCCAAATTCGAACTTAGTGCATTTCAGGCAAATTTCTTTGAAAATCTTCTTCTCAAGATCCAGCAGGCAGAATCTTGTGATATTTGGTATGCAGCATCCTTAGGGGGGTGAGATTCAAGTTTGTTCAAGCCATGTCCCTAGGTCCATATTTGGGCTCACTGTGGGAGCTTGAATTGTAACTTTGTTTGAAATGAGGAATTTTCTTAAAAAAATCTTCTTCTTCAGATCCAACAGTCGGAATGGTTTGATATGTGGTGAGTAGCATCCTTGGGGGGGAGGGGGGGATTCAAGTGTGTTAAAGCCAAGTCCATGGGTCCATATTTGGGCTCCCTGTGGGAGCCCAAATTATAACTTAGTCAATATGAGGAATTTTTCTTTAAAAATCTTCTTCTTCAGATTCAGCAGTTGGAATGTTTTGATATTTGGCATGGAGCAACCTTAGGGGGCTGAGATTCAAGTTTGTTCAAGCCAAGTCCCTTGGTTCATATTTGGGCTCACTATGGGAGCCTGAATGACAACTTAGTTCAAAATGAGGAATTTTCTTTAAAAATCTTCAGATCCAGCAGATGAATGCTTTTGATATTTTTTATGCAGCATCCTTAGGGGGGTAAGATTCAAGTTTGTTCAAGCCATGTCCCTAGGTCCATATTTGGGCTGATTGTGGGAGCTCGAATTGTAACTTGGTTCAAAATGAGGAATTTTCTTTAAATATCTTCTTCTTCAGATCCAGCAGTCGGAATGTTTTGATATTTGGTGTGCAGAATCCTTAGGGGTGTGAGATTCAGGTTTGTTAAAGCCAAGTCCCTGTGTTCATATATGGGCTCCCTGTGGGAGCCCGAATTATGACTTAGTTCAGTATGAGGAATATTCTTTAAAAATCTTTTTTTAGATCCACTGGTCAGAATATTTGGATATTTGGTTTCAGCTTTTCTTAGGAGGAGCAGATGCAACTTGTGGAAATCAATTCTCTGGGTTGATATTTAGGCTACCATGTCAGGTGAGCGCCCTCAGGCCCCCTGGGGCCTCTTGTTTGGTTTTTTATGCGTTTTGGTCAATTTTAAAAAGAAGAAAAAGAATTTTTAGACTGAAAATATTTTGTTTGGGACTTCGAAAATTTCAGAACAAAAATAAAAAAATCTGTTTTTATGCGTTTCAATTTTGGGATGTAAAAGTGCAAGAACTGAAAATAGAAGGAAAATCCTGTGTATCGTGTGGGCACAATCGCTTCATCTAGTATTTTCCCATCAATTCTGCCTTTCAAACTACAATGACATAACAACCCATGGATTATGACAGTGCTTGTCTACAGCAGGTGGAATTGGACCCAGTCAGCAGGACCTATGAAAAATTTCATGACTTTATTTCTCTATAATGTTGATAAGCCACGACTAGCTGAATGTGACCTAAAATGCTTCTTTGAACTACTTTGTCAGGTGAGCAATTTAAGGCCCCTTGGGGCCTCTTGTTCGGTTATAGCTCTTGGTTAGTCGGTTTCAAAAATGAGCCAACCGTTTCAGCCCTAGTGTTCCAGCAATCCCTTTGTATAGAGATAAGTGATCAGATCAGGTTGCAACACACTTACACACTATGGGTTGAGATTTCATTAAAAATATTACGAGATTCAGACTGAATCAAGAAAAACAAATAATAAGGCCCCACAAAGTAGATCTGTTTCTCAGGCCATTTTTTGTAAATTTGCAGGTGGGCGGGCGTTTTTTTATTTTATTTTTGTAATGATTCCTTTGTCATCAAAAGTTCATGTTCTTGGTTTGTTTTATGTTTTAGGCCTCATAATCTAAAGAATAGCAAAGGTGGTGGTGTATTGTGTCCCTTGAGTGCAAGAAGGCTTTGCAATACTAAAGCAAAGCCTTGTTGCACTCAATTAAGGGACAAATTTGTCAATTTTATTAACTTTGATAAAATATCGGACATAAACCATTTAATTTTTATTTTTTAATGTTTTCATTGGTTAAAAGATAGCATGTGGCACTCTCCAATAAATTGTAATGAAATAAATTTATATAAACAAAATATTTGCATTTGACTGAATATGAAACACGAGTGAGGAAAATGTTGAATTTTGTTCTGGTACCCTCATTTTTAGCTTAACTTGACATAGTCAAGATAAGCTATTGCCATCATGCGTGCGGAAGTCTGTTAGTCTGTGAGTCTGTTAGTCTGTGAGTCTGTGAGTCTGTGACGTCTGTTCACATTTCCTTTAGCACGGGCTACACCCCGCAGTTCTTGTCTGATCATCACGAAATTTCATATGTAGGTTTGGGGTCATGTCTAGATGAGAACGTCCCCTTTTGGTCGCGATCGGGCAACCGGTATGGCTGCCCGAGCCCAAAACCCGAAAACCATTAGCATAGTCTACAGGTCGTATTTATGAAAGGATTTCATTGTAACTTGGTAGGATGCCTCTGTATAGTGCCTAGACGAGAACGTCCCCTTTTGGGCATGATCTATCAACCGTGATGGCCGCCCAAGCCCGAAACCCAAAAACTTTTAGCACAGTCTGCAGATCATGTTTAATGTGGAGGGATTTCATTGTAACTTGGTAGGATGACTCCTTATGATGTCTAGATGCAAATTTCCCCATTTGGGCATGATCTGCCAACCGTGACGACTGCCCGAGCCCAAAACCCGAAAACCTTTAGCACAGTCTACAGGTCATATTTATTGAGGAATTTCATTGTAACTTGGTGGGTTGACTTCATACAATGTCTAGATGAGAAAGTCCCCCTTTGGACGTGATTGGGCAACTGTGACGGCTACAGGAGCCCGAAGCCCGAAAACCTTTAGCACAGTCTAGAGGTCATATTTATGAAATGATTTCATTGTAACTTGGCAGGATGACTCCAAATAATGTCTAGATGAGAACGTCCCATTTTGATCGCGATAATGCAGCCTTGATGGGTGCCCGAGCCCAAAAACCTTTAGCATAGGCAAAAGGTCATATTTATGGAAGGATTTCATTGTAACCTGTTAGGTTGACTCCATATAATGCCTAGATGATGACATCCCCTTTCGGTCATGATTGGTCAGTTGTGATGGCTACAAGTGCCCGAAGCCCGAAAACCTTGAGCACAGTCTACAGGTCATATTTATGAAGGGATTTCATTGTAACTTCTTAGGATCACTCCAGATGATGCTCAGATGAGATTGTCCCCTATGGTTGCGATCATTCACCCATGATGGCTGCCCAAGCCCTAAGCCCGAAAACCTTTAGCACAGTCTACAGGTCATATTTATGAAGGGATTTCATTGTAACTTGGTAGGTTAACTTCATATAATGTCTAGATGAGAACGTGCGATCATTCACCCATGATGACTGCCCGAGCCCGAAGCCCGAAAACCTTTAGCACAGTCTACAGGTCATATTTATGGTGGGATTTCATTGTAACTTGGTAGGTTAACTTCATATAATGTCTAGATGAGAACGTCCCCTTTTGGACATGATTGGGCAACTGTGACGGCTAAAGGTGCCCGAAGCCCGAAAACCTTTAGCACAGTCTACAGGTCATATTTATGAGGGGATTTCATTGTAACTTGGTAGGATGACTCCAAATAATGTCTAGATGAGAACGTCCCCTTTTGATCGCGATCATTCAGCCTTGATGGGTGCCCAAGCCCAAAAACCTTTAGCATAGGTAAAAGGTCATATTTATGGAAGGATTTCATTGTAACCTATTAGGTTGACTCCATATAATGCCTAGATGATGACATCCCCTTTTGGTCGTAATTGGTCAGCTGTGTTGGCTACAAGTGCCCGAAGCCCAAAAACCTTGAGCACAGTCTACAGGCCATATTTATGAAGGGATTTCATTGTAACTTCATAGGATCATTCCAGATGATGCCCAGATGAGATTGTCCCCTTTGGTTGCGATTATTCAACCATGATGGCTGCCCGAACCCGAAGCCCGAAAACCTTAAGCACAGTCTACAAGTCATATTTGTGAAGGGATTTCATTGTAACGTGGTAGGTTGACTTCATATAATGCCTAGATGAGAACGTCCCCTTTTGGACATGTTTGGGCAACTTTGACGGCTAAAGGTGCCCGAAGCCCAAAAACCTTTAGCACTGTCTACAGGTCATATTTATGAAGGGATTTCATTGTAACTTGGTAGGTTGACTCCAAATAAGGTCAAGATGAGAACGTCCCATTTTGGCCGTGATCATTCAGGGCAACTGTGACGGCTAAAGGTGCCCGAAGCCCGAAAACCTTTAGCACAGTCTACAGGTCATATTTATGAGGGGATTTCATTGTAACTTGGTAGGATGACTCCAAATAATGTCTAGATGAGAACGTCCCCTTTTGATCGCGATCATTCAGCCTTGATGGGTGCCCTAGCCCAAAAACCTTTAGCATAGGTAAAAGGTCATATTTATGGAAGGATTTCATTGTAACCTTTTAGGTTGACTCCATATAATGCCTAGATGATGACATCCCCTTTTGGTCGTAATTGGTCAGCTGTGTTGGCTACAAGTGCCCGAAGCCCAAAAACCTTGAGCACAGTCTACAGGCCATATTTATGAAGGGATTTCATTGTAACTTCATAGGATCATTCCAGATGATGCCCAGATGAGATTGTCCCCTTTGGTTGCGATTATTCAACCATGATGGCTGCCCGAACCCGAAGCCCGAAAACCTTAAGCACAGTCTACAAGTCATATTTGTGAAGGGATTTCATTGTAACTTGGTAGGTTGACTTTATATAATGCCTAGATGAGAACGTCCCCTTTTGGACATGTTTGGGGAACTTTGACGGCTAAAGGTGCCCGAAGCCCAAAAACCTTTAGCACTGTCTACAGGTCATATTTATGAAGGGATTTCATTGTAACTTGGTAGGTTGACTCCAAATAAGGTCAAGATGAGAACGTCCCATTTTGGCCGTGATCATTCAGCCTTGATGGGTGCCCGAGCCCAAAAACCTTTAGCATAGGCAAAAGTTTGTATTTATAGAAGGATTTCATTGTAACATTGTTAGGTTGACTCCATATAATGCCTAGATGATGACATCCCCTTTTGGTCGTGATTGATCAGCTGTGATGGCTACAGGTGCCCGAAGCCCGAAAACCTTGAACACAGTCTACAGGTCATATTTATGAAGGGATTTCATTGTAACTTCGCAGGATCACTCCAGATGATGCCCAGATGAGATTGTCCCCTTTGGTTGCGATCATTCAACCATGATGGCTGCCCGAGCCCGAAGCCCGAAAAACTTTAGCACAGTCTAAGGTCATATTTATGAAGGGATTTCATTGTAACTTGGTAGGTTGACTTCATATAATGTCTTGATGAGAACGTCCCCTTTTGGACACGAGTGGGCAACTGTGACGGCTTCAGGGGTCCAAAGCCCGAAAACCTTTAGAACAGTCTACAGGTCATAATTATGAAGGGATTTTATTGTAGCTTCGTAGGATGACTCCAAATAGTGTCCAGATGAGAACATCCCCTTTTGGTCACGATCATTCAGCCTTGATGGCTGCCCGAGCCCAAAAACCTTTAGCATTTCTGTAGGTCGTATTTATGGAAGGATTTCATTGTAATTCGTAAGGTTGACTCCATATAATGCCTAGATGATGACATCCCCTCAGGGATTTTTCTAGGTGACAACCGGGGCCGAATATAGGCCCCATTCCCAATGAGATTTAGGCATGATTTTTCCCAATTTGTAACATTAAATTCCCAATTGGTAACCAGTATCAACTTGGCCATAATATTTATGATTTTTACTGCAAAAGTTGGTCTTATTATGCTGATAAAAGAACTGTAAAACCATAATTTCAATTAATAAAACCAACTTCTTCATTTTTAATGTACCTGTAGAGAAGAAATGTGCACTTTTCTCCACTCTACAGCATCAACAGGTTTCCCAATTTGGTCCTATAAGATGTTTTTTTCCCAATTGCACGGGCCCTTGGACCCATTCCCAATACACCTAGAAAAATCCCTGCCCCTTTTGGTCGTGGTTGGTCAACTGTGATGTCTACAGGTGCCTGAAGCCCGAAAACCTTTAGCACAGTCTACAGGTTGTATTTATGGAGGGATTTCATTGTAACTTGGTAGGTTGACTTCATATAATGTCTAGATGAGAACGTCCCCTTTGGACGCAATTGGGAAACTGACGGCTACAGGGGCCCGAAGCCCGAAAACCTTTAGCACAGTCTACAGGCCATATTTATGAAGGGATTTTAATGTAACTTGATAGGATGACTCATTTTGGAATAATTTCATTGTAATTTTGTTGATATATGTTAACTGTGAGGGCCACATATATTAACTGTGAGGTCATATTAACCCACCCCTCAGATCTTTAGTACAGTGTACACCTCATATTATTTTTATCATAAACATAGCATACAGGGAACAGAAATGAACATATTCCCAATTTTCACAATTCTTGTCTTATTTCATAATCCTTTCATAAACATTGAACATTATCCTTTTCATCAAACACAACACACAAGTTAAGCTACAGTGTCATTGACACTTTCATTTTTAAAGCCCTGGTCGTGGCTTCTAGCACTGAACCAGATGAAGGAATTTTTAAAGAAAAATATCACATTCAGCGGTCTGTTTGTTTTCTTCTATGACACTGTTGTTTTGTCCCAAAGCATTTCATTAGCTTGAAGAAGCATTCTATTGGGTCATGCCAATTCCTGTGACATATATGAGAATATTCATGGATGCGATGTGTAACACCCAATTAGATACATTCCTACATGCTGTAGGCCACATTCCATGCAGGGTTTTCCTAACAAATTTTTCAATGCCAGTGTTCTGTTAGGTAAAGTTGAATACACACAACAATTATGGTGTAAAAGTCATTACATCCCCACTCCACCCCACCCCCACCCCCTCCAATTGCTCTGAAGTGATGTATTGAAGTGAAGACCTTGTCTTGGGGCATATATTGTTGAGTCTAAAGGACGCGTTGATATGTGGCCCAGAGACAAGTTCTAGACTTCATTAAACCATTCCGAACTGACCAGGGTGGTAATAACCAGTTTATCATACAATATTTCCTCAAAAAAGTGACCAACCTATTTTTTATCATTTTTTTGAGGCAAACAAAAACACAGTGCTGTTGTCATGAATGAGTCGTTCGATTCAAAACGGTTGCATTGTAAATGGAGTCTCCCTTTCAGTTGTGTGTAAAACAATTGATTTCCAAGTAGCTTGACAATGTTATACATATTAAATTATCCAGCATTGTTGTCCTAATAAGTATTAACAAAAGCAGTAACATCAATATGTGTACAAATGGAAGTATTTGATTGCTTTTGAGAGCAAATGTTTGAAAATTTGCCTTCTGTATATTACAAGGAGTGTCGCTCCCTTTAATACTGAGTTGTATTTCACCTAGACGTTTTTTACTTGTATTGTTGAAAAATAAGTGCATAAGGTCACACAAAGTAGATCTGTTTCTCAGGCCATTATTTGTAAAATTGCATGTGGGCAAGCAGTTTTTTATTTTATTTTTTATTTCTGTAATTATTTCTTTATCATCAAAAGTTCATGTTCTTGGTTTATGTTTTAGGCCTCATAATCTACGGAATAGCATGGGTGGTGGTATATTTCGTCCCTTGAGTGCAAGAAGGCTTTGCAATGCTGAAGCATTGCAAAGCCTTCTTGCACTCAAGGGACAAATTTATCTTTTTTTTTTAACTTGGGTAAAATCTCAGACATAACCATTTAATTTTTATTTTTTTAAAGTTTACATTGGTTATAAAAAGAGAGCATGAGGCAGCCAAAAGGACCTTGTGGGAGGGCCTGAGAAACAGATTTTTAATTTTTTTAGGCCTAAGAATTTTTGTCTGATATGTATATTTATAAGGATCAAAGATTATCAGAATAATTTAAGGCAATGTCCTTGAAAAAGCTTGAAAATTTCCAAGAAAAGTTAAGGATTTCCTTTCTCTGGGTATGGGGGGAGTGGAGGGGGACCAAGTCTGATTTATCTCCCTGTTGGAAAGGTCTATCAGAGCATTTTTCAACATTGTTCTACACCACAGCATATAATTGGCTTTATGAAAGAATGTTGGTGAGAAGCAGCAATAATCTTTATTATACTCCCCACAAAATGTGTACTGAATAATGGTCTCAATTGGTGAAGTACTTATCACATCAATTGGTGAAGTACTTATCACAATCACAAGGTATATAAGAAAAACCGAATCGATATCATGGTGATACCGAAAAACTGAACCGAACCAATCATTGAATTCTGAAAATCATCTAAATTTTCAAATTTTTCTTCATTCACTATTTGTAAGGCCTTGTTGAGGCTTGAGAGCAGTTGAAGGGTTCATTTTCATGAAAGAAGTGGCTGATTTTATTTTCAGTTTCATCAACCCTCCGGGGCCTGGGTAGTTGTCTTGAATTCTCACTAGACAACTACCTGTACATGTCCAGCTGTTTAACCCTTTACCTAACATGAAAAGCAGACGACACTTGCAAAACAAATTCTTGAATAACTAATTTTTTTCATTTTTTGTCTCAAAAACATAGGTTATGACCCCTCGTTGGAACGAGCTCGACGAGCTCGTTCCAACGAGGGGTCATAACCTATGTTTTTGAGACAAAAAATGAAAATATTTTGAAAATTAATTGGCGATTTTTGAGAATAGCGCTGGCCGGTTTTGGCCGTTACGTTGGGTAAAGGGTTAACAGTGATTTCTAACGAAGTCTAGACTGCCTTAACAGGCAGCCAAGATTTGGCTAGAAATCACTGCCCAGGTTATTATACCACCCACTTGAAAAGTGGGCGGTATATAGCATTCATGGTGTCCGTACTTCCGTACTTACGTACATCCGTACGTCCGTACTTCCGTACGTCCGTACGTCCGTGACGCTTTGGGGGTACACATCTGCTATCCGCTACTCCTCTTAAACCAGTGGGTGGATTTCATTGAAACTTACAGGCATTCTTTTCTATACATTATATATGTGCACCTCCTATTTTGCTTTCAGGTATTTTTATTTTTTACTCTTTCCCAAAGGGCGAAATGAACTTAGCCAAATTGTTGTGATGCTTTAGGGGGGTACACTCCTGCTATCCGCTACTCCTCTTATACCAGTGGGCAAATTTCATTGAAACTCTCAGACATTCTTTTATATACATTATAGATGTGCACCTTCTATTCTGCTTTCAGGTATTTTTATTTTTTTTTTTTGGTGGGGGGGGGGGGGGGGGGGGGGTTGTCAGTGTTTGTGCTCTCTACATTAAACACACTTTTACTGTTGTAAAATGTTTCTTGGTGGGAGTGGGTGGTATCATTTAGTGAGCAGTGCTCACAGTTTTTCTAGTTTGCTTTTTGTCTGCATCACCTTCTGAAGATGACATGGTCAGTTTCATGCTCAGATTGCAGATGCCTTGAATAGGCCTTTAAAGGGTTAAGGTGTGCTTAGAAGAAGTCACAGAATTACTGTAGATATGATTTGTGTTCGTAAAAGAATGCCACTGTTGAGATCATTGGTAGCAGCATTTATGGAGCTGTTGTAGAATGATACAAGAATACCTCATTCTGTATTTTCCTGTTTTGAATTCCCCATTGGTACTATCAGCAAATATTAGTCAAGTCAGATAATGAATACCAAACCGATACCGAGGTATACCCCTTCAAAATACCGAAACCGATACCAAACTCAAAATTCTAATACCGCCCATCTCTACCCTACATGGAGTATAAAACACTAACCACTGGTCAACAAATATCAGTGTACACTTCTGGCATCACAAAAAAACTTATCACAGGGAGAAATGACAATTTGATAATTGTAACAACTTTTTTAGAACTGTAAACTGTAATTCTTGATTTATTTTGGGTCATCAGAGTATTTTCTCATGTCTTTACTTTGTTGCAATCTGTAACTAGGAATATCCACACAGACAAAATAATTGACTACAAAGACCTTAATAACCCTTAACTAGCTGAGTGCTAGAAGCCTATATCTGGGCTTTCAAAAAAAAATGAGGGTACCAGAGCAAAATGCAATATTTATCATGTCCATGTTTCATATTCAGTCAAATGCAAATAGTGATTTTGTGCATATAAATTTGGTTTATCCCTTTACCTAACATGAAAAGCAGACGACACTTGCAAATAAAATTCTTGAATAACTAATTCTTTTTACTTTTTGCATCAAAACCATAGCTTATGACCCCGCATTAGAATGAGCTCAATGAGCTTGTTCCAATGAGGGGTCATAAGCTATGGTTTTGAGACAAAAAATGAAAAAAATAATGAAAATTGAATGGTGATTTTTGTGAATATCGCTGGCCGGTTTTGGCTGTTACGTTGGGTAAAGGGTTATACAGTCTCCAATAATGTGTAATAAAAACAAATCTTGAATAACAAATTCAGACCATCAGAAAATCTAGCTCTCAACCAGTTAAGGGCCTATTTCCAACTTTTACAGTCCTAGATCAGGAGCCCTTCCCATGCCAGAATGAGGAGTTCCTGCTAACAACAGGCAAATTAATAAGATGGTGGTTTCTAGTCAAGTCTTGGTTGCGTTACTGGCAGCCAAGACTTGGCTGCAAATCACTGCAAAGCCACAGGATGTGTACAGGCTGTGATCAGTTGTAAATTAAGAACAATTGTCAATGCCCATAGGGGTTAAGCACATCTCCAGAGTTTGAAGTCTGTAAGTTCCAGTACCTGAACTTCAAAATGAAACCCAACTATGGGTTTCCAGATCATATAGCTTATTGTCTCATATAATATAAAAAGTTTTTGCCCTTTCAGGATATGTAGTTGGAAATTTGTTCCTCTTGGGTTGAAAATAACATAGCTTGATCATGGAACAGATCTTCATGCGTGCAAGGGCAATGAATGTATAAGATTTCTCATCGCAACCCTTGACACTAATATGGTTAAACATTTCACTTTTACTTCACCTTCCTCATTTGAAAGATTCTGAAAACAGAGTAAGATAATCTTTTTAATATTGCAGTCGTCGATAATATTTTAAAGAAAAATCATGTGGTCGATGGTGTTAATTTGGAGGTGAAGAAATACAAACCACCAGCTCCCCCAAAACCTAAACCTATGTATGATGATCGGGTTTTTCTGAGAAATGTGGCAACGAATACAACACAGGATGGACTCTTCATATACCTTGAAGTGGTTTCAAAGGGGAATCAGCCTATATCAGTTTTGTATGGCGAAGAAGATGGATGTGCACTTGTTCATTTCCAGAATGCTATAGGTTAGTGCTTCTTAGTTTGTGTATAGATCAAATGATTGGCATTTGAAGGGCTCTGTGCATGCTCTTTAGGATTAAGTACCACATGTCCTCATTAGCTTAACTTGGACAAAGTCAAGATAAGCCATTGCCATCAATTGTGTGGAAGTCTGTGAGTCTGTTAGTCTGTGAGGCTGTTCACATATTCTTTAGCACAGGCTACACCTCTTAGTTCTGGTCCGATCATCATTAAATTTCATATGCAGGTTCAAGGGCATGTTAACCATAACAGCTATCCGGACCCAAAACTCGAAAACATTTAGCCCAGTTTACAGGTCATATTTATGAAGAGATTTCATTGTAATTTAGTAAGATGACTCCACATAATGAGAATGTCCTACATTTAGTCAGGTTCTGTTAACCTTGATGGCTGCTGGGATACGTTACCTAGATTCCTTTTGCACAGTCTACAGGTTGCATTTATGAAGGGATTTCATTGTAAGTTGGTAGGATGGCTTGGTGTAATGTCTAGATGAGAATGTCTTATTTTGGTTGTGATCGGTCAGCCGTGATGACCACATGGGCATGTGACCTAGATTTGTTTAGCGCAGTCTACAGTTCATAATTATGAAGCAATTTCATTGTAACTTGGTAGGATAACTCGGTATGATGTCCAGATGAGACTGTCCTATTTTGGTCACGATCGGTCATCTGTTACCACCGTTTGGGCACGGGACCTAGATTCCTTTAGCACTATCTGCAGGTCATTTTTATGAAGAGATTTCATTGTAACTTTGGAGGATGACTTGGTATGATATCTCCATGAGACTGTTGTATCTTGGTTGTGATTGGTCAACTGTGACCACCGGATGGGCGTATGACCTAGATTCCTTTAGCAAAGTCTACAAGTCATATTTATGAAGGGATTTTATTGTAACTGAGAAGAATGACTCGTTTTGGAATGATTTTACCTTAATTTGGTAACTTGGATTAACATACGTTAACTGTGAGGGCCACATCAACCCAGGCCTCAATTCTATAGTACAGTCTACACCTCAAATTATTCTTGTTGAAAACATAGCATGTAGGGTACAGAACTTAACATATTCTCAATTCTCACAATTCTTGTTTTATTTCATAATCCTTTCATAAACATTGAACATTATCCTTTTCATCAAACACTTCACACAGTTTAGTTAAGCTGCAGTGTCATTGACACTTTCATTTTATAGATAGAAAGGGTTGACAGTTACTTGCAGTTGGTGTCTAGTGTGCTTTTCATGCTCTGTCTTCATGAACAGTTTAAAAAATGGGGTTTAAGAAAACCCAATACCTCACATCATACTTGATAAGAGAAAATCAAATTTGATTCTATATAGTCCAGGTGATCAAAGGGTGACAAGCGTCATCTGGATGGACAAGCTCTTACTGTGTTTCTTTTCAACCTACTCACAATTGTTTACAATTGGCTGTAACATAAGTGCAAGCCCTACTTCGGAACTAACTCAAGCTTTTAGAATCTTTTCCAAACGAGTTGGAAAAGTACTAGAGTGCAAAAGCACGAAAAAGATCGAAAAAAGGGTCGAGCGAGACCAGCGCTCGAAATTACAGGTACTCTCTCTGCACACCTCTTGCGTTTACCGAGCGCATGCGCAACAAACCGTGACGTCAATTCCTTTATTTTCCGCCATTGTTCATGGTCGGAAATTTTTTGTGACTGTGCTGTTTATGATACTAATTCTTCGTGAACAACTTATTAATCGTCTTTAGTGTGCTACTGGATTGTATCCTTTTTCAAGCTACCAAATTATTACTCTACATTTAATGTTAATTTGTATTATTATTGCTGTGCTTTTCACACTTTATCTTGCCTTTCCCCCACGTGTGAACACGACCTTCGTTCTGTTTTCCGTCGGCGGGAAGCTTGATTGTTGTATTTATATCATGCCTAAGACTATTCCTTGTACCTCTTGTTTGCAGGTGAAACATGTGGACGATTCCCATACCACATGTGTCACTTGCAACAATTGCACTCAGGCCCAATCATGTGGTATCTGTGGGGTTTGGTCCTCTAAATTTTGGGCTTCTGTTAACAAGGTGGTTCTTTCCAGAGCTAGAACCCCTCGTTCTCGGGGTAAGGGTAGCCGTGCCGTTGCAGACATTTCTGCTGGTGCACGTGGTGACTCTGTCACACAGGATTCGGATCTGACTTCTGTGGCGAGCTCCTCTGCAACTGTTGACGGTGTTTGTTCTGTGATACCTGATGAGGAGACCGCGGTCTCTTTGTCTTCGGATGTCACTATTGAGGCGTCTGTTTTCGTTGAGAGCTTTTCCGAGGTCAACTCGGTAACCCTCTCCGATCTGCCTCCAACACCGTCCACCGTTGTTGAGGGGGTTGCTACTCCAGATCCTATTCTGTCTGATGGTGGCTCTTCCATCTCTTCTGGGGATGGTCTACAGTCTCGGGGGACCGAGGCTGTATCTGCTGGTGTGTCTGTGTGTTCTCAGCCTCCCCCAGCCTCGCGGCGAGGCTGTGCGGGTTTGCTGTCTGCTCCGTCTCATCTGGCTAGGTTTGCTCCTAGTCGGTTGAGCCGGCCGGTCGCTTCGGCAGCGATTCCTCGTCCCTCGAGTGAATCGTTTATTGTTCCACCTTCGCCTGCTAGTGTGCCGACTAGCGGGATGCTGTTGGGACGTTGGCATCCAGGGCCTGCTGTTCGGCAGCGGTCAGTGACAGCCCCGGTTAGCTGTCACTCTCGGAACCTTCCTCCGGTGATTCCTCACTGTGTTCCGAGTCTGGGTGTCGATCGATGCTTGCCGTCGGTCTCAGAGGATAGGCAGTTGGGGCCGTCTGCTGCGCAGAGGTCAATGACAGGTTCCTGTCATTCTTGGGACAATCCTCCGGTGTCTTCTCACCGTGTCCTAGGTCCAGCTACCGATCGACGTGCGCCGTCGGTCCCTTTCGAGGATTTGCAGGCAGGGCCTTCTGTTTCGCAGAGGCCAGTGATGGCTCCTGGGCGTCACAATCGGGACTATCCTCCGGTGTCTTCTCACCGTGCTCCTATTCTGTCTGCCGATCGACGTTCGCCGTCGGTCTCTTCTGAGGATTTGGGTTCTTCTACCAGAAGGGTCCATTGGGAGGACACTCCGTCGGGCGTTTCTGCTGCGACGGATTCTCAGGGTGACCTACGCCAGGCCGTTTTGGCGCTCACCCGGTTGCTTTCTGGCAACCCTCAAGTTGGCCTCCCTGTGCCTCCTGAGGCACAACCTCCTTTGGTCGGTCGCCGAGATGTCTCGCCTGGCCCCTTGGATACTGCACAGTATTCACAGGAGGTTTCTGCTGGTCAGCCCGAGTTGGGCTACGTCTCCTCTGCTACGGAGGATGACGAGTATCTTGAAGGTGATGGTCCCCCCTCGTCAGTCTTGGGGCAGGCTTTGGATTTCGTCTTTGGCTTATTGCCGGACGTTCTACCTTCCGACCAGCCTTCTGTGACCGTCCGGCCGCGGTCCACTGTGGAGCGCCGTAACCCTGTTGAGCCTTCTAGCTCCGGGGCTTTGCGTCCTCTGCAATCGGCTCAGGTGGTTGAGTCCTTCCAGGGCTTAGACGCCAAAATGCGTTCTAAGGCCCTTAAGGGTTCCTTCTTTTCTAGAGCTGATGCCTTCCTGCCTCCATCGCGGTTTCGTGTTTACGATTCCGTCTCTCCACCAGTCTTCCAAGGGATGACTACTGTGGATGAGGATTCTTCTTCCCTCGGGTTGACTAAGCCTAAGTCGGCAGTTCTCCCGATGTCGGTAGTTGAGTCTATGGTGGGCCTGTCCCGAGAGATGCTGGGTATGTTATCTCTCGCGGACCATGTTGTCGCTGCTCTGGCTGAATATTTTCCACCAGGGGAGTTTGATGACGCTCAGGCGCCTTTTCGCGTTTTGTCACAGGCTCTTATGAACTTGACTCACGCTCACGCCTGTAACACGGCCAATTTGGAGCTGGCACGCCGGGATGCGGTTTTGGATTCTTTACCATCCCTTCCTTCTGAGCAACGTGCTGTTCTGAGGTCTGCCTCTTTGGTAGGACCTCAGTTGTTCCATGGTTCCGTGGAAGCTGTTCGTGGCGAAGTTCTTCGTCATTCGAAGGACCAGCTTTTGCTGAGACAGCTTGACCCACCTGCTGCTGCGGGTGGGGGTCGTTCCAGGCCCGCCAAGCGTGCTGCTGCGTCTGCCTCGTCGGCGACGTCGGCTACGCCTTCGGCTCCGTCTGCTCCTTCTGCTCATAAGAAGCGCCGACGTGGCCAGGCCCGCTGGCAGCCTCAGGCTGGAAAGTCTCAGGACTCTGTCACTTCCCGAGGTGGTTTCTCCTCTCGGGGGCCTCGTCGAGGCCGCAAGTGAAGGTTCTCACCTCGATTCGCCTCCAGTCGGAGGAAGGCTGTCGCTGTTTTACGACCGTTGGACAGAGATAACGTCGGACTCTTGGGTCCTCGACGTCATTCATTCCGGTCTGCGACTGTCCTTCCATCGGCACCCCAGTTTATCTCGGGTGCCCCTTCCGACTCAGGTCCCTTCAGATTCTCTGCGTCGGGACCTTCTGGTGCAGGAGATCGACAATCTCCTCACCAAAGGGGCGATCGAGGTGGTCAGGAACACCCTTTCACCGGGGTTTTACTCGAGACTTTTCTTGGTGCCGAAGAAAAACGGCCAATTTCGTCCTGTCATCGATCTGAGTACCCTGAACGAGTACATAATTGCTCCTCGTTTCAGTATGGAGACTTTCCGGTCGGTTCGACGTTCAGTTCATCAGGGCGATTTTGCGGCCAGTATCGACCTGAAGGATGCCTACTTCCATGTACCCATTCATCTGGCGTCACGGAAATACCTTCGGTTCTCGTTTCGGGATCGAGTTTTTCAATTCAGAGCTCTCCCGTTCGGTTTGAACCTGGCTCCTTGGGCCTTCACCCGACTGATGTCACATGTGCTTGCTTTCCATCGCACTCAGTCGGCGGTGACTTCGTCCGCCTACCTAGACGACATCCTCCAACGGCACCACGATGCTGCTGTTCTGGAGTTCGATGTCCGGCAGTTTCTTTGCCTTCTAGCGTCGCTGGGTTTCAGAGTCAATCGCGAGAAGTCGGATCTTCTTCCTTCTCAGCGATTCCGTCATTTGGGGATGGATTTCGACACTCTTCACAATGTAGTGTCGGTTCCCCAGGCTCGGGCGACGATTCTTTCCGCCTTGACTCGGGACCTGCTTCAATCTTCCTCGGTCTCGGCCAGGACTTTCCTTCGGATGCTGGGCCTTTGCGGTTCGGTGACCGATCTCATTCCGCTCGGTCGCTTGTTTGTCCGACCTCTCCAACACTTCCTGTTGGATCATTGGCGTCCGAATGTAGATCCGCTGGACCTGGAACTCACTATTCCTCGGTCTCTGCTTTGTCACCTCCGCCCTTGGGCAAATATTCCCTGGCTGACACAGGGTGTTCCGTTGGATCTTCCTTTGGCCGATCGCATCCTTACTGCGGATGCCAGCGATCGGGGCTGGGGTGCGACGTTGGACCCTCTCGGTCTGTCTGCTCACGGAGAGTGGGACAGCGAGCAGGTGGACCTTCATATCAACCAGAAGGAGCTCCTTGCTCTTCTGTTGAGTTTTCGGCTTTGGATCCCTCATCTGTCGGACCATGTTGTCCTACTTCTTTCGGACAATTCGACAGTAGTGGCCTACATACGGAATCAGGGAGGCACTCATTCGATTCCTATGTATCGGCTGTCTCGGGATCTTCTTCTGTTGGCACGGGATGTGGACGCTCGGGTGTCCATTCGACACATTCCCGGGCGTCTCAACGTCCTAGCAGACTCCCTGTCCCGACGCGACAGTGTCCTTCCAACCGAATGGATGCTACATCGGTCGGTGTTTCAGGCGATTTGCGAGCAGTGGGGTCGTCCTCAGGTCGACCTTTTCGCTACTCGCTGGAATCATCAGGTAGAGACTTTTGTCTCCCCTTGTCCAGATCCTCTGGCATTTGCAGTAGACGCTCTGTCTCTGGACTGGACAGGCTGGGTCGGCTATGCCTTTCCTCCTGCACCGATTCTTCCTCAAGTTTTAGCGAAGATTCGTGCTTGCAGTTGCAGGATCATTCTGATCACACCCCTGTCTCCACAGAGGGTGTGGATCAATCTGCTGCGGCCTCTATTGGCCGATCGACCGATTCGTCTACCTCTACGTCGCGATCTTCTTTCACAGGGTCGTCCCAGGAAGTATCACAACAACCTGGCGAGCCTGTCCCTTCACGCCTGTCTTTTATCAGGTCCAGTCTCCGACGTAGAGGTTTTTCGAGACGATCAGTGGAGTGCATTTCTGCATCGCGGCGACCTTCCACTGGAATGACTTATGCCGCCAAGTGGAAGGTTTTCTGCCGCTGGTGTTCAGATCACAATGTGAATTACCGTGATCCGTCTATCGCTCAAATTGCGGATTTTCTGGTTTTTCTTTTTGACTCCAAGGGCCTCCAGCCTATTACGATTAAGGGCTATCGGTCTATGCTGTCTGATACTTTCTCTTATGTGGGAAAGCGGTGTATCGGTCGTAATCTTTTCCTCTCCAAACTTATTCGGCACTTTTCTTTGAAGAGGCCTCGAGTTTTGCGTCTTACACCCAAGTGGAACTTGGCATGGGTGTTGCACTGTTTGGAGGGGGCGCCTTTCGAGCCTTTATCTGAGACCGACATGCGTTTTCTCACCTATAAGACGGCTTTTCTTCTAGCGTTTGCTTCTGCTCGTCGAGTCAGTGAGCTTCATGCGCTATCTGTTGATTCTGCCTTCTTCCGAAATGAGGCTAACAGTGTTACATTCACTACTGATTGCTCTTTTCTGGCTAAGAATCAACTCCCCGATTCGGTACCTCCTCCCATCTGCATTCGGGCTCTCCCTGCTGTAGATGGACGGAGGCCTCTTCTTTGTCCTGTTCGTGCGGTCAAGACTTACATTACTCGCACTCAGTTCATTAGGAGGGATCGGAAGAGATTTTTTCTGTCTCTCATTCCTAAGCGGCAGTCTATCTCTTCCCATTCTATTTCCAGGTGGATCTGTCTTGCAATCAAGCTGGCTTATTCTCGCTTGTCTGCATCGGATCTTGTTTCGAACCGGCTTAATGCTCACGAGGTTCGTGCCATTTCTACATCCTGGGCGTTCTCCAATTCTGTTTCGCTCCGTGATGTTATGAATGCGGCTTACTGGAGGAATGCTTCTACCTTCTCCTCCTTTTATCTCCGCCACCTTCAGCAGCAATCTGAGGACCTTTATTCTTTAGGTCCTCTCGTTGCTGCTCAGGCTGTGGTGCACCCTCGTTAAATTGTTTTTGTCGAGGTTGCGCTTCTCTCAGCCTTGTTCTTTTCAGGTGCCTTCTCTCTTTCTTCATTACAGGTTTTAGTTTTTGTTCTCTGCCATCCTTGCTTTCGTTACTGCTACTCTTGTTGGTATTGGTTATGTGATTCACCTCCTCCTATTGTTTATTCAGCCAATTGTAAACAATTGTGAGTAGGTTGAAAAGAAATTAAAATTTTTTAGTAAATTTTGTTTCTTAACATACCTACCACAATTGTTTACCGGAGGCCCACCCTCCTTGGGGATATCTTTGATATCGATGCCTCCCCGCTAAATCACAAACTTCTCGTTGGCGGAAATACGGAATTGACGTCACGGTTTGTTGCGCATGCGCTCGGTAAACGCAAGAGGTGTGCAGAGAGAGTACCTGTAATTTCGAGCGCTGGTCTCGCTCGACCCTTTTTTCGATCTTTTTCGTGCTTTTGCACTCTAGTACTTTTCCAACTCGTTTGGAAAAGATTCTAAAAGCTTGAGTTAGTTCCGAAGTAGGGCTTGCACTTATGTTACAGCCAATTGTAAACAATTGTGGTAGGTATGTTAAGAAACAAAATTTACTAAAAAATTTTAATTTTTATGTGATGCTATTGATGCAAGCAGTCAGAAAAACCATTATAGCAAGGAAGCTTTTGTAGTCTTCTATGAAATTATTTGGTAAAAAATGTTGAATTTCTGTTTTATTTACATATTTTCAAAATATTGTTTTACTCAGTTTAAAAAAAACCCAACTAATCAAATATTCACAACATTTTAGGCATATCAAGTGTACTTATTTTCATAACTTGTGGTTTTTAAAAACTGATCTGTTACTATGGTAAAATATTGAGTGACAAAACTATTGACAAAAAAGTTAAAATTTTTACTTTGTTTTGTTAAGTAGTTAATAGAGCAACAAAAACGTTTAAGATAAATCCAGGAAATCATGGTTTTGTGATAGAGTATAGCAAGAACCATACAATTGCCTAAATATCTCAAACTAAACGCAATGGGTTCCATCCTTCCATCCATTCATCTGTCTATCCATCCATCTGTCCGGGCTCATATCTTTGCAACCGATGGTCGGATTTCCATGAAACATAACATGCTTACATCCTGTGATATTTCTGGTATATTGGCTCACAAGATGTTTAAGTGCAACAAGTGTGCATTTCAGCTTTGCTCACCCAGTTTTATAGGAGTTATGTCCCTTTGACTTTATTATTATTTATTGGTGTTTAAGGTCAAATATTTATGCGCAATGGCTAATCATGACCGTGACAGTTTTATGGGTGGAGAACCACCGAGCAACGACGAGCAGCTGCCAGCTCCCCAACATCGTAACTCCGCACTGCAGCACAGGCAGGGTTAGATTGGTTGAAGACATGCGCACCATCGACGTGCAGTACGCCTTAGTACACTGCGTCATTGTGCCCCCACGTGGGCAATGGAGATGAAGTGTCTTGCCCAAGGACACAACGTGGTTGCCGCAGGTGGGATTCGAACCGAGGACCTCTCGGCTTGCAACCTGCACCTCTACCTACTGAGCCACCGTGCTCCCCCCCTTCGACTTTGTTTTTTTTTCAAGTAAGTCAGCATATGACCAGAAGTTGACCTGGGTTAATTTCATTAGTTACCAACAGATATCAATTATTTTCAGTATGTGGGCTCACAAGATGTTTCAATGTAAGAAGTTCACATATCAGCTTCACCTTTTCTTTTTCTCTTTCCAAAGAATACCAATCGATTCAAGTTATTTTGGGTGTGAGCGAACTGTTTAACAGGGATGTAAGTTTTCAGGATTTTTAACGAGTTGGACCACAATCCTGTGGGAAGAACAATCTTGAAAACTTAGTATGGTAAAGGCTGGGAACTGACTCGAGACCAGTCTGTTACCTTCATAAAAGCTCTCGCTTTCATGGAATGTCCTCTATTTGTCCTAGATCCTTGGCCAGAAATGATGTGATTAAAAACTTCAGGATTTTTTCGAGTGGGTCACTTACATTTCCTGCGAACAAGAAAATAAAATGAAAGAGTTTGGATACCTGCCTCGCCCAACCTATTTTTCTGAAGTTTGCACAAATTTAATTTAATTTTTTTTTTTAGTTATTCAGCATTGGACCAAAACTTGCCTGTTTTTTTTTTGTGAACATTTTCTATCTGATTACCAACCAGTAATTGGAATTGGTTGGTAATCAGACAGAAAATGTTCGAAAAAATAAAAAAAACAGGAAAGTTTTGGTCCAATGCTGATTTACTAAAAAAAAAAATTTGGTTTCTGACCTCATAGGAAAATGAAGTGAAAAGAGTTTGCATTCGAGCCTCACCTGACTATTTTTGCTGAAGTTACCCCAAATTGTTTATCCGTGATCCCCGATGATAAAAATCTAAAACTCTTGCTTTAAAGGCACCCATCTCAGAAAGCTATCTTGGCATGGATACCAGTGCTTTGCACTTGTTAATATTAAATAACCATTTGATTGCATACATTTTCAAAAACAAAACCATTGGCTATACTACCAATACAAATTGGACTTAACTGAAAATATCCCAGAACAAATATTCTGATCGAACCAAATATTATACATGTATCATGTACAATATGCCATCTCCACTCTGATATGATCTTGGCTGTTGAAGGAGTCAGTAAACCCTGAAAAACAAACAAACATTCCTGCTCTAAAGACCACTTTGGACAAAGTGCTTTCAATACAAGAATTTAATATATTATATCTTGATTGACAGAGCACAAGAAACCATGAATTAATTAGTAAAAACAATTGATACTAATTCTTTAACTTTCACATAAAAGAATTACCAGATGTTGGTGAACTGAATATACTTGTTAACTGAATATTTTTTATTGGTAAAGTGGAATTACGACTATGCTGGTCTTATTAGTTCAAAATAATGGAGGATTGGGAACAGTTCCTGTACATATTAAGCCCTGAGGACCTAGGGATTTTTATACATTTTTCTACACTTTGGCACATTACATCCTGTGGCTTTGCAGTTGTTTCCAGACAAGTCTTGACTGCCTAGGTAGTTAGCCAAGACTTGCCTAGAAACAACTGCCAAAGTACATTGAATGCAAGGTGCAATTTTACCAAAGACTGCATGTTGGATATCCGCTTTGTTGAAGAAAAAAGTGATTCAAGTCGGAAATAGTCCTTTAAGGATTAAAGGCTCACACATAAAGAGTAGAAACTCCAGAGTGAAAAAAAAATTGGTACTGTATTTGATTATCTTGTTGCCATCCCCCTTGAACATTTTCAATCAACTTTGTATAATTCTTTTGGTATTTGATGAGCTTGACTTGGGAATATTTCCAAGTCTAAGTACCGTTATCAAAATCTACTTTTGTGAGAATGTACATCATCATTTACAAGAGCATGTCGATATCTGAAACTCTTTAATTCAGATGAAAATGTCACATTTATATATAAAACGCGGGAGAAGAACATTTTGGATAATTAGCAGGTGATCTTGGTCAGTAGCAACTTTGGAAAAGTTTTCGGTAAAGTCCTGTATGGGAGATTAGAGGAGGCGATCAAAGAGAAGGGGTTTTGGGCAGAGATTCGGAATGGCTTCAGGAAGTGGGAAGGAGAGTCACTGACCTTCTTTTTGCACTATCCCAAATGATAGAATCTGCCAAAGCCAAAAAGAAAATGATTCTTATGGCCTTTCTGGATGTTAAAAAGGCATACGATAAGAGTATGGAGTGAGGGTATGAGGTGAAAGCTTGAGGCCCCTTGCTTAGAAGGTGAGTTTGTTGGAATTCTGAAATCATTATATCAAGATGTATAAAGTGAACTTAGTCTGGGTACTGTGCATTTGGAGATAGGCCTAAAACAGGGGTGTATCCTTTCCCCAATTCTTTTTGCATTGTACATCAAAGATTTAGGAGATGAGCTCCTTCATAGTGATGAGGGGGTAGCAGTTGGGGACCTGAATATCCCAGGGCTTTTTTTCACTGATGACATGGTACTGGCGAAAGCAAGGATGGGGCAGAAGCAAGTGAAAATGTTTGCAATTGTTAGGAGATATGGGAACAAATGGAAACTCAAACTAAATGAAAGCAAAAGCAAAGTTATACCCATGGGTCATAAAGTGGAACCTATCCGAAGGTGAAGAGATGGGGAGTTCTGTATTCCGGAGGGTAGCAGCAAACTTCTTAGTGAAGGAGAGACAGGAGACTACGATTACTTGGGGTAAATATAAACATTATGGGAAGAGGCATCTATCAAAACCACACAAATATACTAAATGTGAAGGGGAAGTGAAGCTTTAATCAAATGAAACTTATAGTGAGAAACCGCTTCAATAAGGTTTTTATGGGGAAAACCATTTGAGAAATGGTTCATGTACCAAGTATAATGTATGTTATAGAAGTGGTACCTCTAAACCAACTGGCTTTAAAGAGCTTGGAAACCCTGCAGTATGATGCAGGCCTAGTCGATAACGGGGTCGGGTAATGCCACAACACTAGAAGCAATCGGCATGAGCTTGGGTGGATATGGATCAAGGACAGGATTGACGTCACAAAACTCTGTTATCTTAACTATTTGATAAATCTCCCCGACAACTGATGGTGTAAACTAATGTTCCAGAATAGTCAAACACAAAGACAGGGTCGATGGTCCAACTGAGGGAGTTAATGGAGAAGTACTCATTGGAGATCTTGGACTTAGAAGTAGGGACTACCCAGGGTAAAAAAATCATCAGAGAAAGAGTCATGGAGAATTATAACCTTAATTGGTGAGAGAGGGTCAAATCAAAGAGGTCTTTGGGGGGCCAGCATGCTAAGGAGAAGCCAGGTTTTGAAGAGTACCTTGGTGGCTCCTTTGAGGGGTCACTGATGATCAAACGCAGGTCATGGTTGCTGGAGCTTAGGGAAAAATTGGGAAAAACAGTGAAAAGGAGAGCCAAATGTGTAATTTAAGCATAGTGGAGATTAGATTTTGCTGGAACACTTTCTATTAGAATGTCCAAAATACCAGTCTAACAGAATAAGATTCACTGGGAGTATAATGAAGAAGTGGGATGGGAGAAGGAAGTACATGTGATTAGTGGGTGACACAAAGAAGAGGATTAGTATGCATATTGGAGAGATTGGGAAAAATGGGACCCAGGATTTCATCAAGCAGTTTCGACTCCCAAGTGTTGGGAGGAGAAAAGAGACGGAATAGGGAAGCTGTTGGGATCATAGGGATCATAAGGCCTTCCCACCTGAGAACTGTGACAAATCAATGTTATTATATTATTTTTGACTGGAAAAAGGATATTGGGGAGGTGTTCAAATAGACACCCTTAGTAACAATCCAGAAATTACATAAAACCTTCCATGGAATCCAGGAAAGCTTGGGTAATACTGCTCAATTGACCAAGCTCTTGGAATGAACTGATAACTGATACATAAACATATCACCCTAGTGTCCTGTGTAATGATGATTGAACAATGATCATTACTAAAATTCGCATGTTTGATCTGCAAAATCACAAGTAGGGTCCTGCAAATCTCATATTTTGAATCAAATCGAATCCCAAATAAATCAGACAGAATTTTGAATAAAATTGCAATTCGAATCACACTATTCTTGAAGTTGAAAATATTACACCTTACGACCATAAATGTTGCAAGTCTCCACTGAAGTATTGTATTTAATTGCAACTCGTCTGTTTTTTTTTTTTGCTAATCATTAAAACATGCGATTAGCCATTGTGCATAAGTATGTGACCTTAAACACTAATAAATAAATAAATAAATTAAAAAATGCAGAATAGTCCAAGACAGGATCAAAGTAGCTTCAGATGCAAAGCTTCTTTGGTATCTTCTTCTATCGCCATGTCTCCTGTACAGGAGACACTATGATAAAAAAATAAAAGTTTAAGGAGAGATACTTGGTTTGATTTTGAGAACTGCTCATCGAGACAGTTTTTGAATTGAATCGTATTTCAAATCTTCGCAGGACCCTAATCATAAGTTTGTCAGCGTCTTCCTGTGCAGAATCAAGCTCTGGAATCTTCTTATATGTGGCTTCTGTCATGCAGGGAGCAAATTGTTTTGAAAATTTTGCGTAGCAGTTTTTTCTTGACAGTCACAGCAGATGACGCGAAGCGTCATCTGAACTGCGAAGTGATTCGCTGGGGGTGAGCATGAGAGGAGGTTCCCCCTCTCGTCAGTGTCCCCTGGGAAAATTTGAAATTTCAGAGGCCAGGAGACGCATTCTGGTTGATTCTGAGAGTATAAAATGTTATGTGATGAGAGAGGAATGAATCAACTTTCTTAGGGATTCAGGCCTATGCGGGAAAGGCACGCCATTGTGTTTGCGCCCCTATACGTGCCTGCATTTAAAATGGGGCGAGCAATGGGGCGAGCAATTTTATGCACGCCTCGATAATCATTTGCAATGAGAACAACTCAGATTGCGGACATATCAGAGATGCCACAAATTAGGAACTTCCAAAGTTGATGCTATTCTCTAAAAATTTAATGTTCAAATTACCTCGATTTTCGGATAAATAATCCCTTGAAGCAAAAGAATAGTTGCTCCATCGATTTATCTGTACACATGCGCAGTTGTGTCTGTTACCAAATATTGACAGAGATTTCCCAAAACGTGCACGCGTCTTGGAAAATCCCGGCCAATATTTGGTAACAGGCGCAACTGCGCATGTGTTCAGCACAATTGTCTCTTTAGAGGGGGTCTGAACAAATGAATGACATTCACTCATTGAGACTCTTCCGGGTTCCTCGCTGGTGAATGCGACAGCGTGCAAAGTTAAACAGATTTTTCGGAAATAAATTAATCCGGCCTCGTAATTTGCATTGGCACTTTGCGATTCATAGACCTAAAATTGTATCGATATGTGTGGATGTTGCATCGCATTTTGCGATGCGATTCCAGTCATTTTGCTCCCTGTCATGTGTAGGCAGCATTGTCATTGAGGATTTTAATCTCAATGATATATATTCATATCATATCTAGTTACAATACATGCATTAGGAGATACAAACTGCGTCCACCTTACTTCCTGGCAGGGTGCACTGGAATAGAGTTGTTAATGAAAAGGGTGGGAGGGGGTACATCATCACTGAATATTTCAAGTGTTATTTATTTATTTATTTATTGATGTTTTAAGGTCACATATTTATGCACAATGGCTAATCATGACCGTGACAGTTTTACGGGTGGAGGAAGCCGGAGTACCCGGAGAGAACCACCGAGCAACGACGAGCAGCTGCCAGCTCCCCAACATCGTAACTCCGCACTGCAGCACAGGCAGGGTTAGATTGGTTGAAGACATGCGTACCATCGACGTGCAGTACTCCTTAGTACTCAGCATCATCGTGCCCCCATGCGGGCAGTGGAGATGAAGTGTCTTGCCCAAGGACACAACGCGGTTGCCGCAGGTGGGATTCGAACCGAGGACCTCTCGGTTTGCAGCCTGCACCTCTACCTACTGAGCCACCACACTCCCCATTTCAAGTGTTTGATTTTAAGATCAAAATAATGACTGAAACAGATAATATAATGATATGGACTCGCATGATGGTTTTAGCTTTCTTCATCCATTGATTTAATTTGATCCACTATTCAACATATTCATTTATGTATCTGGTGTTTAAGATCACATTAAGCATCTATAGCTCTATCATGAACGTAGCATAGGTATGAAGTCATGTTTAGCCAATTGTTCATATCTACGCCACCCATTTTAGAGGACCTTTCACCCAGGCGTTGATTTCAGTAAAGCAAAACTTATTTATCACAGTAAAAAAAACACTGTTCCACATCCCAGGGTTCCGACTGAGTGGGAGGGGTGAGATATTTGACAGAAAGCATAAATAATCTGACCCAATTGTAATCATGCTTACCAAACTTTTAATTATACTGATTCATCATTTAAACCTTTTAATACAATTGAACAACTAGAAGATCCTTGCTTTGTCCTTGTGATTAGCTATTGATGTTTTGAAACGACATTTTCATTCCTGTCCCACCCTTCGGCTACCCCTAACCTTTTCTCTGTCACGGCTAGGAGCAGACAAACCAGGCAACTGCTCTCTTTCAGTTTTGGATTAAGGGTTGTAATAAAAGGAAATACATAATTTTGGGTTCCACATTCAGTTTGGTGGAGAGGAAATTTTTACTTAACCCTTTACCCAACGTAACAGCCAAAACTGGCCAGCGATATTCTCAAAAATCGTCAGTTAATTTTCATTATTTTTTAATTTTTTGTCTCAAAAACATAGGTTTTGACCCCTCATTGGAACGAGCTCATTCCAATGAGGGGTCATAACCTATGTTTTTGAGACAAAAAATTAGTTGCTCAAGAATTGTTTTGCAAGTGTCGTCTGCTTTTCATGTTAGGTAAAGGATTAAAAAGTTGCTCATAGAAGTTACTGTTGAAAAATTCAGTAGATTTATGAATCGAATCATATTTGTCTGTTTACTGTTGAAAATGACATTCCAGTATTATCACAGGATGTAACAACAGATAGAGGATACCTACCATTTTTAGTATGTACCTGAATTACCTCATGCAAGCCTATAATGAAATACAAGTTTTCATGAGAGGCTGAAATCACGAGTGAAAACTTAGATTTGCTTGCAGTTATGAATTCGATAATTCTGGAACCTAATAAAAAACAGTAGGTACATGTACTCTTTTCACTATATGAGTTGTGATGTTTTAAGTGCAATGAAAAACCCTAAAACATGCAGTAATACGCCACGGCTGCCTTGGACTGGTCACTTTCCATGGGTGGGCAGTATTTCCACAGTCGCAATAACATTAGATTCCAAACACTAAGTAGAGGAATTATCATCAAAAATTTAATTAATGAATTGCCTGGTACAACCAGGCACTTCATTAATTTAAATTTTGCTGATGATGATTTTTATTTCCTGGTAAAGATATGTGTGGACATGAGTGCCTACACATGGATTATGACCAGTCCATGGCTACTGTACTGTATTCATCTAAATTCATTGCTTTTTAAATTAAAAAAACATGATTAGAACACATTCACCACATAGTAAAACCTTTCTAAAACTTGATTCTATATATGCACATGTTTACTTTCAATCGAATTTCGTCGGGTAGATACCTGCTCAGTACACTGCACACTCATGATTTGTTTCTTCTCATTTACACAATCTCTGGCAAAATACAATCAAACTTTCTTACTTTAACTCTTTATTCGTCTTTAACCACAAAGTGCACAAGTAGTGAATTGCAAAACATGCTTTTGGGTAATTTGATGCAGTATATATTTTAGGTGGGTGTATATTTTAAAAAAATTCTGAGTGTGCAATGTACTGAGCAGGTTTCTACCCGACGAGATTCGATTGAAAGTAAACTTTTGCATATGGGATCAAATTTTGGAAAGGTTTTACTTTGTGGTGAATGTGAACTAATCATGTTTCATTTTATGTCTTTACCAGGAAATAAAAATTGTCATCAGCAAAATTTTAATTAATGAAGCACCGGGTTGTACCCGGCGATACATTAATTAAATTTTTGATGATCTGAGGCATCCACCCAAGTAATTTACAAATGAATCTGCCACAGCCACCCATATAATTTACAAATGAAAGAAAAATTTAAACTTGAAAAGCAATGATTAAAATATTAAATTTTTATATCTGCATTGGGTAAATGGATAAAGTCCTGTTTTTCTTGATGTTAGCTACAAAATATACCATGATATTATGGTTTTCATTTTAACAGGTATGTTTTCCTAGCCATTTATGGCAGGTAACACTTGTCCATTAAAATGCAGTCTTTTGATTTTGAGGCATGTTGTAGCACTTGCGCATCATGATCACGCCTGCAATTTTTATTTTTTGCAAGCACACAACAGCACACATTAGTGCTACCAAGCAAGCGATTAATGTCTGTTCATGTGGAAAAGAGTCAAATAATATAAAACGTAAACAGTAAAGTGAACAGTATACTGTGAATTATAAATTGTAGCATTCCAAGTTTTCTGACTTTCTAAACTTTGCTTCCTGGGAATTGCAATAGTTCCTGTTTACAAAATAAATTTAATATCTCTGAAACCATCCCCAGCAGTTTTGTTTCATCTTGTGAAACAACTCGAGTTTTGTGTGCCATCTTAGTCCAGGCACATTAGACATAAAAATGAGAAAGTAAGGAAAAAAATCGGAGAAAGCTGATTTTTTTATATGTTTCCGGGACACCCATTGCGGATAAAGTGTGAAAAGTCCCCGTGAATCCGAGTTGAGCTTTTTTAGTTATAGCGTTTTTTTGATGAAAAAAAAAATTTGACCCAGCTCCATATTTCTCATTCTTATTCGCCTTAGTAGGGTGAGAATCATAAATATCGTGCTGAATTATATTGAGAATACATATCCCCAACAGAAAATGCCAACTTTGTACCAATCCTCACACTCAATGGTGAAATATTCACGAAAATGTACAAAATTCCGAAAAAAAATTTATTGTTTTCATACACACAACGGTACACAACGTCCATTAAATCAAATCTACGTCTACTTTGGGAGTTAAATTATATATCAAAAATTGCAGAAAAGCAGTGGCTTTATAATGATATATAACAATAGTCATTTATTCCATAATGAACTGGTGAAACGTGTGAAATATTAACCATACCCCCTAAACTCAAATTCAAACGGCATCGACTTTTCTCATTCAAATACCGTATTATAGCATCATTGTTTCAATTTCCATGTTCGATTAAATCACATAATGTGGTGTTCGCCTACACTCAAGATGCATTGGAATGTAATGTGTGCACGCCCTTGATGTGTACTCATTAACAAATTTGTTGACAAAAGTTTTCGTTAGACTCGGCGACTTCCATATGATTATGTCATATTTAGGGGCAATTGGTTCGATCATGGCTGGTAGCGGCTTGGATGAACTTTGGGGGACTGTTTATGCTGGTGGGTCAATCCATCATTTGATCAGTGGTCATGCATATTCAAGAGCAGTTCGTGCCCATTTGCTAACACAAATTGCCATTACAAAATTTGTGTTTGAAGAAAGCCGAACACTAGATAACGTAGACTGCGCAGAAGTCAATGAAATATTCTGTGGACTTGCCAGAGGTGACTGTACAACAGCTGATGCTGTCAATCAAGAAAGTGTCAACCATCTACTGTCAAAATTACACGAACTGCTCCAGAATGCGTCCGTAGGACGCACAGGAAAGCTTTGGGTACAATACTACGAGCCAATAGGTCTTCTCCAGTTGTTCTTGAGAGCAGAGCGCACAGGCGACTGGGAACTCCACACATATTGTGTTCGCAATATGATTCCAGTATTTCACGCAGGTGGTCATTTTGCATACGCAAAAAGTTCTCATCTCTATTTGCAGCAGATGAATGAGCTAACAGAAATAATGCAACAGGATGATTTGAAGTTGTTCACTGAGAAAGGTTTCTTTACCATAAGGCGCTCAGATAAATTCTGGGACGGGATATATTCTGATCAGACCATAGAGCAGTGTTTAATGAGAATGTTCAAGCTCCCTGGTGGTCTCACACATGGCAGGGGAATAACCGATAGCACTGTTGCGAAATGGGTACATGGACTACCTCTTTGCCTTCCGATATGTAATGCTCTCGAAAATTTTGTTCATGTTCACTGGTCATGGCGAACAACATCGGGATCTCCGTCAAAGTTCACAATTGACTGATGCCAGTGATATCACCAAATTATTGAACTGGCTCAGAGTGCATTCCCCCTTTCAGAATAGAGATCCACTACAATTAGTCTCTATAGCGACCGGGCTTGTGGCCGACGAAACTGTGAACTGTGACCAAGTTCGCAAAATTGGTGAATGTTGCGTATCGAATGTTGTAAGCAAAACGTTCAACAGCATCAAACTACGACGTGTTGACACTGTGAAGTCTTTCGCATCGATGGCAAATAGCATCAAAGTCCATGGAAGTAAGGTAGTGATTGACCCCACAATTCTGTTCAACCGCATCACATGTGTTATTCAGTCACAAGCAGAGATGGAAGAGTATCTCAAATATGAACTCGCCCCGAAACCACCAGCATTGTTTGATTCTGCTGGAATGAGGAAGACACAGAAAAGCACGCTCGGTAAGATCCTCAAAACATACGGTTCCGAGCAAACTAAAATCCCAGAACATTCTCTGTTTGTTGTAGATGGTGGATTTTTATTGAGGGCAGTTGTATGGCCTAAACAGTCGTCATATAAGGACATATGTACATCATATTCCAATTATCTAGTGAGACATTTTGGGGCGAACGTCGTGGTTGTTTTTGATGGTTATGCTTGTACAATGTCGACAAAGGGCATGGAACAAGCCCGTAGATCTAAAGACAGGTATTCCATTGATATCAATATCTCACCCGAGTTACCAGCCACCACACCCCAATCCGATTTCCTTGCAAATGCCAAGAACAAAACCCAACTGATCGATCTTCTAATGCAGGAGCTACCTGCTATCAATATTCAGTCCAAGCAGGCCGAGGCTGATGCTGATGTACTGATAGCCGAAACTGCACTTGACATCGCTAAAGATGACAACAATGTTGTCGTTGTGGGAACAGACACAGACTTGTTAGTCATTCTTACCTCTCGAGTTCAACCGGGATGTAATATTCACATGATGTATTCCATTACCCCAAACTTACTAGTTTCCGTTAGTGAAATAGCAACCAAAATGGGTGACCATAGAAGCAACCTCCTTGTAGCACATTCTATAAGTGGTTGTGACACTACTTCTGCACTCTTTCGAGTTGGTAAGAAAAAAGTATTCAGTACATTTGTCTCCGATGTTACTAGTGACTCACAACAGTATGTCAACACAATTTTGGCGGATGACAGTACACCAAGTGCAGTAGCCGCTGCCGGGGAACAACTTCTCCTGATCTTATATGGGAGTAAAACTGTTTCCTCTCTCGACCAATATAGATATGTCACTTACAAGCGTTATGTAGCAAAATCTAAACTGAATAAACCCATCGACCTAGCCTCACTCCCACCAAGCAGCGATGCTGCACAACAACATGTCTACAGATGTTATCTCCAGGTCCAACAATGGCTGGGCACTTCGCTTCCTCCGACGGATTGGGGGTGGTCGCTAGACAATGGACTTCTTGTACCGACTGCAGCCACAAAGCCATGTGCCCCCGATAACCTACTGAATCTGATCAGTTGTGGTTGCAAGAGTGCTTGTACAAAAAGGTGTGGGTGTAAGAAGGCAGGACTCTCTTGCTCAGGTTTGTGTAATTGCAGTTCGAATTCTTGTAACAACCACAGAAACACTGTCCTGTCGGAAATTTCTGAGTTCGATGAATAATATGTATATAGGTCATGTCATTTCTGTATATAGTGTTGATAATAGTCAATGTAACTTAATCCATGTTGATTGATTTGTACATTCTGTAAATATTATTTATTGATTTTTGTACATTCTGTAAATATTATTTATTGATCTAATGCTGCCAGACACAGACGTGTCTGTTCGGTCCCAAGCCCGAAAATAGTTGAGTTCTCATGCTGACAAATTTTATGCCAAAAGGGGAACTCGGCCAGAAGCAGAGGGGGTCTTCCATAATGTCTATTTTGTAAGCAATGATAAAAGTCTTCAAATGGTGGTGGATTTTTTATCGTCTGTCCAACTAACATCCCGTTCTGTACTACGACCCTTTGGGCAAATCCGTTAGGAAAATCGTCATTTTTTGCATAAATCCGATACTTTTTTGTGAATTTTCAATAATTTTTCGCAGAAATTGTCACAGAATGCACATTTTCCTCTAGGTAAATGTATATTAGACATTATGTAGCTCGAAATACGCGTAAACAAAAAATACAGTTGGATCAATTCGAGGTTACAAAGTTCGTGCGATTTTTAAAAATTTTTTTCAAACGCGTTTTCGAAAAAAGGCTGTAGAAAAAAAAGCTCAACTGGGATTTTAGGGGACTTTTGTCTAATCGTTCAGTGACATGTGCTCGACATTCCCTGAAAAAATCAGCTTTCTCCGATTTTTTTCCCTAGTGAAACCTAATGTTCTTGGGCTATCTTGGATCAGCCTGAGAGACAATTTGCAGTGAATTGTAGTTACAATGTTGTGAGTTTGGGAAATGAAAAAAGCACAATATTCAAAGGCAAATGCTCCATGGAGGTTTCAGTTCATGTATTATACCAACCCCTCTCGTGGAAACAAGCTCTGTCTCACTGGTAAAATAGGGTCCAGTCACCAAATCTTCTAAAATGGGCAACATGAATATAAATGATTGACTAAACTTGACTTCTTGATATCCATGTTTTTGTCATGATTAGCTATTGTGTAGAAATATGTCACCTTAAATACTAATAAATAAATAAATTGTACCGAACTCAAATAAATCTGATAATCGCTGTGACAAGCACATTAAATAAAAAAGGGAATATTTTTGGAATCCTTATTTACTACACACCAGAAAAGTGAATGATGCGCAGACAAACTTTCGGAAATCAATAAGCCTAAAACAGAATTGTTTTGTAATTTAGTTCTGAAGAAAACAGACAGTTGCATTAATGTCTCAGGAGTTTCTCTCGTGCAAATGATCAGCATCAATGTTATCTTAACTTTCTGTATGCAGCATACTTCCTAGAAGTTTCTGAGATGCAGGAAAATCATGTTCATTGATGTTTTCCTTGAAAACATTTCCTGATACCAGAACTCAGCAATGGTGTGCTTCTCACCCATTGGTTATGAGCTCGAAACACCATGCATTCCATTTTCAAAATCGAAGAACTGATAAAAATGAGAATAATTTCGAAAACATGGGCGTCAATCAATCTCCTGATCTAATATGCAATATGGTTGTTGGATTTTATGTTTCACGGACTGAAAAAACACTCTTTTGACCAAGATTCAATTCTTGATGGCTTGTTGGGAATGAGTAAAGTATGCTCCTTCATATTTGAAAGCTTAGATTTATGTGTGGTGTACAGTTTGTCCTACTTTCATTTCTCTGTGAGTGTTTTCTCCAGCTTTGTTTTCCATGTTTGTGTACATTTGTCCTCCCACCCATTTCTCTATCCCTACATGAACTTGTATTTGTTTTTCCAACCATTAACAGCATGACTGATCGGAAACATCTTTTTATGCCACATTTTGTGTTGCAAAAATTCCTTTACTTTTAATTTCCGGAGATAGATGAATCAGTATTCAGAACTGTCATTAGAGCCATGATTCTGGATTTGGTTTTGCCCTTCTGTTGATAGTGTTCAACTGATGATCGGCCACTACAATTGGCCGATTGTGGGCAATCTGATGACAACAGTAATGGCTCCTGAAACATCGGTTCAACCGATTGTTGGCAAATATTCTGTGATGATTCATTAACAATATTTTATTATCTTCTACAATTGTTCAATTGTTAATGTAAAATGATATCAATGATACCATTCAATAAAGTTGAGAAGCAACCACAATGTGTATTCTTAATTTCTCTAGATGCCACTTTATGGGATAAACAAGTTAAATGACATGTAAACTTACAATTGAGTGAACTTGTGGTAATCGCCAGTTCATACCGGAAAAAGTGAAGGTTGCACTCCATTGACTCAGGTCGCAGTAAAATCACCAGTCTCGTGCACTTGCGCAGTACACATAGCCCTGAGAGCCACGTATATTGCCTGAGTGTGTGCGCCTGGTCATTTTACTGTGATCTGAGTCAGTGATGTTTAACACTGTGAAAATGTTCAATTTAATGTAGTTCTTTCAAGCCTTGCCTCTTCTGATAGTGCATGGCATTATAATCAGAATCGGCATTGGAATTGACCGATTGTGAGCTCAAATAACCATAATCAGTCAGCTGCCATTTTTGGTAATTGTTTGAATACTATCTGTTGAGCAACACCGTTGTTGTTTATAATAATTTTTGATGAGTTTTCAGTCAAAAGATTGTTTTCCATTTAACTTCTACTTTGTCCCATGTCTAAAAATGGCAGTATAACATCTAAGCCTACATCTTAGATTTTACTTCCGCCTGTCGACTGTAATTTCCTAAAATTCCAGCAGTGTTTGCATGATTGAGTTGGGTGTTCTTGGTGTGGTTATATTAAATTTTTAACATGAGCATTGACATTTTTGCATTTTGTCATGTTTACTTGAACATCTCTGACTGAAACATTCACGAATGATTCTTACGACAGCTTACAAATGTTGAGCTCGTTCCAATGTGAAATTATGAGCCACATTTTCAGTGAAAAAATTTAAATTTTTATACTATAATCCAATGGTCCAGACTCTAGCTGGTGCTAACTCAAAAATATCTAGGGCCAAACACAAATTCCCCACCCCCCATCCCCAAAATTTGCATGCAAAACTGAAAATTCAAAGTCCTATTGGTCCTCCATACATAATTTACTCTCTGCGCATGCACAGACGTCAGGAAGTGACCGGAATTGGCGCAAACATCATTCTTTGTTTGGCCCTCAGTCCGATAACAACAACCTTACTTCTGTGCTTTTAAATATCAGTTTTGATGATGCCAGTCACAAATCACTGTTTGTTAAGTGTTCCTTTCTTGAAGACCCCCAGTTAAACTTCCAAGCTTTTTGGCTTGTTTTGTTGTCTCCCGCCTTTTGAAAAAACGGGAGATATTAAATTCGGGGTGTCCTTCCGTGTTTTTCGATTCCAGACTCTTAACTTTTCTTACAGTGACCGGATTTCGATGAAATTTGGGTGGCAGATCACTTTCATCAATTGTGGGTCCAAGTTCGAATATGGGCATTTTCCATGCATATTTAATTAGGTTGCTGAAATTTGATTGGCTGACGGTTTCCATACTCATACATTCCTTAAAATCAACCGCTTTCGATGAAATGTCATATATGGATTACTTTTATCAATACCTAGGTCAAGTTCAAATGTGGGAAATTTTGTACCGAAAATCTGTCTATCTGCCTGTTTGTCTGCCCGTGCGTCAATGCACCTCGGTCTAAAAACTGTATTTATGAACCAATATTCATGAAACTTCTTGGGTATCTTTGTTATCATTGTGAGACCAGAATATGTGTTTTGGGGTTTGGTCCAAAATTCAAGATGGCCGCCAGCGGCCATTTTGTTCTGAAATTGGGTGTAATCAGTTTTTTGTACAGAACTCCTACATGAAAGTTCGGATTTGAATAAATGTTTGTATGAATGTTTAGTAACATACAATACATCTCATATAATGCGGGTTTTGTTCTCGTGCAAAAAATATGCAAATTTGGGAAACTTTGATTTATTCAGTGCTATCACTAATACACAGTAAGTGCACACCTTCTGTGTTTTCGTTTCCAGACTCTAACTTTCCTTACAGTCAGTTGATGTGGTGATCAGAACTTGCGTCAGTTGGTGCATACGTCCACGCCTCCCATCCGGGACGCTCCGTTCAGTTCACAGCCGGCGTTGGCTACAGTTTTGTCTTCCACATCGGCATATTCCAAGCACTAATGACCGCACCTTAGCTACACAACTTCAAGACATCCAGGCTACATCGCCAAAAAGGGACCACTCATCGTCAGGAAGTTGGAGCATCCGGTAGCTAAGGAGATGAAGCCTCATTTATTGGGGTGTCTGGAGAAAAGAGCCATCTCGGATACACTGTCCCGGAGCAGCTGGCGGCCAGGAAACAGAAGACCGCTGCTCCTCAAGCTTCCGTAACAGACTTGCTGTCGCAGATTGTGCAGCTCATCACGGCATCCCAGCAAGTGCAGAAGCAGCCGACGGCTGTCTCAGAACCTGAACTGTCAGATGGTGCTGGATTGGTCCAGTTATCTGCAAGTTCAGATTCCGCTGACCATGAATTCCAACTGATTCAGATGGATGGTAAAAAGGGATATGGAGGAGGATTACTCTTCCCTTTCGGAACAACACTTGGTTGCGATGGATTTAATCTATCAACAGTACCCTGAAATTGTTCCAGTGAATGAGAATGCTGTGACTACTAGGAAGAAACTGCTGGCGTCGTTGAACGCTGACTTTATCCAGACAAAGGAGGAGGTCATGTCTTTTCCACTTCAGTTTAGACAGGTGTCGCAAGTCTTTGGCTATTTATTAAACGCTCAGGGAAGATGTATAGAGAGTTCCTCTGCATTTGGATGAGCAGACTGAGGACCTAGTCATGGCCTTACCTTTGTCATTCACTATTCAGTTGGACACAATTGAGATGGCAATTTCTTCATTCAGAGCGAATTTAGATGCAGTGTCTTACGCAGATCACCTTCAACAGCTGTGGTGCAACGTCAATGGAAAGGAATTTGAGGATGTTCGTAACTCTTTAAGAGTCCTTTCAAGGGCTGTTATGTTTATCACGTATAACTCTGTCTTAACAATGTCTAATTTGGAGTTAATTAGATGTGGCGGAGCCCTTGCGTCGTCATCTTCAATAGATGACAAGGTAAAAAACTCTATGGGTCGCTCCGGTATCCGGACACTAAGTTTTTGACGATAAGCTTTCATTGGTTTATGCCCAAGCTACAAAGAAGGCATCAATACTCTGCTCCTTAAGTTGGCGTCTAATCGACCCGCAGCAGCAGAAAAGAGCAAGGATGGATGTCCTAGACAGAAATCGTCTAAAAGGGACTCCTTGCGAGGGTATAGGAAACCCTCCTATAATTACTCTAGGGATCGTCAATACAGCGACCCGGAAAGGGGGCATAGGTATGATCAAGACTACCAGTCAGATGCCCCTAAGCCAGCGGGTCGAGGCTCTTAGCTAGGGGGATGTGGTTTCTCCTCCCATAAGCCTCGCAGGTACTACAGGTGAGGGTTAGGACCTCTATTGCTTGGCAGTTGGCAGATGGTTATGAAGATTCGCATCAAACTGGATAACTATTATGGAAGACCAGTAGGCGAGAGGTGTGGTCTCGGATGGCCTACGGCTATCTTTCTGAGAGAAACCACCACTAACATGATGTCCGTGATGGACAAAACTTCCGTCAAATCCTTGCTTAACAGTCTCTCCAATTGGAGGTAAAGGCTCTCTTGCAAATGGAAACAATAGAGGTCGTCGAGAACAAAGATTCTCTAGGATTCTACAGTCACCTGTTCCTCATACCGAAGCCAGACAGCTTGTTCCGACCGGTAATAGACTGGAGCTGGATAACAAGTTTATCATGGCTCTAAAAGTTTATTTATGGTAATCATTCAGTCGGTAAAAGCGAGCGTGCGAGTGATCAATTATGCCGCAAGCAAAGATCTAAGGATCCATTCTTTCATGTCCTGGTATATCCAGCATTCAGAACTTACCTACAGTTTGTCGTTCAAGGTATAGTATTTCAGTTCTGAGTGATGGGCTGCGTTCTGAATCTAACGCACTGGGCATTCACTAGAATAATGAACTCGGTCATGTCTCACTTCTGAGCTCATTCGTCTGTGGTAACATCGGCTTACTTGGATGACATTCTTCAGAGATACAGCATCAATTACTCTTCAGAAGGGAATGAGCTTCTAGACTCACAACAATCTGGTTCATCTGATGTTACCCAGAGCAAAATTAGTCAGTTGTTATGCTCACTTTTGTCTACACTCAGACGCTTTAACAGCAAGGGAATTTGTGTGACTGATGGGGTTGTGTGGAGTGGCTGCAGATCTTATTCCGATGGGTCGCTTACGCACACGGCCCCTCCAGTTATTCTTTAACCACAACTGGAGTCTGAAGACGCATTCGCTTGAAACCAGTATTGTTCTAACGGATCTAATAAACAAAAGAACCAGATTTGGGCAGATATTCAGTGGTTAACTCAGGGAGTTCCACTGCAGCTGCTGGATCCGGCTTTCATGATTATGACGGATGTGTGTCAACAGTTTGGGGCGCGACCCTGAGCCCAACAGACTCGAAATTCAAGAGTCTTTAGGACCCTAAAGGAAAGGGGGGAGGGGGGGGATTTTTACCTCTTCTCTATTCTCTGGCTTGATAGGTATGTAACTATGAAGGAAGCTGTTTTGTCTGTAATTATATCCTGCATACAGCTGAAGTGTTATTGTATGGTGTATGTTTGTCAGGGATTTTCTCTCATTCTCAGATACACCATCCTAATTTTTGGGGCTTAGTCTGAAATAGCCTTAAAAATTAGAAACTCGTTACATCCTAATTAGCAGAGTCTTCATGCTTAGAATATGGAATTACTTGAATTGGGCTCCTTATTTAGGATATGTCTCCTCTATTACTGTATAGAGAGACATACATGTAATTCCTAATTATTCTAATTTCCTTTAATCTTAGATTACAGGATTGGAACTATGTTGACCTACTATTTTGGAAGTCCTAGGCCCTCCACCTGTTTATGATTCAGCTAAGTCTGGGCCATTGGTTTATAGTATAAAAGTATTATAAATTCATAATAATTTGTATATTTTTTATACTTACCAATGGCCCAGTTGGGGATGGCCCTCCCATGAGTGAGCACTCATACCTCCCCACTGAATTATTATGTAATGCTCTCCTTTACATAGACAATTCCGATCACTTCCTGACGTCTGCAGAGCAAATGTATGGATGGCCAGATAGGACTTATAATTTTCGTTTTTGCATGTAAATTTGGGGGATTGGGGGTGCAAAATTTGTGTTTGGCCCAAGATATTTTTGAGTGAGCACCAGCTAAGTCTGGGCCATTGGTAAGTATAAAAAATATACAAATTATTCGGAATTTATAATATTTTCAGTTATTCAAAAATCATTTTTTTCAAGTGTTACTTTCAAGCTGTTTTAGCTAAATGGTCCAACTGGAAGAGTGCCAGATTCATTTTAGCAGTCAGAATTCATTCATTTTGTTACAGTTGACTCACCGCATTGATTTTGAAATATAAAAATTTCAAGCTGTAAATTTTTCCCATAATGAAAATTGGGATTTAATCTATTTAAACTTGTTTGACAGAGCTACATTTTCTCTGCTCAAAATGCATTCTGAAGCATTTAGACTGACCACACGTGGAAAAAAATGGACTCCCCTAACACACCCCCACTCTCCCCCACCCCTCACCCCCACCCCACCTCCTCCTCACCCAGGGCCATTCATGCAATATTTTTTCTTTGGTACAAAATACATTTTTAGCCTGACTGTTTATAGTCAGGGCTATAGTCATGACTTTCGTCTGTCTATCTGTCCCTGATAACTCCAGTTTGGATTATTTGATTTCAACCAAAGTTGAACACACACACACACACACCCCCCCACACACACACACACACACGCATACACACACAGTCTTGTCTACCCTACATACCGAGGTACCCCATTGTTTGTCCTTTGTGTGGACTAACGGTTTCTACCTCGTTTTGCCGGTACAGTTCTGGGAAAACAACCGAGGTAAAGGGTTTCTTTTGTCTTTTGTACCTCGGTAAGGCGAAACACGCAAACTCTTTTGTCTAGTTACCTCGTCAAGTTGGTAAGACAAACCCACACACACACACACACACACACACACACACACACACACACACACACACACACACACACACACACACACACACACACACACACACACACAGTCTTGTCTTCCCGACATACCGAGGTACCCCATTGTTTGTCTTTTGTGTGCACTAACGGTTTCTACCTCGTTTTGCCGGTACAGTTCTGGGAAAACAACCAAGGTAAAGGTATTTTAAACCAACTGATTCACATCAGTTGTTGCACACAAAATCATTTCATCCTCAACATACATTTAAAGGTATCATCAAATCACAACTCATTTGTTTCCACCGCAATTCAAGTGATAAGGTAAATTTCAATGAGGCTTGTTCTACTCTATTTGGCGCCCTCAGATCGAGAGGGTACTCGCTGCGCCTCTTGCGTAGCCTGAAGTCCCAAACCCTGAAAAAGCTCGAAAGTCCAGCTGAAACTACCGATTTCGAACCACTGAAGATTGAACACAACAGACCGTTGCAGAATGGTAGTGGCGCGGTATTTAATTGCATAAAGCCTCGTTGTAGACTGCATACTTTTATGCCTGATCAGAAAGAGGAATTTTCCTCCGAACAAACGAAAAATCATTATCAGATCCGTAACCCCCTCCATTGTGATTCACCAAACATTATTTATCTTATCACTTGTAAGCGATGTCGGAAACAGTATGTTGGTCAAAGTCAAAATCCTTTTCGAGAACGTGCTACTAGACACAAACAGGATATAAAACATAATGCTGATGCCCCAGTAGCACAACATTTTAACCTTCCTGGCCATTCTTTGGACGATTTCGAAAATCCATCCTATTGAACAACCACCAATTAAAGACACATTAGAAGAAATGGATGAATTTAGAAAAAAACGTGAAGCTTTTTGGATCAATACGCTTCAAACCCTCTGGCCATTTGGTATGAACATATCAGAGGGCGAATGCGAAAGGAGGTCCATCATTCCTGTCACTTTAACGTACAACAGAATGAATATCGAAATAGCAAAAATGTTAAAAGATGAATTCAATTTTACCAATGCTAAATTAAATGAACCTTTGAATCTTCGACCTGTCATCGCCTATAAGAAAAACAAAAGCTTGCGTAACATCCTTGTAAGGACTAAATTAGAGCCCATCAATGAATAACATCAATTTTTGCCAGTCAGTTTAACCAGTTCCTAAGCTCATCACTTACTTTAAATCAATTTTATGTAATTTTTTGTCATGTTTGAAACCCATCAGGGTTCAGTAAATGAAAACAATTTTTCGGCGGCATATTAAAAGAAAAAAAACGTTTCAGTAGGAAATGTCTGTGCCAGTGCGATTTTTTAACCTCAAACACACACAGGCAAGTGCCAGAGTTCATATATGCCCAAAAACAAAATAGGTTCTAATTTCAATCATGTGTATGTATTTCCTAAATAAAATTATTATTTATTTATTTATATATTTATTTATTGATTATTTTTAATTTTTTATTAATTTTTATTTATTTATTTATTTATTTATTTATTTATTTGGTTGATTCATTTATTTAAATTATTATTTTTATTTTTATTTTTATTTTTAATTTTTCATACCTTTCACACAATGTAGAGGTTCAGAAGGTAAAACACACAATTTCTACGTGGTGTAAAATATTTTCCGTCATAAACCTCCGTCGGGGGATATTCATTCCAACTGATAACATTCGTGAGGCATCATGATCTTTGGCGTTATTTTTTCATTTATTTCTTTAGTCTCAATATATTTTATCAAACCATTTTTTCATATTATTTTCACATACTTCTGAAGCCAGTAAAGCAAACCGCTCCCGATTGGTTTTACTTAAATCAAAGCCAACCAATAGGGCTTCATGGGGTCAGTAAAGCAAACCACTCACTGACTGATTAAAATTCAATGGAAGCCAATCAATAGGGCTTCATCTAATTTGTTTGGACGACACAAACTGAGTTGTGAAAAACAAACTTGGGACATCTCAGATTGAAAAGAATTAATTAGATGAGTGACATTTGTCAGCTTGTTACCGAGTTTAATTATGTACTGAGCTGTGAAAAACACCCCCAACCCACATATGGATATATACCAAGCATGCCCTCCCAAAGTTGGAATCATTTTCCTCAAAGTCTCTTTGAAAAAGCCAAACCAAGCGAAACGCGTCGAGACAGACGGATTATTTTCTACCTTTGCTGAAGACTGCAACCAATCCAGGTATCTTCTTTAATAGGTAATATCTAATTTTCCATTTTTATTTATTTCATCACTTTTATATTTTATTTATACTTAATTCAGCTACTTTCTTTAACAATGGCAAGAAAAGGGCAGAGGCATCAGAGGCAGAGAGTTGCCCAGTCCGGAACTGGCCAGGAACTATCGTTCCAGGCTTATTCTAGGCTGGTCAAGGCCTTGTTTCAGGTGCTTCAATGTTTGCACCACATTGGGCTATTAGAGCACCATTTGGCAAATCGGGATTTCCAGAAACAGCTGGAGAAGAAAGTAGATGAGTTAGGTGGCTTTCTAAAGCCAGCTCTTCCCACCCCACACATTTTTTCTGTTTTTCGACAGATTAGTGTGGGATGGGCCAATCAAACGTTAAATGCTTTAGTTGAGCATTATAAAATAAATTTAAACCAGTTGAAGTCTAAGATAACATTGGCTATGCGACCACCTCCTGGACTCGAAAAAATAGACTTCAACAGCGCTTCGGCGCGTGCCTTGATCTGGGCTAAAAAGAACTTTAAAAATAAGTTGACAGATAAAACGATTTCGGCCTATGAGTCTTACATTTCGGAACTTTGCCCAGCGTCTGGAGTAAGGAACAATACGGGAGGGAGCAAGCAAACTCCGGCCCGTGTTGTCCCTCTACCCCAACGCGAAAAGCAAAATAAGAAAAGATCAAGGCAAAGCACTTCTCCCTCTTCTTTTCCTTCTACTTCTTCTTTCTCTCAGAGTAAGCGCCTCAATTTGCAAACATCTCTGGTCCACATTGTGACTGAAGATGCTGGCAAATTGAGTAACGCTGTCTCGCCTCGTCTTGCTCCTCTACCTCCTACTCCTCCTCAGCCTTTCTTCTCTGGTTCTCCTAGTGCTCTTACTAGAACTCCTCCTTCTGTTTCTTCTCCTGCTTCTGTTTCCTCTCCTGCTTCTGCTTCCTCTCCTGCTTCAGTTTCCTCTCCCCCTTCTCCTGCCTCTAGTGTGGTTCAACCAGGTATATCGTACTCAGAGAAAGTCAAATCACCGAGCCGCAACTCGGCCGCTCATTTGATTCTAAATTCTCCCAGTTTCGGCATAAAAGCGGAGTTAATTTTGACAAAAGGAATTGGCGCCTCCCCGATGTTTGTAAAAACATCCTTATGATTGGAAGTTCAAATTTAGGACGCATTGATCGAAATCCCCATCCGGACATCCAGGTGGAGTGTTACCCCGGTGCCAAATTCAATCATCTGCGCTCTATGTTTAAAGGGCACAGGGGCCAGTCCAGTCCCCCAAAAATATTATTAAATATTGGCGTGAATTCTCGAAACGATAATTCTGATCTCGTAGTTAAGCAGTTGCGGAATATGCTTAGCGATATCAGGGTCAAGTTTAGATCAGCAAAAATTTATTTTGCTGAACTAAACTTTTCGCAAAAACTCCCTCAGGCTGAGAGGAGAACCCTGAGCATCATCAACGAAACCATTCGGAAAGTGAAGGACGTTAACGTTATACCTAAAATTGATGACGCGAAGTTTGATGTTGCTCAGGATTTAATCCATTGGACCACGAGAACCGCCAATATTATGTACGATCACTGGTTGAACCACCTAAATTTAAACTAAGTAAAGGCAAAGGTAACAGCCGCCTAACAGATGTGGGATTAGGAACTAATGTGGTTAACCTGTCTGGCACCAATGACCTAACAACCCAAGAGAAATCTCTTTTAGATCGCGGTTTAACTTTTGTACCAACACCAAAGCCTAAAACTGATAACCAAACAAATTTACCATCATACAACTGTAATTTTCTTAGGCAAATGAAATTAGCAGACCGCTTTAGAAACTCCAGCGGTCGGAAACTTCCTTTTACAGAATCATCTGGTTGGTCACCTCCAGATAGTGAAGTAGATCCCGAAATTATTGAGGCTAGCAAACGAATCATCCAAAAGGTGTTCAGCATGAACATACTCTCCGATAAAGACAATTTAACAGCTGGTGAACGGAGAGCCCTCACGAAACTTCGAAAAAATAAGAAATTAGTAATTAAACCAGCCGACAAAGGTGGGTCGGTAGTTGTTCTATCTCGGGATAATTATATAAAGAAAGCCATGAGACAACTCAGCAATTCTAAACATAAGAAAATAGATTCACTTATTTGGCCTAGTAATATCGAAAAATTCAATAAGATCTTAAAATTTCTCCTCGACGAAGGTCACATTACCAAAAAACAATTGAAATATTTAACAGCTAAACTCAGTGCTCAAACAAGACAATTTTTTATCCTACCAAAGATCCACAAGGACCGTTCTTCATGGACGGATGACTTAACCCCACCCGGGAGGCCAATTGTATCAGATTGTAATTCGGAATCTTATGCGATCTCGGAATTAATTGATTATCATCTGAAACCTATAGCAAATAGACATCCGAGCTATCTAAAAAATACACAGGATTTCCTGTCAAAAATTTCGAAATTGAAAATATCGAAAAATGCAATTCTGGCTACTTTGGATATCGACAGTATGTATACGAACATTGATATTGATAAAGGTGTTAAATCAGTTAAAAATGCATTTGAAAAATATCCGGATGCAAAACGCCCGGATGAACCAATTTTGGATCTTTTAGAGCTGAGCTTAAAAGGTAATGACTTTCAATTCAATGGAGAATATTTTCTACAAATAATGGGTTGTCCTATGGGCAAAAGATTCAGTCCTAATTTTGCAAGCATTTATGTAGTGGAATGGGAGGAAAATGCCTTAAGCAAATGTGCAAAGCATCCTCTCGTATATCTCAGGTATTTAGATGACATTTTTATTATTTGGGAACATTCAAAAGAAGATTTTGATGAATTTTTAGAAATTTTGAACAATCACGATCCAAATATTAAATTGAAAGCTACTATCAGTGAAAATTCTGTTGAGTTTCTCGATGTGACCGTGTATAAAGGCAAGCAATTTCAGGCGTCCGGTCATTTAGATTATAAAGTGTATTTTAAACCAACTGATTCACATCAATTGTTGCACACAAAATCATTTCATCCTCAACATACATTTAAAGGTATCATCAAATCACAACTCATTCGTTTCCACCACAATTCAAGTGATAAGGTAAATTTCAATGAGGCTTGTTCTACTCTATTTGGCGCCCTCAGATCGAGAGGGTACTCGCTGCGCCTCTTACGTAGCCTGAAGTCCCAAACCCTGAAAAAGCTCGAAAGTCCAGCTGAAACTACCGATTTCGAACCACTGAAGATTGAACACAATAGACCGTTGCAGAATGGTAGTGGCGCGGTATTTAATTGCATAAAGCCTCGTTGTAGACTGCATACTTTTATGCCTGATCAGAAAGAGGAATTTTCCTCCGAACAAACGAAAAATCATTATCAGATCCGTAACCCCCTCCATTGTGATTCACCAAACATTATTTATCTTATCACTTGTAAGCGATGTCGGAAACAGTATGTTGGTCAAAGTCAAAATCCTTTTCGAGAACGTGCTACTAGACACAAACAGGATATAAAACATAATGCTGATGCCCCAGTAGCACAACATTTTAACCTTCCTGGCCATTCTTTGGACGATTTCGAAATCCATCCTATTGAACAACCACCAATTAAAGACATATTAGAAGAAACGGATGAATTTAGAAAAAAAACGTGAAGCTTTTTGGATCAATACGCTTCAAACCCTCTGGCCATTTGGTATGAACATATCAGAGGGCGAATGCGAAAGGAGGTCCATCATTCCTTTCACTTTAACGTACAACAGAATGAATATCGAAATAGCAAAAATGTTAAAAGATGAATTCAATTTTACCAATGCTAAATTAAATGAACCTTTGAATCTTCGACCTGTCATCGCCTATAAGAAAAACAAAAGCTTGCGTAACATCCTTGTAAGGACTAAATTAGAGCCCATCAATGAATAACATCAATTTTTGCCAGTCAGTTTAACCAGTTCCTAAGCTCATCACTTAGTTTAAATCAATTTTATGTAATTTTTTGTCATGTTTGAAACCCATCAGGGTTCAGTAAATGAAAACAATTTTTCGGCGGCATATTAAAAGAAAAAAAACGTTTCGGTAGGAAATGTCTGTGCCAGTGCGATTTTTTAACCTCAAACACACACACACACACACACACACAGTCTTGTCTACCCCACATACCGAGGTACCCCATTGTTTGTCCTTTGTGTGGACTAACGGTTTCAACCTCTTTTTGCCGGTACAGTTCTGGGAAAACAACCGAGGTAAAGGGTTTCTTTTGTCTTTTGTACCTCGGTAAGGCGAAACACGCAAACTCTTTTGTCTAGTTACCTCCTCAAGTTGGTAAGACAAACCCACACACACACACACACACACACACCCACCCACACACACACACACACACACACACACACACACACACACATCTTCCCTACATACCGAGGTACCCCATTGTTTGTCTTTTGTGTGGACTAACGGTTTCTACCTCGTTTTGCCGGTACAGTTCTGGGAAAACAACCGAGGTAAAGGGTTTCTTTTGTCTTTTGTACCTCGGTAAGTCAAAACACGCAAACTCTTTTGTCTAATTGCCTCGTCAAGTTGGTAAGACAAACCCACACACACACACACACACACACACACACACACACACACAAAACACACACAACACACACACAAACGTGTCACTTAAGCAATTATTCCCAAAATGCATTTTGAAGGATTGGGAGTTATTACATGCAAAAATTGACTCATATAGCCCAACATTGCTTTATGTACTGCATCTTTAATCCTTTACCTATGCACCGGACAACAGTCCAACTCTTGTTGTTAATTACTATTGATTGTATCATTCTCATTATGTTTTATGTTATTTTGGAACATATTTAACCCTTTTTTGCAGTCAATTTAACTTGGAACTTCCAGGTTAAAGTTTTTTTTTTATTTACAGAGTTACACCTTTAATTCTTCAAACAGTTTAGTGGAATGCCACTATTCTCATTTGGGACAATCTCTATACTGTCTACTGAAGCTTTCTACAGTGATTTTATTTATACCCCCCCACAAACAAAGTTTGGGGGGGTATATAGGAATCACCCTGTCCGTCCGTCCGTCTGTCCGTCAGCACTAACAAATGACTACTTGCGTGGCTATGAGTTAGTAAAACAGGATACTTATGTGGTTAAAGTCTGTTACGTGGCTAGCCATGTAACAGAATCTCTTATTGTGTGTGTATGTGGGGGTGGGGGGGGATGAATGTAGAGTAGGGTTAGGGCATTCCAGGGTGGGGTTTAGGAGTGGGGTGGGGGTCAGTGAAGAGTTATGTGGCTAGGGTTAGTGTTAGGATTAGGGTTAGCTTAGGGTTAGGGGTGGGTAGGGTTAGGGTAGGGTTAAGGTTAGCTGACCCCCCAAAATTTTCCCCCCAAAACTTGTTTTATTATGTTGGACATGTGTTTTAGGTTAGCCACCTAATATGTCCATAAACTAGCCACATAAGTAGTCATTTGTTAGAATGTCCATCTGTCCGTGATGTCCGTCCGTCTGGCCATCCTTATAAGCGCAACTCCTAAACCATTTGAAGAATTTTCATGAAATTTTACACAATGGAAGAACTCCATATGAAGATGTGCATGAAGCAATATAATTCCGTTCTGACATTTCCAAGGGGAGATAATCTAACTTATACATTTCAGGTGCGGGGGAGTATCACTTTGTGAGCTTGCTCATAATATCTCTAGTTAATATTGGCAGGATTTAACTCCTTTTAAAAATGTTTTCAGACTTGGTTTCTTTGTATTGGAAAATACAACTTAATGATTCCATTTACATCAAGGATTTCCTTTATCGGTTTTAGGAAATATTTTACCCTTTTTTTGCAGTCAATTTTACTTAGTATTCCCAGCTTAAAGTTTCAGATTAAAGTTTTGCTTTTTAAGGTTGTACCTTGTATTCTTCAAACACTGTGTTACGTCAGTGTTTTTCATTTGGGGCAAGGTCTACTGACACTGTATATAGTGGTTTCAATTAATATTTGCGTTAATTTAACCCTTTTCAAAATGGTTTTCGAATATATATTCTTTAAATTTGAAATTGGGCTTCTAACACAATCTTTGTGACTTTTTGTTCTTACATGATCAATACAACTTTTAATAATAATTGCATTTAACGACATGATTTCTTTTACTTGTATGCAGCTTTTTTTCTCATTACCTGAGCTTCACAGTTTGAAATATAAAAAAAATGCCTTCAGCAGCATACTTTTATTAGTCCCCCTACCGGCATCGCCAGAGGCGACTATAGGTTTGCACTCCGTCCATCTGTCAGTCTGTCAGTCACACTTTAGTTTTCCGGAGTTTTTTTGGAAACGCTTCAACCGAATGATTTCATTTTTGGTAAACTACTATAGAACGATGACTTACAGATCAAGTTTGAGTTTCATTCTGATTGCATTATTCTTGTGTGAGTTACGGCCCTTCGAAATATGGGAAAAAGCACCAAAATATAAGTTTTCCGGTGTTTTTTTGGAAACGCTTCAATGGAATGATTTCATTTTTGGTAAACTACTATAAAACGATGACTTACAGATCACATTTGAGTTTCATGCTGATTGCAGTATTCTTGTGTGAGTTACGGCCCTTGGAAATATGGAAAAGCACCAAAATATCAGTTTTCCGGAGATTTTTTGGAAACGCTTCAACGGAATGCTTTCATTTTTGGTAAACTACTATAGAATGATGACTTACAGATCAAGTTTGAGCTTCATGCTGATTGCCTTATTCTTGTGTGAGTTATGGCCCTTGGAAATATGGAAAATCGCCAAAATATCAGTTTTCCGGACTTTATTTTGGAAACGCTTCAACGGAATGATTTCATTTTTTGTAACCTACTATAGAACGATGACTTACAGATCAAGTTTGAGTTTCATGCTGGTTGCCTTAATCTTGTGTGAGTTATTGCCCTTGGAAATATGGAAAAGCGCCAAAATATCAGTTTTCTGGACTTTTTCTGGAAACGCTTCAACGGAATGATTTCATTTTTGGTAACCTACTCTAGAACGATGACTTACAGATCACATTTCATTTACACTCTGTCCATCCATCTGTCAGTCTGTCAGTTAGTCTGTCAGTCATACTTTAGTTTTCCAGACTTTTTTTGGAAATGCTTCAACGGAATGATTTCATTTTTGGTAACCTACTATAGAACAATGACTTACAGATCAAGTTTCATTTGTACTCTGTGTCCATCCATCAGTCAGTCTGTCAGTCATACTTTAGTTTTCCGGACTTTTTTTGGAAATGCTTCAACCAAATGATTTCATTCTTGGTAACCTACTATAGAACGATGACTTACAGATCAAGTTTGAGTTTCATGCTGACTGCATTATTCTTGTGTGAGTTATGCCCCTTGGAAATATGGAAAAGCGCCCAAATATCAGTTCTCTGGACTTTTTTTGGAAATGCTTCAATGGAATTCATGCTGATCACATCTAGGTTATAACATTTGTATTATTATTAATGCTCATTAGTCCGGTAGGGGACATTGTATTGCTTCAGTGATATGTGCGCTCTTGTTGTTTTACAAAAGTAATACAGATTGGAAGGAAATGGGAGTGAGGGACTTTGATGTAATGTTCAAAACTTTGGGGGAGATGGGTGGAATCAATCCACTCCTCCCTCCTCCCCATGTTATCCAGAAGATAAATCCAGTTCCAATTATACGATTTTCTTCAAATTTAATATTACTTTTTATCAGACATGTTAACTCTCCCGGAATGCTCGGGACAATCCCAGAATTTCAGTGTAGTTCCCGGCTTCCCGGACAGGAATCAGTTTTGGACCAAAAATCCCAGAAAGCAACAGTCAAATATTTTGTTTCCATTGTAACTTATGAAAAACGTTCGGAGTCAAATCACATGCATTTCAAACTCTGGTAAAAACTCACGAAGCAGTAAAATATGGATTTAAGTTCAATTTATTTAAGAAAAGGGTATTTTATGATACATATTTCAACTATGTTCAGGTTTATTTCTGGGTTTTTTCTTTGGAGATTCGTTATCAATGTGCGAGTGTCGAAGTGAAAATAGGTGACTTACTTTAAAAAAATTGAAAACTCCACCTTCATTTAAATGCAGTTTTTGGAAATTAAAATATGTGAAAAGGAATTAAATAATATATATTTATTTATTCCTTCATAGAATAGCTTTAATTCTCATCCCTTTTCCAAAACCAAAACGTAAACAACAACTATTTAGCACAGTTTAAAAGTAGGTTAAAGTCGCTTAGGTTGCCGAAAAATTATGACTGCATATTCAAACATAATAGACTTATTTTCAAACACTACATTTATTCTGTTGTGCTGGCTACAGAACTGTTAACTGTTGGCCATCTGTACCCAGAAAATTTCGAATGGAATTAAAAAAATGCTTCAATGATGAAAAGAAAAATGTGTTGGGCACAAACGTCCCACGTGCATGAAGTTTGATCAAGATACTTTCCAAGTACTAATGTTCTTGAGGTAACTGAAGATTAGGACATCTTTTCCTGTTAACATTTCCAGACTTGGGAAATTATTAGCTAAGTAGCCTTTGATAAGAGCAAAACACAGGTGGAGGTGTTCTGTGGGACAGTGTGGGTGGGAAGGGGAGGGTGGGGGGGGGGGGCTCATGAAGAAGAGGATCCTTGGGGGGGGCAAATCAACAGTTATTTTATGATTTTTTAACAGCATAAATGCATCAGCATAGTTGACAACTAGTTCTGGATATAACCTGGTGTTAATAGTGGTCCATGAGCTGAAAATTCTCAAGTTTTTTCTTTTATTTTGTCCCTGCGCGAACTTTTCCCTGAAATCCATCCAATTTCCCTGAAAATCACCCACAGGTTCCCTGAAAAATTATTCTGGAGGTTAACATGTCTGCTTTTTATACACCCATTTGTAAAAACAGCAGGGTTCGCATGCGGATCCTGGCACCTTGAAAGTCCTGGAATTGGGCCGTTTTAAATTCCAGGCCTGGAAAGTCATGGAAAACAGCTGTTTTTTTAGTCCAGTCCTTGAAAGTCCTGGAAAACCCGGCCAAATTTTAGGGGCACCATCGAATATGCTCTTATTAACCGCTTGCTTTTTGTTTTTCCGGTCGTGTGTTGCCATATTTTTCTAAGCGCTTTGGAAAAAAATTATCTTGTGTTTGCTTGTTAAGTCTTTCAGTTTGATATTAAAATACCAGGAAAGTGTGTGTTTTAAGAAAAATGGACCAGTAAGAAAGAATATAAAGAATGGATTATGAGTGATTCGAAAGACAAACATAGGGCAAAATGTCGAGCATGTGTAAAGTCGATCGATGTGGGAAATATGGGTCACTTGGCACTGATTAGCCACATGCGTGGTAAATATATCACATATTTTTTGTTATTACAGTTACAAATGTTTGTCATGGAAATTCGCTCTTTTGGTCCTTGATAGTCCTGGAAAAGTCCTCGAATTTCAATCTTGGTTTGGGGTACGAACCCTGAAACAGCCATGTTATGTAAATGGTCTGTCTGTCCATCCATCTGTCTGTACATCCATCCATCCATCCATCCATCCATCCATCCATCCATCCATCCATCCATCCATCTGTCTGTCCATTTGTAAACAGTTGATTTCCTACCGATAACTCCAGTTTGGATTTATTCAAACTTGGCCTGTATTACTAGCTGGAAAATACACATATCAACTTTGGTTAAAATCATATGAACTTTGGTTAAAATAAAACCTAGTTTTATTTGGCCTTTAGAATTCGACTTTATGTTAGACAATTATTCCCAAAATGCATTTTGCAAGATTGGGAGTTATTACGTGCAAAAAAAAAAAAAAAAATGTCTCCTTTTGCCCAACAATGTTTTATGTACTGCATCTTTAACCCTTTACCTAACACAAGTTGAAGCCAACGTTACAAATTATTTTTCTGAAACATCAGATTTTTTCATTTTTAGTTCAACTTGACAAAGTCACGTACGTTAGTACGTATGTCCACAATATCCTTTGGCACACCTCACAGGTCGCATTTATGATCAGATCGATTTGAAACTTGGTATGCTTGTTTAGGGTGACCTCTAGATGGGAGCTATCGATTTTCTTCAATTTCCGTCAAAAAATGTTGCTGCGACTAATGTTCTTAGAACTTAGTTTAGTCAGATCACAATATTTCCCTTTGGCACACCTTACAGGGCACAGTTATGATTGGATTGCTTTGATATGTGGTATGCTTGTTTGGGGTGACCTCCAGATGGGAGCTATCGATTTTTTTTCCATTTCCATCAAAAAATGTTGCCGAGGCCAACGTTCTTAGAACTTAGTTTAGTCAGACCTCAATATTTCCCTTTGGCAAACCCTACAGGGCACATTTATGATCGGATTCCTTTGAAACCTGGTATGCTTGTTTGGGGAGACCTCTAGATGGGAGCTATCGATTTTCTTCCATTTCCGTCGAAAAATGTTGCCGCAGCCAACATTCTTAGAACTTATTTTAGTCAGCCCTCAATACTTCCCTTTGGAAAACCCTACAAGGCACATTTATGATCGGATTGCTTTGAAACCTGGCATGCTTGTTTGGGTTGACCTCTAGATTGGAGCTATCGATTTTCTTCCAATTCTGTCCGTCAAAAAATGTTGCCACTGGCAACAATCTTTGAACTAAGTTTAGTCAGGCATCAGTATATTCCTTTGGCATGGCCTACAGGGCACATTTATGATCAGATCAGTTTGAAACTTTGTATGCTTGTTTGGGGTTACCTCTAGATGGGAGCTATTGATTTTTCTTCCACTTCCATCAAAAATGTTGCCATTGGCAATGACCTTCCGGCTTCGATGAACTTAGTAAAAAACTTAGTGCAGTTAAGGATCAATATTTCCATTTGACGCACCCTGCAGAGCACATTTAAGATTGGATCGCTTGCAAACTTAGTGTGCTTGTGTGGGGTGACGTCTATATGGGAGCTGTCGATTTTCTTCCATTTTTGTCAAAAAATGTTGCTGCTGACCTTTGAACTTAGTTTAGTAAGACCTCAATATTTCCCTTTAACACACCCTTCAGGGCCCATTTATGATTGGATTAGTTTGAAACTTGGTATGTATGTTTGGCGTGACCTCTAGATGTGAGCTATTTTTTCATTTCCATAAAAAGTTATTGTCGTTATCACCAGCCTTTGAACTTACTGCATTTGTGCATCAACTTATTCCTTTTGCACTCTCTTTAGGGTATATTTTATGAATTTCCATAACCCCTCCCCCCCCCCCAAAAAAAAAAAAAAAAAAAAAAAAACCAAACATTGCCACAAAGCAATGACCTTCTACTTAGTGCATTTATGCATTAACATCTTCCTTTGGCATGCCTCAGAGGGCACATTCATTATGATGTTGCTTTGAAACTTTGTATGCTTATGCAGGGTGACAAAGATAGGAGCTATTGATTTTCTTTTCATTTCCATCAAAAAACTGTTGCTGTTAGCAACAATCTTTGAATTTATTGAATTTGTGTATCAACATTCTTTGACATGGCCTACAGGCCACATTTATCATAGGATTGTTTTTGAACTTGGTGTGCTCATTAGTCAAGAACTCTAGATAAGAGCTGTTGATTAGCATTCATTTCTGTGAAAAAAGTTGCCATTTACAATAACCTCTGAACATACTGCATTTGTGTATCAACATTCTTTCTTTAGCCAGTCTTACAGTTTACTTTTAAAAAATGCATGGATTACTTTTGACGTGCACACACAATGCTGTTATGTTGAAATTTTATCAAATAACATTGGTACGGCCTAAAAAAATTAAAATTCTGTTTCTCAGGCCCTCCCGCATGGTCCTTTTGGCTGCCGCATGCTCTCTTTTTATAACCAATGTAAACTTAAAAAAAATAAAAATTAAATGGATTATGTCTGATATTTTACCCAAGTTAAAAAAATTGATAAATTTGTCCCTTGAGAGCAAGAAGGCTTTGCAATGCTTTAGCATTGCAAAGCCTTCTTCCTCTCAAGGGACGAAATACACCACCACCCATGCTATTCCGTATTATAAGGCCTAAAACCTAAACCAATAACATGAACTTTCGATGGCAAAGAAATAATTACAGAAATAAAAAATAAAATAAAAAAACGCTCGCCCGCATGCAATTTTATGAATAATGGCCTGAGAAACAGAAGATTTACTTTGTGTGGCCTACCAATGATAACTTACCAAGTTCAAGTTTGTCAAGTTGAACTACAGTGTCATTGACACTTTTATTTTACTTCTAACCATTGCTTATTAGTCCTTATTGAAATAAGCTCATCAAGCTTGTTCCATTAATAGGTCATGAGGTATGTTTTGGGATAGAGAAATGAAAAAATAAAATTGTAATAGCAATTATTGTATATCACGAGTGCAGATATGGCAGATTCGTTAGTTAAATGGTTAACAAAAAGTGTCTCAGACTATTTTGTGTCTAAGTACAGTAGAATCCTCTTAATTGAATATCCATTTTGTCATTGAAAATTATTCAATTAACAGAAGTATACAATTAACAGGGATTTGGACAGTTTCCTGTGTTCTGGAGTAAACTGAGCATTTATTCTATTGTATCTTGTTTGACAGAGCTCATAGAGCTCTGTCAAACAAGATACAATAGAATAAATGCCTGTATTGGATGTAGTGAGGCCAAAAAAGTTGATAAATAAGGGGAATTTGGTGCGTGTCACAGTAATTTTTTCGACATATTACAAAAATTTATACACAATTAACAGGAGTTTACAGCCCATATGCAATTAACAGATCAAATTTGTACTGAACGTATGGTAAATGGTTTTCTGTTTGTAAATTATATTCAATCAACAGGGATATATAATTAAGAGATATCCAATTAAGTGGGCGCCACTGTATTGCCATTTCTGGGACAGTCAGGCTACATGTGTGACATCACTCTAGTTTTATTTGGCCTTAAGAATTTGACTTTATGTTATTTTCTAGCTGTGTTAGGTAAAGAGTTAAGGATTTAAGTAGTCCAGTGTACAACAAACATTGAATCTTGTCTTATTTTTGCTCCATTATAGATTTTCAAGCCATGCAGGAAAAAATGGAAAAAAGAAAACTTGATGGAAACAAGATACAAATGCAACGAGTGCCTGTAACAGATTGTATCATTGTCAAAAATTTCCACCCATCTGCTTCCAACGATTCATTACAGTTCTACTTTGAGAACCCAAAGCGTGCTGGAGGAGGAGAAGTAAAGAAAGTGGAGATGAACCGAGAGGAATCCACAGCATTAATATACTTTGAGGAATGTGAAGGTATTAACTTTCTGATTGTGGATTATGGAGCTCATACTTTTAACAAACCTGAACAAAGCTTCAAGAGAGCTTTAGTGATCACTTTCCATCCTTCTTCTGACACAAGGTGACACTGGCTGTCAAAAGTATTGTTAAATCCCAATAAATAAATTTCCATCCTTCGTCCATCTGTTCATTTATCCATCCATTATCCACCGTGAACTTTACATTATTGACTTCTCATAATCTATTGAATCAAATTGAACCAAATTTGACATGATTATTCCTTATCACATGCCAATTCAAGTTTGTTCAAATAAAGTTGTCACACATATATGGAGTTTCACAAGGAGCATAACTGTATTAACACCCACAAATTTTGGTTTAAAAAATCTTCCCCAGAACTATTCAATTTTGTTCAAAACAAGTCTGTAGGTTCATATTTGGGGACCCTATGGGAACCCAAGCTTAAACCTAGTGCAATGTGAGGAATATACATTAAAGTCCGCTTCTTCAGATCTTCCAGTCCAAATCTTTTAATATATGGCATACCTCGATCTAACAGGATGGAGATTCAAGTTTGTTCAAAACTAAGTCCCTGGGTTCATATTTGTGCTCCCTATGGGAGCCCAAATTTTAACTTAGTACAATATGATGAATATTCTTTAAAAATCGTCTTCAGTTCCACCAGTCAGCTATTTGTATACAGCTTCATTAATGTGATCAGATTCAAGCTTGTTCCAATCCAGACCCTTTGTTCATATTTCAGATCCCTATGGGAGCTCAAATTGTCTGTCTTGTTGGTATGCAGTTTCATTAATGGGATCAGATTCAAGTTTGTTCCAATCCAAACCCCTGGTTCATATCTCAGATCCCTATAGGAGCTCAAATTGCCTGTCTGTCTGTACACAGCTTCATTAATGGGATCAGATTCAAGTTTGGTTCAATCCAGAACCATTGTTCCTATTTTGGATTCCTGTGGGAGCTCAACTTGTGTGTCTTGACCAGCTGGCTGGCTGGCAGGCTACTCTTTTCCAACTTGGCATGGATAATAATAACCACAAAAGGAACCTGTGCACCTGCATTTTTGTGTGATTAGATTAATCCTTCCAAAGTTATGGCTCCATGGACATAGAATGTTTGCAGCTTTCTGAAGTCTGTAAACTTAGTTTTATATAGAATTTTTGCAGCTCTCTGAAGTCTGTAAACTTGTTTTTTTTGTCTGGACGTGTTCTCAATCATCTTTCAACTGTTTATTTCCAAACATCGCATCAATAATAACCACTATAGGCACCTATGTACCTGCGATTTTGAGGGTGATCGGATTAACCTTTGCAAATTGTGGCTCTATGGACTTATGCACTTAGAATTTTCACTGCTGTCTGAAGTTTGTGCACTTTCTTTTGTCCAGTAGTTTTCTCAGTCGCATTTTTGCCGTTCATCTCCAAACTTGGCATGGATAATAACCACAGTTGAAACCTGTGCACCTGTGCTTTGGAGGCTCATCCGAATAACTCTTTCAGAGTTATGGCCAGGTGGACTTGGATTTTTCACTGCTCTCGGAAGGAAAATTGCTACAACTCGAATTTCTCAGTGGGCATATTAGCCATGCCTGGCATTACTCTTGTTTATTATACCCCCGCTTCGAAGAAGTGGGGGCTATATAGGAATCGCCCTGTACATCCGTACGTATGTCCATCCGTATGTCCGTCCGTCCGTGCGTCTTTCCGTCCAGACAAATTCTTGTGTGCGCAACTCCTCCTACATTAATGAACCGATTTTGATGAAACCTTCATCTCTACTAAGTGAACATGTGCATATTCCAAACTTTTTGATCTGCGACAATTTCAACCAGGTTATCTCTCTTGAACTTTGATTTAATATGGGTTTCTATATGAAATTCTTGTGTGCGCAACTCCTACATTTATCAGTCAATTTGGACAAAACTTTTCAGACATCATCACTACTAAGTGAACATGCGCATATTCCAAGATTTTTGATCTGCGACAATTTTAACCAGGTTATCTCCCTTTGACTTAGATTTATTGTGTCTTTCCATCTGAACAAATTCTTGTGTGCGCAACTCCTCCTACATTAATGAACCGATTTTGATGAAACCTTTCAAACATCATCTCTACTAAGTGAACATGTGCATATTCCAAACTTTTTAATCTGCGACAATTTTAACCAGGTTATCTTTCTTGAACTTTGATTTAATATGGGTTTCTACATGAAATTCTTGTGTGCGCAACTCCTCCTACATTTATCAATCAATTTGGACAAAACTTTTCAGACATCATCACTACTAAGTGAACATGCGCATATTCCAAGATTTTTGATCTGCGACAATTTTAACCAGGTTATCTCCCTTTGACTTAGATTTATTATGTCTTTCCGTTCGAACAAATTCTTGTGTGCGCAACTCCTCCTACATTAATGAACCGATTTTGATGAAACCTTTCAAACATCATCTCTACTAAGTGAACATGTGCATATTCCAAACTTTTTGATCTGCGACAATTTTAACCAGGTTATCTCTCTTCAACTTTGATTTAATATGGGTTTCTGCATGAAATTCTTGTGTGCGCAACTCCTCCTACATTTATCAATCAATTTGGACGAAAGTTTACAGACATCATCACTACTAAGTGAACATGTGCATATTCCAAAATTTTTGAGCTGTGGCAATTTTAACTAGGTTATCTCCCTTTAACTTAGATTTATTATGGGTTTCTACATGAAATTCTTGTGCGTGCAACTCCTCCTACATTTATCAATCAATTTGGACAAAACTTTTCAGACATCATCACTACTAAGTGAACATACGCATATTCCCAAATTTTTGATCTGCGACAATTTTAACCAGGTTATCTCCCTTTAACTTAGATTTAATATGGGTTTTCAAATGGGATTCTTGTGTGTGCAACTCCTCCTACATTAATGAACCGATTTTGAATACATGTTGCACATTGTAAATGTGTTTTTCCAAATGTAAACCATATATGTGTGGGCTCTTTAAGTATTCAGTGCTGTTCTGTGGAAGGCCACATGCAAATACAAATTTCAACGACAAAAAATGATCTTTATGTATACATTTCCTTATGGCCTTCGCCTACATGATCAGAAGTGCATTCCTCTAAAAACCCAAAGCGGGTGTATTAATCACCTTCAGTGATAGTTCTAGTATTTGGTATTCAACATCTTCGGGGAGTCAGACTGAAGTTTGTTCAAACCAAATCCCCAGTACAATGTTTGGGCTCCTGTAGGAACCTGAATTTTAACTTGGTTAATATGTTGGAGTCTGAATTTTAACTTAGTTCAATATGAGAAAAATTCTGTAAAAATCTTTTTCAGATCTACAAGTCGGAATCTTTTGATATTTGGTACCCAGCATCAATTCTGGTGTGGAACAGACTCATATTTGTTTTAACTGGTAGAGTGCTGGAAGCCCATATTTGGGCTTTACTCTGAAGTGTAGGTGCCATAACTTAAAGGCCCATATTTAGTGAATATGCTTCATGTTATCTTTGAAGTAAAAGTATTTTATATGTATGGATTTCCCTTGTTACAATTTATGGGAGAGTGCCTATAGGCACTCTCCCATAATTTGTAACAAGGCAAAGACACAGGAACAAATTTTGGTGATCAAAAATAATTTAGCACTCCACCAGTTAATGAAGTCCCTGGGGTTTTTATGTAGTCTCCCTTACTTAACTTGGTGCAATATAAGATATATTGTTTGAAAATATTCTTATTTAGATCCACCTGTCAGAATCTTCTGATATCTGGTATACAGCTTTCTTAGAAGTATCAGATTTAAGTTTGTTCCAATAAAGACCCTGGGTTTATATTTGGGCTCTCTCTGGGAGCCCGATTTTACATTAGTGCAATATGAGAAAAATTCTTTAAAAATCTTCAGATTTAAGTTTATTCAAGTCAGGACCTTGGGTACATTTTTTGGGCTTGAATTTTAACTTAGTGCAGTGTGAGAAAAATTCTTTAAAAATCTTCAGATATACTAGGCCAAAAAAAAAAATGTTTTGGTTCTCAGGCAATTGGTTTTCCAAATTCAGTGAGGGAGGGCGTTTTTTATTTTATTTTGTTTTTACCACACCAAGTATACCCTAACTATATGTCAGGAAAAAAATAAATGACAATAGTTTACTTTCACATAGCCTCACAATACCCACAATGGACCTTTGGAATTTTATTTTAAGATAGAAAAGATACATTTCTGTTTGAAAAAGAATAAACTGAGTCACGGTTAAGTGACGGTGTGGGGAATGTTTTAAGGCTGGAACTCCAAACCAGCAATCCACCAGAGGTACTGCAACACTGGCACCTTAAACTTCACTTGAGGTGAAAAGATTTGTTCTGTTGTTGTAACTTGTCAGCTTAACAACACTGAAATGGTGGACAGCGTGATATAAAGACTTTATAAAAAGTTCATGATATCAAAGTCTGAGATCACTAAAAATTATTTAAAATCAGCCATGGAACGAAGCAAATTAAATTTGGTGAGACAGACATATGGAGGGGGTGGGTGGGGGGTCATATTAGGCGTAAAGCACTGTCAGCAATTTCCACTGCTTGAAAAAAGAGAGTTTTTCGATAGATAATTTGATTACCTCCCTTACATTAGTTACCGTTCAACAGTGCAAAAATACACTTTTAATATGCTTCTGATGAGCTGTTTATATGTCCCAATGCTGCTTCATGTTGGTTCAGTGGCAGATGAAGGACTTTACTAAAAGCTGTGAGGGTTAGGCCAAGGGAGGGAGGGGGTGCCACACCTAGGCCCAAGTTTGCAGGAGTGTATTGTCAACCAAATTTTGAAATTTAATCTTAAAAGATGTGATTGTAACGTTATTGATAGACCATTTAATAGATGTTTCAATGCATAAGGCAACTATTTAATGCATGTCAATTGCAGTGGCGGCTCACCCCATTAGGAGTACAATGGACAAGTCCAGGGTGCTGGGTGGGGGGGGGGGGGGCAAATGATGGAAGCTACAGTACAGATCAAGTTCAGTTGTGCATCGACATATTATTACCACTTTAGCATGTGTTCTCTAGTATATTAACACAATTTTACCTTTGCAGTAAAAGTGCATAATGCACAGACTCAAACCGGAAGTTGTGTGTTAACGGCTAAATGTTTCGTTAACAGCCCCGGCTCCGGTTACATTTTATGTAATCCATCATACCAAACACGCCACTGGTTCCGAGCTGATAAAATGTGCTTAACCGCAATGAATGATTCATTACGGTAGGTTTTTGTTAGTAGATTTTGGGAGAAGGCCAATGTTTCGTGGCAAACAAAAATATTGAAATCAAGCTATCATGTGACTGACCACGTGACGTTTTGTTTTATCTTGAAACAGATGACACATGTGTTTTGGTTAAATGTCATTGCGAAAACTCGGTATGTCACAATCAAGTGAACTCGATGAAGAACCTTTGGTTTAACCATTCTAGAAGTGGTAATAATAGTAATAACAAGATTTTATTGGGCATCCCTGTTTATTAACAGCGTTTTGTTTTATCTTGAAACAGACGACACATGTGTTTTGGTTAAATGTCATTGCAAAAACTCGGGATGTCACAATCAAGTGAACTCGATGAAGAACCTTTGGGTTTAACCATTCTAGAAGTGGTAATAATAGTAATAACAAGATTTTATTGGGCGTCCCTGTTTATTAACCCCCCCCCCCCCCCCCCCAAGGGGTGATTAACAATCTTCAGGCAATTAACAACCCTTGACTTCGTCTTGGGCTGTTAATGGACCCTCTGGCTGTTAATCATTCCTGTTGGGCCATTAATAAATCGTAATGCCCTCCAAAATCATGCTATTGGTATATTAATGTAATCATACCTGGCATGTTATAGCTTGTCGGGAGGATTTTTACTGTTCGTTTTACCTCAGTTTCAATAGCACCAACAATGCTTATGTAGGACAACAATTTGCGCTGTAACCTGCGCAGTTGTTGTATTTATATTGGTTTTTTTCTTGTCAACATAAACACTACAACTGCGCAGGTTATGGCGCAAATGGTGCTCTGATTCTGAAACTATGAAGTCTCAGGCACAAACGAGTGTTGGATCTTCTCAACAGGGATGAAGATATTGGATTGGGGTGATAAAAAAACAACGAAACACAAATAAAATGCAAGTATTCTTTAAATCTTTAATAATAATTTTCCTTTATTCTTTTATCTTATTCAACAAATGGTAACTCGTGAAAACTTACCTATTTCCGTTGCATCCCAAATTGGCAAAACGTATAAACTTGCAACTTATTCTTGTTGACTGCATATACTTGAAAATGGGTGTGCGACCTATTCATGAGCTTTAGGCAAAAGGGAGGAATTCCAAGTGTGAGTTGGGGATGCGACTTACACACAGGGGCAACGTATATACGGACATATACAGTATTTTTGTTATACTGCATTGAATGTCTGAGATCGGCGGTGCATTGTTTATTTTGGGGAAAATCTCGAACCTCCATAAAAAAATGCAGGGGGTATTTTTCCAATGCAGCGGTTCCTGAGAACGAAAACATTTTTCTTTGGCCTTAATTGGAATTGTTTGATATTTGGTGTATAAATATCAATTGCCTCAGATCATGTGTGGCTCTGTTGTGTTATCTAGCCATAGATGCTGAATGTGACTTTCAATCCTTCTTTAAACAATTTTCTCATATGAGTGATTAAGGTCCCTTGGGGGCATTTTGTTTTATTATGCCCCTGACCTTGCTAGGTGGTTTCAGAGGTACATAGTTGAGAGGTCAGTCTGTCCATCCATCCATCCATCCATCCATCCATCCATAATTCTGTACTTCCATACAAACATTTTGTGTTGTAACTCAGGCATCTGTTGTCGGATTTTGATATCCTTTGGTATGGGGACAGACCAGCATGGGAGAAAAGATATTTACATGTGCATTTCATCCACGAATGAATTCCCTTATATCAACTGATCTTTGAACACCCCTCCTCAATAATAGTCCATTTAAAAGCCTCTGAAATTGGGCATAAATAATTTCTCTCTAGTTTTTAGCTCACCTGACTGAAAGTCAGGGTGAGCTTTTCTGATCACTTTTCGTCCGTCGTCCGGCGTCCGTCGTCCGTCGTCCGTCGTCCGGCGTGAAGGTGGTGTTTGGGTCTTTTTCTTCCAAACCACTGGCCGCATGTTAATGAAATTTCATGTGAGTAGGGGTTATATAGCGGCATTTTGATTTTTGGGCAAATTAGGTTTCGGCTCATATTGAGCAGAGGGGTGGGGCAAAAATGCTCCAATTCTTAAAAAATCTTCTTCTCAAGAACCAGCAATAGCAGAGACTTGATATTTGGTATGCAGCTTCCTTTTGAGGTGTAGACTCAAATTTGTTCAAGAGAAGTTTGTAGGTCTATACTTGGCGATGTTATGGGAGGAGCAAAAATTTTGGCCCCACCCCAAATTTCTATTTTTTAAACCGAGAGGCCAATTTGAACCAAATTTTATGTGAGGGCTTATTGGGTCATAAGTACCTAATTTATGCAGAAATTTTTTTTCCTGTAGCCCCGTGGGAACCACAGGAGCTAAAAATAGAAAAAAATTAAAACGCCTATATCTCAAAAACTGCACGGCAGTGAGAATTTTTATTTGGTGTGAAGCTTTCTTGGGACCAACAGAAAGGATTGGTAAAAAAAAATTGCTATCGGTTTTATCATAGGGTACTTTTTCGGGACTCTGAAAAAGTGCTGAGTCAGTATTTTTTAACACAGTAGGCAATGGGAAAAAAATAAAGAATTGTTTTCTTCCAAACCACTGCTCTAAAAGCTTTCATATTTTACATATAACATCTTTGGAACATTGATTCACATATTTGTAGAAATCAAATTCCTCGGTCCATATTTGGGTTCCCTATGGGAACCCAAATGTTCAAATTAGTGCAATATGAGGGATATATTTTAAAAATCTTCTTCTTCGGATCCACAAATCAGAATCTTTTGATATTTGCTATGCATCATCCTTAGGGGGGTGAGATTGATGTTTGTTCAAGCCAAGTCCCTGAGTTCATATTTGGACTCCCTTTGGGAACCCAAATTGTAACTTAGTGCAATACGAGGTATATTCTTTTAAAATCTTCTTCTTCGCATCCACCGGTCAGAATCTTTTGATATTTGGTATACAGTATGCTTAGGGAGGTGAGATTCAAGTTTGTTCAAGTCAAGTCCTTCGGCTCATATTTGGTCTCCCTGTGGGAGCCCAAATTATAACTTAGTTCAATATGAGGAATATTCTTTAAAAAAAATTTTTTTTTCAGATCCACCAGTCAAAATGTTTTGATATTTGATGTACAGCATTCTTAGGGGCTGAGAGTGAAGTTTGGTAAAGCCAAGTACCTGGGTTCATATTTGGGCTCACTGTGGGAGCCCAAATTATACCAAAATTTTTATTTTCCAAACCAAAAAGTCGATTTGAACCAAATTTGATATGAGGGCTTATTGGGTCATAAGTACCTAATTTATGCCGAAAATTGTTTTCCTGTCCCCCACGGGAACTGCAGGAGCTAAAAAATTTTTTTCTTTTTAAATGCCCATATCTCCAGAACTACATGGCACTGAGAATTTTTATATGGTGTGAAGCTTCCTTAGGACCGGAAGAAAAAAATGGTAAAAATTTTATCATAAGGTTCTTTTCTAGGACTAAAAGTGCCGAGTCATCATTTTTTAACAGTGTAGCTAATGGGAATAACGTTGAAGAATCTTCTTCTCCCAAAACACTGCTTCAGAAGCTTTTATTTTTGGGCTCCCTATGGGAGCCCATGTATAACTTAGTTCAGTATGAGAAATATTCTTAAAAAATCTTTTTTTTCTGTTACTCCTGTCAGAATCTTTTGATATTTGATTTTTGATTTTCTTAGAAGTGGCAAATTGAAGTTTGTTCAAGTTCTGCTTTATTGATAAAATTGGGCCCAGTAGTAACCAATTCCTGCATTGAAAGCCCTGTAAAGTGGGCAGTGATAGGCATAAACGATTGACCAAACTTGATATTATAATTACGCCTCTGTAAGATGTAGCCTTAGATGCTGAAAGTGACCTTAAATTCCAATAAATAAATAGATAAATTATTGAGTACCCAATATGGGGATCTAACATATGAACACTCTGGGTTACTAAGTAGAGAAAACACTTTTATGTTGAAAAACTGATAATAACCACAAGGCAGAATCCCTTGCTATTTTGGTGATATGACTCGGCCAGTATCAGGTGAGCGCCCTCAGGCCCCGTGGGGCCTCTTGTTTTTCACCAACTTCCCATTGCTTTTCTGACAACTAACATTCAAAAATTGTAGGCCCCTATGGGTGTTCGCCAACTGTTGAAACTTGAGCGAATGATCCAAATGGTTGAGTGCAAGAAGCCACTATCAGGGCTTTCAGAAAAATGAGGGTACCAGAGCAAAAGCCAACATTATCCTTGCTCATGTTTCATATTCAATCAAACACTAATAATATTTTGTTTATATAAATCTGTTTCATTACAAATTTTTGGAGAGTGCCTGTGGGCACTATTCAATAATTTGTAATAAAACAATTTTGAAAAATAAATTCAGATCACCAAAAATAATCTAGCCCTCAACCAGTTAATCAGTCAAATATATATGTTCCTTTAACCTCCCTCAATAATTGTCTGAAACCACACAATGCATGGAGGCAAGCCTCAAAATAAGCAAACTGTCATCTGCAGAATGAGGATTTAGTGATGCTACCCTGCACAGTAGGGTAACATCACTAAATTTACCCTCTGTGAACCTCAATTTTAATGCTGTGCAGGGTAGCATCACTAAATTTACCCTCTGTGAACCTCAATCTGAATCAAGGTCTGAAGTCTTAAGTCTGGTGCTTAGAGGATAAATTGGCACATTCTATGGGATAGCATCAGCAAATTCACCCTTTGGGGACCTCATTCTTCAAATGACAGATTGCTAATTTTCAGCTCATGTGGAGGTTGTGATCAAAACAAACAGCTGTTTTATTGTGTTAAGAGAAAAAGTGTATACTACTTTTACATAATGTTGGTTCAGAAGAATAATGTTTTTTTTTTTCAATCGGCAATATCAAAGTTCCAATATGAAGTAATTTACAATTTGTTATTTGTAAAGAAAACAGTATTCAAACTGCATTTATTCTTTGTGATTTATTTGAAGATAAACCTGTGTGGTATATGTTGGAACAGTATTTTGAAAGATATGAACACTTTTTTTTATACGCCTGTTTAAAAAACGGTTGTATTATGTTATCAGTCTGTCTGTCTGTCCGTCTGTCAGTCTGTCCGTCCATAAACAATTTGGTTTCCGTTCATTTAAAGTCGAACGCCTTGACAGATCGACATCAAACTTTCAGAAGTTGTTTTTAGCATTAAAATACAGGTCAAGTTCAATATTGGTGTTTCTCAGTCTATCTGCTGCAGAGATATGGCCCTTTGAAAACACAATTTTTCTAAAAAAATTGGTTTCCGTTCATTTAAAGTCAAATGCCTTGACGGATCGACACTAAACTTTCAGAAGTTGTTTTTAGCAACAAAATACAGGTCAAGTTCGATATTGGTGTTTCTCAGTCCATCTGCTGCAGAGTTATGGCCCTTTGAAAACACAATTTTTCTAAAAAAAAATTGGTTTCTGTTCATTTAAAGTTGAACGCCTTGATGGATTGACGTCAAACTTTCAGATGTTGTTTGTAACAATAAAATACAGGTCAAGTTCGATATTGGTGTTTCTCAGTCCATGCGCTGAAGAGTTATGACCCTTTGAAACCACAATTTTTGAAAAAAAATTGGTTTCCGTCCATTTAAAGCCGAACGCCTTGACGGATTGACACTAAATTTTTCAGAGAGGTTGATTTTATACACCCGTTTGAAAAACAGGATGTATTATGTGAATGGTCTCTCCACCCGTCTGTCTGTCTGTCCATTCATGGACACATTTCGTTTCCGGACGATAACTTTAGTTGTAATGGATTGAGCTGAGTTAAATTTGGCATGCGGATTTAGTATGACAAAATACAGGATGGGTTCAATTTCCGTTTCTAGCGGCCCATTTGCAGTAGAGTTACGGCCCTTTATTTATGGGAATTTAGCCCAACTACTCGTTTCCGGACGATAACTTTAGTTTACCTTGACCGATTTATTTCAAATTTTCAGTTTTTTGTTTTTGACCACAAAATACAGCTCAAGTTCACTTTTGACCACAATCGCATATACCTTTCCAGAGTTATTCCCCTTGAATGATTGCAAAATTTGTGGATTTTGTGGTTTCTGGATGATAACTTTAGTTTGCCTTGACTAATTTGTTTCAAATTCTCAGATTTTGTTTATGACCACAAAGCATAGCTCAGGTTCACTTTCGGCCAAAATCGCATGTACCTTTCCAGAGTTATTCCTCTTGAATTTGTGCATTTTGTGTTTTCCGGATTATAACTTTGGTATGGCTTAACTGTTGGACATAGAATGCATCAAATATTTGGTTTCCGGATGATAACTTTTATTATTTGTTTTCCGATTGGTTCCAAACTTGGTATGTTGTTTAATCGCAACAAAATACAGGTCAAGTTCGAATATGGGGTTGGTCCAAACAATTTTCACCCTCACCCCCATCCTTACCCCAACTCTTCAAAAATACAAAACAGGCGTATATTGTCCTGCTACGCGGTGCTCTTGTTATACCATGATTATCTATTCTATTATATATAAAAATCCTATGACATAAATTTTTACACACCAACTGTGCTGAACATGCCAGCAATGGGATTTCAGTAGTTAAAATTTACACCTACAGTGGAACTGCATCCAAGTTGACCTTTGGTAACCTCAACTTGAATACAAACTTGTCTAAATTTATCACTCGTCGCCTCACGTAGAGTGAAATGAAAGAACACCACGATTATTTAGTACATTTTTAGCTGCGACTAGCAGCTCTATAAGTGGCAATGTCGGTCTGTCGGTCGGACTGTCGGTCGGTCTGTCAGTCTGTCAGTCTGTCGGTCTGTCTATGACCAACGAGTTTCAAAACTCAATAACTTTTGAAATACTTGATGGAATGACTTTATATTTGGCATGTAAGTGTATCTTATTGATGGCTAGCCACTGTTCAATGCATGTGTTGTTCCAAATATTTTTCTTGGAGTTATGGCCCTTGATGGACTTAGAATTATGTGAGATTGCACCACCCGTCGCAGCTACGGCGTCGATGTCGCGATTTTTAAATGAATTTACCTCATAAGATACCAAAAATAAACAAACATACATTGGCTCATATTAATAAAGCATCCATAACTCAAAATAGTATGCTATTATGTTATTAAAATGAAAAAGGTCCCGTGATTTGCATATTTCTTTTTCAATTTTGTTTCGAAGATGAAATTTACAGCGTAAGTACCACCCACCGGTGCTCATGTAAACAAGAACAGACTCGCACGTGTGAATATTGTATTATTTAACATTTGAACTCTTATTAACCTGACGATCATGGTATAAATAAAATATACCAAAGAAGCTTGGTGTACCAAATGTTCACCACTCGTAGTGAAGTGGTGTTAACTGTGTGCCAAAGGCTCGTGGTTAACACCACTTCACCTCTCATAGTGAACATTTGGTACACCAAGTTACTGTGGGAATCTAATATATAAATGCGAATGTCTGTATCTATCTCTCTATCTTTGTTCCGGGTGAACTCCTCTGTTTCTTATCAACCTACCTTACAATTGTTTACTACAGGCTTGCACTACAGTGGAAGACCCTAACTCAGATAAAATACTCTCTATTTTAATCTTTCCCAAGAGATGTGGGAAAGAAAAGTGGTGTAAAAAACACCACGAAAAAAAAAAGCCAAAACTGGGCCGAGCGCCATTGGCGCACACTCGGTATGGGATGCTCTTCCCTTAGCACAATTCCACGACTTCTGTTAACCAATGCGCTGTGCTGTCATCAATTAATCATTCTTTTTTTGTCTGAGACACGTGGAGGATGTGTCTCTATTTTGCATTACGAAACAGTGATAATTCAACTCGTCGATAATGATTTTCCTGTGACTGGAATTATGAATCTGAAGATCGTATAACAACAGGGTTGTGTTTTATATATTCTTGTTAATATTTTCAACCACATTCTCATTGAATTTTATTTATATATTCCAATTTTGTGAATGTTTTTCTACATCGTGTCAACGCTGTTCGGATATAAAATTTTTCGGTTGATAAATTTTATTATTATTATTGGAGTTAGGTGTCCATGAGGGACTGTATGGACAGGATTTCTTCACTCTGTTGAGGGCTGAATTTCTGTTTTTAGCTCACCTGACTGAAAGTCAGGGTGAGCTATTCTGATTACTTTTCGTCCGTCGTCCGGCATCCGGCGTCCGTCATGAAGGTGGTGTTTGGGCCTTTTTTTCCAAAACCACTGGCCGCATATTAATGAAATTTTATGTGATTAGGGGTTATATAAGGGCATTTTGATTTTTTGTCAAATTAAGTTTCGGCTCCTATTGAGTAGAGGGATGGGGCAAAAATGATCCAATTCTTAAAAAATCTTCTTCTCAAGAACCAGCAATAGCAGAGACTTGATATTTGGTATGCAGCTTCCTTTTGAGGTGTAGACTCAAGTTTGTTCAAGAGAAGTTCGAGGGGCTATATTTGACGATGTTAAAGGAGGGTCAAAAATTTTGGCCCCGCCCCAAATTTCTATTTTCCAAACCGCGATGCCGATTTGAACCAAATTTTACGTGAGTGCTTATTGGGTCATAAGTACCTAATTTATGCAGAAATTTTTTTTCCCATAGCCCCATGGAAACCACAGGATCTAAAAATAGAAAAAAAATTAAAATGCCCATATCTCCAAAACTACATGGCACTGAGAATTCTTATTTGTTGTGAAGCTTCCTTAGGACCAACAGAATGGAATGGTCAAAAAAAATTGCCATCGGTTTTATCATGGGGTACTTTTTGGGGACTTTGAAAAAGTGCTGAGTCAGCATTTTTTAACACTGTGGGTAATGCGAAAAACATAAGACTACTTTTCTCCCAAACCACTGCTCCAAAAGCTTTTAAATTTCACATATAACATATTTGGAAGATTGTTTCACATGTTTATTGAAATCAATTTCCTGGGTCGATATTTGGGCTCTCTATGGGAGCCTAAATGTTTAAATTAGTACAGTATGAGGAGTATTTTTTAAAAATCTTCTTCAGATCTAGCAATAAGAATGTTTTGATATTTGGTATGCAGCATCCTTAGGGGGGTGAGATTCAAGTTTGTTGAAGCCAAGCCCCTAGGTTCATATTTAGGCTGAAAATTTGGAGTCCCGTTGCGGACTTAGAAATTTTTGACCAAAATCCTGAAATTTTTTTTTTTGTTTTTTATGCGTTTCTGTCAATTTTAAGACCAAAAAAATTTTTTTTTTTCCCCCTGAAAATTTGTGGTCTGGGTGGGACCAAAATCCCAAAAAAATTTTTTTTTGTTTTTTATGCATTTTGGTCAATTTTAAGAGAAAAATTTTTTTTTTTTTTCCCTGAAAATTTGGGGTCCGGGTGGACTTAGAAAATTTTGGACCAAAATCCTGAAAATTTTTTTTTGTTTTTTATGTGTTTCTGTCAATTTTAAGACAAAAAATTTTTTTTTTTTCCTCTGAAAATTTGGGGTCCTGAAAATTTTTTTTTTGTTTTTTATGCGTTTCTGTCAATTTTAAGACAAAACAAAAAAAATTTTTTTTTTCCCCTGAAAATTTGTGGTCCGGGTGGGACTTAGAAAATTTTGGACCAAAATCCTAAAAAAAAATTTTTTTGTTTTTTATGCATTTTGGACAATTTTAAGAGAAAAATTTTGTTTTTTTTTCCCTCAAAATTTGGGGTCCGGGTGGGACTTGGAAAATTTTGGACCCAAATCCTGAAAATTTTTTGTTTGTTTTTTATGCGTTTCTGTCAATTTTAAGACAAAATTTTTTTTTTTTTTTCCCCTGAAAATTTGGGGTCTGGGTGGGACTTACAAAATTTTGGACCAAAATCCTGAAAAATTTTTTTTTTGTTTTTTATGCATTTCTGTCAATTTTAAGACAAAAAAAAAAATTTTTTTCCCCTGAAAATTTGTGGTCCGGGTGGGACTTGGAAAATTTAGGACCAAAATCCTGAAAATTTTTTTTTTTGTTTTTTATGCGTTTCTGTCAATTTTAAGAGAAAACAAAAAAAAATTTTTTTTTCCCCTGAAAATTTGTGGTCCGGGTGGGACTTAGAAAATTTTGGACCAAAATCCTAAAAAAATGTTTTTTTGTTTTTTATGCGTTTTGGACAATTTTAAGAGAAAAATTTTGGGTTTTTTTTCCCTGAAAATTTGGGGTCCGGGTGGGACTTAGAAAATTTTGGACCCAAATCCTGAAAATTTTTTGTTTGTTTTTTATGCGTTTCTGTCAATTTTAAGACAAAAATTTTTTTTTTTTTTCCCCTGAAAATTTGGGGTCTGGGTGGGACTTACAAAATTTTGGACCAAAATCCTGAAAATTTTTTTTTTTGTTTTTTATGCATTTCTGTCAATTTTAAGACAAAAAAAAATTTTTTTTTCCCCTGAAAATTTGTGGTCCGGGTGGGACTTGGAAAATTTAGGACCAAAATCCTGAAAAATTTTTTTTTGTTTTTTATGCTTTTTGGTCAGTTTTAAGAGAAAAAAATTTTTTTTTTTTTTTCCCTGAAAATTTGGGGTCCGGGTGGGACTTAGAAAATTTTGGACCAAAATCCTGAAAATTTTTTTTTTGTTTTCTATGCGTTTCTGTCAATTTTAAGACAAAAAAAAAAAAAATTTTCCCCTGAAAATTTGGGGTCCGGTAAGGACTTAAAAAATTTTGGACCAAAATCCGAAAAAAAAATTTTTTTTTATGCGTTTTGGTCAATTTTAAGACAAAAAAAAGAAAAAAAAAATTTTCCCCTGAAAATTTGGGGTCCGGGTTGGACTTGGAAAATTTTGGACCAAAATCCTGAAAATTTCTTTTGTTGTTTTTTATGCATTTCTCTCAATTTTAAGACAAAAAAAAAAAAAATTTTTTTACCCTGAAAATTTGGGGTCCGGGTGGGACTTTGGACCAAAATCCTGAAATTAGTTTTAGCGTTTTTTATGCGTTTTAAGAAGAAGAAAAAAATTTAGGCTGAAAGTATTTTGTTTGGGAAAAAAATCTGTTTTTTATGTGTTTATCTCAATTTTGGGACGTAAAAGTGCAGGAACTGAAAATAGAAGGAAAATCCTGTGTATTGTGTGGGCAGGGAGTGCAGTGGCTCAGTAGGTAGAGGTGCCTGTGCTGCAGTGTGGAGTTACGATGTTGGGGAGCTGGCAGCTGCTCGTCGTTGCTCAGTGGTTCTCTCCGGGTACTCTGGCTTCCTCCACCCGTAAAACTGTCATGGTCATGATTAGCCATTGTGCATAAATATGTGACCTTAAACATCAATAAATAAATAAATAAATAATTGTGTGGGCACAATCGCTTCATCTATATATATGCTTTTCTTAGGAGGGGCGTATGCAGCTTATTCAAGTCAAGTCCCTGGTTTGATATTTAGACTACCATGTCAGGTGAGCGCCCTCAGGCCCCCTGGGGCCTCTTGTTTAGGTCCCTGTCGGCCGCCTGGGTTCTGTCGTGTACCCACCGATTATTTTTTCTGCCACCTTCTCTCGTAGTTGGGGGTGTTCTTCTACCCTCTGTATCTGTTGAGTTCACCTTTTTCTTCTACTGCTCTAACCTGCTATTTCCAGTTTGTTTCCTTTAGGGCAGTTCATTTTGCCCTCGCTTTTGGTGGGTTCTCGTGGCTGTTCCTGGGGGTGGGGAGGGGGGACCCTATCGTTTCGGGGCCTCCTGACACGACCACATCTGGTGAGAGATATACTCCGTCCATGAGGGATATTCAGCTCCTCCCACACCTGTGGGGGGTGGGGGGGGGGGAACGCTATCGTTTCGGGGCCTCCCAACACAACCACGTCTGGTGAGAGTTACACCCCCTCCATGGGGGATGTGCAGCTTCTCCCACATCCGTGGGGGGTGGGGAACTCTGTCGTTTTGGGGTCTCCCGACACGACCACGTCTGGTGAGAGTTATTCCCCATCTGTGGGGGATGTGCAGTTTTTTTTACCATGGTGGATAATGCGGGAACTGTTGGATATCTGGTGAAGAGATGCCTGGTTACGGGACTATGCACCCTCTCTAGTCGACATCTGAGGCTGTCACTAGGGTTGTGACTCCTCCTTTGGAGGCCGAGCTAGGTTGCTCTCTCCCCTTTTCCACTAGTTTCAACAGCTCCCGTCATATCTGCTGCTACTGCTGTTCCGTCTACAACGTCAGCGGTCACCGTTTTAGCCGGCCTCGGCTTAACCCTGCAGGGGTCTGCAGTGATGTCTGTAGTGTGGTTGTGGGGTATCGGCCGCAGCCTTCCCTGACTTCAACTCGGCGAAGTCAGAAGTGGCTGCCGACTGAACCCCCTGCTGTGTCCTCTCAGCCGTTGAGCACAGCCGTTTTCTCCCTGCAGGGGTCTGCAGAGGTGTCTGGTGTAGACGTGGGGTATTGGCCTCAGCCTTCCCTGACTTCAACTTGGCGAAGTCGGAAGTGGCTGCCGACTGAACCCCCATGCTGTGTCCTCTCAGCCATTGAGCACAACAGTTTTATCCCTGCAGGGATGTCTGGTAGTGTAGACGTGGGGTATTGACCTCAGCCTTCCCTGACGTCAACTTGGTGAAGTTGGAAGGGGCTGCCGGCCGAACCCTCTACTGTGGTCTCTCAGCCGTCGAGTACCTCAGTTTTTCTCATTGGATTCGGATGTTCATGGTGGGGTCACCATGAGCTCCATGGCATTTCCATCCATGCACTCTGTCCCATGGCCAGTTTTGTGTGACCAACTCTTTTTGTGCAGCCTGGATCTTCTGTCCCGCAGCGACTCTCCTGAGTTTCCGCTCTGTTGATCCTCGGTGTATCTGTTACCCCAATACATATCTGCCTTCAGATGTTTTCGGCTGCAGCCCATCGCCCCGCATTGGGTGGATTTGAGGATCGTGACTCTTCGCTGGTAAATGGGTCAGGAGTGAACAGAAGCCACTTTGTCAGTTCGTTCCCATGTCCTTCCGTTCCGACAGTCCGTGAGCTTAGGGATGCCCTCTCCTTGCTCACTTAGGCTCTGCCCAAGAGCCTTTCCGTTGCTTCCAGCGAGGCTATGAGTGGTTTCCGGATGCCCCCTGTGGCGCCGCCTCCCAGGATTGGAAACCGGCTGCTTTTTGATCTCCTGGTGTGCCCACACCATGGGATGCGTCGACTGGTTTGCCCATGATGGGCTCTGTGTCTTCCGAGTCATGGGATGAGTATGACATTCCTGACATTCTGAGAGCCAACATTCTTCTGACTTGGGGTCAGCTCTTGACTTTGTGTTGGGGTTCCAAGCCATCAAACCAGCCGACAGTGTCAGCCCGGCTGCGATCATCTGTCGCCCACTTACAGCCTGTGGAGCAACATGCTTCTGTGTGCCTTCGACCGTGCCTGTCGGTACAGATGGTTGAAGCATTTACCGCTTTGGACTCTTAAGCTGAGTTCCAAGGCTATGAAGACGTCGTTCTTCATCAAGGTTGACACTTTTTGCCTCTGGTGCGTTATTGCCCCTACGATTTCGCCAATCTGTTAGTCTGCCAGACTTTGACAGTCTTGGATCAGGGTTCCAACTCCTCAGCCATATGGAGACTCTGGAGTCCAGGTTGGGCTTATCGGGAGGGATTCTGGAATGCGTTCTCTCTTCAATCACGTCATCTCTGCTTTGCTGCTTATCTGCTCCCAGATGAGTTTGACGACAAACAGGTTTTGTTTTGTGTGTGCTGTTCAAGGTGCTCATATGCATCTTCTCACACACATGCCTGTAACGTGGCTAACTTGGAATTAGTTCTCAAGTACGCTGTGCTGAACACCAGATGTCCCCTTTTTGAGGGGCAGTGCACTGCTCTTCGATCTGCTTCTTTCGGCGGGTCTGCAACTATTCCATGGCGACGGTCCGGGATGGCTCAATTTGTCATTCCATTGTCATTGATCTGCTGCTGCTGCTGCTTAATCAGCTTGATCAGCTTTCTGTTGGAGGCAGGCGCTGTCCAAAGCCTAACAAGTACCCTTCTGCTTCCTCTGCAAAGCTAAGGGCTGATCCTCCAACCGCCACTTCTACTCACTCACAGGGTGGGGTAGGCATCAGCAGTAGTCACCTTCATTTCATCCCAGGTTGAATCATTCCACTAAGTAGAGAGTGCCTCTTCCAACATGAGTCCCTTTCAACGTTACACGTTGGGAACTTTTGATCACGGAGATAGGCGATCTCCTGTCAAAGGGGGCAATCGAGGTCATCAAGAACTTTCTTTCAGTGGGATTTTGTTCCCGCATGTTCTTGGTGCCGTTGAAGGACGGCCAATTCAGATAGATTATCGATCTGAGTATTCTGACGCTGTCTCCTCAGTTCAGCATGGAGGCTTTCAGATCGGTTCGCCGCTCCATTCCCCAGGATGTTTTCCAGTTCAAGGCCATTCCCTTTGGCCTCGGCCTGGATCCTTGGGCCTTCATCTGTCTTACATCGCACACAGTCCAGGGTGTCTTCTTCGGCTTGTCGAGTTGGTATCCTCCAGAGGCAATCCAATGCTGCTTTTCTGGAGTCTGATGTCGTCACACTGTTGAGCCTACTCACGTCACTAGGGTTCAGAGTCAACGGAGAGAAGTCAGACCTGGTCCATTCTCCGTCTTGTCGTCTGGGATGGACTTCATCAGCTCAGAGTCTTCCCCGACTGCTTGGTCTCTTTGTTTCGGTGACGGATCTCATTCCTCTCGGTCGACTGCATGTCAGACCTCTCCAACACTTACTGGTCAATCATTGGAGGCCAAATGTCGACCCTCTGGTTCTGGTGCTTCTGTTACCGGAGTCTTTTCCCATCACCTTCTCCCTTGACAGCTGTTCAGTGGATTATGCAGGGAGTTCCGTTGGACTTCCCCATGTTCGATCGTGTTCTGACGGTAATCGCCAGCGATCTTGGATGGGGTGTAACATTGGATCCTCTAGGTCTTTTCCTTCACGGGTCATGGGACCAGGATCTAGCAGCTCTTCATGTCAACCAGAAGGAGCTTCTTGCTCTTCTTCTGTGTTTCCGTCAGTGGATCCCCCGCTTTTCGAATTGTCAGGTCTTTCTGTGGTCTGACAATTCTACGGTGGTTGTTTACATTCGGAACCAGGGCAGCACGCAATATGTTCTCATGTATTCATTGGTTCAGGATCTTCTACTGCTCGCTCAGGATGTCAACGCCGGAGTGGTGGTTTGTCACTTTCCCAGCCGTCTGACCTTCTTAGCCGACTCCCTGTCCCGATGGGGCAGGTTCTTTTCCATTGTGTGGATGCTCCCCATGGCGCTGTTCCAGTCTCTTTGCGATCTCTGGTGTCGTCCCCAGATTGATATCCTTGTGACTCGTTGGAAGCATCAGGTGGACACTTTCGTGTCCCCGTGTCCAGATGCTCTGGCTTTCGCCATGGACGCTTTATCCCTCCTTTGGAAAAGTCTTGTCGGCTACGCCTTCCTACAGATTCCGATTCTGCCTCGGGTTCTGGCCCAGATATGAACCTGGCGTTGTTAAATCATTCAGTCGCCTCGGTGTGTGTGCATCAATCTGCTCCGCTCTCTGTTAGCGGCGGTTCCGGCATGTCTTCCTCTACGACTTTCTTTGCCAAAGTTGCCCGAGGAGGTTTCAGGTCGACCCGACTTCATTGTGCCTTCGCACATGTCTTTTATCGGGTCCTGTCTCCTCCGTAGTGGTTTTTTTCGAGACGAACAGTGGAGTTGCTTTTCTTCTTCAAGAAGGCACTCACTCCACTGGTTTCTTCTGTCGATGGTGTGCGATCACTCTGTTGCTTCTGTCACACCTTCGATCAAACCGACTGTGGAGTTTCTGGTATATGTTTGTTTCTGGGGGTCTCCAGCAATGGGTACAAGTCCATGCTTCGGAGACTTTTTCAGGTCAACTTTGGCGAAGCCAAATTTGAGCTTTTGTCATGGCCCGTCGTCCGTCTGTCCGTACGTCAACAATTGGATACGGCTCGGGCTAGAGGCCGTATTTATGAACCGATCTTTACGAAACTTCTTGGGTACCTTTGTTATGACCGTGGGACGAGAACGAGTGTTTTGGGGTGCGGTCCGAAATTCAAGATGGCCGCCAGCTGCCATTTTGTACCGACGATGCAGAAATCTGTTTTTTGTACAGAACTTCCATATGAAAGCTCTGATTTGAATAATTTTTTGTATGAATGTTTAGTACCATGAGATACATCACATATAATACAGGTTTTTTTCTTGTGCGTAAGTTGAGCAAATTAGACTAATTTTGATGTTTTTTGGTGTTACTTTCAGCACTGTAAGTGCAAATGCCAATACGGCTTGGGCTAGAGGCCGTATTTATGAACCGATCTTTACGAAACTTCTTGGGTACCTTTGGTATCACCGTGGGACGAGAACGAGTGTTTTTGGGTCCGGTCCGAAATTCAAGATGGCTGATGGCAGCCATTTTGTACAAAATTAGGTGCAATCAGATTTTTGCACAGAACTTCCATATGAAAGCGCTGATTTGAATAATTTTTTGTGTGAATGTTTAGTACCATGGGATACATCACATATAATACGGGTTCTTTTCTCGTGCAGAAATTATGCAAATTAGATGAACTTTGATTTTTTCATTGCGACTTACACACAGTAAGTACACATGTCAATACGGCTCGGGCTAGAGTCTGTATTTATGAACTGATCTTCACGAAATGTCTTGGGTACCTTTGTTATCACCTTGGGACGAGAACGAGTGTTTCTGGGTGCAGTCTAAAATTCAAGATGGCTGCCAGTGGCCATTTGGTACCGAAATTAGGTCTAATCAGTTTTTTGTACACAACTTCTATACGGCTCAGACTAGAGGCCATATTTATGAACCAATCTTTACAAAACTTCTTGGGTACCTTTGTTATCACCGTGGGATGAGAGCGAGTGTTTTTGGGTGTGGTCCGAAATTCAAGATGGCCACCAGCAGCCATTTTGTACCAAAATTAGTGCAATCAGTCTTTTGTACAGAACTTCTGTATGAAAGTTTCGATTTGAATAAATTTTTGTATGAATGTTTAGTAACATGGAATACATCACATATTGTAAGGTTTTTTTTTTTTCGTGCAGAAATTATGCAAATTAGATGAACTTTGATTTATTCAGTGCTACTTACACAATGTAAGCACACATGTCAATACGGCTCAGGGTAGAGGCTGTATTTATGAACCGATCTTCACAAAACTTCTTGGGTACCTTTGTTATCACCTTGGGACGAGAATGAGTGTTTCTGGGTGCGGTCCAAAATTCAAGATGGCTGCCAGTAGCCATTTTGTACCAAAATTTGGTCCAATCAGTTTTTTGTCACAAGTTCGATACAGCTCGTATTTATGAACTGATCTTCACAAAACTTCTTGGGTACCTTTGTTTTCACCTTGGGACAGGAACGAGTGTGTTTTGGGGTGCCTTTGTTATCACTGTGCTATGAGAACAAATATTTTGGGGTTCGCAACTTTATTCCAGATGGATATGAATTTTCTCACATGCCAGATCTGTCCTGAATCCATTTCTCGATGGATTTGTCTTGCTATACATGCAGCTTCCGCTCATCTAGCTTCTGGCAACTGTATTACCAATCATTTTTCTGCCACGAGGTGCAGGCATTGTCTTCCTCTCGGGGCTTATAACTCCGTCATGTTGTCGAATGTTATGCTGGCAGCCTACTGGAGAAATGCTACCTTCTCCACTTATCTGCGACAGTTGCAGGAGCATACAGAGGACCTTTGTTCTACAGGCCCTCTTTCTTCTGCTCAGGCTGTTGTCTATCCCAGCCATTCAGCTTCTTACAGGGTCAGTTCCAGCTCAGTGTTGTTACTGCCCTTTCTGGCTGTGCGTTGCACATCACCGTACGCCTCATCTTTCATTGTCTTTTACTAATGTTTGTGATGCTATGGTTTGATAAGACTAGGGATCTCTTCCTCTGTCCACGGTTCCATTGCAATTGAGTTATGTGTGGGTTGGTCATGTGATTCCCTACATCCTATTGTGTATTCAGCCTGTAGTAAACAATTGTAAGGTAGGTTGATAAGAAATATAAATTTTATAGTAAATTTCCTTTCTTATTATACCAACCGCAATTGTTTACATGGAGGCCCTCCCGTCTTCTTCTTCGGGTAAGAATCCTTCCTCCCCGCTGATCACATAACTCCTATGTTGGCGGACTCAAAAGAATGATTAATTGATGACTGCACTGTGCATTGGTTAACAGAAGTTGTGGAATTGTACTAAGGGAAGAGCATCCCATACCGGGTGTGCACCGATGGTGCTCGGCCCAGTTTTGGCTTTTTTTTTTCGTGGTGTTTTTTACACCGCTTTTCTTTCTCGCATCTCTTGGGAAAGATTAAAGTAGAGAGTATTTTATCCGAGTTAAGGTCTTCCACTGTAATGCAAGCCTGTAGTAAACAATTGCGGTAGGTATAATAAGAAAGGAAATTTACTATAAAATTTATATTTCTCGACTGATCGAGCTAAAATTTCGTACATGGGGGTAATTAGTCCCTGCGAGTAACATGGAATGAAATATTTATATGTAGCTTCCTGATGGGCACTTACAATCAAGTTTAAATTCCATTCTGGTCAGTTGGTTTATTATGCCCCCGGCCTTTAGTGAAGCTCTCCATCCTTCCATCTGTCTGTCCATTTGTCTGTCAGTCCATACAAACGTTTTGCATTGTAATATCAAAGCCGTTCCTCGGATTTGGATCTCCTTTTGTATGCTGATAGTCCTGCTTGGGGGAATGGATTTGCACAAGGAAGAGGTCCTGTTGAGTAATTTTTAAAAGAGCTATGGCCCTTCTTCTGTTTAGAAAATTTTTCTGTTTTCACTTTCTTCAGGACTTAGAAAATATTTTTGTCCCACAGTACATCAAGGCTACTTCGAACTTGCAGGGTAGTGGCCATGCTTTGCATTACTCTTGTTACAGAGTTATTGCCCTTGAACTTATGAATTCAACAGTTCAAACAGGTTTTCTGCATTTTTTCAGCTATAGATGGATATATTGAAATGAGTTTTTGTATGTAGCTTCCTGGTGGGTACTTACAGATGAAGTCCATTTCATTCAGTTGGTTTCTTACAGAGCTATTGACCTTGAATATAGAAATTTGACAGTTATAACAGACCTTGTGTACTTTTCTTCACAAATGTTCGTGATACCTGAACTATTTTTAGCTCAACTTTGGCGAAGCCAAATTTGAGGTATTGCCATGGCCCGTCATCTGTCTGTCTGTCGGTTGCACCATACACACGGCCTGGGCTGGAGGCCGTATTTATGAACCGATCTTTACGAAACTTCTTGGGTACCTTTGTTATCACCATGGGACGAGAACGAGTGTTTTGGGGTCTGCTCTGAAATTCAATATGGTCGCTGGTAGCCATTTTGTACAAAATTAGGTGCAATCAGATTTTTGCGCAGAACTTATATATGAAAGTTTGGATTTGAATAAATTTTTGTATGAAAGTTTAGTACCATGGGATACATCACATATGATACGGGGCTTTTTTTTGTGCATAAATTATGCAAATTAGATGAACTTTGATTTATTCAGTGCTACTTATACACAGTAAGTGCACATGTCAATACGGCTCATGCTAGGGGCTGTATTTATGAACCAATCTCGGTGCGATCCAAAATTCAAGAAGGCTGCCTCTGTCCATTTTGTACCAAAATTAGGTCCAATCAGTTTTTTGTACACAACTTCTATACGGCTCAGGCTAGAGGCCGTATTTATGAACCGATCTTTACGAAACTTCTTGGGTACCATTGTTATCACCGTGGGAAGAGAATGAGTGTTTTGGGGTGCAGTCCAAAATTCAAGATGGCCACCAGCGGCCATTTTGTACCAAAATTAGTGCAATCAGTTTTTTGTGCAGAACGTCTGTATGAAAGCTCTGATTTGAATAAATTTTTGTATGAATGTTTAGTAACATGGAATACATCACATATAATACAAGTTTTTTCTCAAGCAGAAATTATGCAAATTAGATGAACTTTGATTTATTCAGTGCTACTTATACACTGTAAGTGCACATGTCAATACGGCTAGGGCTGGAGGCTGTATTTATGAACCAAACTTCATGAAACTTCTTGGGTACCTTTGTTATCATTTTGGGATGAGAACGAGTGTTTCTGGGTGCAGTCCAAAATTCCAGATGGCTGCCGGCAGCCATTTTGTACCCAAATTAGGTCCAATCTGTTTTTTGTACACAACTTCAATACGGCTCAGACTAGAGGCAGTATTTATGAACTGATCTTCACTAAACATCTTGGGTACCTTTATTATCACCTTGGGACAGGAACAAGTGTTTTTGGGTGCCTTTGTTATCACTGTGCTATGAGAACAAATATAGGTACAGTTAGACCCACTCTGGGACTCAGATTTCTTTTCTAGTTTAGCATCTGACTGTCGCCCACCTTTACAATACTTTACCTATACATTTGTTACAGGCTATGGCCAGTATTAATGTACAGACTGTTACAATACTTTATATGTACCTTTGTTATCAGGTCATTTCTGTGTCATATACTATACATGTACATGTCTTAACAAGTTGAGCTACAGTGTCATTGACACTTTCATTTTCTTTGCTCTGAAATGCATGAATTTAGATCGAATACATGCAGAACACAAATTTGACTCTTACAGGCGGCAGCCAATGAGGATGTATAAATACTGCTAAAATAAAAGCTGTTTATTGGTTGAGTTCTCAGTGAAGAATACACTTGAGTGGCAAGTTTTTTAATGCAATATGTAAGTAGTAGTTTGTGGATGTACAGGAACTTAATTGTTAATGTCTTGTATCAATTTCTTTTTTAGTGGCTGAACGTGTGTCCATAAGACCGCACAAACTGGATGAAAGGAACCTTGAAGTCACCCTTTTTCATGATTGTCTTGGTCAGACTGCAAGTGAGAGGCCACAGCTGACAACTCCAGATCCTATTATTGTTGATGTTGACAAAGATAAACTCAAATTCATATTTAATTCTCAATCCTGTAAAGATGATATAACTTCCCAGGTTGCATTGTGTCATGCTGAGATCATCTGGCCTCAGGATGCCAATGATGGTTTGAAACTAAATTGTACCTTACAAGAAAGTATTCCTAATTGCAGAAAATTAGTGAAGTTGTGGAAAAAATCAGTTGATACATGTGTCAAAACCTGTTTTGATAAGCTGGAAAAATACGAAGTGCGAATTCTTCGTGATACTTGGCCTGATTTTCTTGAATCATTGAAAAAAATGAGAATCACTTCAAAAGACTGTGTTAGTTTCTTTGTTTCCAAAGAAAATTCTATCATTGTGATTGTTGGAGAAAAGACTAAAGCAGCACAGATAAAAAGTGAGGTAGAAGCATTGAAAAAAGAAGTGGAAGATGAATTTGAGCGTCAGAAGCAGCAAGTCACTGAAGCAACAACAGATCTGAAACCATATCAGCTGCGCTTGTTACTCGCTGATAAATTTCATGAAAAAATGCACAAGAAATGTACCTCACTGAAAGTTAAAATAACAGTACCAAAGAATGAGATCTTATTTATTGGATCATCAAAGGACATTCAGTTAGCTCAAGTTGAGATGTATAAAATGAGCAGTAACATCAGTGATTACACAATAAACAACATGCATAGTGGAACTCTACAGTTACTACAGGTTCGAGAAGTGAAAGATTATATTGTAAAAAAACTGAGAGACAAAAAGATAGTCAGTGTGTGGGACATAGATAATGAGTTATTGAAAGTTTACAGTTTTTCTGACCAGGGGGTAAGTGAATCAGCCAAAATAGTTAGTAGTTCTGTGGTTGCGACCCCAGTTAAGTTATCAGATGAGGCACTCACTGTATTATCTTCTCCACAGTGGCATTCAAAGAAGCAGGAGCTATTAAAACAATATCCAAATGTTTTGAATATCACATCTTGTGTTGACGCGAATGAATTTTGGATTTTTTGCACTGATAATATAATTTCAGAAGTAAGAGAAATAATTACAGATTTTTTGTCACAAAATACAATTTTTCAAAAGAATGTACACGCTGCAAGGGGTATTCTTCGTTTTCTGTACACACATCAGGAAAAGGAGCTATGTACTATTGCCAAAAATCTTGAACATCAGTTCGTAAGATTGGACTACAAAGTAAATGATGCTGAAATCCTAGTCCGAGGGACAGAAGATGGTATTCAAAAGGCTTCCTCCAGTTTAGCAGCCATGATACAAAATGTGAAATCAAGTAAGCACTTCATCAAGAAACCAGGCATTTTTAATCTGATGACATCAGAGAAGGGCCAGCAGAACATGGTATTTGTAGAAAAACAAGTACAATGTTCCATTGAAATAGATGTAGGGTTTGACGATGAAATGGATGCCGAGAAAACATCTCGAAGATTTTCTGGAGATAATGTAGCCTCATCTGGCAATGATGTGATTGATGAGGGAAACTCTGAAAGATTTTCTGATGATAATATAACAATGTTGAATACACCACTAGAGATGTGTGCACATTGTGTATTACCAAATGGATTAAAAATTATTGCTGGTGTTGGCGATATGACTGAAATGAAAGTAGATGTAATTGTGAATGCCGCTAACAAACAGCTGGAACATAGTGGTGGTCTGTCTAAAATTATTGTGGCGAAGGGTATGTATTATTAATTGTTTTATCTTTATAGTTGAGCCAACTCAATTGGATATCTCTTAACTGAATAACCTACTACTTTGAAGCAATTCTTTCCAATATTTAGTAGAAATCTATACACATAAAGTTGATAAACAACACGTCAAGACACATGCAGTGGTCTGTTCATCTGAATTAAGATACTGTATCTCAATTTTCAGTACCGCTGCCATGGACTTGTCACTTTCCATGGGTTGGCAATATTTTCTCACACACAACAAAATTCTGAGGACAGAATCTAAGGACAATATGAATTAATTTCTAGATTATCATCCAGTTTTCTTTTTAAAATGGTTGGGGAGCGCGGTGGCTCAGTAGGCAGAGGAGCAGGCTGCAAGCCGACAGGTCCTGGATTCAAAACCCACCTGCAGCAACCGCGTTGTGTCCTTGGGCAAGACACTTCATCTCGATTGCCCCCATGGGGGCACAATGATGCCATGTACTAAGGCGTACTGCACGTCGATGGTGCACATGTCTTCTTCAACCATTCTAACCCTGCCTATGCTGCAGTGCAGAGTTACGATGTTGGGGAGCTGGCAGCTGCTCGTTGTTGCTCAGTGGTTCTCTCCGGGTACTCCGGCTTCCTCCTCCCGTAAAACTGTCACGGTCTATTATATAGCTTTTAACTCTTTTTTCACTTATCATATCTTTGTGGTGAAAAATGCCCCATGACCATCACCACACCTCCGAATGTGTGGTGAAACGGCCCAGGGCGAAACGACCAGGGGCGAGGGGGAATTGGGGCGAAACGACCAGCGGGGCGAACGGGATTTGGGGCGAAACGACCCGGGACCATTTCCCTAACAACGGAGACGTGTACGCATAGAATGTCTCCCATTATCAGTGACGTACCTGAGTTATAAACAGCAACACGTGGAGGATTTCCCTCTCGCAAAACAATGACAGACAGCATCCAGATCTTCGTGGTAAAGCAGTGAATATTTATCCATGTTCTTTCAAAATTAAATTGTATATTTCGAAAAATAATTTCAACAGCACATAGCTTTTCAAGTGTAATATGACAGTCCTGTCGCATTCCTGTGGAGAAAATGGCACTTGTCGCCCGGGACAAGCGATTTTAATTTCTGGCTGTCACGGATAGAAATTACTTGTCGGCGACAAGCAGACAAGCGTTATTTCGATTTTCCACCCCAGCAATCGGCACTACCGATGTTTGACAAGGACTTCCGATTGTGCTCCGATTGCCCGAAATCGGCAGCTTCCGATTGTCATTACCGATCATCGGCCCATCACTACTGGATTGGGTTTATCGGATTTCAATGAAATATGGCATGCAGTTTGCCTATGACAAAGGTTTCTGCCTCATTGCATAAAACTTTCAAACACCAAACAATTTACCATACCTTTTGTCTTAGAAATTGTTGAAAACTTGTGAAGAAAATGGAAAGGGGGGGGGGGGGAGGGGGAATACTGGATTGTGTCCATCCGTATGTGCGTCTGTCCATCAGTCCATATGAGAATATTCATCAATGATATTTGTTGGTCATAGGTATGCCCACACTAGGCGGTACACACGTGGGGGTATGCACCAGACGAAAGTCCAGCTCTTGTTGTTGTTAACTTTACAAGTTTAGTTTCTTTTGGCAGAATGCTTTCATATTTTATGACTACTTATGACCATAGTATTTAAAGTAATTTAAGGTGCAGGGAGATGAGGGGGGCAGGGCGGTGGGTGTCTCTGGTTCTATATATAGAACGCCATGTGTGTGTGAATGGGTTAATCGATATTGCACGAGTATCAGTGCGGAAGGGTAGAACGAGAGGCTGCAGGCCTCGAGTTTTATCCTTCTGCGATGGCACAAGTGCCATATCTATTAAGCTATTCACACATGAGGGCCATTCTGTGTTTATTACATACCTTCACATCTATAAAAAACAATAACTAGAAGGACACTCGGCAATTCATTTGACAACTATCAACAAAAAGAATGCATTTTATCACCACATAAATTTGCAATGGGAAGCCATGTTACTCTTTTTCGTCCCATGAGTTCCAGTGTGTTCTATGTGTATACTGACACATAGAATGCATTGGAACTCAGGGCGATTTTTAGATATTGCTAGCAGTTCAAATTGTAATTGCGGTGCATAATTTTGTGAAAATTCCTTTGAAATTTCACTTCTTTATAAAAAATAGTCTGTCAACAATTTCTTATCAACCTACCCCACAGTTCTTTACTACAGGCTTGTATTACAGTGGAAGTCCCTAGCTCGGAAAAATATACTCTCTATTTTGATCTTTCCCGATTTGGGAAAGAAAATACAAAATAAGCCAAAACTGGGTTCAGATCTACAGCCTCCGGTACCAGACATGTGACAGGTGACTCATTCTTTTTTCTTCCGCCATCTTGAGGAGATGTGCTATCCTTTGCATTAGAAAACAGTACTAACTAGCTCGTTGGTTACTTGTTCCTGTGTTCAGAATTATTGATCTAAGGATCTTCTAATATCAGGTCTGTGTTTATATATTCTCATTTAATTTCATCCACATTTTCATTGCATTCTCCGTGTTCACGCGTGACTTTCGTGTACCATGCGATTCGGACATGTCATATTTTTATTATTGCCTTATGTTATCCTAGTGTTATTATTGTTGGAGTTAGGTGTCAGTGGGGGAGGGGGGGGGGGGGGTGGTCTGTGTGGGCAGAATTTCTCCTCTCTGTTGAGGGTGGAACTTCTGCTTTTTGAGTCCCTCTCAGCCGTCTGGGTGGAGTTGTGTTCCAGTCGCTCCGTTTTAGGCTTGTCGTGATTATGCAAAATGTTGACTAATTGCCTGTCATGCTGATTGGTCGACTTTAAATGTGAAAGTCGACTTTTTCATCTTTTTTTACCCTCGCATGTATAACGACACCACTGTCTTGCCAGAACGTGATCACGCTGTATATACATGATGGGAACTTTTCTGGATGTATCAACGACAGTGGTAGATGTAAAATCCCTTTCCCTCGGATCAGGCCTAGTTCCTTCTGGCTGCTCACTGTTATGTTTCATCTGAATTTCGGGCGTCAGGGTGTATTACTGTAGGGTTTCCGCTAGGGGAAAATTTGTGGGTCCGGTAGTGTAAAGAGAGGGAAACTCGGACACCAAAGGCGTCTGTCGCACATGCCGAAGGCACTTGCATATAGAGAAGAGTCTGGGGGTGTTCTCCCCCGGGAAAATTTTGATTTTTAGCTTAACTTGACATAGTCAAGATAAGCTATTGCCATCACGCGTGCGGAAGTCTGTTAGTCTGTGAGTCTGTTTGTCTGTGACGTCTGTTCACATTTTCCTTTAGCACGGGCTACACCCCGCAGTTCTTGTCTGATCGTCACGAAATTTCATATGCAGGTTTGGGGTCATGTCTAGATGAGAACGTCCCCTTTTGGTCGCGATCGGGCAACCGGTATGGCTGCCCGAGCCCAAAACCCGAAAACCATTAGCACAGTCTACAGGTCGTATTTATGAAGGGATTTCATTGTAACTTGGTAGGATGCCTCTGTATAGTGCCTAGATGAGAACGTCCCCTTTTGGGCATGATCTATCAACCGTGATGGCTGCCCAAGCCCAAAACCCAAAAACTTTTAGCACAGTCTGCAGGTCATGTTTAATGTGGAGGGATTTCATTGTAACTTGGTAGGATGACTCCTTAGGATGTCTAGATGCGAATTTCCCCATTTGGGCATGATCTGCCAACTGTGACGACTGCCCGAGCCCAAAACCCAAAAACCTTTAGCACAGTCTACAGGTCATATTTATTGAGGAATTTCATTGTAACTTGATGGGTTGACTTCATATAATGTCTAGATGAGAAAGTCCTCTTTTGGACGTGATTGGGCAACTGTGACGGCTACAGGAGCTTGAAGCCCGAAAACCTTTAGCACAGTCTAGAGGTCATATTTATGAAGGGATTTTATTGTCACTTGGTAGGATGACTCCAAATAATGTCTAGATGAGAACGTCCCATTTTGATCGCGATCATTCAGCCTTGAAGGGTGCCCGAGCCCAAAAACCTTTAGCATAGTCAAAAGGTCATATTTATTTTTTCATTGTAACCTGTTAGGTTGACTCCATATAATGCCTAGATGATGACATCCCCTTTTGGTCATGATTGGTCAGCTGTGATGGCTACAAGTGCCCGAAGCCCGAAAACCTTGAGCACAGTGTACAGGTCATATTTATGAAGGGATTTCATTGTAACTTCGTAGGATCACTCCAGATGATGCCCAGATGAGATTGTCCCCTTTGGTTGCGATCATTCAGCCATGATGGCTGCCCGAGACCAAAGCCCGAAAACCTTTAGCACAGTCTACAGGTCATATTTATGAAGGGATTTCATTGTAACCTGGTAGGTTTACTTCATATAATGTCTAGATGAGAACGTCCCCTTTTGGACATGATTGGGCAACTGTGATGGCTAAAGGTGCCTGAAGCCCAAAAACCTTTAGCACAGTCTACAGGTCATTTTTATGTAGGGATTTCATTGTAATTTGGTAGGATGACTACAAATAATGTTGAGAAGAGAACATCCCATTTTGATCGCGATCATTCAGCCTTGATGGGTGCCCGAGCCCAAAAACCTTTAGCATAGGCAAAAGGTCATATTTATGGAAGGATTTCGTTGTAACCTGTTAGGTTGACTCCATATAATGCCTTGATGATGACATCCCCTTTTGGTCATGGTTGGTCAGCTGTGATGGCTACAAGTGCCCGAAGCCCGAAAACCTTGAGCACAGTCTACAGGTCATATTTATGAAGGGATTTCATTGTAACTTCGTCGGATCACTCCAGATAATGCCCAGATGAGATTGTCCTCATTGGTTGCGATCATTCAACCATGATGGCTGCCCGAGCCTGAAGCCCGAAAACATTTAGCACAGTCTACAGGTCATATTTATGAAGGGATTTCATTGTAACTTGGTATGTTTACTTCATATAATGTCTAAATGAGAACATACCCTTTTGGACATGATTGGGCAACTGTGACGGCTAAAGGTGCCCGAAGCCCGAAAACCTTTAGCACAGTCTACTGGTCATATTTATGAAGGGATTTCTTTGTAACTTGGTAGGATGACTCCAAATAATGTCCAGATGAGAACATCCCATTTTGGTCGTGATCATTCGGCCTTGATGGGTGCCTGAGCCCAAAAACCTTTAGCTTAAGGAAAAGGTTATATTTATAGAAGGATTTGATTGAAACTTGTTAGGTTGACTCTATATAATGCCTAGATGATGACATCCCCTTTTGGTCGTGATTGGTCAACTGTGATGGCTACAGGTGCCCAAAGCCCAAAAACCTTGAGCACAGTCTACAGGTCATATTTATGAAGGGATTTCATTGTAACTTCTTAGGATCACTCCAGATGATGCCCAGATGAGAATGTCCCCTTTTGGTTGCGATCATTCAACCATGATGGCTGCCAGAGCCCAAAGCCCAACAACCTTTAGCACAGTCTACAAGTCATATTTATGAAGGGATTTCATTGTAACTTAGTAGGTTGACTTGTTTTGAAATAATTTCACTGTAACTTTTGTTGATATATGTTAACTATGCGGGCCACATACATTAACTGTGAGGTCATATTAACCCACCTCTCAGCTCTTTAGTACAGTGTACACCTCATATTATTTTTTATCAAAAACATAGCATACAGGGAACAGAAATGAACATATTCCCAATTATCACAATTCTTGTCTTATTTCATAATCCTTTCATAAACATTGAACATTATCCTTTTCATCAAACACAACACACAAGTTAAGCTACAGTGTCATTGACACTTTCATTTCACATACAAGGTGTCTTTTCTGATGGATTTTGCATCAGGCAGACGGGTTAGTGAGCTTCACACCCTCACGGTTGATCTGGCCTTTTTCAGGAGCTCTTGCCAACAGTATTACTTTTACCACTGATTGCTCCTCTCTGGCCTAGAATCAGATACCAGAAACAATGGCACCTCCTATCTGTATCACGGCTCTTCCTTCGGCTGAGGGTAATCGCCCTTCGCTCTATCCGGTTCGTGCGCTTCGCAACTCAACTGGACGCAGTTCATTAGGAAAGGCAGAAAACAATTCTTTCTGTCTCTTATTCCTGGTAGACAGAAGATCTCTCCTCAATCCATTTCTTGATGGATTTGTCTTGCTATCCGCGTGGCTCATTCTCGTCTAGTGACTGATGATTGTATTACCAATCGTATTTCTGCCCACGAGGTGTGTGCCTGGTCTACCTCCTGGGCTTATGCTAACTCTGCCAAGTTTTCAAATGTTATGCAGGCAGCCTACTGGAGAAATGCTTCTACTTTCTCCACCTTCTATCTGTGTCAGTTGAAGGAGCAGTCTGAGGACCTTTTTTCTTTGTGTCCTCTTCTGCTCGGGCTGTTGTCTACCTGAGCCATTAGGCTTCAAGGTCAGTTCCAGCCCTGTGCTGTTTTACTATCCTTTCTGTCTGTGCATCATGCAGTGCCATACGCCTCATCTCTCATTGTCTTTTACTAATGTTTGTGAAACTATGGTTTGATAGTCCTTGGGAATTCATCTGTCCATGGTTCCAGTGCAGTCGGTTTATGTGAGGGTTGGGTATGTGATTCCCTCCTCCTATTGTCTATTCAGCCTGCAGTAAGCAGTTGTAGGGTAGGTTGATAAGAAATCTAAATTTTATAGTAACTTTCCTTTCTTATTATACCTGCCATAATTGTTTACATGGAGGCCCTCCTGCCTTCTTATTCAGGTAAGAATCCTTCCTCCCCGCTGGTCACATAACTCCAATTTTGGCAGATCAAAAGAATGAGTCATCTGTCACAAGTCTGTGCACTGGTACTGGAAGCTGTGGATCTGTACTGGAGAAGAGCATCCCCTACTGCGTGTGCACCGGTAGCGCTCGGCCTAGTTTTGGCTTATTTGTTCTTGGTGCTTTTGCTCCACTTTTCTTCCCCAAATCGCTTGGCAAAGATCAAAATAGAAAGTATATTTTTCCGAGTTAGGGACTTTCAATGTAATGCAAGCCTGTAGTAAGCAATTGTAGTAGGTATAATAGGAAAGGAAATTTACTGTAAAATTTAGATTTCCATTGCGCACATGTGTTGTGGAACAAATTTTTATTTTCCGCATGGTTTAGTGTTCCTGTAGATGGGGATTTCATAGAATGGGCGTGTAATAATATACTTATACTCGTGTAAGTTCTCAAAATTGATTGCAATATTGCCTGACTGGTTTTATACTCAGCTGTACTAATCAAGGGCTTTGTTGCTGCACTGGCTGCGCATATACTTTTTTGTGGGGGTGTGGGTTTTTTTTGACAGGCGTACGTTGCCCCGCTAGGCGGTGCTCTTGTTCTGTTTTGGCTTAAGACCTTAATTCAGACTGAGGTTCACAGAGGATAAATTTTGTGATGCTTGATGTGCAGGGTAGCATCACCAAATTCATCCTCTGAGAACCTCATTTTGCAGATGACAGTCTGCTTATTTTCAGGCTTGCGGAACAGGAAGGATTTCTAATTTAAAATTTTTACTTATGACCACATCTCATAGGTTAAGTCGGATCTTCAGAATGTTGTTTTTTTTATTCGGGCTGAATGACTCAACAACCAGCATCATCGTTGTGTGAGACAGATTTTACATGTGGCAGAAGCTGGAGTACCCACAGACAATCACCAAGCATTGGCAAGCAAATGTCAAGAGTCGCTAACATACTTATATGGCTCAAGATGGTGCAGATGATGTGGGTCAGGATCAAACCATCAACCTTTCAGTTGAAAGTTCAAACCTCTATACTCCCCCAAATTTTTGTCCAAGAAAGTCATATGCCTACCACTACCACCTTCAACCCCCCTTGGGGGGTTGAAGGTAGTAGTGGTAGGCGTATGACTTTCTTGGACAACAGGTCTGCTTGAATCTACAGTCACATCCTGGTGCAAGTGCTTCAAGTGACAGGATAGTAGTAATGGTAGTATATTATAGTGTCAATATTCCTTGAATAATTACCCCTCAAACTGTGATGTCAGTTGTTGAACTTGAAACTGACAGAGAAAAAAAATATTGCTGTGACCCATTTTGCTTCAAATGATTGCAACTGTGTTTGGGTATGGTTGCAGCCATTACCTTTTACTACTAAACCACTTTCAAAATGAAATTACGTGATGTTATGTGACTTCGAAGTTAAATTACATTTTTGCTTTACAACAGAAATTTAATGTGAGCATAATACTTGTAATCTCAATCATCCCAGATCAAAATATTTAGGAGGGCAATTTTTCGCTCTCCTTAATTCTTTCAGGAGGGCAGTAAGGAGAGCTAAAAAATTGCTCTCCTGAAATTGCCAAGCCTGTTTCATGTTACCCAATTTTGGGATATTCGCCTCGATATCATTAGTTTTGCTAATGATTTGCCTACTGTTGGTTATGTGTTCCTTCCCTATACTTCCATGAACCCTCCTGTTAAACTCCTAAGCTTTGTGGCTGTTTTTATTGAAATTTTTTATTAAATTTCTTGGGCGTTTAACGTCTGTTACAGAATGTTTATTCTGTTTATCCCGATGGTTACGTCCTCAACCTAGGGGTGTTGGGTCATTTTGGTCTTGCATCTTCTATCCGATGTATGGTTTGTTCTTTGTATGAAGATCTAGTTTTGCATCTGGTTGCATTTAAATCGGTTACTGACTTGGAGCATTTTGGTGTGCCTGTTGTCTTGTTTCCGTTTTTTTGCTATTGATGTTGTTTACATTTGACAACGCCCAACTGACTGTTAACAGATCAATGTTAAGTAGATGTGAGCACTTTGCGAGAACTGTTCATTATGACATCTTTTAATCTTTTGTGTTTGACTGTTTCATTAATTAATCCCTGTTATATATATTTATCTCCCAATTGGGGCATTTTTGCACTGTTACGCAACTAAAGTTTAATTTATCTGAGCCCTTGTTCCGAATCCGTATCAAGGGCACCTAATACAAGCGCATGATTCTGCTGTTGCCAAAACAACGGCATTAATATCGTTGTTTGATCGCTTCGCGTTTTTCCCTTCAGAGAAAACAATATTAGGTGAGACGAAGCTGAACCTAATATTGTTTTCTCTGAGCCGTATATGACAGTGTATCTGTCAACTAAACGCCCGGTAATGTATTTATTATGCACGCCATGCTAAAATGTCACTGGGGAAGTTAACGAATAGTTAAATTATGCACCCTTTTCGGCATCTTGGGCTGGTTTGTAGCCTATTAATATTATTGGGATTTTCCTGAACGCTCGAGTTGAGGCTTCTCTCTTGAAGTTAATGGATTAGCTTTCGCTATGAAATGTGGAAATCTCCACCTCAATAAACGATGAACAGCATATTTTAAAATATAATACATCTTTACACCAAGAGGGATATTTAATTCACCAGTAATTGTTGCAAAAGTTACAACCAAATTCACTTTGACGAAACACATAGTTGCTCCACTTCGCAAGCAGTATTCAGTAAAGTGAATCCCAGTGACTTATTTATTTATTTATTTGTGTTTAAGGTCACATATTTATGCACAATGGCTAATCATGACCGTGACAGTTTTACAGGTGGAGGAAGCCGGAGTACCTGGAGAGAACCACCGAGCAGTGGCGAGCAACTGTCAGCTCCCCAACATACTAACTCCACACAAGCAGGGTTAGCATTGGTTGAAGACAAGTGCACCAGCGACGTGCAGTACGCCTTAGTACACAATACCACTGTGCCCCCATGTGGGCAATGGGGATGAAGTGTCTTGCCCAAGGACACAACGCGGTTGCCGCAGGTGGGATTCGAACCGAGGACCTCTCAGCTTGCAGCCTGCACCTCTACCTACTGAGCCACTGCGCTCCATAATCCCAGAGACGTAATTTTCTCTGAAGCGTAACATCATCACTGACCTCAATATGGAGTTCCATGGACGCTATTCTATTTTTCAATTTACGTCTTCAGTCGATAAGGCAAATGAAAAAGTTCATGTTAAAATAGTTTTATAACACATTTTGTGGTGAATATTGTGAGATAAATTTATTATCACCACAGTGTGTGTCTCCGGGAATTCAGATCAAGTCTCGTTGTAGGCACAGAATCGCATTTCGACTTGCCCTAACGGGCTCGTCGAAATGCGATTCTGTGCCTACAACTTGACTTGATCTGAATTCCCAGAGACACAAACTGTGGTGATAATCTGTATATATTCAATTTAACTGTGTGTCATTTCACTCCTGGTGAAACAAACATTGTGATGGTGAAACGTTGAGTGCTGTATAGTATATATTTTTTTTGTGGATATTTTTATGGATGTTTTTTTTGATAAAAAGGTTTCCTTGGATAGTAATTAGTTTTATAATATGTTAGAAATACTCTAGAATACATTGATTTTTATTCTGGTAGTGTAGCGCAAAATAAATTGGCATTTGTCCGCACTTAGGCTCTATTGGGATGCCTTTTTGGGGAATTTGATGTTTACCCCTTTGGAACTTTCAAATTTTTTTTATAATTGTTTCAAAATTAATTTAATTGCAGTTTTCATATATCCTTATCATGTATTTTTAATGTTGAATTTGTAGGAGTGCTATCGACTTTATTTGTGGATTGTAATTAAGCTTACTGCTCTGAATGCAAGGCAGGAAAGTCTTCCTTGGATTTACAGGCTTGTTGTCTTTCCTTTAGTCAATGCACTTCTACTGATTCTTGTCCTACTTCTGTACATTGTGATAACAGATGTTGGAGATAGGTGTTGTGGTGTGTTGTTGGCAGTGAGGTTCCTATGCCAGAGCTGTCACCACAGAATAATTCAAGTTTTTCAGTTTCTTTTTCAGAGGAACAAGAACATGGTGATGGTATTGTGACACTAATCCATAATGTGCTACCGTTGTTTCGCTCTAGTGAGCAAACAGAGCAAGCTGCGAAGGTGCTCATGAATATTAAGCAAGGGATAAGGCCTTTAGTTAGTGCTCTTAATCCTTTGTAAGCAGCCAGCTTGACTGGTGAAGCGGTTACTCCATAATGTGGGCTGGGACACCTAGTAAGTCTGTTGCAGTCGAGGGAAGTGTAAAATTGTGTAGATCGAGCACCTCAAAACTAAAGCTCATCCAGTGACAACAGCAAAAGGGAAGAAGCCTGCAAGTTTCTCTGGAAGCTGGGCGAGGTCGTATAGACCGCGAGTGGGAGAGCCCTTTCTAACCAGCAACATTTGGGGTCAAATGTTGTATTGACAAACTTGCCTGAGTAGGAGCTAATGTCCAACTTGCCTCTCGGGATACTCTGTCTAAACTGCAGCTAGGGTCAGCTACATGCTTCTTCCTCAGACAGATATAGCATACATGACCTCACACTAGCTGCCCATCTACGGATATCCAGGGGGGCACGGTGGCTCAGTAGGTAGAGGTGCAGGCTGCTTGCCGAGAGGTCCTCGGTTCGAATCCCACCTGCGGCAACCGCGTTGTGTCCTTGGGCAAGACACTCACCCCCATTGTCCATGTGGGGGCACGGTGACGCTGTGTACTAAAAGTGTACTGCACGTCGATGTGCACCTGTCTTCAACCAGTGCTAACCCTGCTTGTGTGGAGTTAGTATGTTGGGGAGCTGACAGTTGCTCGCCGTTGCTTGGTGGTTCTCTCCGGGTACTCTGGCTTCCTCCACCCGTAAAACTGATTAGTCATTGTGCAGAAATATATGACCTTAAACACCAATAAATAAATAAGTAACACATATCCAGGCAGCTGTCTGAAGACATGCCCATTCTTCACCCGTGAAGTCGGCCCATCAGGTAGCTAGTGATCTGAGGCTTCATTCATTTGGACATTCGGAGAAGAGATCTACTTCTGGATCGACATCCCAGGTGAAGCAAGCGGTGTAAATACAGAAGACCACTGCTCCTCAAACCTCTGTAACGGACTTGCTGTCACAGATTGCGCAGCTCATCGCAGCTTCCCAGCAAGTGCTCACAGATTGCACAGCTCATCGCAGCTTCCCAGCAAGTGCAAGCGCAGCCTTCTGCAGACTCTGGTGGTGAGCTGTTAGATGGTGCTGGGTTGGTCCGGTCATTTGTACATTCAGATGCTGTTGACCGAAATTCTCAGCTGAATCAGTCGGATGGTGAAAGGGAGAAGGAGGAGGATTACCCTTGCATTTTGGAACGACATATGGTAGCGAAGAATTTCGGCAGGTTCAAATAAGAAGGCATTTTTTTTTTATCAGCATCTTCAATCAGCATGTTATTTTAAAATGGTTGGAGAAGATGTTCAGAGAGCTACTCTGTGTCTGGATGAGCAGGCTGGGGATTTAGACATATCCTTGCCAACATCATTTAATTTACGCTCGGATGTGATGGAATTTTCAATTTCATCTGATAGAGCGATTCTGGATGCTATATTATATGCAGATCATATCACTAGTCTATTGGAAAGGAATTGAGGATGTTAGTTCCTCGCTAAGAGTTCTTTCCAGTAGTGTTGTGCGGTTTTATTTTTCTTGTTTCGGTTCAGTTTTTAAAAAAAAACTTGGTTTATAGGTCGGTTTTCGGTTTTTTATAGTAAGACATCTGCAGTTTACAACAGAAACTATGTAGTGTCAATATAATGCCCATACTGTCATATTTTCAATGATGATTTAATTGGCAGTGACTAGCATTTGTGCTAAGTGTATAAATGGCAGGCATTATCAAAACAAAAAAAATAGGAAAGAAAATAAAATGTAACAGTGTTCGCAGAATATCACCACTCACCAATTCTAGGCACATTCCCCCCCCACCCCCTCCCCACACCTCTGGTCTTTAAGTTCAGGCATAAGAGAGTCTATGATGAATTGATATTAACACATGGGTGTGAAAAGAGCTAATTCACAATTTCCCAGGGCTCTGTTCAGTGTTCACTCCTGGGTGGGGCCCTGGGCAGCCTAGCAAAGTGACCCTATCAGGGGCATTGCAAATAATAACAAGCGTTGCCAAGTGGGTCACCTAGACACCCATCCTAACTTATTTGACAATGAACTGATGTATGGACTCTTTTCAATACCCCCACCCACACCCCAACCCCCCCCCCCCCCCAACACACACACACACACACACACACACACACACACACACACACACACACACACACACACACACACACACACACACACACACACACACACACACACACACACACACGCGCAGAGTGGTGACTAGTGCCACCACCCGCCCTAGTAAAATAATCAGCAATCATTTCATGTCAGCCTGGAATGGGAAAGTCATATTATTTGTAGCTGGGTGGACTTCAAAACGAACCACTTTACCAAATACCCATTGTCTTTTCTTCCCCCCCCCCCCCTCCCCCACCTCGCGCACGCAATGGTTTTAGCTCAACGGAATTGATTTCACAAATTCACTGGTGTACTGTTATATATTGTAACTTTTTCGCGTTTGCCTCTTGGCATTCCAATTTCTACCGCTCATTTGTTCCTTTGATTGGCCCCCCTTAAAGTAAGTTGTGTGGGAATGCAACAATGGCACGTTGACAGCGATATTACGGAACGCAGCTTTTTCCCGTGGATATGGACGATTCGGTCTTGGGATGTTTCGGCCTCGGGAAGTTTCGGTTCAAGACGTTTTGGCCTTCATATATTGAACTAAATAGAATAAGAACTTGCGGTTTCATGTTTTTAGTGGGCCGAAGCCTTCAGGACAAATCGTCTCGGGTCGGAACGTCCCAAGACTGAATTGCAGTTAAACCTATTCCCAGATAAGCACATCAAGGGAGGCAACAGACTACATCCGAAACACATGGTGGGGCAACCCGTGACAAATGTTATTTTCGAATACGACAATGAAATGCCAAGACCTTTTTCTGATATGATATTATTCCCTGTCCAACAGATTGTAGATAAGTAATTTTAATTAAACTGATTAACTATGTCTCACAAACCTGTTCAAAAACGAAGCCAATTGTGCAAGGTATTTCCTGTAATCGGTGAAATGTAGGCGTGTTGGCTGTCTGTTTTGTTATTCTCACAGAAAACACAACCCATTTTTACGTCAACGATGTGTGATTGACAACTTGTCATACATCATTCTCGAGTGACCTGGACATGCTGCAGTGGCCCCTTTACACCCAGAATGTGGCGTGCATTGACGACACTATTATTTTCTGACAAAGCTTGACATTTCAGACATTGTTAGTGCAAACTGAATAAAGAAAACATCTCTTCCCGACATTTTAGGAAAAAACCGAAACCGTACTCATTTACCAGTTACACGGTTTCGGTTTTCAAGCAAAACCGAAACCGACTTATAAAATCGGTTAACTGTACAACACTACTTTCCAGGACAGTCATGTATGCGCCGTACCACTCCATCCTTTCAGTGGCAAATTGGAGTTGGTTAGACTTGATGCAGCCCTTAAGTCGTCATCAATTATCGATGACAGGGTGAAAAACTCTCTCCAAATTGCTCCGGTCTCCGGACACACACTGTTTGATGACAGTCTTTCCTTAGTCTATGAACAGGCTACCAAAAAGCTTCCAGCACACTTGTACTGAGATCAGCGTCTCTACAACATGTATCAGTTGGCCGGAGTAGGCGATGTTGTTCCAGTTCTCAATCATAGTAGGGAGCTCCTCGCAAGGGTCTTGGAAACCCACTTACAGTTACTCCGGAGGTCGTCAGTATAGCAACTCAGGAAAGGGTTTCAAGTCTTATATAAAATATAAGTCAGCTGCCCCTAGGCCGACGGGACAAGGTTTTTTGTGGGAAGGACATAGTTTCTCCTCCTGCAAGCCTCGCAAGTCATATAGGTGATGGTCTAGACCTCTGTTGCTTTCCAGTTAGCGGAAAGTTATTAACCTCACAACAAAAACTGGATGAAAATTACGGAAGATCAGTGGATTAGAATATAGTCTTGGCAAGCCTGCAGGTATCATTCCGAGCAAAGCTCCACTTTCAAGAAGTACGCGTTTGACAAATCTTCCGGCGAACTCTTCCAAGAGAGTCTCTCCTTGCGGAGGTACAGGCTCTCCTATCGAAGAAAGCAATAGAGGTCGGCAAGAAACAAAATTCTCCAGGTTTTTACAAGTCACCTATTTCTCGTCCTGAAGCCAGATGGATAGTGCATAGATAGGCTGAGACAGCTGTCTTATTTGGAATAGAGCCGTTAGAGGGAATAAGTATGTCTTTTCCCTCTTGGTGTTGTATTCCTTGGCGTCTAGACATTTAATGTTATTGTGGACGCCATAGTAGCCTTATGTACTATTACAGTGGTCTTTTCTTATACGTTAGCGGCTAGTGGTGTAATTTTCCATTGAGTGAGCTTTCAAAGGCCGCAGGTGACACAGATATGTTTTCACACAGACAAAGACTCATACTACGGGTGTTAGAATAGCAGCTGGTCTTTCCCTACTTTGCGCAATGATAGTTGTAAGTCTCCGTTCAGTGAGCTTTCAAGGTCGCAAGTTACACTGAGATATCTGTCTTCACGGAGATGAAGAAGACTTCTAAGCTACGTTAGCTAGGCTCAGACCACTGTCTTTTGGGAATAAAACTGCTAAATGAAAGAGTGCTTTTCGATTTGTTTTCCTAGGTGTCACAGACTTGAGTCTTATTGTTTACACCATAATAGCCTAGCTAGAATCATAAGTGGTGTTTTTCAGTAATTATGCAATAACATAACCAAAATAACTTATCTCTTGAGACTTTGTCTCTTTGGGAATTGCGGCTGTTAAAATAGCAGCTCTTCGTTCCCCACCCTGCACAACGATAGTTGTAAGTCTCCGTTCTGTGTGCTTTCAAGGTCGCAACTTACACAGAAATATCTGTCTTCACAGAGATGAAGACTTCTAAGCTACAGCAGGTGTTGTAAGTCTCCTTAGTGTGCTTCTAAGGCTGCAATTATCAGCCTTTTAATCGTCTTCAAGGATAGGAAGATCTTTAGCTGCTTCAGCTAGGCTGAGTTCATTGTTCTTTTGGTCATGATACCATTATGTTAGAGGAGGTTATTCTCTTCCTACCGGCATTGTTTGGTGTTAGTTATCTGAGGCAATAAGCCCTATTGATGATGCCATATTAACCTAGTGTGATTATTGAGCATTTCTTCAAATGCCTGTACTAAACTCCTTCTCAGGAATATATTTCCTGATACCAGATCGAACGTAAGGAGTTGTAGGTTTTTATGATCAGGTGTCGGAACATTGTTTTCGTTTCCCTCTTCACTTATATCCAGTCTATTGTTGTGGATTTTATTTCCACTCTAGGGATTGGATATTATGTCTATATGGTGTATTATTTGGTTTTTATGATCAGGTGTCCGAACATTGTTTTCGTCTCCCTCTTCATTTCTAGCCAGTCTATTGTTGTGGATTTTATTTCCACTCTAGGGATTGGATATTATGTCTATATGGTGTATTATTTGGTCATCACGTCCCCCACCGTTCTTAGTGGCATTATGGAGTCGGTCAGACGTGAGTGAGCCCTGCTGTTCCTATTCTATTTATATCTGACTCAAAAGCGCTTCGAGTCGCGACAGGTTACTGTTATTATGATTGGATTGACTATAAGCTTTTAGCTATATTCCTCTTATTGAGAATGGCAGCAACAGCAGTATATCCTTAATTCTTCTGTGTTGGCCTTACTTATCTAGCAATTCAAGTAATGAGGGTGAGGGGAGTTCGATAGGTATTATTCGTCAAACCCCCACCAATATGTTAAGAGGCGATTACAGGGCAGTACGTAGTTTTCTTCCTCTCAGCCTCGTATGCATTCAAGTATATGCATGCCTTTCATGGCTCCTCGATTGGCAGCTGGGTTGTGTTCTAACGGCGACCTAGGGATTGGATATTATGTCTATATGATGTATTATTGGGTCATCATATCCCCTCTGTCCTTAGTGGCATTTTGGAGTCGGTCAGACGTGAGGGAGCTCTGAGGTTCCTATACTATTTATATCTAACACAAAAGCGTTACGAGTCACGACAGATTACTGTTATTATGATTGCATTGACTATAAGCTTTTAGCTATATTACTCTTATTGAGAATAGCAGCAGCAGTATATTCTTAATTCTTCTGTGCAGGCCTTACTTATCTAGCGATTCAAGTAATGTGGGTGAGGGGGCGTCCGATAGGTATTATTTGTCAAACCCCCACCAATATGTTAAGATGCGATTACAGGGCAGGACGTAGTTTTCTTCCTGTAGGCCTCATATGCATTCAAGTATATGCATGCCTTTCATGGCTTCTCGATTGGCGGCGGCTGGCTTGTGTTCTAACGGCGACCTCATGGGCACATTCACAAGGTAGCCGCGGGTCCTTGAAAACCTGGAATGTCCTTGAATTTGAAACGCTATTTTCAAGGCCTTGAAAGTCCTTGAAAACGAGGTATATCAGTAAAAGGTCCCTGAATGTCCTTGAATTTGATCGCCGATTTATCACAAGCATAATAGCAGTCCGAAAAGGAACGAATAAATTTGTTGACAAGTCCAAACAAGTAGGTGTTATTAATATTAATTAACTCTTAGCACTTGGTCGGCTCATGTTTATTAGTACAGAGAGAGGGGGGGGGGGGGGCCTTCCCTGGTCGAATTATGTTTAACAACCAATGAAAACCTTTTGATTTCCACTGGAATCGTCATGAGTTTCCATATAAAGTAACGCACTTGTTCCAATACTTTGTCCGACAGGGGGACAAAATGTCCCAGTTCGACTTTGTTTGGAAAATGGCGTCATCAATTGAAAATAATTTATCAACTTTCTATGATATTATTGAGGATTCTGATTCAGATGAGGACGGTTTTCATGGATATTCTTTCATAAGAAATATCAAAGAAGACTCGTCAGACGAAGTCGAGTCGTGTGAAAGCAATTTGGAAGAAAATGTAAATGCCGGCGAATCAGCTGATCAATAAAGCACGTGTGTTCATGTTGATAAAACATTGAATTTGGGGAAATCGCTCCACCACCCATGGTTGAAAACATTTGACGAGCCCACGGGCATTCAGTTTTCTGTGGATGGCAACGAGCGTGAGTTTTTTTTTTTCAGTAAATTTTTTGACAATGATTTTATTGAACTGTGCACTTCGCAAACAAATTTATATGCCAAACAATACTTTGAAAAAAAAACAAACATGAAACCATTCGCACTTGCCCGATCTTGGGTGGATACATATGCGACTGAAATGAGGGCTTTCATAGCAGATGAAACAGTTGCCACAGTGATGAAAACGTGCGTACCTGTTTGCTTGACAAACAGTAAGTAGTAAATTTTACCTCGGTTCACAACTTGTGAACCGAGGTACAATTGACTACTTATTGTAAAGGGGGTATTGCCATTGGGACGTTTCGGTCTTAGGACGTTTCAACCTCAAGACGGTCCTTGAATATCCTTGAATTTTCTACAAAAAGGTCCTTGAAAGTCCTTGAATTTTGTTTTCAATATTCTGGGGGAACCCTGATTCATTATTTAGTTGGTTTGTTTCCTGTGGTGGTTCATTTATAGTCATATACGAGTATATGATTAGCCTTCGTGTACATCTATATCACTCGGTCATACCGTGGATACAGGCTATATTCAGTCGAGTACATACAGGATTCTGTTGCTCGCGTGCATAATATGTAGATTTATTACGCAGTCACATAACTGAATGGATTTTATAAAATTCCTGCTCTGCTTTATTGAGCTTATAATAATTTTGGGGCTATTTGTATCAGTTATGGAATTGCCAAAAGGCTGTGTATGCATATGCTCTCAATTTTTGGTTTCATTATTCGGAGCAGTATATTCTTTTTCCGAACAGTCATAGGTTGTTAACAGACCTAAGGAATAATGCATTATTTGGAGGACGATCCACGACGGGTCTGTTAATCATAGCCCGTTCCATGCTCTAAATCCAGGTTTCTACCAGAGAGGGTACACCAGAGAATTCACATTCTCGTATATTCATATAGCTCAATAGGTGTTTCATTATTGGAATTAATTGTACACCTGAACATGGTCACCTGTTGGTTGCCTCAGAAGCGTGTTTGCTCCAACAGATATTTTCCATTGGTATTCAATTGGGCAAGTGTAAGGTTGTATACGTTATTTCACCGGTTTTTGACCTATCTCCATATTCCGACTCCAGCATATGTTAGAAGCTTGCGCTTTTAATAAACTTAGCTACTGAGGTGATGTTAAGCACCAATAATTAATAATAATTAATAACTGGGTGCCTGTTGGGCGAATATATATTGGTTATTTGGTACCCCTTTTCACTGATTCCAAAGCACTTCCGTCTTTGTTTTGAAGAATATTCCTTAAAAAAATGTGGGGGGGATTTTTCTTCATCTCTTCTGGCTTGATAATAAGAGTGTAACTATGAGTGAAGCTGTTTTTATCTGTAGATTATTACTGATCTTAGATACCGCTTGTTTATTTTATATATATGGCTTCTGTTTGTGGGGGTTAGTCTCTCACCTGCATATACGCCATTCTGATTTAAGTGGCTTAGTTCGGACTAGCCGTAAAATTGGGGGCTCGTTACACCTAATTAGCATAATCATTCATGCTAAGAATACAAAATTTCTTGGATATGGCTCCTCATTGATGATGTCTTCTCTATTGTATAGAGAGACATACATGTAATTCTTTTAAAAATTTAATTTCCTTCTCACCTTGGAATGCATGCTTAGGAGCTGTATTTGGTTTGCTAATTCTTAAGTCCTAGGCCCTCTGCCTTTTTACGGTTCAGCTAAGCCTGAACATTAAGAAAAGATGATGGTTTTGTTTACATTGGCATGCCGGGGGTTTGAACCCACGCCAAGAGAGTTTCCTTCGGCATCAACCGCCAAGCAAAACTATACTGAACCACGCACACCACTCGGCCACCAACAGACCCTGAGTATAGTTTTGCTAGGCGGTTGGTGCCGAAGTAAACTCTTTTGGCATGGGTTCGAACCCCCACCATGCCAATGTAAACAAAACCAGCATCTTTTCTTAATTCTATGGCATCTGGGAAATTTGAAAAAGACAAGTGTCCTGATTTCTTCTGAGGTGCAGTTCATAGAATTAAGTACTTAGATGCAACTATTTGATGACTACTTAATGCAGTTTACTATCAATTGTGTGGATTACTAGATTTGCATTTGAATTTCTATTTCTGAGCATTGCCATTGGTTTGGTTTCTAAATATGATTGTGAGAATAGGATTATCTCCTATGCTGCATAGTTGCTAAAAAATATATGAATACCTGAGTTACACCCCCAAAATCCTTATTGGCTGTATACGTGTCACATTTGGCCATTTCTGTTGATTTGATAGGATAGCAGTGATGCATGGGAAAGGTGTGCGATCGCTCTCGCACCCCATTGCTCACGCAAAAATTTCCAAGGTGGATGAATAATTGCTCGCCTCTATTCTTAAGTGTGTTTTCATCCTTTGGAGTTGCATTAACGGAACATTCAATTAAGTTTTGATGTTGGGAAATTTTTAATAATCACTCACAATTTGAAGTGTTTAAAGTACAATTCCAAAAATTTCCTTTCTGTCATTATGAACATGACACCCAGTAGTTCGCTTATACATTCACACTTGACATGCTAACAGTAAGAGGGTTGTACATTGACAACTTGCTCAGAGCTTACTCCTGCCACAAAACAAGCATGCATGTTCAGATAGAAAAAAACGGTGGCCATTCTGAGATCTGAGAAACATTTTAATACTTCTGTATTTTTTTTTTATCAAAAACATGAGGAATGTTGCCCTGTTCCTTATTTTCGCTTATTCGCTCCAATTCACTGGTGACACAAATTAATGTGCATGATTTGGAATTTACGCAGCTATTTTCCACGATTTTAATAATCTGCCATTTAAAATCCAGAACTAATGTTAGTGGGTTACATATATTTTCACCGTCAAAATTTCCAACCGTGTTCAGTTGTATTCGATATTTATGGTTGTATTCATACATTCGTTTCGAAGGATGCTTGTCAATGGAAACTACAAATAAATTTAATAAACAAACACTAGATTTCAAGCTTGCAATTTTATTCTGAACCGCAGGCAAACAATAACATTAACTTAAGTATATTTTGAAAAAAATACACTTTGAATGTACAATTCAACAGTATTAAAAAATTGAAGTTGAACATTGAAATAACACTCTCAATCAAATCACTTTCCTCACATTTTTCACTCTTGCAAACTTTATTTGAGATAAGCGATTTTCCACTCGCCTCCATTTTGCTCCCATTCGTCACTGGGGTAGGTGGGCTAGGCAAAAAGGGAAAAAAAGTTTTTTTCTAAAAGAGTGTTGTGGTGGGTGCAAATGCTTTTTTTCCAGAATTACATTACTGATTCTAGTTATTTTTTATGAAGCCTTTCTTTTGCACATTTTGTTTGTTTATTGATGTTTAATGACCTTGTCAATAGCCAGGGTCACATCACATCAGAGCAGTTTTACAGGTGGAGGAAGCCAGAGCACCACCGATCAGTGGAGAACAATGGCCAGATTCTCCAACATACTAATTTTGCACAAGTGAGTGGTTGAAAGTAAGTGCACCATGAATGTGTAGTATACATTTGTTCGCAGCACCATCATGCTCACTAGCCCTTTACCTAACGAATTGCCCACACCCGCCCACATAATATGCAAATTGAGCAGTTGAAAAAATTAAATTTTTCAAAATATTTCAACAAATCCATATCATGTGACCCCTGATTGGAACAAGCTCATTGAGCTCATTCCAATGATGGGTCACATGATATGGTTTTGATGAAATATTTTGAAAAATTTTAAAAAATGGTATTTAAAATAATAAATTTTGATATTGTCTGCGTTGGGTAAAGGGCTAGGGCCCTGTAAAGCTTCAAGATTTGATTCGATTTTGAATCTTAAGTTGGTATTCTGATCAATTTGAAACTGACTGCCCAGTTTGTTTTCGTTCAAATCTTTTCGCTTGGTATCAGTCGTCTCCCAAAACGAATAGCCGAGATAGAAATTGTACATAAATAATGTTGAAAATGAAGGCCGAGCATAATTTCCACTATATTAGCATAAAAGAGCATATGTCCCCATGCCACCATCTATGCTTATTCCAGTTTCACTGGTCACTACCACTGCTGAAAGCAAATTTAAAGTTCCTAAGCAATATCGATGATGACCTCATGGTTGCCAGTGGCTAGCCCCGTGCAGTGCCCAGTACAGAATTCTTGCACCCATTTCTGTTTTTGAACAAAAATCCTCACTTGGTAATATTCCAACTACATCGTCAAGATATGCCTTCGACAAAGACATTCCTTGATAATGTAGTTTGAATATTTTATCAGTTGGGACTTCAAGGTGCCTGCATTCGATTCGGCTCCACAGTTTTTCGTAAAGTCCTTCATCTGTCACTCAACCAACTCTGAACCTGTATTGGGATGTAGTGATTGTGCGAATGAACTCACCAGTAGCATAAAAATATCTGCAATGTAGAAAGGTAATTCTAGTCTGAGGGAGGTAATCAAATTAGCTATCAAAGAACTCAGCTATTTTCGAAATTGCTGACAGGGCTTTCGGCTCGCCATACGTGATGCCCCATAAATCTCACCAAATTTAATTTGCTTCATTCCATGGCTGATTTTAAATAATATGAGTGATCTCAGACTTTGATATCACGAACCTTTTCAATTTTTTAGCTCAACTTTGACGTAACTCAGATTTGAGCTTATGCCATGGCCAGTCGTCTGTCGTCTACCTGTCCGTCAACAATTCAATACGGCTTGGGCTAGAGGCCGTATTTATGAACCGATCTTTACGAAACTTCTTGGGTACCTTTGCTATCACCGTGGAACGAGAACAAGTGTTTTGGGGTCTGGTCTGAAATTCAGGTTGGCCGCTGGCAGCCATTTTGTACAAAATTAGGTGCAGTCAGATTTTTGCACAAAACTTCCATATGAAAGCTCTGATTTGAACATTTTTTTGTATGAATGTTTAGTACCATGGGATACATCACATGTAATACAGGTTTTTTTCTGGTGCGTAAATTAACTTTGATGTATTTAGTGTTACTTTCAGCACTGTAAGTGCAAATGCCAATACGGCTTGGGCTAGAGGCCGTATTTATGAACCGATCATTACAAAATATTTTGGGTACCTTTGGTATCACTGTGGGACGAGAACGAGTGTTTTTGGGTCCGGTCTGAAATTCAAGATGGCCAATGGCAGCCATTTTGTTTAAAATTAGGTGCAATCAGATTTTTGCGCAGAACTTCCATATGAAAGCGCTGATTTGAATAATTTTGTGTGTGAATGTTTAGTACCATGGGATACATCACATATAATATGGGTTTTTTTCTCGTGCAGAAATTATGCAAATTAGATGAACTTTGATTTTTATGTGTACCCATACTATGTATGGTACACATAATGCCGGCATCCGGGGTGGCCATCCGTCGTTCGTCCATCCTTTGTCTGTCCGTCTGTCTGTCCGTCCGGCATCCATATCCATTTCTTTGTCATTCGATAACTTGAAAAATATTGCTTGGATTGTCAAGTTACTTTATATTTGTGTTCAGGTTACTGATGTGCCAAGCTGTATAGTTTTTGGTGTAAATCTGATAATTTGATCCTGAGATATTAACCCTTTATCCTTTAAATTGAAAATTCCTCCAATCCCTTTGGCATTCGATAACTTGAAAAATATTGCTTGGATTGTCAAGTTACTTTATATTTGTGTTCAGGTTACTGATGTGCCGAGCAGTATAGTTTTTGGTGTAAATCTGATAATTTAATCCTGAGATATTAACCTTTATCCTTCAAATTGAAAATTCCTCCAATCCCTTCGGCATTCGATAACTTGAAAAATATTGCTTGGATTGTCAAGTTACTTTATATTTGTGTTCAGGTTACTGATTTGCCGAGCTGTATAGTTTTTGGTGTAAATCTGATGCTTTGATCCTGAGATATTAACCCTTTATCCTTCAAATTGAAAATTCCTCCAGTCCCTTTGGCATTCGATAACTCAAAAAATATCAATCCGATTGTCATGTCCCTTTTGAAGAGTGGTTCTGTGTGGGCATTATACTTTTTGTTATTAATTATGCGCAGCACTCATTTTTGAAGAGTTAGAATTTTATTGATAGATCTCGAATTTCCCCATGCTTGGATTCCATATACTAAGTGACTATGTATCGGGCTAGAGGCTGTATTTATGAACCGATCTTTACGAAACTTCTTGGGTACCTTTGTTATCACCATGGAATGAGAATGAGTGTTTTGGGGTGTGATCCGAAATTCAAGATGGCCACCAGCAGCCATTTTGTACCAAAATTAGTGCAATCAGTTTTTAGCTCATCTTGACAAAGTCAAGCTGAGCTAATCTCATCGCTCTCCGTCCGTTGTCCGTCGTTCGTCGTCCGTCAACACCATGTTTTGGTCTTCTCCAAAGTGAAAGTTTGTGTGAGTGATGGTCCCAAAGGGGCATTTCATTTTTGTTCAACTCAGCATGCCCAGCCCCATAGGGACGGAGTGGGGGAAAATGCTCCAAAATATTTTAAAAATCTTCTCAAGAACCAGTGTGTACAATGACTTGATATTTGCTATGGAGCTTCCATATGAGGTGTAGAATCAAGTTTGTTCAAACGAAGTTTGTGAAGTAATATTTGGCTTTGTAATAGGAGGGGTAAGATTTTTGGCCCTGCCCAAAATTTCTATTTTCTGAACCGATAGTCCGGTATGAACCAAATTTGGTTTGTGGTAGTATTGGGTCATAAGTACTTGACCCATGCAAAAAAAAAAAAATTCCCGCATCCCCATGGGAACCCTGGGAGCTAAAAATAGAAATATTTTCAAACGCCAATATTTCCCAAACCCCACGGAACAGAGAGCTTTTATTTGGTATGAAGTATCCTTATGACCAGTAGAATTGAATGGTAAAAAAAATTGCCGTCGGTTATGTTAGGGTGTTCTGTAATGGGCATCGAAAAAATGCTGAGTCAGCATATTTGCAAAAATTAAAAAAAACTTTTCTCCAGAACCTATCACCAGAATCTTCTGATATTTGGTATACAGCATTCATAGGGGGGTCAGATAAAAGTTTGTTGAAATAATGCTCATTGGTTCATATTTGGGCTCTCTACAGGAGCCCGAAGTTTTAACATAGGGTAATATGGGGAATATTCTTTAAAAATCTTCTTCTTCAGAACCACCAGTCAGAATCTTTTAATATTTGGTATACATCATTGTTATGAGGGTCATATTCTAGATTGTTCAAACCAAATCCCTAGGTTAATATTTGGGCTTCCTATGGAAGCCCAAATTTGATCTTTGTTCAATATGGAGGGTAATTTAAAAAAATCTTCTTCTTCAGATCCATCAGTCAGAATGCTTTGGTATTTGGTATGCAACATCTCTATGGGGGTCAGATTCAAGTTTGTTCAAATCAGATCCCCAGGTATATATTTGGGCTCACTATGGTAGCCCAAATTTTTACTTAGTGCAATATGAGGAAATTTCTTTAAAAATCTTCTTCTTCAGACCCACCAGTCGGAATGCTTTTATATTTGGTATACAACATCTCTAGGGGGGTCAGATTCCAGGTTGTTCAATTCGAGTGCCTAGGTTAATATTTGGGCTCCATATGGGAACATGAAATTTAACTTAGTACAATATGAGGGAATTTCTTCAAAAATCTTCTTCTTCAGATTCACTTGTCAGAATGCTTTCACATTTGGTATACAACATCTCTAGGGGGGTCAGATTCAAGTGTGTTCAAATCGGATCCATAGTTTAATATTTGGGCTCGCTATGGTAGCCCAAATTTGAACTTAGTGCAATTCGAAGAAATTTCTTTACAATTTCTCTTCTTCAGATCCAACAGTCAGAATGCAGTCAGAATGCTTTCATATTCGGTACACACCATCTCTAGGGAAGTCAGATTTAACTGTGTTCAGATCAAGAGCCTGGGTTAATACTTGGGCTCTCTATGGGAGCCGGAATTGGCCCTTTTGCTGATGAATTAAAAATTTTGTATTCAGTACCCTCTAGAGGTACTAAGATTAATCCACATAGGTTGTATCAAGGGGCTTCATAGGGGAGCTCTATATTTTACTTAGGATCAACTGAAGAAAAGGCATGATGCCCAGATTATTTTTGTCACTCCTGAGGGACTCAAGGATTGACAGTGTAGCCTATGGAGATGGCTTGCTTAATGTAGACTCATTCTTGGACACTGTTTAAATTGTGTTCTGTACAAGATGAGCGCTTCAGGCCCCGTGGGGCCTCTTGTTTGTACAAAACTTCTGTATGAAAGTTCTGATTTGAATAAATTTTTGTATGAATGTTTAGTAACATGGAATACATCACATATAATACGGGTTTTTATCTCGTGCAGAAATTATGCAAATTAGATGAATTTTGATTTATTCAGTTCTGCTTATACACAGTAAGTGCACATGTCAATACGGCTCGGGCTAGAGGCTGTATGTATGAACCGATCTTGACGAAACTTCTTGGGTACCTTTGTTATCACCTTGGGACGAGAACGAGAGTTTCTGGGTGCGGTCCAAAATTCAAGATGACTGCCAGTGGCCATTTTGTACCGAAATTAGGACCAATCAGTTTTTTGTCAGCTTCCGCAAAAAACAGTAAACACGGTTGCTGTTAAAGTCCGTCACACAGCTATGAAAATAGCCTAAACTAGCCCAATTTTATATTTCTGAATCTCCCTGAGGAATGTTTTGCAATACTGTTTACGGGCCCAGACTGTCAACGTTCTTATAAAAATCATCTCATCGGTTATAGAGAATTTACTATGTAAGGCTTGTGCTAGACTTGGCAGTTAAAGTGCTTTCTTTCTCAGCTTGGGGCCTTTTGACTGTGTGCTGCAAATGAAGCGACCTAAATTGAGCAAGTCGAGTAAAAGAGATATAGAAATTTGCTTCAATCCTTTATTTATCTTGAGAGAGGCCCACAGCTATAAGACATCCCCAGGCGAGGTCATTTAACGCGGACAGGGTGGGTAACAGAATGTCTTTTCGTCTGGTCATTTAATTTGTTCATATATAGGTAAAGTAAAGCAGAAAGACATGTTATGACGGTGTCCAAATCAGCAACAGCACACCCCCTCTCAATCCAGGGGGTGAGAACGGGTCATACTACCGCTGATGTGATCACCGCCGCTATGGTGTCTTATATAGTGCAATCCGGACAATAAGTATTGCTACATTCAACATTGTCTGAATAAAGTGCTAGTAGCCTGTACAACAGCTTCTTTTTAAATACTTTTCTATTGTTCGCCGTATGTAGATCTCTATCTAGTGCATTCCAAATCCTGGGATACAGGTTAGTAGGTAGGCAGTCCAGGGCTTTTGTCCTTGTTCTTGTTATTTGGATAAGATCACATTGTCTAGTGGTTCTGACAGGCATACTAGCTACTATGAAGAAGTTATCAAATGACTGGGGAAGATTGTCATTTTTCCAATCAAAGACAAAGAGGGATACATGGAATTTATACAGGTCAGTCACCTTGAGTATTTTGTCCCTTTTGAAGAGTGGTTCTGTGTGGGCATTATACTTTTTGTTATTAATTATGCGCAGCACTCATTTTTGAAGAGTTAGAATTTTATTGATAGATCTCGAATTTCCCCATGCTTGGATTCCATATACTAAGTGACTATGTATCAGAGCGAAGTATTGTGTTCTCATAGCTTCATGAGGAAGGATTGCCTTTACCTTGTTAAGGGCAAAGTTTGCGCGTGCAATCTTGGAACAAAGTTGAGCTATGTGAACGTTATATGATAGACAATTATCAATGGATATACCTACAAATTTCAGTGATTTTTCAGCTTCATTTGGTCCAACCTTATTTATTATTTGGTTGTTGACGAAAATATTATTGTGAGAGAGCACTTGCTTATGGGATGGATTAAACACAATATATTTAGTTTTACTTGCATTCAATGCCAATCTATTCACGGAACACCATTCGGAGATGTTTTCTTGCTCTTTATTCACAATAATTGTCAGATTGTCAGTGTTAGATCCTGAAAGGTGTACGTTGGTATCATCAGCAAAAGATAAAGGGTTTAATGTTGTCGAATTACAAAGGTCATTTATATATAGCAAGAACAAAATAGGTCCTAATATTGAACCTTGTGGAACACCACAGGTTATTTCAGCTAAGTCAGATGTGACTTTACCGTATGCAACAAATTGGTGTTTATTTGATAGGTAACTTTTGAACCAATTGTTGGAGATGCCCCTAATTCCATACCATTCTAGTTTCCTCAATAGGATATCATGGTTTATGGTGTCAAACGCCTTAGATAAGTCCAAAAATACCGCTAATGTTATGTATTTACTTTGCCTATTATTTGCATCGGCAATGTACTTTAGGAGATGTAGGACAGGGTGGATAGTTGAGTGATTTTTTCTGAACCAATATTGACTGCTACATAGAATTTCAAAGCGATCAAGAAAGCTTATCAGCCTAATTGACATGAGTTTTCCTAGAAGCTTAGAAAAGGTGGGAAGGATACTGAAAGGCCTATAATTAGTAAAATTATGCACATCTCCAGATTTGAAAATAGGGGTTACCTTTGCAATCTTCATTTGTTCTGGCACTACTCCTTGGGCAAAGGAGTTATTGATAATTTGTGAGAGGGGTACTACAATTTGGTTGATTGATTGCTTGATGAGAGTTGACGTGATATCATTACTGTCTTTACTTAATTTTGATTTCATTAACTGCACTATGTTAACAATTTCGGCTGGCGTAGTTGGGGTCATAAAAAAGTTATTTAAAAAATCCCCTTTCATGTAATCCCAGAAAGGCTTATTTGACATAGGTAATAACTCACTTGTTTGTTTCCCGATGTTCGCAAAAAAACGTTAAATTCTGTGGCAATTTGGTTAGGATCAGTTATTTCTCTTTCACCTTGCTTAAAAAAGGAGGGCAGTTTGGCTTCTCGTTTTGCTTTGTTTATGCTATCATTTAATATTTGCCACGTTTTACACATATCATGTGTATTTTGAACTAGAATGTTCTTATAATACAGGGCCTTGCATTGTTTTTTCACTCTGTTGAATATCCTACAGTAATTTTTGTAGTTTTGAATATTGCGGTCGCTCGAACACTTCAGCTTTTTCATGTAGAATTTTCGTTTATTTAGTGACAAGATCAAGAGGCCCCTCAACGTCCAAGGTTGTTTTCTTGTAGTATTTGTCTTTGCCTGCGTCTGGTCTGGGATAGAGGAAAGGCAGTTTCAAAGACATTTAGATAAATTTCAATGAATGTATTATAAACCATGTTTGGGTAATCTAGTTCCATTACAGGAGAGAAGTCACACTGAGATAAAAGTAAGTTAAAGTGGGCAACACTTTCTTTGTTTATTTTTCGTTTGGACACAACAGGTTGACGTGTACTTTCCTTGGTATCGGTTTCAATGTAGAATGAGCTTATGATTAACCCTTTGAGACTTTAATTATCCTGACGTTCAAACGTCACTGGGAATTCAGTTTCTTCAATGTTTTTCAAAATGCCACGGCAAACATCGGAATGTACCAATAACAAGATATTTTTCACATCAGTGATTATCTGATTGAGGGCTAGATTATTTTTGGTGGTCTGAATTTGTTATTCAAAACTTGTTTTATTGCAAATTATTGGAGAGTGCCTACAGGCACTCTCCAATAATTTGTAATAAAACAAATTTATATAAATAAAATATTATTTGTGTTTGACTGCATATGAAATACAAGCAAGGAGAGTGTTTGCTTTTGCTCTGGTATTCTCATTTTTTGAAAGCCCTGATAGTGACTTCTAGCACTCAAGTTAAGAAGTCTTGACAGCAGGATTATATTAGTATTTTAAGCTGCGATAACATTTGGCTCAACGGTTATTACTGAGCACAATCTTCGGGAGAAAATGGGAATTTGAGGTTAGAACTTTAAAAAAAACGGAAAATAATAACAAAACAAATGACCACAAAGTATCAACGTGTTGTTTGATTTCGTATGTAATAACACATACAAAAGTATCCAAGGGTTAAATTAAACAAAAGATTCCGTACGTAATGGATGTAGGCTTACATGTCTCTAATTTCCTACTCAAAGTTTGCCTTACCCATCTACATATTTGTACATAAAAGGTAATTGTGTACATTTTTATCTTTGCTTATTTGTTAATTTGGGGTTAACAATAACCTATGTCATATTATGTCAGATACTTTTACCGGTGTAGGAAGTTGGAGTACCCTGAAAGAACTACTGAGCCATGGTGAGTAACTGTCAGACTCTACAATTTACTATCCCCTTAAGAGTAAGGGGTATTATCCACCCCAAGTTGATAGTTTTCAAAGCAAGTGACTTTAAAATGTGTGGTCCTGAAGTTCTGTGTTTGAGATGAGAAATAATGTGATAACACATTGGAGCTCACTTAATTGATTATCTCTTAATTGAATGACAGGGAATTGAATAACCCTGTCAGTTGAATATAACTTCCAAACACAAAACCGTTTACCATACTTATAGGACAAATTTGACCTGTTAATTGCACACAGATAAAAATAGGCCCTGCAAATCAAGAACTTTTCTATTCAAATCAAATACAAATCAATCATTTTCACACAGGTAAAAATAGGCCCTGCAAATCAAGAACTTTTCTATTCAAATGAAACACAAATCAATCATGTGTTTAATGTTTGATTTTCGAACCGAAATTTAAATCAAATCTGAAAATCAGAATCAGTACTGGAAATTTATGTTGACAATGACTGATATATTGAAAGAGTTATCCCACGTAGAACAATGTTGACATGTCTCTCGCATTCCCGCCCTTTCAAGTTAATGCATTTTTAAGTCATCTGTACAGCTATTGCCTGTAATAATTATATTCTTGCCCAGCTTCAATAACCACAACAGCTCTGACTGACCAGTTAACTGTAATGTTCTTGATATTAACTGATTGAGGGCTAGATTATTTTTGGTGTTCTGAATTTGATTATCAAACTTTGTATTATCACAAATTATTGGAGAGTGCCCATAGGCACTCTCCAATAATTTGTAATAAAACAAATTTATATAAAGAAAATATTATTTGACTGAATATGAAACATGAACAAGGAAAATGTTGGCTTTTGATCTTGTACCCTCATTTTTTTTAAAGCCCTGATAGTGGCATCTGGCACTCAACCAGTTAATGTAATTTCTGAGAAATATTGATCACATATAATGACAATCATGAAAAGAAAGGAAAGACATCAGTTTCTGTGTTCATCTTTGGGATGTTTGATTTCAGTATTCAACAGACAGGAATTCAAAATTTGAATCGAATTGGACAAACAATTAAAAATTTGAATCGAATTCAAAGGTTGTCAGGGCACTAGTAAAGAGAAAACTCCCATTAATCTATAAATTGAGTAAAAATTCCATGTGATATATTGAGAAATTACCCTGACAATCACTATTTACTTTGCCCCTGTACATCCAATATGGGCATTTAATCTATTATATCTTGTTTCACTTAGGCAAAGTGGCTGTTCAGTTAATATGGTTCTGCCATACTGGAACGCTTTTTATTCTTCAGGTGGTAAAAAGATACAGAAAGAATGTAAAACTCATGTGGCAAATAATGGAGATCTTAAGGAAGGAGACGCAATAATCACATCAGCTGGAAGTCTTCCATGCAAATCTATTATCCATGCAGTAGGTCCTTTATGGCAGGGTGGACAGAAAGGTGAAGAAGAACAGTTGTGGACGGCTGTGATAACTGGTTTGGAATTAGCATCCAAAAGTGGATATCAGTCTATTGCTATTCCAGCCTTAAGTACAGGAATGTATGGTTATCCCATTTCAGAAGCAGCAAAAGTAATTATAGAAGCTATTAAAGATGCTACAAAAGAAATTGGAAATTTTTGCTTGAAAGAGATCTTTGTGTGTGATATAAAACGAGCAACTGTTAATCATTTTGTCAAAGGTATGGAAACCATTTTTGGTTCTAAAGTAGTACGGAAAACAACAAAAATGGGTATGTCTCATGCTGCATCAAGGACTTCATTAGAAAATGATGAATGTGTTCAGTCTAAACCAGTATTTAGGACATCAAGAGGAAACAAGCCCAAAATGCAAGGTCAGTTGAAATGTAGCTTGAAATGAAAACAATGTGAATGAATTTTGTAAAAATTTGTTTCGTGGTTGAAAAAGTTTGCAGTATGCAATAACTCTTCTGAGCTTTCTTAACCCTTTACCTAACGAATCGGCAGCATCCGGCCATATAATTTACAAATTAAGCAGTTGTAAAAAAATATATTTTAAAAAAAATTTGAATAAAACCATATCATGTAACCTCTCATTGGAACGGGCTCAACAAGCGCATTTCATTGAGGGGTCACGTGATATGATTTTTAATATTTTTATACTGTACCAATGACCCAGACTTAGCTGGTGCTATCTCTTAAAAATTCAGGGCCAAACACAAATTTTGCACCCCCAATCCCCAAAATTTGCATCAAAATCCAGAAAATCAATGTCCTATATGGTCCTCCATACTTTTGTCCACTGCGCATGCGCAGAGTCAAGGAAGTACTGAAATTTACGCCAAATCTTCATTTCTTTGTTTGGCCCTTCAATCAGTAACATCTCACTGATATCTGTTCTTATAATCTCAGTTAAAATGATGCCAGACACAAAATCATGAAGGAAATGGTGGATCCAAGGATGAAATAAGAGGATGAGAGGAAGAAACAGTGGAAGGATGTGTTCAGGGCTGTAACTTATAATTTTTATGTAAAATTATTTCATGTTCCCTAATTTCGGGGCATGGGCCTGATGTTTTCATTCTTGCTATGAAATCTCCACTGTTTGTTCAGTGTTTCCTCTCTCCCTTTCCTTGAAACCCTCCTCGCCAATCTCCCATACTTTTGGTATAATTTTTTAAATTTTTTTATTGAAATTTCATGGGAGTTTTAGCATAGTTACAGAATGTTTATTCTGTTATCCCCATGGTTACGTCCTCACCCTAGGGGTGCTTAGGCATTTTGGTCATGCATCTACCATCCTATGCACTGCAGCTTCTTCTGTGGAAGATTCTGTTTTACATCGAATAGTGTTTTAAAATTGGTTACTGATTTCGGGCGATATTTTCAGTGCCTGGAGTCTTGTTTCCGGTTTTTATTGACTTTTGTTTACGTTGACAACGGTTACTTCTAACAGTGATTCCTTGTCTTCTGTAAGGTTCAACTTATTACCAGATACATTAATATTGTCCATAATTGTAATATTAATTTTTAGATATGCTTTAAAATTTTTGTCCACACTTAGGCTATTTTTGGATCCAGTTGGGCTCATCGTTCCCTTTGGGAACTTGGGCTCATGTCAAAATTTTTCGGAAATTTTTTCTTTTGAATTATTTTTCGAAATTTTTGTAATGGATTATATTATTATTATGTATCTTTGTATTTTCAAGGGTTAGTGCAAGTACTACGGCTGTTTTATCTTTTTTTTAAATATGAAAGAATATTGTTCAAATTGTAAATCGAGGAAGTCTTCCTCTGATTCTCATGCTCATTGTATTTGCTATAGTCAATCTACTCGCACTAATTCTTGCTCTGTGTATGCCAATTGGGATGACGAATGTTGGAGACGTGTGTCACCGTATATTGTTAGTGGTGAGAGGTTCATGCCGTTCCTCTCGCCACAGGGTCACTCTAGTTTTTCAGTCTCTTTTTCAGAGGAACAAGAACAGGGTGATGTTTCCGTGATGTCTTCAGGAAGTGTGCTGCCGTCGTCACTTTCAAATGAAGAGCTAGCGGCAAAAGTGCTCAAGGAAATTCGACAAGTGCCTAGATCTTTAGTAGGATTGACGACCTTGTCGCCAGCTAGCTCGCCCGGTGAAGCTATCACTCGTAGATCAGGTGATGCGATGCCGTGTTCGTCCGTTGCGGTCCAGGAGAGGAGAAGGGGTGTTGCGAGCACTATAATCTCGGATCACGCACACCCGGCGACGACAGATCGGAGGATGGAACAGAGGAAGCCAGTCAGTCCGGTAGCTAGCTCGTTCTCATGCTCTACATCTGCCGTTCATCAACAGTAGAAATAAATTTAAACGGCAGGACAGGGCGTTTCGAGAGTTCCTCTGCGTGTAGACGACCAGGCAGAAGATTTGGAGTTGTCATTGCCAGCATCTATGTCGATTCTCTCCAGTACGTTGGAGACGACAATCTCATCTAACAGAGCCAGTTTAGACGCCTTATCTTATGCAGATCACCTTACCAGAGCGTTATCACAACGTCTCGATGGTAAAGAATTCCAGGATGTTCAAACTTCCTTAAGAGTTCTTTCGAGGGCAATCGCATATTCCATGTATAACTCCGCCCTTGCAGTGGCAAATTTGGAGTTAGTCAGGCGTGATGCTGCCCTGGCTTCATCCACGAGGGTGGATTCTAAGGTGAAAAACTCTCTTCGAGTCGCTCCGGTTTCAGGAGAGCTTCTCTTTGATGGTAAGTTTTCACTAATCTACGATCAGTTTACCAAGAAAGCTTCAGACTCTCTGCCCTTTAAGTCTGTTTCGAAAAAATGGTCTCGGCAGAGGGGAGTAAGTCGGGGACTTCTGGGGCTAGTACGTCCAAGGGAAGTTCCAATAGAGGATCTAAAAAAGCCTCTACGTCTTACTCCAGAGACCGTCAGAGTAGCGACTCAGGTAGGGGACGTAATGCTGTCCGAGACAACCGGTCAGATGTCCCTAGGTCAACTGGTCGAGGTGCGGGTTGGGGAGGATGTAGTTTCTCCTCCTGCAAGCCTTGCTCCAGTGGGCGGAAGGTTGTTGAGATTCTTAACCAATTGGTTGTCAATTATGGATGACCGATGGGTTCAGAAGGTTACTTCGGAAGGTCTAAATCTGTCCTTCAGAGAAAAACCTCCGTTAACATGAAGTCCACGATGGACTCAGCTTCCGTCAAACCTTCAGAAGAGAGATTCGCTTCTATCAGAGGTGCAATCTCTTCTGGAGAAGAACGCAATAGAGGTCGTAGAAAACCAGGAATCTTCCGGTTTTTACAGTCACCTGTTCCTGGTACCAAAACCAGACGGCTCGTTCCCTCCAGTTATAGATCTAAGCTGGATAAACAAGCTGATCGTGGCTCTGAAATTTTATATGGAGACCATTCAGTGAGAGCGAGCATTCGAGTGAACGATTATGCTGCGAGCATAGATCTCAAGGATGCATACTTTCACATCATGGTACATCTGGCGTTCAGAAAGTACCTTCGCTTCACTGTCCTAGGAGTCGTTTATCACTTCCGAGCAATGTGCTTCATACTGAATCTAGCACCCTGGGCCTTCACTCTAATAATGAACTCAGTAATGACTCATTTCCGAGCTCATTCGTCTGCAGTAACCTCGGCCTACTTGGACGACATTCTTCAGAGGTACAGCGACAGATTAACGCTTCAGAACAATGTTCAGAGTCTGCTTCAACTGCTCCGACATCTCGGTTTCGTAGTAAACGAAAAGAAGTCGGATCTAGATCCGTCCAAGTCGTTCATTCACTTGGGAATGAGAGCTTCAAGATGCACAACAATCTGGTTCATCTGCCATTACCCAGAGTGAAATTAGTCAGTTGTTACGCTCGCTTTTGTCTACACTCAGATGTAGTAACAGCGAGAGAATTCATGCGACTGATAGGTTTGTGCGGAGCCGTCGTGGAGACCTTATTCCGATGGGGCACCTATGCACTCATCCACTCCAGATATTTTTTACTCAGAATTGGAGTGCAAAGATTCATTCACTCGAAACGAACATCGTCTTGTCGAACCAAGTAAAACAAGAGATTCAGACTTTGGCAGATATTCAGTGGTTAACTCAGGGAGTTCCACTGCAACTGCCGGATCCGTTTTATTTTTACGATTATGACGTATGCGAGTCAAACAGGTTGGGGTGCGACATTGAACCCAACCGATTTGAGGTGTTAGGGTCTTTGGGATCCGCAATTTCTGAACAAGCACATAAACATCAAAGAGATGATGTCATTTTGGCTTGCGCTACGTCATTGGATGAACATTATTCAGTATTCACATGTTCAAATTCTGTCCGACAATTCGACAGTAGTAGCGTATATTCGGAACCAGGGAGGCACTCATTCCATTCCGTTGTTCAATCTAACAGAAAGAATCCTTCTGTTTGTCCTAGAGCATCAGGTTCTTCTGTCGGTCCGTCATATTCCGGGTCGTCGGAACATTCTAGCGGACTCCCTTTCTCGGAAAGGTTGTATGTTGCCGTCAGAATGGATTCTCAACAAACGAGTATTCAATCAGATCTGCTACCAATGGGATCGCCTGATGATAGACTTGTTTGCGATGCATCTCAGCAATCAGTTGCAGACGTATGTGCCGCCATGCCCAGATCCTCGAACGTTTGCAGTAGATGCTCTCTCGATCTCTTGGGACGGAATGATAAGATACGCGTATCCTCCGGCTCCATTGATTGAACAAATATTGCTAAAAATCATGCAATCTCACTGCAGGATTCTGTTGGTAGCATCTCTGTCACCCCAGAGACCATGGATAAATCTATTCAGGTGTCTGTTATGAGACATTCCTCGGAAGCGTCCTCCATGGGAGGACCTTCTTTCACAGGGGAAATCGCACACACTGCATCACAACCCGCAAGGTCTCAACCTTCATGTATTTCCGTTGTGCGGTCCTTCTTGCACAGCAATTTACAGGATGAGCAGTGGACGCAATTTCTAACTGTAGGAGGACCTCGTCTTCGCTAAATTACACTGCTAAGTGGAAGGTTTTTCTCTCATTGGTGTAGGGATCATTCTTTTGATATCTATGATCCCACCATTCCAGACATTGCTACTTTTTTGGTCTACTTGTTTGACGAGATCAAACTGCAGCCAATAACTATTAAGGGTTATAGGTCTATGCTATCGGATACTTATGTTCATCATGATAGCTTACAAATTGGATCTAATGTCTCTTTATCTAAGTTAGTTAAAAACTTTTCGATAACTAGACCTAGAACCCTTAGGTTGATTCCTAATTGGAATTTAGCTTGGGTTCTTCTGAAGCTAAAAGAAGCGCCATTTGCACCCCTGGATATGGTAGACTTCAAATACTTATCTTATCTGTTGATGATTCTCACTATCGTAGTGTTGGTAATACTATTACTTTGACTACTAATATTGGATTTTTGGCTAAAAATCAGGCTCCTATTAAGTACCCTGAGCCTATTGTTATTAAGGCTCTTCCATCCTCAGATGGCCATAGGCCTTTGCTATGTCCAGTTAGAGCTATGCGTATTTACAAACGTAGATCTGAGTTTATCAGAAAGGGATGAAAGCATTTCTTTCTGTCTGCTGCCTAATAATAATATCTCGGTCCGTTCTATTTCCAGATGGATTCAATTGACTATTCGTACTGCTTATGAAAAATTATCTTCTTCTCAGCAGTCTGTGCTTAAGATTTCAGCGCATAAAGTTAGAGCGCTGTCTACATCTTGAGCTTATGCTAATAGTATTGCTATTACCGATTTTATGAAGGCTGCATACTGGTCTCAGCCTTCTACGTTCACAAATTTTTACCTTAGAAATATTGAGTCTATTTCTGGCGACCTTCTTTGTTTAGGTCCGTTATCTGTTGCTCAGAATGTCATCCACTAAACAGTTGCAACTATAGTTATGCAGGCTTTCAGTTTCAGCAGTGACTCTGTCCTGCTGCCCTCTTCGTTCTGGGGTGATTGACCCAGAGCAAGGGGAAGGGGGGGGGGGGGGGATAGTGTTCCCTTATATCACCTGCTTTATAGTGAAAAGCAAGGGAATACCACCTCTGGAGTCAGTAGTTCCGAGTCGGTGCTGGGATGGTTTTAAAGTGTAAAGCTAATGTCTATCTCATTTATGTAATATTTTTAAAGTGTAGCTCGGTGTGAAGCATTTGTATATGTCACGTGTCATACGAGCATTAATATATAATCCTCAGACACTTTTAAATGAGTATAAAGAGTCTCATTCTCTGGACTATCTTTATTTATTGGCTTTCCTTTAAAAAATTAGTATAATGGGTTATACTGGATGTTAAGAGAGATCATTGATGTTATTGTGCTCAATTACGGATTGGTAATATGTCTTTCTTTTTTTGTATAAACAAGAAAGATATATGTAAATCTTGTTTCTCCTTTTCTCCTTGAGGGGATAATTCTGTTTATATGTAATTGAGCCTATTGGATTTTCCTTTATGTCCTAGGCCCTCCAGCCTTTTTTCTATTCAGCTAAGTCTGGGTCATTGGTACAGTAAAAAAATATGAAAAAATTTATAGTAATTTATATATTTTGTTATACTTACCAATGATCCAGACAGGGATGGCCCTCCCATGAGTTGGGAACTCATCCCTCCCCGCTGATTATATAACATTTACCAGGCACTGGTTGTAAGAATGAAGATTTGGCACCAATTTCGATACTTCCTTTACTCTGTGCATGCGCAGTGGACAAAAGTATGGAGAACCACATAGGACATTGATTTTTTGGATTTTGATGCAAATTTTAGGGATTGGGGGGTGGGGGGAAAATTTGTGTTTGGCTCTCAATTTTTAAGAGTTAGCACCAGCTAAGTCTGGGTCATTGGTAAGTATAAAAAATATATAAATTACTATAAATTTTTTCATTTCTTTTTGAAAAAGTTTTTTTTTTCATTTAGGAACTGTACAGTAAACCAATTACAGTTTTCTCAAAAGCCCATTCCAAGAATAGAAATGTTAACTGCAACTTTCAGCTTTTCCTCATTTAACTACCAAGTGGCAAAATTTTACGCAACAAGCTATTAAAAAAAGTCTGGGTTCTCAGGCACCTTCCTCATCATTGAAAATGAGTCTCATTAAAAAAATAAAATTCTGAAAATCTTTCTATTTTGCATTTGTAGGAGTGAAATTTTAACCAAATATAATTAGCTTTTTTGACAGACCTCACTGAGCTCTTTCAAACAAGATATAGTTGGTTAAATTGATAGCTGGATCATGGAAAATTTTGCGACTGAAAACCATTGTTTTTGACATTCCAGTACAGAGTTAAGCCTTAAATGCCTCTTTCCGACTTCAGAGAATCTTTACTACCTCTGTTCATCAGAGATGTTTGTCTGCTTAACTCCTACATTTCCTAATGGATTTTTGTGAAATTTTGTGTTATTAATATGATGTGTAGATGTGGAAAGGAATTTATGATTGTGCCATATTTTCCAGAGTTATGGCCCTTTTTAGCTCATCTTGACAAAGTCAAGCTGAGCTAATCTCATCGCTCTCCGTCCGTCTTCCGTCATCCGGCGTCCGTCGTCCGTCAACACCATGTTTTGGTCTTCTCCTCCAAAGCCACTGTGCCAATTCAAGTGAAAGTTTGTGTGAGTGATGGTCCCAAAGGGGCATTTCATTTTTGCTCAACTCAGCATGCCCAGCCCCATAGGGAGGGAGTGGGGGAAAATGCTCCAAAATATTTTTGAAATCTTCTTCTCAAGAACCAGTGTGTACAATGACTTGATATTTGCTATGGAGCTTCCATATAAGGTGTATAATCAAATGTGTTCAAACGAAGTTCGTGAAGTAATATTTGGCTTTGTAATGGGAGGGGTAAGATTTTTGGCCCTGCCCAAAATTTTTATTTTCTGAACCGATGATCCGGTATGAACCAAATTTGGTTTGTGGTAGTATTAGGTCATAAGTACAGGCAAAAAAAAAAAAATCCCGCATCCCCATGGGAACCCTGGGAGCTAAAAATAGAAATATTTTCAAACGCCCATATTTCCCAAACCCCACGGAACAGAGAGCTTTTATTTGGTATGAAGTATCCTTATTACCAGTAGAATTGAATGGTAAAAAAAATTGCCATCGGTTATGTTAGGGTGTTCTGTAATGGGCATCGAAAAAATGCTGAAAAATGCAAACAATTTTTAAAAATCTTTTCTCCAGAACCAATCATTAGAATCTTTTGATATTTGGTATACAGCATTCATAGGGGGGATCAGATAAAAGTTTGTTGAAATAAAGCTCATTGGTTCATATTTGGGCTCTCTACAGTTTTAACATAGGGTAATATGGGGAATATTCTTTAAAAATCTTCTTCTTCAGAACCACCAGTCAGAATCTTTTAATATTTGGTATACATTATTGATATGAGGGTCAGATTCTAGATTGTTCAAACCAAGTCCCTAGGTTAATATTTGGGATTCCTACGGAAGCCCAAATTTGATCTTTGTTCAATATGGAGGGTAATTTAAAGAAATCTTCTTCTTCAGATCCATCAGTCAGAATGCTTTGATATTTGGTATGCAACATCTCTATGGGGGTCAGATTCAAGTTTGTTCAAATCAGATTCCTAGGTGTATATTTGGGCTCACTATGGTAGCCCAAATTTTTACTTAGTGCTATATGAGGAAATTTCTTTAAAAATCTTCTTCTTCAGATCCACCAGTCGGAATGCTTTTATATTTGGTATACAACATCTCTAGGGGGGTCAGATTCCAGGTTGTTCAATTCGAGTGCCTAGGTTAATATTTGGGCTCTATATGGGAACATGAAATTTAACTTGGTACAATATGAGAAAATTTCTTCAAAAATCTTCTTCTTCAGATTCACTTGTCAGAATGCTTTCACATTTGGTATACAACATCTCTAGGGGGGTCAGATTCAAGTTTGTTCAAATCGGATCAATAGTTTAATATTTGGGCTCGCTATGGTAGCCCAAATTTGAACTTAGTGCAATTCGAAGAAATTTCTTTACAATTTCTCTTCTTCAGATCCAACAGTCAGAATGCTTTCATATTCGGTACACAACATCTCTAGGGAAGTCAGATTTAACTTTGTTTAAATTAAGAGCCTGGGTTAATATTTTGGCTCTCTATGGGAGCCAGAATTGGCCATTTTGCTGAAGAATTAAAAATTTTGTACTCAGTACCCTCTAAAGGTACTAAGATTAATCCACATAGGTTGTATCAAGGGGCTTCATAGGGGAGCTGTACATTTTACTTATGATCAACTGAAGAAAAGGCATGATGCCCAGATTATTTTTGTCACTCCTGAGGGACTCAAGGATTGACAGTGTAGCCTATGGAGATGGCTTGCTTAATGTAGACTCATTCTTGGACTCTGTTTAAATTGTGTTTTGTACAAGATGAGCGCTTCTGGCCCCGTGGGGCCTCTTGTTATCATAAAATGTCTGTCACAAATGTTTGCTTAACTTCTACGTTGGTGAATTTTTAGAAAGTTGGTGTGAAGTATGAGTATGAAGTGTAGATGTGCATGTAGAAAGGAATTTTTAATTCCACAGTTTTTTCCAGAGTTATGGCCCTTGTATTATCAAGTGTCCTTTACAAATGTTTGTCCGTTTAATACGTCGTACATTTCCTGGTGGATTTGTGCAAAAGTCGGTGTGAAGTTTGAGCATGAATGTAGAAAGAAAGTTTTGGCTCTGCAGTTTTTTAGCTCACCTTGACAAAGTCAAGCTGAGCTTATCTAATTATCTAATCACTCTCCATCCGTCCGTCCGTCCATCTGTCCCTCCATCTGTCCATCTGTCATCCATCGACACCATTATTTTGATCTCCTCCAAAACCACTGGGCCAGTTAAAGTGAAAGTTTGTGTGAGTGTTGGTCCCGAAGGGGCAGTGCATTTTTGTTTGACTCAACATGCCCAGCCCCATAGGGAAGGGGTGGAGGAAAATGCTCCAAAATATTTTTAAAATCTTCTCATGAACAAGTGGCTACAATGACTTGATATTTCTTATGGAGCTTCCCTTTGAGGTGTAGAATCCAGTTTGTTCAAACGAAGTTCATGAAGCAATATTTGCCTTTATAATGGGAGGGATAAAATTTTTGGCCCCACCAAAAATTTCTATTTTCTGAACCGATGGTCCGATTTGAACCAAATTTTGTATGTGATATTATTGGGTCATAAGTACTTGATTCGTGCAAACAAAAAATATTCCCACATCCCCATGGGAACCCAAGGAACTAAAAAGAGAAATATTTTCAAACGCCCATACTTTCCAAACCACACGTAACAGAGAACTGTTATATGGTATGAAGCATCCTTAGGACCAGTAGAATTGAATGGTAAAAAAGAAATTTCCATCGGTTATGCTAGGGTTTTCTGTGAGGGGGTAGGGTGGGGGGGGGGGGGGTGGGGAGGGGTGGGGGGGGGGGCGACATTGAAAAAATGCCGAGTCAGCATATTTGCAAAAATTAAAAAAATCTTTTCTCCAGAACCAATGGTAAGAATCTTTTGATATTTAGTATGCAGCCTCCAGCCTACAGGGGACAGATACAAGTTTGTTAGGCCATTGGTTCATATTTGGGCTCAATTCAGGAGCCCAAATTTTTAACTTAGGGCAATATGGGGAATATTCTTTAAAAATTTTTTTCTTCAGAATTAACAGTCAGAATCTTTCAATGCTTGGTATTCACCATTGTTATGAGGGTCAGATTCAAGATTGTTCAAATCAAGACCCTAGGTTAATATTTGGGCTTATGGAAGCCCAAATTTTAATTTAGTTCAATATGGGGGATACTTTTTTAAAAATCTTCTTCTTCAAATCCACCAGTCAGAATGCTTTCATATTTGGTATACACCATCTCTGGGGGGGGGGGGGGGGGGGGAGGGGGAGGGGAGGGGGAGGCATCAGGGGTCAGATTCAAGTTTGTTCAAATCGGGTTTGTAGGTTAATATTTGGGCTTGCTGTGGTATGCCATGCGCAATATGAGGAAATTTCTTTAAAAATTAACTTCTTCTGATCCACCAGTCAGACCAGTCTTCTGATCCACCAGTCATAGGGGAGCTCCACTTTTTACACTATGATCAGCAGAAGAAAAGGCATGATTCTTGGACTATTTCAGTCACTCCTGAGGGGCTCAGGGATTGATAATCTATCCTATGGAGATGGGTTGCTTAATGTAGATTCATTCCTGGACTCTGTTCATATCATGTTTGTTCAAAGTGAGTGCTTCCGGCCCCGTAGGGCCTCTTGTTTTTCAAAGTTATGGCTGTTTATATTGTTGAATGTATATTTTAGTTCACCTTGACAAAGTCGAATTAAGCTAATCTCATCGCTCTCCATTCGTCGCCTGTCCAGGGTACATCAGCACCATGTTTTGTTTTGGTCTCCTCCTCCAAAACCACTGGGCCAATTGAAGTGAAAGTTTGTGTGAGTGATGGTCCCGAGGGGGCATTGCATTTTTGTTGAACTCAACATGCCAGCCCCATAGGTAGGGGTTGGGAGAAAATGCTCCAAAATATTTTTAAAAACTTTTTCTCATGAACCAGTGGGTACAGTGACTTGATATTTGTTATGGAGCTTCCTTTTGAGGTGACGAATCAAGTTTGTTCAAACAAAGTTTGTAGAGCAATATTTGGCTTTGTAATGGGAGGGGTAAGATTTTTGGTCCCGCCCCAAATTTCTATTTTCTTAACCAATGGTCCGATTTGAACCAAATTTTGTATGTGGTGTTATTGGGTCATAAGTACTTGACATGTGCCAAAAAAAAAAAATCCTTCTCCCCATGGTAACCCCCAGGAGCTAAAAATAAGAATATATTCAAACACCCATATTTCCCAAACCAAACAGGACATAGAGCTGTTATTTGGTATGAAGATCCTTTTGCAAAAATTTTAAAAAATCTTTTCTGCAGAACCAGTAGTCAGAATCTTTTGAGATTTGGTGTACAGCATTCGTAGGGAGGGGGGGGGGGGGGGGGCGGTTGTCAGATACAAGTGCGTTAAAATAAAGCCCATTGGTTCATATTTGGGCTCAATACAGGAGCCAGAGTTTTTAACTTAGGGCAATTTGAGGTATATTCTTTAAAAATCTTCTTCTTCAGAACCACCAGTCAGAATCTTTTAATGTTTGGTATACTTCATTGTTATGAAGGTCAGATTTAAGATTGTTCAAACCAAGTCCCTAGGTTAATATTTGGGCTTCCTATGGAAGCCTAAATTTTAACTTAGTTCAATATGGGGGAATAATTTTAAAAAATCTTCTTCAGATCTACCAGTCAAAATGCTTTCATATTTGGTATACATCATCTCTTGGGGGGAGGTTGTGGGCAGATTCAAGTTTGTTCAAATCGGGTCTCTAGGTATATATTTGGGCTCGCTATGGTAGCCCAAATTTTAACTTGGTGCAATATGAGGAAATTTCTTTAAAAATCTTCTTCTAACATAGTGCAATATTAGGAAATTTCTTTAAAAATCTTTTTTGGATCCACGAGTCGGAATGCTTTCATATTTGAAAGCTAACATCTCAAAGGGGGTCAGATTCAAGTTTGTTCAATTCGAGTGCCTGGGTTTATATTTGGGCTCCATATGGGAACCTGAAATTTAACTTAGTACAATAATGAGGGAATTTCTTCAAAAATCTTCTTCAGATTCACCTGTCAGAATCCTTTCGTATTTGGTTTACAACATCTTTAGGGGAGTCACATTCACGTTTATTCAAATTGGTTTCCTGGGTTAATATTTGGGCCCCCTATGGTAGCCCGATTTTTATCTTAGTGCAATATAAGGGAAATTTTTTTAAAAATCTTCTTCTTCAAATCCACTGGTCAGAATGCTTTCATATTTGATATACAACAACTCTAGGGTTGTCAGATTCAAGTGTGTTCAAATCGGGTCCATAGGTTAATATTTGGGCTCACTATGGTAGTCCAGATTTTAACTTAGTGCAATATGAAGAAATTTCTTCTTCAGATCCAACAGTCAGAATGCTTTCATATTTGGTATAGAACATCTCAAGGGAGGTCAGATTCAACTTTGTTCAACTCTAGAGCCTGGGTTAATATTTGAGCTCCATATGGGAGCCTGAATTGGCCATGTAGCTGAAGAATGAGAAATTCTGTATTCAGTACCCTCTACAGAATTGTAACTAAGATTAATCTACACATAGGTTGTATCAAGGGGCTTCATAGGAGATCTCCACATTTTACATTATGATCAACTGAAGAAAAGGCATGATGCTCGAAAAGACATGAGGGGCTCAAGGATTGACAACGTATCATATGGAGATGGATTGCTTAATGTAGACTCATTCTTGGACTCTGTTTATATCGTGTTTTTTTCAAGGTCAATGCTTCAGGCTGCGTGGGGCCTTTTGTTTATATTCATAACTCTTCCTTCACCTTTTTTCTTACAACAAATGCTCTAAATGCTTCTATGTTTGATATATAATATCTTGGTATGGATGATTTACAAGTTTGCCAGGCCTTGTATTTCAACGAGAATCTAAGAATCCATTCGTGCAAAGATTCATGCAACAAAACTAGCGAGAATCCATGTAGATTCTTGCCGCACCTCTGTTAAGATTCACGTGAAAAGAATTAAGCCAATTTAACCCTTTTACTACATAGTGGCAGCAAATTAACTCATACAAGGGTAACATGACCTGAAATATCCTAACACTTTGTCAATAAAATTGTACACATATGGCTGTCATTGGAATCGCTTCAATGAGCTGGTTCCAATGCCATATTTGTAAGGTTTTATTGATAAATATTGTTTATTTTTTCAAAAATTATCAAAATTAGTTTAGATTTTAAAACTTAAAAAGCTGTGTTGGTTCAAAGGCTAAAATGTGTTATCAGTATACAACAGGCGTTCAACCATTGCAACCATTTTCCCAAGAATCCAAATGTACTCTTCCAAATTTAGATGAAATATAAACCCTGTTTGTTGAAATCAAGTGTCCTTGGTGTCATATACCGAAGTGTCATGTAACCCTCAGATTTTTACAGTGTCAGTAATGAGAAAACTAATATGAAAATCTTCTCCCAAACCACTGCTCCAAAATGTTTACATGTTTGATATATAACATCTTTGTAAGGATAATTTACAATTCTATTTAAGTCAAACATCTGAGGACATACGTGGGGATGTCATGGAACTCTCCGATTTAACCCTTTGCCCAATGCAGACGATATCAAAATTTATTATTTTAAATATAATTTTCTAAAATTTAAAAAAAAATTTTAACAAAACCATATCATGTGACCCCTCATTGGAATGAGCTCAATATGGTTTTGTTGAAATATTTTGAAAAATTAAATTTTTTCAACTGCTCAATTTGCATATTACGCGGGCGGATGCGGGCAATTCGTTAGGTAAAGGGTTAAACACTGCTGTTTAGAGATGGGCAATATGCTGAAAAACTGAACTGATAACGATATGGGGATGCCAAAAAATCAAACCAAACCAATCATTGAATACCGAAACCATCTAGATTTTCAAATTGTCCTACATTCATTATATGTAAGGCCTTGTTGAGGCTTGACAGCAGTTGAAGAGTTTATTTTCATGAAAGAAGTGACTGATTTACTTTTTAATTTGGTTAATCCTTAAGGGTCTGGGCAGTTGGCATGAATTCTGACTAGACTACAACCTGTACTAGACATCACTGCCCAGGGGAGTTGTCTATTATCAGCAGGGCCTCCAAATGATGGCATGCTGAGGGCACATGCTCTGAGTTTGCAAAAGCCTGAAATAGGCCTTTAAAGGTTAAGGGGTGTTTGAACTAAGTCACAAATTTACTGTAGATCTGATTTGTGTTGGCACAAGAATGCCAATGTCGAGCTCTTTGATAGAGGCAGTTGTGGCACTTTGGTAGAATAATATGAGAACAATTTATTCTGCATTTTCCTGGTGTGAATTCCTCTTTGGTTCTATCAGAAAATCTCAGTCAAGTATGATACGGAATAATGAACCAATACCATGGTATACACTACATAAAAATAATTAAACTGATCTAGAGCTCAAAATTCCAATACTGCCAATCTCTACTACTGTTAGTGGAAAACAATGAAAAAATCCTTTTTATACTGAACTGCTATTCCAAATGCTTTCATGTTTGATATTTGACATATTTATAGGGTCAGTTCCACAAATGTTTAGATATTTTTCTTTTGTTTTATTCTCATTTACTTTCTCATAAGAACCCAAGGAAGTGGAACTGTGCTTCCTTACTGTAGTAACAAATTCTATATGACTGGTGAAAGAGGACTCAGCTTCTCATGCCTGTGGTTGAAGTACCTTAACCCTTTACCCAGCACAGACGATATCAAAATTTATTATTTTAAATATCATTTTTTGAAATGTTTAAAAAAATTTCAACAAAACCATATCATGTGACCCCTCGTTGGAACGAGCTTGACGAGCTTGTTCCAACGAGGGGTCACATGATATGGTTTTGTTGACATTTTCTGAAAAATAATATTTTTTCAACTGCTGAATTTGCATATTATGCGGGCAGATGCGGCCGATTCGTTGGATAAAGGGTTAAAGTGGGCATTGTTGGTATGAGTGATGGGTTAAACTTAACTTCACATCCGTGTGGCAGTCATGATATAGCCATAAATGTAACTCAAAACCCAGTAAATAAATAAATATTCTTATTTTCCAGATGTTTCCAATACAGATGCTGGTAGGTCGACTGATACCTTAGAAGCATTATCTGTTGGAGTGAAACTTGTTAAAGGGAACATGGCTGCTCAGCAGGTAGGTTATATTGTCAGTGGTAATTCACATTGTGGACATAAAACTTTTAAGATCTCAAGTTTTTTAATCGTTTTAAATGTGAAACAATTTTTTTCAGCTGTGACTAGCAGCTATAAATGGCAATGTCTGTCTGTCGTCACAAAAAATATGAAAACCTGACAAGAGTGTAGACTACTGTGTCTGGAATTTTTGTTTGTTGCAGAACAAGTGTCACAGAGAAGTAGTAAATCAAGTTGAAGGGTGTTGGAGTTAGCTAAAATTAATCATTAAAAATGGATTTGTACACTTATAATAACCAACTAAAGTTAGGAAAATGTATCACTTCTGTACTCTGAAACATAACTTTAGTTTAAAAAAACACAATAGCATTCTATATTAACTCTTAACCCACTGAGTATTTTCAAAATATTTTTATGTGTACCCATACTATGTATGGTACACATAATGCCGTCATCCGGGGTGACCATCCGTCGTTCGTCCATCCTTTGTCCGTCCATCTGTCCGGCTGTCTGTTCGTCCGGCATCTGTATCCATTTCTTTGTCATTCGATAACTTGAAAAATGTTGCTTGGATTGTCAAGTTACTTTATTTTTGTGTTCAGGTTACTGATGTGCCGAGCTGTATAGTTTTTGGTGTAAATCGGATAATTTGATCCTGAGATATTAACCCTTTATCCTTCAAATTGAAAATTCCTCCAATCCCTTTGGTATTCGATAACTTGAAAAACATTGCTTGGATTGTCTAGTTACTTTATATTTGTGTTCAGGTTACTGATTTGCCGAGCTGTATAGTTTTTGGTGTAAATCTGATGATTTGGTCACGAGATATTAACCCTTTATCCTTCAAATTGAAAATTCCTCCAATCTCTTTGGCATTCGATAACTTGAAAAATATTGCTTGGATTGTCAAGTTACTTTATATTTGTGTTCAGGTTACTGATGTGCCGAGCTGTATAGTTTTTGGTGTAAATCTGTTATTTTGATCCTGAGATATTAACCCTTTATCCTTCAAATTGAAAATTTCTCCAATCCCTTTGGTATTCGATAACTTGAAAAATATTGCTTGGATTTTCTAGTTACTTTATATTTGTGTTCAGGTTACTGATTTGCCAAGCTGTATAGTTTTTGGTGTAAATCTGATGATTTGGTCGCGAAATATTAACCCTTTATCCTTCAAATTGAAAATTCCTCCAATCTCTTTGGCATTCGCTAACTTGAAAAATATTGCTTGGATTGTCAAGTTACTTTATATTTGTGTTCAGGTTACTGATGTGCTGAGCTGTATAGTTTTTGGTGTAAATCTGTTATTTTGATCCTGAGATATTAACCCTTTATCCTTCAAATTGAAAATTCCTCCAATCTCTTTGGCATTCGATAACTTGAAAAATATTGCTTGGATTGTCTAGTTACTTTATATTTGTGTTCAGGTTACTGATGTGCCGAGCTGTATAGTTTTTGGTGTGAATCTGATGATTTGATCCCGAGATATTAACCCTTTATCCTTCAAATTGAAAATTCCTCCAATCCATTTGGCATTCGATAACTTGAAAAATGTTGCTTGGATTGTCAAGTTACTTTATAATTGTGTTCAGGTTACTGATGTGCTGAGCTCTATAGTTTTTGGTGTAAATCTGATAATTTGATCCGGAGATATTAACCCCCTTTATCCTTCAAATTGAAAATTCCTCCAATCCCTTTGGCATGAGATAACTCAAAAAATATCAATCCGATTGTCATGTTACTTTATATATTTATTCAGGTTACTGATGTGCTGTATAGTTTTTTATGTAAATTTATAATTTGATCCAGAGATATTAACCCTTTATCCATCAATTTAGACACTCCTCCAATCCATTTCTATATGTACCCATACCTTGTATGGTGTACATTATGTCAGCATCCGTGGTGGCCCTCCGTCATACAGCTTTCTACTAATTGCGCGTATGGGTACACATCTGCCGATTTCATCTGCCTATTTTTTATAAAATCTAGTCATGGCTGTTGTGAAACCGCCATGACTAGATTGGATGAAAAGTTCATCTAAATTTAACTCAAGAAATCATTGGTACAAAAATCCATTCAATTTACAGGTTGTAAATTTGATTAAATGTTCCCAAATTATATCAGTGGCAAGAGAAATTCTATCCTGGGCAGGAAAATCTGCCAGCAGCATGCAAAGAGTTAATCTTTGCTGATTTGTAAACTTTTAACACCTTAGTTGCTGGTGGATATTCCTTCCCTGGACAGGATATCTCTTGCCACTGAAATAAGTATAATTTGGTCACATTTTATCAAATTTGCCCCCTTAAAACTGAATTGCTTTTTTCACCAGTGACGTCTTGAGTTAAATTCAAATGAATTTTTCATCAAATTTGGCCCTGCCTGCAGATTTGCTGAAAAATATGTTGAAGACACTCAATGGATTAAGAGTTAATGGCTGACTTCAGTGAGATTAATCAGTAAATGTGTGTGAATTGGCAATGCATCATTTTTATACGCCCGTTTTGAAAAAACGGGTCGTATTATGGTATACCTCTATCCGTCTGTCCATCCGTCTGTCTGTCTGTCCATCTGTCCATCCAGTCACATGTCGTACGATAACTCAAGAACGCTTTGAGAGATTTTCGTGATTTTTGGGTAGGTGGTGGAGGGAAGCTCCCTTTCGTTTAGCGTCGCCATTCGATTATTAGTCATTCCAGAGTTATGGGACTTTATTACTTAGAAAATTGTTGATTTTTTACACGTCATACGATAACTCGAGAACGCTTTGAGAGATTTTTGTGATTTTGGGGTAGGTGGTGTATATCGATGGAGGGAAGCTCCCTTTCGTTTAGTGTCGCCGTTCGATTAGTCATTCCAGAGTTATGGGACTTTATTACTTAGAAAATTGTTGATTTTTTACACATACGATAACTCGAGAACGGTTCGAGAGATTTTCATGATTTTCTGGTAGGTGGTTTATGTTGATGGAGGGAAGCTCCCTTTCGTTTAGTGTCGCCATTCGATTAGTCATTCCAGAGTTGTGGGACTTTATTACTTAGAAAATTGTTGATTTTTTGCATGTCGTACGATAACTCGAGAATGCTTCGAAAGATTTTCACGATTTTTTGGTAGATGGTTTATGTTGATGGCAGGAAGCTCCCTTTCGGTTGGTGTCGCTGTTCGATTAGTCATTCCAGAGTTATGGGACTTTATTTTTCACATGTCGAACAATAACTTGAAAATGCTTAGAGCAATTTTCATGATTTTTTGGTTGCAAGTATATGTTGATAGAAGGAATCTCCCTTTCGATTTGTGTCGCTGTCTGATTTGTCATTCCAGAGTTATGGTACTTTATTCATCAAAATATAGGCAATTTTCCACATGTTGGACTTTGAGCAATTTTCATGATTTTTTGGTGGCAAGTATATGTAACCTGACAAGTACACATGTATACTCATATTGTGTGGTTCCCTCTTGTAATTAATAACGGGCGATCCTTGCGCTCATGGCGCAGCTGTTTATTGTCACATGATACAAACTTTTATCAATGCAGATGAACACTAGTTAGCAATGTACAAATGTGTTACAGTGGAGCCCACTTAATTGGATATCTCTTAACTGAATAACCCTGTTAATTGAATATAATTTCCCAACACAAAACCATATACCATACCTCCAATACAAATTTGACCTGTTAATTGAATATAGGTTATAGAGTAAACTCCTGTTAAATGAATAAAAAAATATTGTAACCTGAAGAGAAATTACCCTGCCTCTCCCCAGTTTTTTAGCTCCGCTGACAAACTCAGCAGAGCTTTTCAAAGTCAGCAGAGCTTTTCTTATACTGATTCGTCCGTCGTCCGTCGTCTGTCGTCCGTCGTCCGTCTGTCCATCCGTCCGTCCGTCCGTCGTCAACATTTTATTTGTCCGAGCCATAATTTCTAAACCGCTGAATATTTTTCCACCAAACTTCATAACAATATGTATTATCAATAGACGGTGTGTCATCAATTATTCTGCAGTCTGTAAATCCACAGGGTCAAGGTCACAGGTCACAGGATCAAGAAAATCTTAAGATATTTTTGATATTTGTTTGTCCAAGCCATAATTTCTGAACTGCTGAATATTTTTCGGCTAAAGTTTGTAACAATATTAGTATTAGAAAACATGCCCATGCGATCAGTGGCCCTCAGCGGAGCTCTCTAGGCGTGACAGGCCTCTTGACTTTGTTTATAGACCTATTTGGTCTCAGTACATCCAATACTGGCATTTAATCTATATATCTTGTTTGACAGAACTCATAGAGCTCTGTCAAATAAGATATAATAGGATAAATGCTAAGTTTATCTCTAGAATACAGAAAGGTGACATTCCCTGTTAATTGAATATTCTTGTTAATTGAATAATTTTTATTGTCAAAGTGGCTATTCAATTAACAGGGTTCCACTGTATTAGAAACAGTTGCTTGAACCCTTGTACAAGTCATCTTGGATAAAAAGGTGAAATCAGAATCAAAACGGAAAAAGAGAGGAACTGACTGTGTTAAATTGCCAAAAACATTTTGAATGGACCAATCGATTGGTTGGTGAGTTTGGATGGTTCAGTGCAGATGCCACATTAGATAAGGTTTACTGTTAAGAGTGCTTATTGTTTTCTTTGCTGGCCAATATTGAATAAGATATCAAAGTAAGGGCAAGTGAATTTAAATAGTTGACAGCCAAGTTTTAGTTTTTTTGATGCCTATGCAAACCAAAGTTTGGCAAGGTACATAGAAATCGGTCCTGTGCACCTGCTGCACATTTTGTGAATGTGATATCTTGAACAAATGTAATCAGATTTTCATAAAACTTACATTGGTACACATTGTGAAAAAATCTTTGTCAAATTCAATATTCACCAAATTTCCTCACCTTTTAGAGAAGTTATGCCCCTTTTTTGTTGGAAGTTTGGGGTTTGTGTGATGATGAATGTGTGAATGCAATAACTTGAACTCCGACATAAGGTGACCCTGTCAAAAGTGTCATTAAGCCCCAATAAATGGATAAATAATTTGAACAAATGTAATCTGATTTTCATGAAGCTTTCTATGGGCATATATTGTGAGAAGATATGGCCCAGGTTCTATATTCACCACATTTCTTCAGCTTTTGTAGGAGTTATGCCCCCTTTTGTTGGAAATTTGATGTGTGTGTAATAATGAATTTGTGAACATGATAAATTGGAAGAAGAAAAATGGATTTTCATTATACATTGTTTGATGATCTTGATGAAGTTTGATAGTCAGCAAATTTTGTTGATTTTTGTAGGAGTTCTGCCCCCTTTTTTCTGGAAATTTAGTGTCGGTTTGATAATGACTTTGTGAACACTATTGCTTAAAACAAATAAAATCGGATTGCCATAGGAATACATTGCGAGAACATCTTGGTCAAGTCCCCCAAAACCCAACTTTCCTCGGTTTTGGAGTAGTTATGTCCCTTTTCGTTTAAAATTCAATGTTTGATGATAACTTTGTGGCTCTGATAACGTAGACAAATGTAATAGCTTTTCACGAAACTTGCTATAGGCATAGATTTTAAGAAAATCGTTGGTCAAGTTTGATATTCACCAAATTTTGTTGACATTTGTAAGAGTTACCTCTTTTTTTTTAGCTCACCTGAGCGAAGCACAAGGGGAGCTTTACTAATCACTTTCTGCCTGTCGTCTGTCCGTTTGTCATCTGGCATCCGGCGTTAACTTTACGTTATTGACTTCTTCTCATAAACTACTTAACCAAATTAAACCAAATCTGGTGTGCATGTTCCCCATCATATGTTAATTCAAATTTGTTCAAATCAAGTTGACCCGCCCCTTGGTAAGGCCATGCCCAAAAAGTGAGCCGAAATCTTAAAAAATCTTCTCATGAACCATCTGTAACAGAGACTTGATATTAGGTGTGCAGCTTCCTTTTGAGGTGTTGACTCAGATTTGTTCAAGAGAAGTTCTAGGGGCTATATTTGCCATTGTTATGGGAGGGGCAAGAATTTTTGCCCCACCGAGAATTTCTATTTTCCAAACCGAGAGGCTGATTTGAACCAAATTTGATATGAGGTTTTATTGAGATATAAGTAGTTAATTTATGCCAACAAAAATTTTCCCATCGCCCCATGGGAACTGCAGGAGCTAAAAATAGAAAAAATTTAAAATGCTCATATCTCCAAAACTGCACGGCACTGAAAATTTTTATTTGATGTGAAGCTTCCTTAGGACCAACAGAATGGAATGGTAACAAAAAAAATTGCTATCAGGTTTTATCATGGGGTACTTTTTCGGGACTTTGAAAAAGTGCTGAGTCAGCATTTTTTAACACTTTTTTTTGGGGCAATGGGGAAAACATTAAAGAATCTTCTTCTCCCAAACCATTGGTCCAAAGGCTTTCATATTTCACATATAACATCATTGGAAGATTGATTCACATATTTGTTGAAATCATTCCCTCTGTCCATGTTTGGGCTCTCTGTGGGAGCCCAATTGTTCAGATTAGTGCAATGTTAGGAATATTCTTTAAAAATCTTCTTCTTCAGATCCACCAATCAGTATCTTTTGATATTTGGTATGCAGCATCCTTAGGGGGTGAGGTTCAAGTTTGTTCAAGCCAAGTTCCTGGGTTCCTATTTTGCTCACTGTGGGAGCCCGAATTATAACTTAGTTTATTATGAGGAATTTTCTTTAAAAATCTTCTTCAGATTCAACTGTCAGAATTTTTTTATATTTGGTATGCAGCATCTTTAGGGCGGTGAGATTCAAGATTGTTCAAGCCAAGTCTCTGGGTTCATATTTGGGCTCACTGTGGGAACCTGACTGATAACTTAGTTTAATATGAGGAATTTTCTTTAAAAATCTTCTTCAGATTCAGCAGTCAGAATTTTTTTTTATATTTGATATTCTACATCCTCAGGGCAGTGAGATTCAAGATTGTTCAATTCAAGTCCCTGGGTTCATATTTGGGCTCACTGTGGGAGCCCAAATTATAACTTAGTTCAATATGAGGAATATTCTTCAAAAATCTTCTTCACATCCACTAATCAGAATCTTTCGATATTTGGTATACAGTATCCTTAGGGAGGTGAGATATAAGATTGTTAAAGACAAGTCCCTGGGTTCATATTTGGGCTTCCTGTGGGAGCCCGAATTGTACTAAAATTTTTATTTTCCAAACTGAGAGGCCAATTTGAACCAAATTTGATATGAGAGCTTATTGGGTCATAAGTACCTAATTTATGCCAAAAACATTTTTCCCGTCACCCCATTGGAACTGCAGGAGCTAAAAATAGAAAAAATTTAAAACACCCATAGGGAGGTGCATGTTAGGTTCAGGTTTGTTCAAATCCATTCCTTAGTGTTTTTCCATAAAATTTGCATTTCGTGACTTCATTCCTTTGTAGAGTTGATGAACCATGTCTAACTGAATGTGACCCCAAATACTTCCTTGAACCACTTTTGTAGGTGAGCGATTAAGGCCACTTGGGGCCTCTTGTTAAATTTGAACTCAGTTTTTGTCTGATAATGACATTGTGAATGCAATAATGTGAACAAATGGACATACCTTGAAAGAAGATCTTGGTGATCAGGTTTCGTACTCCACATATTTGATTGGCTTTCGTAGGAATTACGTCCAATTTTGTTGAAAACCTTGTGTTTTTCTGATACTGATTTCATGATTGCATTAACTTTAAAAACTGCAGTTTGATTTTCACGAAACCTGCAGTAGGTATTGATTGTCAGATGATCCTGTTTTTTATGAACATTTAGTTAGATCGACTTTTCTCTTGTGGGTGGAGGATTTTGCATGTTTCTTTCATTTCAGTTGTTCATGGAGAAATGACAGTATTTTATATTTCCACACCCCCTGATCCTGATTGAATTATTGTTCCCTCACCTATTTACATATTATGATATTAACCCTTTACTCAGTGCACCCAATATCAAAATTTATTATTTTAAGGCCTGAAAAAGTTTAAACTCTGTTTCTCAGGCCCTCCCACGTGGTCATTTTGGCTGCTGCTTGCTCTCTTTTTTTTATAACTAATGCAAACATAAAAAATAAAAATAAAATGGTTTTTGTCTGATATTTTACCAAAGTTAATAAAATTGATAAATTTGTCGCTTGGGTGTTAAAGCATTGCAAAGCCTCTTGCACTCAAAGAATGAAATACACTGCCACCCATGCTATTCTGTAGATTTTGAGGCCTAAAACAATGAAAAAAACCAAGAACATGAACTTTTGATGTCAAAGAAATAATTATAAAAATAAAAAATAAAAAAACACCCGCCCACATGCAATTTTACCAAAACTGACCTGAGAAACTGAAGATCTACTTTGTGTGGAGCCTAATTATTTTTACCTTAACTTGACAGAATCAAGACAAGCTATTGCCATCACGCGTGTAGAAGTCTGTTCACATTTTCTTTAGCACAGACTACACACTGTTCGTGTCCAATCATCACAAAATTTCATATGTAGGATTGAGGTCATGTCTAGATGAGAACGTCCCATTTTTGGTCAGGATTGGGCAACCACGATGGCTGCGCGGGCCCAAAACCTGACAACCTTTAGCACAGTCTGCAGGTCTTACATATGAAGGGATTTCATTGTAATTTGGTAGTATGACTCTGTAGTATGTCTAGATCAGCATGTTCTATTTTTGTTGGATTCAGTCAACTGTGGCATCTGCAGGGGCACCTTACCTAGATTCCTTTAGAACAGTCTACAAATTGCATTTATGAAGGAATTTCATTATAAATTGATAGGATGACTCTGTATGGTGTCCAGATGAGAACATCGTATTTTGATCATGATCGGTCGACCGTGATGGCATTTGTTTAGCACAGTCTACAGTTCATATTTATGAAGCAATTTCATTGTAACTTTGAAGGATAACTTGGTATGAAGTCTAGATGAGTCAGTCCTATTTTGGTCATGATCAGTAAGCCGTTACACCCACCTGGTCACATGACCTAGATTCCTTTAGCACTATCTACAAGTTGTTAGCTTAACTTGACATAGTCAAGATAAGCTGTTGCCATCACGTGTGCGGAAGTCTGTTAGTCTGTGAGTTTGAGAGTCTGTTAGTCTGTTAGTCTGTGAGTCTGTGAGTCTGTTCACATTTTCCTTTAGCAAGGGCTACACCCCGCAGTTCTTGTCTGATTGTCACGAAATTTCATATGCAGGTTTGGGGTTATGTCTAGATGAGAACGTCCCCTTTTGGTTGCGATCGGTCAACCAGTATGGCTGCCCGAGCCAAAACCCGAAAACCATTAGCACAGTATACAGGTCATATTTATGACAGTATTTCATTGTAACTTGGTAGGATGACTCCTTATGGTGTCTAGATGAGAATTTCCCCATTTGGGCGTGATCTGCCAACCGTGACAACTGCCCAAGCACAAAACCCGAAAACCTTTAGCACAGTCTCCAGGTCATATTTATTGAGGAATTTCATTGTAACTTGGTGGGTTGACTTCATATAATGTCTAGATGAGAAAGTCCCCTTTTGGTCCTGATTGGGCAACTGTGATGGCTACAGGGGCCCAAAGCCCGAAAACCTTTAATACAGTCTACAGGCCATATTTTTGAAGGGATTTCATTGTAACTTGGTAGGGTGACTCCAAATAATGTCTAGATGAGAACGTCCCATTTTGATCGCGATCATTCAGCCTTGATGGGTGCCTAAGCCCAAAAACCTTTAGTATAGGCAAAAGGTCATATTTATGGAAGGATTTCATTGTAACCTGTTACGTTGGCTCCATATAATCCCTAGATGATGACATCCCCTTTTGGTCATGATTGGTCAGCTGTGATAGCTACAGGTGCCTGAAGCCCGAAAACCTTGAGCACAGCCTACAGGTCATATTTATAAAGAGGTTTCAGTGTAACTTCGTAGGATCACTCCAGATGATGCCCAGATAAGATTGTCCCCTTTGGTTGCGATCATTCAACCATGATGGCTGCCTGAGCCCGAAGCCTGAAGCCCGAAAACCTTTAGCACAGTCTACAGGTCACATTTATGAAGGGATTTCATTGTAACTTGGTAGGTTGACTTCATATAATGTCTAGATGAGAACAGCCCCTTTTGGACATCATTAGACAACTGTGATGGCTACAGGGGCCTGAAGCCTGAAAACCTTTAGCACAGTCTACGGGTGATATTTATGAAGGGATTTCATTGTACCTTGGTAGGATGACTCCAAATAATGTCTAGATGAGAACGTCCTCTTTTGATCGCGATCATTCAGCCTTGATGGCTGCCTGAGCACAAAACCTTTAGCACAGTCTACAAGTCATATTTATGAAGGGATTTCATTGTAACTTGGTAGATTGACTTCATATAATGTCTAGATGAGAACGTCCCCTTTGGACGCAATTGGGAAACTGACGGCTATAGGGGCCTGAAGCCCGAAAACCTTTAGCACAGTCTACAGGCCATATTTATGAAGGGATTTCAATGTAACTTGATAGGATGACTCGTTTTGGAATAATGTCACTGTAACTTGGTAACTTTCGTTGATATACATTAACTGTGAGGGCCACATACATTAACTGTGAGGTCATATTAACCCACCCCTCAGCTGTTTAGTACAGTGTACACCTCATATTATTTTTATCAAAAACATAGCATACAGGGAACAGAAATGAACATATTCCCAATTATCACAATTCTTGTCTTATTTCATCATCCTTTTCATCAAATACAACATACAAGTTAAGCTACAGTGTCATTGACACTTTCATTTTTATATGCCCGTTTTGAAAAAACGGGTCGTATTATGGTGTACCGCTGTCTGTCTGTCCGTCCGTCTGTCCGTCCTGTCACATGTCGTACAATAACTCAAGAACGCTTTGAGAGATTTTCGTGATTTTTGGGAAGGTGGTGTATATCGATGGAGGGAAGCCCCCTTTTGTTTAGTGTCGCCATTTGATTAGTCATTCCAGAGTTATGGGACTTTATTACTAAGAAAATTGTTGATTTTTTACACGTCGTACGACAACTCGAGAACGCTCTGAGAGATTTTCACGATTTTTTGGTAGGTGGTTTATGTTGATGGAAGGAAGCTCCCTTTCGGTTGGTGTCGCCATTCGATTAGTCATTCCAGAGTTATGGGACTTTATTTTTCACATGTCGAACAATAACTTGAAAATGCTTAGAGCAATTTTCATGATTTTTTGGTTGCAAGTATATGTTGATAGAAGGAATCTCCCTTTCGATTTGTGTCGCTGTCCGATTTGTCATTCCAGAGTTATGGGACTTTATTATACCCTACGCAACGAAGTTGCTGGGGTATAATGTTTTTGACTGGTCCGTCCTTCAGTCCGTCAGTCCTACTTGTTTTCCGGACTTTTTTTTCTACACGCTTCCAGATATTGAGTTGATTTTTGGTATGTGAGTCTAACATGGTGGCCTACAGATCAAGTTTGCATTTTGTTCCGCTCCACTGATTTTTACCGAAATTACGGCCCTTGAACTTTGAAAAGTTCATCAAAATTACAGTTTTGCAGACTTTTTTCCTACACGCTTCCAGATATTGAGATGATTTTTGGTATGTTAGTCTAACATGGTGACCTACAGAACAAGTTTGGGTTTTATTCCGCTCCACTGATTTTTACCAAAATTACGGCCCCATAGACTTTGAAAAGTTCATCAAAATTACAGTTTTCCAGGCTTTATCTCTGCTTGAATTCTTTCAGTACCGTTGAAACTACAGAACACTGTTTTCTGCAGTATTCCTAGAATTTATGTTTATTTTTAAAAAATGAATAGAGCTTGAAATATCGGGGCGCATGGGGTATGTGAGCGTGCTCACTAAGGTTCTATATTTCATCAAAATATAGGCAATTTTCCACATGTTGGACTTTGAGCAATTTTCATGATTTTTTGGTGGCAAGTGTATGTAACCTGACAAGTACACATGTATACTCATATTGTGTGGTTCCCTCTTGTAATTAATAACGGGTGTATTATGCGCTCATGGTGCAGCTGTTTATTATGTAATGATTTCATTGCAGCTTGGTAGGATAACTTGGCATGGTATATATCAAGATGAGACTCCTGTTTTGGTCTTGATCAGTCAGCCATGACTACCAGACCGTCTACAAGTTAGGCGAAATAAACAAAACTGAATTGATTCTCAGGCAATTTTTTTTTTCAAATCAGTGAGGGAGGGAGGATTTTATTTTTATATTTTTTTAAAAATTTGTTTTTTTTTTCGTGTAAATGGTTGACTATACTCAGTAAATTTTTTTGCTGTCAAAAGAGAAAAGGTTGTATTTTAGTGTAATTATAGTATACCTTTTATAACTAACTACCGTAACAACAGCTAAAAGGTTTTGTATTTTATTGTTCTTTTTTAATGGTATAGATCTGTCAAACATCATGATCGATTAGAATAGGCCCCAGTAACTAATGCTTGCGGGTAGGAGTCCTTTAAAATGGGAAACCTGGCTCTAAATGATTTGTTATACCCCCGCTTCGAAGAAGTGGGGGCTATATAGGAATCGCCCTGTATGTCCGTACGTCCGTCCGTCCGTCCGTCCGTCCGTCTTTCCGGACATGAAATTCTTGTGTGCGCAACTCCTCCTACATTTATCAATCAATTTGGACAAAACTTTTCAGACATCATCACTACTAAGTGAACATGCGCATATTCCAAGATTTTTGATCTGCGACAATTTTAACCAGGTTATCTCCCTTTGACTTAGATTTATTGTGTCTTTCCATCCGAACAAATTCTTGTGTGCGCAACTCCTCCTACATTAATGAACCGATTTTGATGAAACCTTTCAAACATCATCTCTACTAAGTGAACATGTGCATATTCCAAACTTTTTAATCTGCGACAATTTTAACCAGGTTATCTCTCTTGAACTTTGATTTAATATGGGTTTCTACATGAAATTCTTGTGTGCGCAACTCCTCCTACATTTATCAATCAATTTGGACAAAACTTTTCAGACATCATCACTACTAAGTGAACATGCGCATATTCCAAGATTTTTGATCTGTGACAATTTTAACCAGGTTATCTCCCTTTGACTTAGATTTATTATGTCTTTCCGTTCGAACAAATTCTTGTGTGTGCAACTCCTCCTACATTAATGAACCGATTTTGATGAAACCTTTCAAACATCATCTCCACTAAGTGAACACGTGCATATTCCAAACTTTTTGATCTGCGACAATTTTAACCAGGTTATCTCTCTTGAACTTTGATTTAATATGGGTTTCTGCATGAAATTCTTGTGTGCGCAACTCCTCCTACATTTATCAATCAATTTGGACGAAAGTTTACAGACATCATCACTACTAAGTGAACATGCGCATATTCCAAAATTTTTGAGCTGTGGCAATTTTAACTAGGTTATCTCCCTTTAACTTAGATTTATTATGGGTTTCTACATGAAATTCTTGTGCGTGCAACTCCTCCTACATTTATCAATCAATTTTGACGAAACCTTTCAAACATTATCACAACTAAGTGAACATACGCATATTCCCAAATTTTTGATCTGCGACAATTTTAACCAGGTTATCTCCCTTTAACTTGGATTTATTATGGGTTTTCAAATGGGATTCTTGTGTGTGCAACTCCTCCTACATTAATGAACCGATTTTGAATACATGTTGCACATTGTAAATGTGTTTTTCCAAATGTAAACCATATATGTGTGGGCTCTTTAAGTATTCAGTGCTGTTCTGTGGAAGGCCACATGCGAATACAAATTTCAACAACAAAAAATGATCTTTATGTATACATTTCCTTATGGCCTTCGCCTACATGATCAGAAGTGCATTCCTCTAAAAACCCAAAGCGGGGGTATTAATCACCTTCAGTGATAGTTCTAGTTAAACTTGAGTTTATATCGGTGTTGCGGCCATTATTAGCTATTGTGCAGAAATATCTGACCTTAAACACCAGCAAATAAGTAAATAATTGAATCATGATCCAGTATATCAGAATTTGCCTTGTTACAGCCTCTGGGCACTCTCCCATAAACTGCAACAAGAAAAACCAATTTACTGCAAACACAGCTAAATAATTATATGTCGAGAAATGTGAAAAAATGCCCATTCTATGTTTTCACAAATTCTTAAAAAAACATGAAATAATAAAAATGTCTAATGAGGAGGTTCAAATCCAACAAGGAAGGGCCTGAGAATCAAAACATTATTTTTTTTTTAGCCTTATATTTATGAAGGGATTTCATTGTAACTTGGTAGGATGACTTGTTTTGGAATAATTTTACTGTAACTTTGGTTGACATACATTAACTGTGAGGGCCACATTAACCCAGGCCGAAATTCTTTAGTACAGTCTACACCTCAAATTATTTTTATTGAAAACAGCATGTAGGGAGCAGAAATTAACATATTCTTTTATCACAATTCTTGTCTTATTTCAAAATCCTTTCATAAATATTGAACATTGTCCTTTTCATCAAACACTACACATAGCAAAGTTAATCTACAGTGTCATTGACACTTTCATTAAAAAAATTGCAACAAAAACATATGTGACTCTCTCATTGGAATAAGCTCATTTCAATGCAGGGTCACATGAAATGGTTTTATTTCCCTTTTTAAAAAAAAAATTCTCAACTGCTCAGTTTGTAAATATGTGTGAAGATGCAGAAAATTTGTTAGGTAAAGGGTTAACCCCCTACGTAACTCAGTTTGGAAATACCTTCAAAATATGTGTGAATAAACATGAAATTTTCATTTTTTAGCACTAAAACATAGCTAATGATGCTCAGTTGAGCAAATTCAATGAAAATGTTACATCTCATTTTTCATATTTTTTCACCCTTGATTGTGCAGACACTTTTAATTTTATTTTCCACATCATAATTTTCTTTCAAAGTTTTAAAATTTTACAATTTATATGTAATAAAAAATAACCAAATGCAAAATTTAATTTATATGGTTCTAATAAGATTTAATTTCATAGTTATTGATTCTTCAAAAAGTTATTTTTGGGTTCCCAAGCAATATTTTGACTTTTAATAATATTTTTGAATATTGTATTTCTGTTTCTAATAACAAAAAAATGGCCAAAAGTCATTTTAAAATATTCAGTGTGTGGAGTTTTATAGTTATGAATATTCATTGGGCCTAAAAAGTTAAAAATGTGTTTTTCATGCCACCCCACATGGTCCTTTTGTCTGCTGCATGCTCTCTCTTTTTACAACCAATGCAAACTTGAAAAAATTAAAGTTAAATGGTTTATGTCTGATATTCAACCCGATTGATAAAATGTATAAGTTTGTATCTTGGGTGCAACAAGGCTTTGCAATGCTGTACAGAGGAAATAGACCACCACCCATACTATTCTGCAGATAAGGCCTAAAAAAATAAAAAATCTGTTTCTCAGGCCCTCCCGCATGGCCCTTTTGGCTGCCGCATGCTCTCTTTTTATAACCAATTTAAACTTTAAAAAAATAAAAATTAAATGGGTTATGTCTGATATTTTACCCAAGTTAACAATATTGCTGAATTTGTCCCTTGAGTGCAAGAAGGCTTTGCAATGCTTTAGCATTGCAAAGCCTTCTTGCACTCAAGGGATGAAATACACCACCACCCATGCTATTCTGTAGATTATGAGGCCTAAAACTTGAACCAAGAACATGAACTTTTGATGGCAAAGAAGAAATTACTGAAATAAAAAATAAAATAAAAAACCGCTCGCCCGCATGCAATTTCTCAAATAATGGCCTGAGAAACAGAAGATCTACTTTGTGTGGCCTAATGAGGCCTAAATCATATAACAAACGAAGAACATGGACTTTTGATGGTAAAGAAATAATTACAAAAAATAAAATAAAAAAATGCCTGCCCACATGGAATTTTACAAAAAAATGGTCTGAGAAACAGAAGATCCACATTGTAAGCCTTGAAAGAACATTTCATGATTCTCATTTATAGCTCAACTTGACAAAGTCAAGCTGAGTTATTGTCATCACTTCTCGTCCGTCAGCGTATGTACGTACATACGTTAGTACGTACGTACGTCCACAATTTCCTTTGGCACTCCTCACAGGTTGCATTTATGATCAGATCGCTTTGAAACTTGGTATGCTTGTTTGGGGTGACCTCTATATGGGATCTATCGATTTTCTTCAATTGCTGCGTCCAACGTTCTTGGAACTTAGTTTAGTCAGACCTCAATATTTTCCTTTGGCACACCCTACAGGGCACATTTATGATCGGATTTCTTTGAAACTTGGTATGCTTCTTTGAGGTGACCTCTAGATCGGAGCTATCGATTTTCTTCAAGTGCCACGGCCAACGTTCTTAGAACTTAGTTTAGTCAGACCTCAATATTTCCCTTTGGCACACCCTACAGGGCACATTTACGATCGGATTGATTTGAAACTTGGCACGCTTATTTGGGGTGACCTCTAGATGGGAGCTGTCGATTTTCTTCCATTTCCATCAAAAAATGTTGCCGCGGTCAACATTCTTAGAACTTAGTTTAGTCAGATCTCAATATTTCCCTTTGGCACACCCTACAAGGCACATTTCTGATCGGATTGCTTTGAAACTTGGCATGCTTGTTTGAGGAGACCTTTAGATGGGGGCTATTGATTTTCTTCCATTTCCGTCAAAAAATAATACCAGACCAACGTTCTTAGAACGTAGTTGAGTCAGACCTCAATATTTCCCTTTGTCACACCCTACAGGGCACATTTCTGATCGGATTGCTTTGAAACCTGGCATGCTTGTTCAGGGAGACCTCTAGACGGGAACTATTGATTTTCTTCCATTTCCGTCAAAAAATGTTGACGTTGGCAACGATCTTTGAACTTAGTTTAGTCAGGCATCAATATATTCCTTTGGCATGCCCTACAGGGTATATTTATAATCAGATCGGTTTGAAACTCTTTATGCTTGTTTGGGGTTACCTCCTGATGGGAGCTATCAATTTTTTTTCGTTTTCTGTCAAAAAATGTTGCAACTGGCAATGACCTTCGATAAACTTAGTAAAAACTTTGTGCAGTTAAGCATCAATATTTCTTATCAACCTACCTTACAGTTGTTTACTACAGGCTTGCACTACTGTGGAAGAACCTAACTTGGATAAAATACTCTCTATTTTAATCTTTCCCAAGAGATTTGGGAAAGAAAAGTGTTGTAAAAACCCCACGAAAAAATAATCCAAAACTGGGTCGAGCGCCATCGGCGCACACACCAGTAAGGGATGCTCTTCTCTTAGTATAATTCCACGACTTCCGTTAACCAGTGCGCAAGCAGTCATCAAAACCATTCTTCTTTTGTCTGTGCAACGTGGTTGACGTGTTACCATCTTTGGATTATGATAGAGTGATAATTCAACTTGTCGATAATGGTTTTTCTGTGACTGGATTATGGATCTGAAGATCGTATAATAACAGGATTGTGTTTTATATATTCTCGTTAAAATTTTCAACCACATTCTTATTGTATATTATTTATATATTCCGTTTTCGCGAATGTTTTTTCGACATCGTGTCAACGCGGTTCGACAATGAAATTTTTTAGTTGATAAATTTAAATTGTTATTGGAGTTAGGTGTCAATGAGGGACTGTCTGGACAGGATTTCTTCATTCTGTTGAGGGCTGAATTTTTCTGGGTTTTTTTTTGTCCCTGTCGGCCGTCTGGGTTCTGTCGTCTACCCACCGTTTTTTTTTTCTGCCACCTTCTCTCGTAGTTGAGGGTGTTCTTCTACTTTCTGTATCTGTTGAGTTCACCTTTTTCTTCTACTGCTCTCACCTCTGTTATTTCCAGTTCGGTTCCTTTAGGGCAATTCCTTTTGCCCTCGCCTTTGGTGCGTTCTCGTGGCTGTTCCTCTTGCACCCGTGGTGGGTGTGGAACGCTGTCGATTCGGGGCCTCCTGACTCGACCACGTCTGGTGTGAGTTATACCCCTCCGTGGGGGATGTGCAGCTCCTCCCGCACCCATGGGGGGGGGGGGGAACGCTGTCATTTCGGGCCTCCCGACTCGACCACATCTGATGTGAGTTATACCCCCTCCGTGAGGGATGTGCAGCTTCTCCTGCACTCGTGGGAGGTGGGGAACACTGTCATTTTGGGGCCTCCTGACTTGACTACGTCTGGTGAGAGTTACTCTCCCTCCATGGGGGATGTGCTGCTCCTCCCGTACCCGCAGTGGGTGTGGAACGCTGTCGTTCCGGGGCCTCCCGACTCGACCACATCTGGTGAGAGTTATTCCCCATCCGTGGGGGATGTGCAGTTTTTTTTACCGTGGTGGATACTGGAGGAGCTGTTGGATTTTTGGTGAAGAGATGCCTGTTCCGGGACAAAGCGCCCTCCCGTCGTATCTGCTGCTACTGCTGTTCCGTCTACAACATCATTGGGCATCGTTTTTAGCCGGCCTCGGCTGATCCCTGCAAAGGTCTGCAGGGATGTCTGTAGTGTGGTTCTGGGGTTTCGGCCTCAGCCTTCCCCAACTTCAACTCAGCGAAGTCGGATGTGGCTGCCGACTGAACCCCCTGCTGTGTCCTCTCAGCTGTTGAGCACAGCAGTTTTATACCTGCAGTGGTCTGCAGAGGTGTCTGGTCATGTAAACGTGGGGTATCGGCCTCAGCCTTCCCTGACTTAAACTCGGCAAAGTTGGAAGTGGCTGCCGGCCGAACCCTCTACTGTGGTCTCTGTGCCGCCGAGTACCACAGTTTTGTCATTGGCGTTTTCCGTCCACACATTCTGGTCACATGGCCAGTTTTGTGGGACCAATGCCTTCTGTGCAGCCTGGACCTTCTGCCCCACAGAGGTCCGCGGCAACTCTCCACTATGTTGATCCTCGGGGTGTGTCGAACCCCTATACACGTCTACACTCAGATGTTTCGGCTGCCGCCCGTCCCCCCGTTTCAGGTGTATTTGAGGATCGTGACCCTTTGCTGGTTAAGAGGGTCAGGTGTGAAGCAACTTTGCTGGTTCGTCCCCATGTCAAATCGGATAGTACGGGCAGTGAGCTTAGGGAAGCCCTCTCCTTACTCACTCAGGTTCTGTCCAAGAGCCTTCCCGTTGCTTCCAGCGAGGCAGTGAATGGTTTCCAGGCACTTCCTATGGCGCCGCCTCCCGGGATTGGAAACAGGCTGCTTTCTGATCCCCCTGGTGTGCCTACACCATGGGAGGCATCGGCTGGTTTGCCCGCGATGGGCTATGTGTCTTCTGACTCCGGGGAGGAGTCAGACATCCTTGATGTCGAGAGCCAGCATTCTTCTGACTTGGGGGCAGCTCTTGACTTATTGTTTGGATTACTTCCGGATCTCAAACCATCAAACCAGCCGACAGTGTCAGCCAGGCCGCGATCATCGGTCGCGCCCCTACAGCCTGTGGAGCAACCTGCTTCTGGGCATCTTCGACCATGCCAGTCAGTACAGGTGGTTGAAGCATTTTCAGCCTTGGACTCTAAGCTGAGTTCCAAGGCTATGAAGGCTCCGTTCTTCACCAGGGTTGACACTTTTTTGCCTCCAGTGTGTTATTGTTACTACGATTTTGCCAATCGCTCAGTCTGCCAGACTTTGACGGTTTTGAATCAGGATGCCGATTCCCTCAGACTTTCCAAGCCCAAGTCTGCCGTCATTCCTGTGGCGACTCTGGAGTCCATGTTGGGCTTATTGAGAGAAATGCTGGGTATGCTTTCTCTCTCCAATCACGTCGTCTCTGCCTTAGCTGCCTATCTGCCTCCAGATAGGTTTGACGATGTACAGACTCCTTTGCGTGTGCTGTCCAAGGCTCTCATGCATCTTACTCACACGCATGTCTGTGACACGGCTTTTTTGGAACTAGTTCGAAGGGACTCTGTGCTGGACACAGGCTGATCCCTTCCTGAGGGGCAGTGCGCTGCTCTTCGATCTGCTTCTTTGGCAGGTCCGCTACTGTTCCATTGGTTGTTGTCCTACGTCATTCCAAAGATCAGCTGCTGCTTTGTCAGCTTGATCAGCCTTCTAGGGGAGGCAGGGACCGTTAAAAGCCTAATAAGTACCCTTCTGCTTCCTCTGCGAAGCAAAGGGCTGATCCTTCTACCACCGCTTCTACTTCTTACTCGTGGGGTAAGGGTAAGCGAAAGGCTAGAGGGAAGTCTCAGGATTCTTCATTCAGAAGAAGAGGTGGTTTCTCCTCTCGTGGGCCTCGTTGGGGCTCGAACTGAAGGTCCTCACCTTGACTCATACCAGGTTGGAGGAAGGATAGCAGAGTTCGCAGACCGTTGGGCCACCATCACATCCAATCCTTGGGTGTTAGATGTTGTTCGGTCCGGGCTGTGAACATCCATCCGAAGGCACTCCACTCTGTCCAGAGTGCCTCTTCCAACCACAGTTCCTTCAGACATTTTACATCGGGAGCTTTTGTCCACGGAGATAGCCAATCTCCTGGCCAAGGGGGTGATCGAGGTCGTCAAGAACATTCAGTCATTGGGGTTTTATTCCCATCTGTTCTTGGTGCTGAAGAAGGACGACCGACTCCGACCGATTATCGATCTGAGTATCCTGAACCAGTCTATCATTGCTCCCATGTTCAGCATGGAGACTTTCAGGTCGGTCCGCCATTCCATTCCCCAGGGAGATTTTGCTTCCAGCATCGTCCTGTGAGACGCTTACTTTCACGTTCCGATTCATCGGGTGTTGTGGAAGTATCTCAGGTTCGCTTTTCTGGGGTGAGTTTACCAGTTGAAGGCCATGCCTTTCGACCTCAACCTGTCTCCTTGGGCCTTCACCCGACTGATGTCGCATGTGATATAGCCTTCCATTGCACACAGTCCAAGGTGATTACTTCGACATATCTAGACGATATCCTCCAGAGGCATGCCAATGCTGCCTTACTGGGGTTGGATGCCGACACTCTGTTGAGCTTGCTCACATCCCTAGGATTCTGAGTCAACAGGGAGACGTCGGAACTGGTCCCTTCTCAGTCGTTTTGTCATCTGGGGATGGCCTTCCGCACTCGGTTCAATACGGTGACAGTTCCCCAGGCCAGGGCTGTGATTCTCTCAGCTTTTGCTCTAACTCTGTCCCAGTCTACAACCGCAACAGCACGGGGTATTCGAGGCCGAATGTCAATTCTCTGGATCTGGTGCTTCAGTTACCAGAATCTCTTCATCCTCACCTTCTCCACTGGACGAATGTTCAGTGGATCACGCAGGGTGTCCTGTTGGACTTACCCTTGTCCGATCGCATTCTGACTGCAGATGCCAGCGATCTCTGATGGGGTGCGACGTTAAATCCTCTAGGTCTTTCCCTTTAAGAGATTTGGGACCAGGATCGGGCATCTCTACACATCAACCAGGAGGAGCTTCTGGGTCTTCTTCTGAGTTTCAGGCAGTGGATCCCTCACCTGTCGAATCGTCAGGTCCTTCTGTTGTCCGACAATTCGACAGTGGTTGCTTACATTCGGAACCAGGGCGGCACGCACTCGGTTCCAGTGTACGAATTGGCTCAGGATCTTCTACTGCTCGCTCAGGATGTCAACACCGGGGTGGTTGTTCGTCACATTCCCGGTCGTCTTAACGTCCTAGCAGACTCCCTGTCCCGACAGGGCAGGTTCTTTTCCACCGAGTGGATGCTCAATATGGCAGCATTCCATCGATCTCTTTGCGACGTATTGGAACCATCAGAAGGACACTTGTGTTCCCGTGTCCAGATGCTCTGGCTTTCGCTGTGGATGCTCTGGCCCTCCTTTGGGACATTCTTGTCGGCTACGCCTTCCTGCCGGTTCCGATTCCGCCACAGGTTCTAGCCCAGATATGAACCTGCAGTCATCGAATCCTTTCGTTCACACCCCTGCCGCCTCGGTGGGTGTGGATCAATCTGCTCCGCTCTCTGTTAGCGGCAGTTTTGGCATGTCTCCCTCTACATCGCGACTTTCTTTACCAAAGTTGCCCGAGGATGTTTCAAGTTGACCTGACTTCATTGTGCCTTCACACATGTCTTTTATCGGGTCCTGTCTCCTCTGTAGTGGTTTTTAGAGACAAGCAGTGGAGTTGCTTTTCTTCTTCAAGGAGGCACTCATTCCAATGGTTTAGCCTCTATGGCTCAGTCCAAGGTTCTTCTGTCAGTGGTGTGCAAACACTCTGTTGCTTCTGTCACTTCTCCGATCACACTGTTTGCAGAGTTTCTGGTGTATGTTTGTTTCTGGGGGTCTCCAGCAATGGGTACATGTCCATGCTTCGGAGACCTTTTTCATATGTGGTACCGCATTGTTTCGACGCTCATCCTTGCCTCTCCATGCTTGTTCAGCTCTTTTCCTTGAAAAGACCTAGGACTTTGCAGTTTACTCCAAGATGGACACTTTCTTGGGCACTGCTATGCTTGGGGGAGGGGGGGTTTGGAGTGTTCGCGTCTTTATCCTGGATGGATATGCATTTTCTCACATGCCAGATCTCTCCTGCATCCATTTCTCGATGGATTTGTCTTGCTATTCGTGCAGCTTCCGCTCGTCTAGCTACTGATGATTGTATTACCATTTGTTTTTTCTGCCATGACGTGCATGCATTGTCTTCCTCTCGGGGTTTTTACTAACTCCGTCATATTTTCGGATGTTATACTGGCAGCCTACTGGAGAAATGCTACCTTCTCCATTTATCTGCGATAGTTGCAGGAGCTGACAGAGGACCTTTGTCCTACGGGCCCTCTTTCTTCGGCTCAGGCTGTTGTCTATCCCAGCCATTCAGCTTTTTACAGGGTCAGCTCCAGCTCCGTGCTGTTACTGCCCTTTCTGTCTGTGCGTCACACTTCACTATACGCCTCATCTTTCATTGTCTTTTACTAATGTTTGTGATGCTATGGTTTGATAGGCCTTGGAATCTCTTCCTCTGTCCACGGTTCCAGTGCAATTGAGTTATGTGTGGGCTGGTTATGTGATTCCCTCCATCCTATTGTCTATTCAGCCTGTAGTAAACAATTGTAAGGTAGGTTGATAACAAATATAAATTTTATAGTAAATTTCCTTTCTTATTATACCTACCACAATTGTTTACATGGAGGCCCTCCCATCTTCTTATTCGGGTAAGAATCCTTCCTCCCAGCTAATCACATACCTCCTATGTTGGCGGACCTAGAAGAATGGTTTTGATGACTGCTTGCACATCGGTTAACGAAAGTCGTGGAATTGTACTAAGAGAAGAGCATCCCTTACTGGGTGTGTGCCGATGGCGGTCGCCCCAGTTTTGGCTTATTTTTTCGTGGTGTTTTTACACCACTTTTCTTTCCCAAATCTCTTGGGAAAGATTAAAACAGAGAGTATTTTATCCGAGTTAGGTTCTTCCACTGTAGTGCAAGCCTGTAGTAAACAATTGCGGTAGGTATAAGAAAGGAAATTTACTATAAAATTTATATTTCCCTTTGACACACCCTGCAGGGCACATTTATGATTAGATCGCTTACAAACTTGGTGAGCTTGTGTGGGGTGACATCTATATGGGAGCTGTCAATTTTCTTCCCTTTCTGTCAAAAAATGTTGCCGCTGACCTTTCAATTTAGTTCAGTCAGACCTCAATATTTCCCTTTAACACACCCTTCAGGGCACATTTATGATCGGATCACTTTGAAACTTGGTATGTGTTTTCGGGGTGACCTCTAGATGTGAGCTATTGCTTTTTTCGTTTCCATAAAAAATTATTGTCGTTATCACCAGCCTTTGAACTTACTGCATTTGTGCATCAACTTATCCCTTTTGCACTCTCTGCAGGGTATATTTATGAATTTCCATACCCCCCCCCCCCCCCCCCCAAAAAAAAAAAAAAATTCTGTTATGTTGAAATTTCATCCAACAACATTGGTACCAATGATCTTCAATTTTGCCATTTCAATTATAACTTACCAAGTTCAAATTTGTCAAGTTGAGCTACAGTGTCAATGACACTTTCATTATTGTTGGAAAAGTATTTATGTCTTCATTCATTGTATATGAGCAGGAGCTTTTAAAGTTTTACTGTGGGTTATTTGGTTAATTTGTTTACAGGTGGACTGTATTGTTAACACAACAGGTTGCAGTTTAGACTTAGATAGTGGTGCAGTATCCAAAGCTATCTATGCAGCAGCTGGTGCTACAATCCAAACAGAGTGTCGAAACAATTATGCAAATGGAATTAAACATGGAGACGTTGCTGTAACTACTGCAGGAAATCTGTCATCAAATGGAATGAAGTTCATCTTTCATGTTTCCCTTCCTGGCTTTGATGGAACTGTTGGACCACAAACGGTAAAAATCACTAAAATTACTTGGTTTGAAGTGTGGTTATAAATACAGTGCTGCCCACTTAATTGGATATCCCTTGATTGAATAAACATGTTAATTGAATTCAACTTCCAAACACAAAACCATTTGCCACACTTTAAAGAAAAATTTGACCTGTTTATTGAATATATTTTTTAGTAAACTTGTGTTTATTGGATTAAAAATCTTGTAAAACATTGAGAAAGTTCTCTGACAATCACCAAATTAACTGCATGTTGCTCAATTTTCAGAGACATTGGGAATTATATTAATAACTTTCACACAAACTTTTTGCAGGCATGTTTTCATTGAATTATCATTAATGACATTTTCATGTGTGGCCTGCGCAGGCTTGTCATTTTGAGCCGGGTAGTCGCCTGCCTGAGTTCAAAATTCCGTGGACAGTAAACGTCCACCTAACCCCGATTTCTGTGGACCATTAATTCAGTCAAAGACACATCAAAATCGGCTGCCTCAAACATCAATTTTCACAGATTGAAGGAGGTACATGTAATGAAAGTGCAGTTTGTGAAGTTTGTAGTGTGTCGTCAACACAGTCACCCAGAGACAGTAAGTAACCTTTGAAATATACATTACGTGATGATGTACATCATAATTACACAAACCATGTAAAGTATGTGGAGAGTGTATTATCATGAAATCACCCGCAGAGTGGAGATTCCACGCAAGCAATTTGTTTCAAAGCATAACAAGCACGGGCAAAGCTTCAACCAATGGACCTCCAGGTTAAACCCGGAGGTCCATTGACTGAAACATTGCTTGTGTTTTTGACTGTATGTATAAAATTTGAAAGTTATAATTTGGGTGATAACTTCACTCCGTGGTTGATTTAGTTACAATCCACTCTCCACGTACTGTACCTTAAAATGATATTAGTTGTCTACCCAGCAAGCTGAAACAAAATAGCCCCTGCAAATCATAAATGACCTGCCTGGGGTCATTTTAGTTGATCCCAAATTGGCTCTCCTATGGTGATTTGAGGCGAACCATAATAGCCCTCCTGCAATTTTCAAAATGACAAGCCTGCATGCGTGAAATGATTTGCAATATTTATCCACAAATAGTGAAAGTACATGAAAACTGGACACTCCACAATGAATGTACTGTACCATCACAGTTGGGAACTATAGAAAAAGAAGCAGTGCTTGTTTAGGCTAAAAAAAAATAATGTTTTGATTCTCAGGCCCTCCCTCGTTGGATTTGAACCTCATTAGACATTTTTGTTATGTCATGTTTTTTAAAGAATTTGTGAAAACTTGAAATGGTCATTTTTTCACATTTCTCGACATATAATTATTTAGCTGTGTTTGCAGAGAATTGTTTTTTCTTGTTGCAGTTTATGGGAGAGTGCCCAGAGGCACTCTCCCAAAAACTGTAACAAAGCAAATTCTGATATACTGGATCATGATTTAATTATTTATTTATTTGCTGGTGTTTAAGGTCATATATTTCTGCACAATGGCTAATAATGGTCGCAACACCGATATAAACTCAAGTTTAACCAATCATTTAGAGCCATGTTTCCCATTTTAAAGGACTCCTACCCCAAGCATTGGTTAGTGGGGCCTATTCTAATGGATCATGATGCTTGATAGATCTATACCATTAAAAAGAACAATAAAATACAAATCCTTTTAGCTGTTGTTACGGCAGTTAGTTATAAAAGGTGTACTATAATTACACTAAAATACAACCTTTTCTCTTTTTCAAGTGGAAAGACAGCAAAAAGATTTACGGAGTATACTCAACCCTTTACACAAAAGAAAAAAAAATTAAAAAATAAAAATAAAATCCTCCCTCCCTCACTGATTTGAAAAAAAATTGCCTGAGAATCAATTCATTTTTTTTATTTGGCCTTACTGTGATAAATAAGTTTTGTTTTCCTGGTAAAATAGAACCTAGTGACAAATACCTAGAGTGCAAATCTTTTAAAGTGGGCAGCAGAGGTTTTAAAATTGTGCTAACTTGGCTTTGAATTTGTGGCCTGTTCATGATATAGACACAGATGCTAAAACTGGCCTTAAAACCAATCAATGGAATATAAATAACATTGCATAAATAGATATTATCATAACAGTGTGTTGATCCGTGTCGTCGTATCACGTTGAGTTGAGGTGGCCAGATTTTCAGATCACACGAGCTGCCTGCGACAGCTCGTGTGATCCGAAAATCTGGCCACCTCAACAAGACGTGATGCGACGACATGGATCAACACACTGTTATGATGATATGTTTATCATATGACATTGTTTCGATGTCAAATTCACCCAAATTTGCCATTTTAATTAATATGCGGTGAAAAGCCGGTTACAAAATAGCAGACGAAACAACAACGACTTCCATAGTTACGAAAACTATTCACGGAAACTCTCGGATATTTCCGTGGGAGTGTGATATGGATTTTTGATTTCCGTAAGAGTGTGATATGAACTTTTGATCCGGAAAAATCTCTCCCGGTGTGATACAACAGTTTGGAACACATTGTCAAACAGTAGTGATATTTAGGGTAAAAATGTCATAGTCATATGATAAATAGACAGAACGTGATGTGTGTTGAATCAGTGGGTGTTTACATAACAATTTCGAATGGCATGATCATATTTCGCGAGAGCAAAGGGTGTTTGAATCAGTGTTAGGTGTTTCACATAATCTCGCGAAATATAACTCTGCCATTCCAATGGATTATGTAAAACACCCGATTCAAAGACACATCACATTCTGTGTTTATTACATATCCCATGCATTAAAATTCATTTAAATAAACAAATTTTAATTCCAATGTTTAAACCCAAAGGTGAAGAATCTGTTTGTTTTGTTTGAAGCTGTACTGATCAAATGGATTGATAAAAAATCAAAACCTTTTGGGAATCAGTCTAAATTACATACGTTATCTTTTTGATTGGGCATGTTTGTTGAAATTCTTATAGTTGTTTCTCTTCAAGCCGGTGTCCATTGACACCTAACCATTTTGTGGCTATTATTGATAGTAAAAATATAAGTACAAATTTGATCAGATTTGTGAAACAGCTGGGGGTAAATTTTAAAAGAAGTTTGAAGCATGTCACGATGTCCGCAGATTTACCAAAATAAAGTTGACCAATTTAGATATAACAAGATCGGCCGCAGGACTTGGTTAAATGTTGTGGTTGGAAATAATTGTTTTTTTAATATCATCTCATTTCTGGTTAACTATTTTTTTGTGAACTGACTTTATTTTGCTTTAGACGTTTTCATTTTCACACTACACCACAGACAATTGATAATTGTATAACGAAATTAGGAAACTTTTCGAATCATAAGTAATGACTCGACAGTAAAGGAACTAGTATAAAGGGTGCTGAAAGAAAAGTTCTGGCTTGTACATCAGCAGTTGAATACAGAAACATTTATATCATGGCGATTCCATTAAATACAAGGGTTTAATGTTTAATGGAAGTATAATAAATTGAATTATGCAACAGTACAGTGGTAAAACCTTGTGTCATTAAATATCTGTCATTTCATATTATACTGCTTCAATTTGGAATTTATTTTTTCAAATCATTTTGTGCTTGGTTTTATGAACATTGTTTTTGTTATATTTTTTCATGAAACAAGATGTTGGAAACCACAATGAAGAATTGCTTTGACAAGGCAGCTGAACTGGAGTTAAGCAGTATTGCCTTCCCAGCTATGGGCACAGGGAATCTGAATTATCCAAGAGATGTAGTGAGCAGTGAAATGTATTCCACAGTGATTGACTACTTCCAAAATAAAAAGAATAAAAGCTCCACTCTAAAGACAGTCTCCTTTGTTATTTATGGTCAGGACAATTTATCTTGGAAGGTGAATATTGTCATGAATATTCTCAAATTATTTTTATTACTCATAACCCAATGCTTGGCTTGCTTTCTTAGATCTGTTTCCAAAGTAAAATATTAACCCTTTGATACTTTCATACGTGTTATGATGTTTGAAATCAGACAGTGCGTTGATACTTTGGTACATGTTTTCATGTACTTTCTACTTTCACTTTGTCAGCTGTTGTCTGTTCGATTATTTAACATGTCTAAGGACCCTCAAATGCAGTTATAAGCTACGTTTTGAATGTTTTTATATAAAATACTGATGGAAAAAGTATAATTTCATTCTATGTGAACAAAACTGTGAAAACACACCCGACATTTACACTAGTTCTAGACAGCCATCAATGTGCCGTGAAGTTTTTTTTAGATACATAAACAGTGAGGATCCCTAGTGATTGTATAAACAATGAAAGTTTCAAAAGCCGTCGATCCTACTTGGGACCTCTTAGGCAATTGTTATATTTCCATGAGCACTTTTGCCGCTAGCTCCTTTGTTAGACTGCAATGACGGAGGCACACTTGTTGAAGACATCACGGAAACATCACCCTGTTCTTGTTCCTCTGAAAAAGAGACTGATAAACGAGAGTGACCTTGCGGAGAAAAGACCGGCATGGACCCCTCACCGCTAACAGTATACCGTGACACATGTCTCCAACATTTGTCATTCCAATTGGCACACACTGAGCAAGAATTAGTGCGAGTACATTGACTACAAGAAACACAATGAACATGAGAATCAGAGGAAGACTTCCTCGCATTACAATTTGAACAATATTCTTTCATCATGAAAAAATTTAAACAGTCATAGTACTCGCACTAACCCTTGAAACAAAGATACATAATATAATATAATCCATGTTTCTGTGGGCCATTCGAGAATACTAGTGTTATTCTGGAAATGCGCAGATAAGGCAGAATGAGATTTGTGTTGTTTTGTTCAAGTGGACGTATTCTGGAATACTATTCGGAATGGATTTTGTTAACCCTTTACCCAACGAATCGGCCGCATCCGCCCGCGTAATATGCAAATTCAGCAGTTGAAAAAATATTTTTCAAAATATTTCAACAAAATCATATCATGTGACCCCTCGTTGGAACGAGCTCGTCGAGCTCGTTCCAATGAAGGGTCACATGATATGGTTTTGTTGAAATTTTTTGAAAAATTTGAAAAAATGATATTTAAAATAATAAATTTAGATATCGTCTGCATTGGGTAAAGGGTTAATCCACCTCATGAGGAGGAATAAACGTTATTCTGGACATGCACACTGCCTTATAATAAAGCTTTAAACACCACAGATCTTAAGGTCGAAATTTGTTTTCAACGGTGAAGTATTAGGCCAAATAAAAAAAATGAATTGATTCTCAGGCAATTTATTTTTCAAATCTTTGAGGGAGGGAGGATTTTATTTTTACTTTTTTAAAAAAAATTTTTGGGTGCAAAAGGGTTGAGTATACTCAGTAAACCTTTTTGCTGTCTTTCCACTTGAAAAAGAGAAAAGGTTGTATTTTAGTGTAATTATAGTATATCTTTTATAACTAACTGCCATAACAACAGCTAAAAGGATTTGAATTTTATTGTTCTTTTTAATGGTATAGATCTGTCAAGCATCATGATCCATTAGAATAGGCCCCACTAACCAATGCTTGGGGTAAGAGTCCTTTAAAATGGGAAACATGGCTCTGAATGATTGGTTAAACTTGAGTTTATATCGGTGTTGCGGCCATTATTAGCCATTGTGCAGAAATATATGATCTTAAACACCAGAAAATAAATAAATAATTAAATCATGATCCAGTATATCAGAATTTTCGTTGATACAGTTTATGGGAGAGTGCAACAAGAAAAACCAATTTACTACTAACACAGCTAAATAATTATATGTCGAGAAATGTGAAAAAATGACCATTCCAAGTTTTCACAAATTCTTTTAAAAAAATGACATAATAAAAATGTCTAATGAGGAGGTTCAAATACAACGAGGGAGGGCCTGAGAATCAAAACATTATTTTTTTTTTAGCCTTAGTGCCAACTTGTCTCCAGTTAATTATCTTTTACAAAAGATTAATAAAACTTTATAGCAGATTCATAATTTGTATTAAGGCCAAAAAAAAGGGTTTTGGTTCTCAGGCACCGCCACGTTGGAAAAATACCCCCCCCCTCCCCCCCCCTCCCCCCCCCCCCCTGCATTGAATTTTTTTATGGAGGTTCGAGATTTTCCCAAAAGTAAACAATGTACCGCCAATCTCAGACGTACATTGAAGTATAACAAAAATACCATATATGTCTGTGTATATGTCGCACCCCCAACTCACGCTTGGAATTCCTCTCTTTTGCCTAAAGCTCATGTGTAGGTTGCACACCCATTTTCAAGTATATGCAGTCAACAAGAATTAGTTGCAAGTTTATACGTTTTGCCCATTTGGGATGCAACGGAAATAGGTAAGTTTTCACGGGTTACCACATGTTGAATAAGATAAAAGAATAAGGAAAATTATTAAAGATTTAAAAAATACTTGCATTTTATTTGTTTTTCATTGTTTGTTATCACCCCAATGTAATACAACAACTGCGCAGGTTACAGCGCAAATTGTTGTCCTACATAAGCATTGTTGGTGCTATTGAAACTGAGGTAAAACAAACACTGAAAACCCTCCCGACTTGCTTTAACACACCAGGTATGATTACGTTAACATGTCGATACACAGCTAAACTCGATCTGTAGCTTCCCACATTTGCACCGCCCCCACCCTGGACCTGCCCATTGTGCTCCTAACAGGGTGAGCTGCCACTGCAAGTGACATACATTAAATAGTTGCCTTAAGCATTGAAACATCTATTTAATGGTCTATCTGTAACGTTACAATCACATTTTTTAACCACAAGGGCGAATCCAGTCATCGGCTGGTATGCGCCTTCCCCCTACCCCCTCCCCATCCCCATCCCCACCCCTATTTTCTCCTGGAGATGGGTTGTGCGTTATGGATATCTGCTTTGGGTGCCAGGTAATCGCATCTTTTACGATTAAATTTCAAAATTTGGTTGACAGTACAGTCCGGCACCGGCAGACTTGGGCCTAGGTTCGCCCCCCCCCCCCCCCCTTCCTCACAGCTTTTAGTAAAGTCCTTCATCCGCCATTGAACCAACACGGTTCGAAGTGGCATTGGGATGTATAAACATCTCACCAGAAGCATATTAAAAAGTGTATTTTTGTACTGTTGAAAGGTAACTAATGTAAGGGAGGTAATCATATTAACTATCAAAGAACTCTTTTTTTCATGCAGTGGAAATTGCTGACAGTGCTTTACGCCGAATGCGCCCACCCCCCACCCCTAGCAGTAACTTTTCACTAGCGAAGGTTCTCTTTGGGTACCTCGGCTTCCTCCAGCTGTAAAACTGCTCAGCATGTTATGACCTTGGCCTTCGAAAGTGTTTTAACCCTCAGTAAACAGACTAATGATCTGCTGCAACAGTTTAGTAATCTGATTGATTGCGTTTTATTGTAGGAAAGTGGTGGGGACGAAAGATTTCTTAAACAGAATTACTATTGCAGAAGTTATGTAGTTGGGGGTGAAGGGGGGTTAAGCTTCTCATCAAAGAGCTACTCTTATCTGAAAATGCTAAAGCAGAAATTTTCAGAATGGTGTTTTCGTGGTCAGTACAAGCCAAAATACCCACCCATCCCTCCCCTCCCCTCCCTCACGCATAAAAAATGGCGTACACATACTCCTGGGTGCAAATAAAGGTGATCTGGCGGTGTTTTGCCTGCCTCCTACCCCCTTCATGTTACACTTGTGTGCAGTTTCAGAAAAGGATTTACAAGTTCCGTTATCTGTGCAAACATCAACCTTTTGTACGTGATTGTGCAAATAAAACCTTTATGATTCACAACTCTAGGATATGGTATTAGAATGGGATTTCAAGACTTCTGATGTGACTGGGTACAGACCTTATATAGTAGTAGAGCAGTATGTGTTGGTACAGTCTAGGTCTAGACAACCACGTGTATCCCCATGCCTATGATAAGGGTCTCTGAAGAAGGTCCATGACCACTGAATAAGTTTTATTTATGCCAAGAAATCTGTTGGTTTTTCCAGGATGTGGTCTATCAACCAGCGGGGCCTTAACATCGCTGGGGCTTATGGAGCTTTCCAATACAGCTTGACTCCAGATTAGTGACCCTATAATTTTAGCGAGGCTATTGCACAACACCTTCTTTCCTTAGCTTGTTTTACCCTATATAACATTGTAACCTCCCCCCCCCTCCCCCCACACACACACATACACACACACACACCTCCCTTGTCACAATGTCTGGAACATTCTCAATGCACAGCCGTCCACTCATCTTGACACGGCTCGCTCTCATTGCTCTTTTGCGACGTCACTCTAGTATGATGCCTCTTTGACTCAATTGCGACAATAGAATTGCTCACCACCCAAATGGGCCTTATTCTTAATCCCATCTAACACTGTATTACTACTGCCCATTCGTTTTAATATGCGAGGACTCGGGGTAACCCACATGCAGCTCTACTGACTTTATACACCGGGCCCAACATCTTTTTGACAGCCACCTGCTCTTTCAGTTGACTTCGTGAGACCTGTGTTCAAAACGCTCCCTCTACCTCTGTTTCTTCTTGCGACTTTTACTGCTGTATCATACGAGAAACCTTTTGGAATCTTAAATTCTCCTGTTCTATGGCACAACCCAGTCACATGCATACAATTTTCATCCAATAGGTGATTAAATTCTTATCCAACTTGCCAATTTGACCGAAATCCCCCCCCCCCTCCTGCCCCCTAATGCACACGGCACCACTGACCTCTTTAGAAGTAAGCCATAACCCATGACTCCTGTTAGCCCCACATATATAAGTTTCTGTGTGGCGATGCCTTATCCTGGTACCTAGGCTTATACTTTGGCTCTCTAATTTCATAGAAAAATAAATTCAGACTATCTTTATAATTCCATGTTGGTATCAAGACCAATATGTATCAACCACGTCTCACTCTACCATAAAATAAAACATTGTTGAAGGTTATTTCAAGGTTCAAAGCTTCCAAAAGTTTTGCACATTGCAGTAACATTAAGTGTCGAATCTACTTTCAGTCACAAGCTCTCCACGTATTATCAGATTTTATCGGTTTTAATAAAATATGTATTATATTATCAACACTGAATTTTTTTTTGTATTGATAATATAATTTATCATATGACTCGTCCCTTCTGTTCACTTTAAATCATTTGGTATTTTGTTTTCATATTAATCAGTGATAAATAAAGCATTCCGTCAATTTCATTGGTCAATTTCAAAACTAGACAATTTGGTTGGTTGAACAAAATACAACTGGGCCACATTTTCTTAATTTGCATAATTAGAGTTGTGAGCTTTCATTGGTCAATTTCAAAACTGGACAATTTGATTGGCTAAACAAAATACAACTGGGTCACATTTGCGTAATTTCAGTGGGGAGAATTTACGTTATTTGTCCTATTTAGGGTGGGTTATATTGTATTATTAATCCTTTGCCTACAAGAAAAATGCCATTCATTTTTTTTTATATTTTCACTTTTTATATTTTCACTTTTCCAAAACATAGATTATGACCCCTCACTTTTTTCACTCAACGAGCTTGTTCCCGTGAGGGTTCATAACCTATGTTTTGGAAGCAAAAAATGAACATTTTTAGTTCTACGAGGATGTTTTTTCCAAGTGCCGTCTGCAACTCAAATTATTTGATGGGTTAAAAAGTTGTACTAAGTGGCTAATTTGTGCGTGTGTGTGCCATATGATAAATAGAATATGAAATGAATGTTTTCTCAAATAATATTTATGAAACTTGTCTGAAATTTTCCGTTTGGGCTCGTTTCATAAATATTATATGAGAAAAACACTCATTCCATATCCTCTATATATATTTTATTAAAAATGATAAAATGTAATAATACATCGAGTGACTGTGCACATAATAATTCATGATAGCTGCCGATAATGCAACCAACTTTTCTGTGTCATTTAATTCTTCGACAAGAAGCACAATTTTGAACATTGATTATTCTGAATAATCTGTAACATCAAATGAATGATTCCTTGAGAGTAAAATTCTGTAATTGAACGGTGCATGACACACTAGTCTGTTAAATTCTGAATATACTCGGAATAGCCCACGGAAACGTACCCAAAAGTTTTAACCTCATTTACTATTTTCTCATGAATAGTGCTCAGGGAAACCCATTGAGCCAAATGCTATCTCAGCTTAAAATATTAATATAATCCTGTTGTCAAGACTTCTTAATCACTAATATGAAAAATATCTTGTTATTTGTACCTTCTGATGTTTGACGTCGCATTTTGAAAAATGTTGAAGAAATTGAATTCCCAGTGACCTTTGAACGTCAGAATAATTAAAGTCTCAAAGAGTTCCATTCTAACTTCTGTCCTCATGGTGCTTTATAGCATAATCTACACAGGCTTACTCCTTTTTAAGATCTGCATGCCAGTTTGCAGGTCTTTAAATTCTGTCAAACTCACACTGGCAAACGGTGTGCCCAAATTACAGTAATGTGCACAATGCACAAATTAAACAATGATTTCACCCACAAAGGCCTGGATATCTGCATACAAATTTTGCTAATCCTGTGGCTTTATAGTTGTTTCTAAGCAAGTTTTGGCTGCCAATATAGGCAGCCAAAACTTGCCTAGAAACAACTGCCAATGCACTTATAAATTCAGCTTCGAGTTTACCCACAGTTGCCCAGAGACTGTATGTTGGAACACCTGTTTTATTGCAGTGGCAAGTAATCAGAATTTGAATTAAGGCTCCATTATAAATTATTGTGATGATTTGATGGTAACATGGTCTGAGGATTACGACTCAGAGCTTATGTGAAGCATCTAAGTTGAACATATATTCCAAGCCACAAACTTCAGACCATGTTACTGTCAACTCATAACAATAACGTATATGCTCCAGTAAAACACTACCCATAATCCAAAACCTGCATTGGGAAACATGAGAGGCTTATTTACTAAACTTGTGATCATTAAAAGTTGCCAGGTAACCCAAATGGTCGTTCATCTCAAGTCGACAGGTGTGTAGACACTCCCATATAGGCAATTGGAATGAAGTGTGACTTAAGCAAGGGCTCACTGCAGATGATGCAGATCACGATTGTCTCATCATCAGGCCCGAATCTCCGTCCAGTATTCTAACCAATAATCCACCATGCTGCTGAGTAATGGAATGTATACCAATGTATACCCATGGTGCTACAGCTATTTTGGAATTGTTAGTAATGTGAGGGGATCAAAATCGGAAAAAAGCATTACAGCGACACATGCACCTTTCTGTGCTATTACCACCTTAATCCTAAGATTAGACAGTAACAGTACACAAAGAAAGAGTGATTATGAGAAAACAATTCACCATAGCATCACACTTTTAGCATTTAATTGTGAAGGAATCCAAAAGTCAACCCCACTTTTGGTCATCTTGGTTCGCTCCACACAGGAATCCAGACAATTTTTAATTTCAATTAGGTTGTTAAATGCGTGTACTGTAGCAACTTGCACATTTAACACTCATTGGCTGTTGTAGAAATGTTCTGCTTCAAAAGTGTAATTGATCCCAGTAAGGCCTAAAAAGTTAAAAATCCATTTTTCAGGCCCTCCTGCATGATCATTTTGGCTGGTGCATGCTCTCTTTTTATAACCAATGCAAACTAAATACAATAAAAGTAAATGGTTGATGTCTTATATTTTACCCAAGTTAATAAAATTGATAAATTCTTCTCATATCATCTGTGCCATTTGCAAAAAAATATATGTTAATAATGACAATAACACTTTGGCCAACCAATGATATATGAGGCTTTGTGGATTAGTCCTTCTCAAACTGATGTTTCCACCCCTCTTCTCCTACCAGCATTCCAAAGTGGACTTTAATGCCTTAATTCCCTAGAGGGTTAATCATGGTCCTTGAAGACTCGGGGAGTCGCTGATTTGACAAATGTGTTTTCAAGACTTTGAAAGTATTTGAAATTTGTTCATTAGCCTTGATAGTCCCTGATATTTATAAGAATTAACCCTTAAGTCCTCAGATTAATTTTAAAGTATTTATGGCCTTTTTCTGCTTACATAGTTATTGATGACTTGGCAGTGGTTCTACATCACTGCTGGCTGCCTATACAGGCAGCCAGGAGTGATGTAGAACCACTGCCAGGGAAAATTCAGTCTACACACAAGAGTAATAAAAAAGATTACACAAGGGAGCACCTGCTTCAATGCAATATAAAAGTGGAGGTTTGGGGCTATATGGGGGCTTAAGGGTTAATGCAGGGATTCTTCTACCCTCTTTGGGAAAGGGTCCGGGCCTATGCATTGGGAATATCCACATCATGAAGGCTCCAGTTAAGAATTTATTTGGGAGAAGAAACACACAAAAAATAAGAATAATGGTTGTGTGTATGATCTTTAGGGCAGCATCTGTTGTCTACACATTTTTGGGGGGGCAATACATTCCTTTCTACTTGAAATTAGTATCCCTTATCAGACCATCCATTTTCAATAGCTTCAGCATATCTTTGTTCAAACCTTAAATTTGTCACTACTTTTGCCAATCTCTGCAAATGCCCTGAAGAAGGGACACATCTTTCCTCTTGCAAAACACTTTTACCTCCTTTTCAAAATGAATTAGAAAATATGTCAGAAGCAAGCTGTTAACCCTTTACCCAACGAATCGCCGGCATCTGCCCTTGTTTATGGTTTTGTTAAATTTTTTTGAAAGCTTTGAAAAAACAATATTTAAAATAAGAAATTTGGATATTGTGTGCGTTGGGTGAAAGGTTAAACTGTAAAAGTAAATTTTAAAAGCACTTTCTTGAGAGAAATCAGCAATAAACTTCATAGAGGCTGAACTAAGGCATCCTTTTGAACCACTGAGGGTCTCATGATATTCTATTATAAACATTTTTTTTTAATAATATTTTTTTCAAACTCCTCGAAATTATTCATCAGTTGTGTCTGATTCCTTAGCATAGCCAAATTTACTCTACATTCAGTACATTGAGATGTTGGTTGACAAATCACTCCGGTCTTTAACAGGGTTTCCTCTCAAATGAAAAGTCGTTGAATTTTGGCCCCTTGCATGAAATGTGCTTGAAATTGTTTCTAGCCTAGAAAAGTACTTGATTTTCCATCACTCCCCTTGAAAAGTACTTAAATTCAGTTTAGGCCTAAAAAAAATAAAAATCTGTTTCTCAAGCCCTCCCGCATGGTCCTTTTGGTTGCCGCATGCTCTCTTTTTATAACCAATCCAAACTTAAAAAAATCAAAATCATATGGTTTATGTCGGATATTTTACTCATGTTAGTAAAATTGTCCCTTGAGTGCAAGAAGGCTTTGCAATGCTTTAGCATTGCAAACCCTTCTTGCACTCAAGGGATGTAATACACCACTACCCATGCTATTCTGTAGGTTATGAGGCCTAAAACATAAAACAAACCAAGAACATGAACTTTTTAATGGTAAAGAAATAATTACAAAAATAAAAAATAAAATAAAAAAACGCCCGCCCGCATGCAATTTTACAAAAAATGGCCTGAGAAACAGAAGATCTACTTTGTGAGGCCTTACCTATAACCTCAAAGAAAATATGTCTTAGGTTGACCCTTCCCACATAAATCAGTCAGGAATCACATTTATTTGATCTCTATATTGTCTCTTGAATGCAACATGGCATCTATAATGCTTTAGCAATGCAGATGGCTCAGTGTTGAACTCAAGAAACGATATATGTCTAACTAGTTGGGTTTTTCAGAGACCAGATCATTGAGACTGAAATTCTTTGTGTTGCTATGGTGTTGTAACTATATATCAAAATTATAACAGACCTTGAAAATCATGGACAGACTCCCTGAAAAGTGCTTAAATAGTGGTTAAATTTGATTTTCTGATATCAGTGGGAACCCTGTTTAATAAAAAAAAAAACCCAACTTTTTCTGGTTTATGTACTGTTTTCAAAACATAGGTTTTAACACTTTGAACCCGAGGGGCCTCTTTTTGGTCCAGGAATAGGAAACGTCAGACTTTCATTAACTGTTATGACTGTCAAGTTAAAGTGGGAGGTTTACCCCCTATAATGAATTTGGACTCTTCTAATTGCTGCATTTGATCTGACGTGGAAAATACCACCAGTGTTCAAAGGGTTAAACCATTGTTGATAGCCTTTCCTTTGTTCAAATTAATGAATAGCTCTACTGTCTACTTGGGCTGCATCATATTTAAATACTGCCTACAACATATCAAGGTATACCAGTATATTGGCAAGCAGTTCACGTCGAAAGTAAGACAGAACAAAAACCTTACTTTTCTACATGACATTCACATTCAAAACAGTTCCAGTTGAGAAACTAATTCCCGAATATCTTACATACTGCATCAGAACTTTACTTTTGATGCTGGAGAATAATTTCAAGGCAAGGGCAATTCCTTGATTAAAACTGTGTTTCACTGTTTGTTTAACCCTTTACCCAATGCAGACGATATCAAAATTTATTATTTTAAATATAATTTTTTGAAATTTTTCAAAGAATTTCAATAAAACCATATCATGTGACCCCCTCGTTGGAATGAGCTCGACGAGCTCATTCCAACGAGGGGTCACATGATATGGTTTTGTTGAAATTTTTTGAAAAATAATATTTTTTCAACTACTGAATTTGCATATTACGCGGGCAGATGCGGGCGATTCGTTGGGTAAAGGGTTAACTCCTTCATGCTACTGGCAGATATTCTCCCCAGGACGTGAAATCTCTTGCTATTAAAATAAGTCAAATACAGTTCAAATTGGCATCTAGGGAAGAACATGTTTCTTCTATGTTTTATTTTGGCATGCACATTTCAGGGCAACAATCATATTCGCCATGCTATTAATTAAAAATACTGGTAGAATATATTTTCATTTTTGGAAACCACTTTAAAAAATATTCCACAATCCGGTATTCCCCTTGAGAACCACAGGAAGAGTAGCAGTGCTTGTTTACTGATAAACTTGGACCCTGTCATGAGTGCTTGGGGTGGAAGTCCTCTAAGATGGACAAAATGGGTATAAACAGTTGAGTAAAGTTGGCTTTATCTCCATGTTGTGGTCATGATTAGACATTGTGCAGAAATATGTGACTTTAAACACCAATAAATAAATAAATAAATAAATAAAAATCCAGCATAAGTATTTCCATTAGTTGCTTGAATCCTGCACCCTATGTAACATGCAATCAAGTAATCCTGTGCATTTTTACAGCCTTCGTCAGCATATATGTTCATTTTGTGTGTGATATGGCATATGATATGTGATATTTAACCAATGGATGCTTAAAAAAATAAAAATTAAATGGTTTATGTCTGACATTTTGGCCCATGTTTATAAAATTGAGATAAATTTGTCCCTTGAGTGCAACAAGGCTTTGCAATGCTTTAGCATTGCAAAGCCTTCTTGCACTCAAGGGACGAAATCCATCACCACCCATGCCAAGACACAGATTTACTTTGTGGGGCCTAACAGGGTGAGAATTAATAGATGATGTCTCTGTTTATTAATAGATAATATCTTTGTCAACAAATAATTTATAACTGTTATATAGTTGAGTAACTGCCTATTGCATCAGGCCTAATGCTCATTTTCTTTTCTAGGCATTTGAGTCAGAAGATCAGAGGAGGAGGGGTAAAGGAAAGGCAAGAGAGTCACGGCAGTTTCAGTCTTTAGATCCCAGTAATCAGCAAAGTAGATTCTCAGATGTGTCTGGTATGTACAACAGAACTGTTCCACAGTTTTCTTATTTTTATATGCCAACACCTAGAACGGGCCATATTATGGAATGGCCAAGTCTGTCTGTCTGTCCATCTGTCCATTTACTTTTGCTCATCTGCAAAATAACTGGAAAATGAAATGCATCATGGATCCTATTATTATATGTTAGATGACTGGTGACTAAAGTAAGACTTTCAATTGGATTCATAGCCTACTTGGAGCATGTTTTCAGACTTTTTTAGTCTTTTAGGGGTGCAATCTTCTTGATAATATTTATTTATGGTCACATGACTGTTTTATTAGCTGGTTTATCTGACTATGTTGTCGTGATTCTTCAATTAAATAATGCAATTTTGAACCATTTTTGGAAGTTCAGTGGCCATTCTTTTATAGAATTGTTTCTGTCTCCAACTTTATAACACTTTTAAGGGAAACTGATTCCTTTTTATGCTACCAAGAGATTCTTTCGGGAACATTATGTTTTCATCATGTCCCTCCGTCATTCAGCATCCATCGTCTGACTTCCAGCCATTAACTTTTGGTTTTCATCAAATAACTGAAGAACTGCTTATTTGATCAAATCATAATTTTACGGCCAAGTTGTGGATGACTAGACAATGCTTCCTTTCTGCCATACTGAATTTGGTTTCCATCCAATGACTAATGAATGCTGACTCGATTCATTTTTAGCTCAACTTGACAAAGTCAAGCTGAGCTATTGCCATCACTTCTCATCAGTCGGCATACGGACGTCCGTTTAGTTTAGTCAAACCTCAATATTTCCCTTTGGCACACCCTACAGGGCAAATTTATGATCGGATTGCTTTGAAACCTGGCATGCTTGTTTGGGGTGACCTCTAGATGGTAGCTATCGATTTTCTTCAATTTCCATCAAAAAATGTTGCTGCGGCCAACGTTCTTAGAACTTAGTTTAGTCAGACCACAATATTTCCATTTGGCACATCCTACAGGGCACATTTATGGTTGCATTGCTTTTAAAACTGGTATGCCTGTTTAGGGTGGCCTCTAGATGGGAGCTATCGATTTTCTTCAATTTCCGTCAAAAAATGTTGCCACGCCCAACATTCTTAGAATTCAATTTAGTCAGACCACAATATTTCCCTTTGGCACACCCTACAGGGCACATTTATGATTGGATTGCATTGAAACCTGGTATGCTTATTTGAGGTGACCTCTAGATGGGAGTTATCGATTTTTTTTTTCATTTCCGTCAAAAAATATTGCTGCGGCCAACGTTCTTAGAAATTAGTTTAGTCAGAAGACCTCAATATTTCCCTTTGGCACACCCTACAGGGCACATTTATGATTGCATTGCTTTGAAACCTGGTATGCTTGTTTGGATTGGCCTCTAGATGGGAGCTATGGATTGTCTTCCATTTCCGTCAAAAAATGTTGACGCGGCCAATGTTCTTAGAACTTAGTTTAGTCAGAACTCAGTATTTCCCCTTGGCACACCCTACAGGGCACATTTACGATCGGATTGCTTTGAAACCTGGCATGCTTGTTTGGGGTGACCTCTAGATGGGAGCTATCGACTTTTGTCCATTTCCATCAAAAAGTGTTGCCACTGCCAATGTTCTTAGAACTTAGTTTAGTCAGACCTCAATATTTCCCTTTGGCACACTCTACAGGGCACATTTATGATCGGATTGCTTTGAAACCTAGCATGCTTTTTTGGGGAGACCTTTAGATGGGAGCTATCGATTTTCTTCAATTTCCGTTAGAAAATGTTACCACGGCCAACTGTCTTAGAACTTAGTTTAGTCAGACCACAATTTTTCCCTTTGGCTGATCCTAGAGGGCACATTTATGATTGGACTGCCTCATATTAACCCTTAGACTATAGCAACAGAGAGTGCACATCTACATTTATTGCTCAACTTGAAGAAGTCAAGCTGAGCTATTGCTGTCACTTCTCGTGCATTGGCATACATACATTTGTACATCTGTACGTACGTTCGTTCGTCCACCGATGTGTACACAATTTAGTACGTACATAACAATCTCCTTTGGCTCACCGCACAGGTCGCATTTATGATTGGATCACTTTGAAACTTGGTATGCATGTTTAGGGTGATTTCTAGATGGGTGTTATCGATTTTCTTCCATTTCCGTCAAAAATTGTTGCTGTGGCTAGAACTTAGTTTAGTCAGACCTCCATATTTCCCTTTAGCACACCCACAGGGCACATCTATGGTCGGATTGCTTTGAACCCTGGCATGCTTGTTTGGGGTTATTTCTAGATGGGAGCTGTCCATTTTCTTCCATTTCCGTCAAAAAATGTTGCCACTGGCGATGACCTTCAATGAACTTAGTAAAAACTTAGTGCAGTTAAGCATCAATATTTCCCTTTGACTCACCCTGCAGGGCACATTTATGATTGGATTGGCTTGCTTGTAAACTTGGTGAGCTTTTGTGGGGTGACATCTATAAGGGAGCTGTCGATTTTCTTCCATTTCCGTCAAAAAATGTTGCCGCTGACCTTTGAACATAGTCAGACCTCAATATTTCCCTTTAACACAGCCTTCAGGGCACATTTATGATTGGATCACTTTGAAACTTGATACTGTGTGTTCCGTGTTATCTCTAGATGTGAGCTATTGCTTTTTTGCATTTCCATAAAAGTTTTTTATACTTACCAATGACCCAGACTTAGCTGGTGCTAACTCTAAAATATTTAGGGCCAAATGCAAATTTTACCCCCCAATCCCCAAAATTTGCATCTAAAACCGAAAATTACATGTCCTATATGGTCCTCCATACTTTCACTCCACTGTGCATGCGCAGTGTTAAGGAGGTCTCGAAATTGCTGCCAAAAGTCATTCTTACAACCAGTGCCTGGTAAGCTTTATGTACTCAGCGGGGAGGTATGAGTTCCCAACTCATGGGAGGGCCATCCCCGTCTGGGTTATTGGTAAGTATAAAAAATATATAACTTACTATAAATTTTTTAACATTTTTATACTGTACCAATGACCCCTACTTAGCTGAATAGTAAAAAGGTTGGAGGGCCTAGGACATAGAAGAAAATCCAATAGACTCAATTATCTATAACAGACCTATCCCCTTAAGGAGAAAAGGAGAGATAGTCTTACATGTATCTTTCTTATTTGTAACAAAAAAGAAAGACACAATACTATACTGTAATTGAGCACAATAACATCAATGATCTCTATAAACATCTGGTATAACCCTTTATACTAATATTTTTTAAGGAAAGCCAATAAATAAAGGAGTCTAGAGAAATGAGACTCTATATACTCATTTAAAAGTGTTCGAGGATTGTATATTAATGCTCAATTAATCACGTGATATATACGAATGCTTCACACCAATCAACACTTAAAAAATATTACACAGATGAGTAAACATAGGCTTAACCCTAAAATCATTTCGGAACCGACATGGAATTACTAAGTCCAAGGGAGGTATTCCCTTGCTTTACACTATAAAGCAGGTGACCTAAGGGAACACCCCCCCACTCACTCCCCCCCCCCACCCCACCCCTTCCCTTGCCCTGGATCAAATACTCCAGAGCAAAGATGGCAGCAGGACAGAGTCACTGCCTGAACCGAAAGTCTATTATACACATATAGTTGCCACTGTTTAGTAGACGACATTCTGAGTAAAAAATAGTGGACCTGAACAATGTAGATCTGCAGAAAAGGACTCAATATTTTCAGATACAAAATTGTGAAAATGGAGGGCTAACACCAATATGCAGCTCTCATTAAATCTGTAATAACAATATTAATAGCTTAAGCCCATGAAGTAGAAGAACTCTTACTTCATGAGCTTAAAACTAAAACACAGCTTGCTGAATGAAGATATAATCATAAGCAGAACTGACTGTAGATTGAATCCATCTGACCATAGAATGGACCGAAATGTGGAGGAAGCTTCCACGGCATGTCCCACAACAGACGCCTGAGTAAATTAGTTCACAGTCTTGTGGAGCTAGAAAAGCTACCAACAGAATTCGCATTAAAATAATTACACTAGAGCAATATCTGCTGAATCAACAGCGCTGGAAGATACGCATATCTTATTATTCCGTCTAACAAGATCGATAGAGCGTTTACTGCAAACGCTCGAAGATCCAAACATATTGACACATACGTCTGCAACTGATTGTTGAGAAGCGTCGCGAATAAGTCGATCATTGGCCGCTCGCCTTGGTAGCAATCTGATTGAAAACTCATTTGTTGAAAGCCGATTCTGGCGGCAACAAACAGCCCCTCCGCGAAGGGAGTCCGCTAATACATTCAGACGACCCGGAATATGACGGACCGATAGGAGAACTTGATGTTCTAGTAGCAACCGAAAGATTCATTCCGTTAACATGAATAACAGGATGGAATGAGTGCCTCCATAATTCCGAAAATATGCTAATACCGTCGAGTTATCGGACAGAATTAGCATATGAACATTGTGAATTACGTTATCCAATAATGTAGCGCAAGCCAAAAAGACATCATACTTGATGTTTGAGTGCTTGATAAGGAACTACGGAATCAAAAGACCCTGGCACTTCAATCCGTTGGACTCAATGAAACAACCCAACCTGTTTTACTGGCATCCGTCAAGACTGTAAAACTCGGATCCGGCAATTGCAGTGGAACTAGCTGAGTTAAGCCCAGAAAACTTGCCCAAGTCTGAATCTCTTATTCACTTGATTTGACAAGAAGATGTCCGTATCGAGTGAAAGAATCTTCACCCTCCAATTCTGAAATAAAGAAATTTGGAGAGGAGCAATGCGTAACCTCCCCATCGGAATAAAATCGCGGCAGTTCCGCCTAGCATATCAGTCTCATAAGATCTCTACTGAGACTTTGTCTGAGCGAAGACAATAGTGAGCATAACAACTGAATAATTTCGTTCTGGGAAATGGCAGACGAACGAAAAAGTTGTGCGTTACGAAGCTCATCCCCCGGTGGGTGAATGACTTGGATGATACCAGATCCGACTTCTCCTCGTTTACTGAAGAAACCGAGATGTCAGAGCAATAGAAGCAGATTCTGCACATAGTTCTGAAGCGTTAACTCATTGCCGTACCTGTATGAATGTCGTCCAGGTAGGCCGACGTTATCGCAGACGAATAAGCTCGGAAATGAGTCATTACCGAGTCCATTATTCGAGAGAAGGCCCAAGTGGGCTATATTCAGACCTATTGCTCGGAGCTGATATACGACTCCTATGATAAGGAAGCGAAGATACTTTCTGATGCCTGATGTACCATGACGTGAAAGTACGCATCTTGACATCTATGCATGTAGCATTATCATACACCCGAATACTCACTCTGACCGATCGGGTGGACTCCATATATAAACTTGGAGCCAGGATCAGCTTGTTTATCCAGTTCTGAATAATGAGTGAACGGAACGAGCCGTCTGGATTTTGGAACCATAAAAGGATGGTTTTAGAAACCTGGAAATTCCTGGATTTCTACGATCATTCCAGAAGAGACTAGACTTCTGATGGAAGCGAGCCTATGTCCTACTGACTTGGCGGAAGCTGAGTCCATCTTGGACTCCGAGTTAACAGAGGATTTCGTTTGAGGAGCAATTTAGTCCTTCCGAAATCACCCCTTGAATCCAAGGGACATCCGTAATCTATTCCCAAATAATTGAGAAACTCGACAGTCTTCCACTCACTAGTACACGATAGAGGTTAAAACCATTACCTCCTGGTCCTGCGAGGCTTGCGGAAAGAGAAGCCATGTCCTCCACGGTCCGCACTTCGCCCTGTCGACCTAGGGGCGTCTGACCGGAATTACAGCCCCTATATGAGTCGCTACCCTGACAGTCTCTAGAATAAGACCTAGAGGATGCATAGGAACCTCTATAGGAACTTCCCTTGGACGTATTCATCCCAGAAGTGCCTGTCCTACTCTTCTCTGCTGAATCCGATTATATGGAAGCGAATTTTAATAGCAGAGAGTCAAAAGCTTTCTTAGTTAACTGATCATAGACTGCAGAAAGCTTGCCGTCAAAGAAAACTCTCCGGAGACTGGAGCGACTCTGAGAGAGTTTTTGGCCTTACTATCTGCACTCGTGGATGTAGCCAGGGCCGCATCACGTCTAACCAACTCCATATTGCCACTAAAGGACGGAGTTTTACGTGAGGCCCTTGAAAGAACTCTTAAGGATATTATCATCCTAGAATTATTTTCCATTTGAGACGTAATGATAACGTTCTGGTAAGGTGATCTGCATACGATGATGCGTCTAAGCTGACCTGCTAGACGATATTATTATTTCCAACATCGTGGTTGGAATTGACATAGACGACAGTAAAAAACAATACTAGGTCCTACCCTGGTCGTCTAGATGCAGAGAACTCTCAGAATGCTCTGTCCTGCCATTTCAAAAAATTTGTTGAATTGATGAAAGGCAGATGTAGAGCATATTGCCGATAAGAAACCTGACCTGCCCATTTAGGTAGCAAGTTAAATAAATATAGCGTCGTTCAACAGATCAAATGTCCGTGAGACATATCTGGACTATGTCGGAAACTGAGGGATGATGTCCCTAAACCGATTAAGAATTCTGTGTCCAGAGGCGCTATCAGTCTCTTATCCGGCAACACAGGATTTTGGTCCGGAGGAACAACGTCAGATGATAATGCCGGATGCACTCTACGACAATTATGTTGTTCCAAAAAGGGAAAATACAACTCATCCGTAACCCTTTCACCATCCTGTCGGATCACTTGTAATTATTGGTTGTCCGTGCCTGAACCTGCAGCGGAACGTACCAACCCAGCTTCCTCGGATAATTCCTGATCCAACAGAGTTACTGTCGGTTACTGGGATGCTGCGATAATTTGTGCTATCTCTGTGTCCGTAACAGAGGCCTGTGGAGCTGCGGTGTTATAGGATTTAGCCACTGGAAGCTCCTTGGACGTTCACTCCTGCATACATCTAATATGCGAACGTCCGGAGTATGAAGGCCTTGTATCCTTGGCTACCGGATGGCGTGACCTGGTCGGCGTAGAACCGGACTGTCTATATAACGGAGCGTCCCAAGCGGTGGACGTATGCTCCGACTGAGGAACGTTTTGTACCACAACATCTGGACCCAGATGTTGTAATACGAGAGAGAAACCTCTCTCACTCCCAGCCCGGATGGACCAGGACAGCTAGGAACCGGACTAATAGGTTTCCTCTGTACTATCCTCGTATCTGTGGTCACTGGGTGTGCACATTGTATTTTATAGTGCTCGCATCACCCAAATCTCCTTCCTGGACCGCAACGGACGAACCCGGGTGCTGAGCCATTCGGTGAATGGTCGCGACACCGGGCGAGCTAGCAGACGCCAATGGCGTTGATCCTACTTGGGACCTCTTAGGCAATTGACGTATCTGCATGAGCACTTTACCTCTAGCTCTTCATTTGACTGTGACAACGGAAGTACACTTACGAAGACATCATGTAACAATACCTAGTTCATGTTATCCTATGAGTCCTGTGGAGCCGCGGTCCTCTGTGAAATATCTGCTGGAAGCTCCTGGGACGTTCATTCCTGCATTTATATAATATGCGAACGTTCCAACTGGAAAGGTCTCGTATCCTTGGCTAGAAGATGGAGTGACCTGGTCGACGTGTATTCCTTGGTCGGCGAAGCAGGAGCACCAGGGACGTTCAATCCTGCATTTATATAATATGCGAACGTCCCCTGGAAATCTGTGGTCACATAGCCAAGGTGCGGTCGTGTGTGTTGACGAGGATGAGGAAGCCAATATAACAGCCGCGTCAGACTGTCATGCGACGGAGCGTCCCGAGCAGGAGGAGTTGACGTAAGCTCCGACTAAGCGAACAACATACAACAACATCGCGGCGCAGATGTTGATGCAAGAGAGAGGGGGCCTCTCTCGCTCGTGGTCTGGGGGACCTGGACAAGCTAGCTACCAGACTGACAGGCTTCCTCCGTACTATCCTCGGATCCGTCGATGCTGGGTGTGCACATCTGAAGTTTTATAGTGCTCACATCACCCAATCTGCTTCCCTGGACCGCAGCGGACTAACCATTCTTTCCTGGTGAATGGATGCGACACCGGGCGGACTAGCGGGCGATCAATTGCTTTCAATCCTACTAGGGAACTCTTCAGCAATTGTCATAAAACCTTGAGCACTTCCTGCTAGCCCTAATATTGCAACGACGGAGACACACTTATTGAAGACATCACGGAAACATCACTCGGAATTCTGAAAAAGAAACTGATAATATATAGTGACCCTACGGAGAGAGGACTGTAATGAACCCCTCACCGCTAATAAAATACCGTGACACACGTCTCCAACGTTGTCATATCTATCAACACGCACAGAGCAAGAGTTAATGCGACTACATTGACTATAAGAAACACAATGAACTTGTGAATTAGAGGAAGATATCCTCACATTACGAATGAAGAATATTTTTTCCAACCAGAAAAAATATACACTGTCATATTTCTCGCACTAACCCTTGAAATAAATATACATAATATATTAATTCATTATAACATTTCATCACATTTAAAAGAAAATAATTTAAAAAAAAAAAAAAACTTTTGAAAATATTTTCAGAAGAGCCCAAGTTCCCAATGGGAACCTTGAGCCCAAAGGATCCCAAAAAAGCCTAAGTGTGGACAAAAGTTTTTAATCATTTTGAAAAATTAATGTAACACTTACGGACAACATTAATGTATCTTGCTATGAACTAAATTAAGCAGAAGACAAGTAATCACTTCCAGAAGTAACAGTTGTCAACACAAGCAAAAGTGTCCACAAACTGGAAACATGACTCCAGGCACTGAAACAAACATAGCCCAAAATCAGTTACCAATTTAAACACTATCTGATGCAAAACAGAGGCTTCCAGAGAAGAAACTGTAGAACATCAGATGGTAGATGCAGACCAAAACGCCTAAACACCCCTAGGGTGAGGACGTAAACATGGAGAAAAAACAGAAAAAAAATTCTGTTACCAAGCCAAAACTCCCAAGAAATTTTAGTAATAAACATTACAAAAAATAAGCCAAAAGCATGGGAGAATAGCTAGGGGGGAATAAAGGAAAGGGAGAGAGGAAACACTGATTAAACAATGGAACATTCATAGCAAGAATGACCACAACAAGGTCATGCCTCGAAAATAGGTAACATGAAATAATTTGGTAAAAAAATTATAAGTTACAGCCCTGAACATTTGTTTCCACTGTTTTTTCCTCTCCACCTTCTATTTCCACCATATATCCACCATTTCTCTCATAATTATGCGTCTGGCATCTTTAAAACTGAGATTTACAAGCACAAATAACAGTGAAGTGTAACAATATTGTGGGCCAAACAAAGAATGACTTTTGGCTGTATTTCGAGACCTCCTTGACACTGCACATGCGCAGTGGAGTAAAAGTATGGAGGACCATATAGGATATGTAATTTTCGGTTTTAGATGCAAATTTTGGGAATTGGGGGGTAAAATTTGCGTTTGGTCCTAAATATTTTAGAGTTAGCACCAGCTATGTCTGGGTCATTGGTACAGTATAAAAATATTTATTGTTGTTTTCACCATCCTTTGAACTTACTGCATTTGTGCATCAACTTATCCCTTTTGCACTCTCTGCAGGGTATATTTATGAATTTCCATAAAAAAAACCCATTGCCACAAGCATTGACCTTCTACTTAGTGTATTTGTGCATTAACATCTTCCTTTGGCATGCCTCAGAGGACACATTCATTATCAGGTTGTTTTGAAACTTTGTATGCTTATGCAGGGTGACAAAAGATAGGAGCTATTGATTTTCTTTTCATTTCCATCAAAAACTGTTGCTGTTAGCAACAATCTTTGAATTTATTGCATTTGTGCATCAACATTCTTTGACATGGCCTACAAGCCACATTTATCATAGGATTGTTTTTGAACTTGGTGTGCTCATTAGGCAAGAACTTTAGATAAGAGCTGTTGAAAAGCATTCATTTCTGTGATTGCCATATACAATAACCTCTGAACATACTGCTTTTGTGTATCAACATTCTTCCTTTAGCCCGTCTTACAGTTTACATTTAAAAATGCATGGATTACTCTGATGTTGTGCACTCACAATGCTGTTATGTTGAAATTTCATCTAATAACATTGGTACCAATGATCTTCAATTTTGCCATTTCATTTATAATTTATTACCAAAACTCAAGTTTGTCAAGTTGAGCTACAGTGTCAATGACACTTTCATTATATTTTATTTATGCATTGTTGGTGTCTAGAGGAAGCTTTCTTTAGATTTTGGACCAGTCAGCTGGACCAAGATGGCTGCCAGTGGCCAATTCATTATGGCTTCCATGTTGACCATCTTGGTTTCTGTCCAATAACTAATGAATTCTGACACAAATCAATTTCAGTTTTTGGTTATGCATTATTGGTGTCCAGAGGAAACTTCCTTTCGATATTTGTCCAGTTAGCCAATTCAGTATGGCTGCCATAACAGCCATATTGAATTTGGTTTCCGTCCAATAACTAATGAATGCTGACTCAAAATTTTTATTAGCTTTTTTATTAGCTCATCTTGACAAAGTCAAGCTGAGCTAATCTCATCACACTCCATCCGTTGTCCGTCCATCATCTGGCAACACGATGTTTTTGTCTTCTCCTCTAAAGCCACTAGGCCAATTCAAGTGAAAGTTCGTGTGAGTGATGGTCCAGTGCATTTTCGTTCAACTCAGCATGCCCAGCCCTATAGGGAGGGAGTGGGGAAAAAAGCTCCAAAGTATTTTAAAAATCTTCTCATGAACCAGTGTCTACAATGACTTGATATTTGCTATGGAGCTTCCTTTTGAGGTGTAGAATCAAGTTTATTGAAACGAAGTTCATGAGGCAATAATTGGCTTTGTAATGAGAGGGGTAAGTTTTTTGGCCCCGCCCAAAATTTCTATTTTTCTGAACCCATGGTCTGGTTTGAACCAAATTTGGTATGTGGTATTATTGGGTCAGAAGGACTTGACTCATGCAAAAAAAAAAAAAATTCCCGCATCCCCATGTGAAAACTAAGAGCTAAAAATAGAAATATTTTCAAAGGCCTTTTTTTCCCAAACCACACGGAACAGAGAGCTGTTATTTGGTATAAAGTATCCTTAGGACCAGTACAACAAAAACAATTGCCATCGGTTATGTTAGGGTGTTCTGTAATGTGCATCGAAAAAATGCTGGCTCAGCATATTTGCAAAATTTTTTTAAAAATCTTTTTCCCAGAACCAATCATCAGAGTCTTTTGATATTCGGTATACAGCATTCATAGGGGGTCAGATACAAATTTGTTAAAATAAAGCCCATTTGTTCATATTTGGGCTCAATACTGGAGCCCAAATTTTTAACATAGGGTAATATGGGGAATATTCTTTAAAAATCTTCTTCTTCAGAACCACCAGTCAGAATCTTTTAATGTTTGGTATACATCATTGTTATGAGGGTCAGATTCAAGATTGTGCAAACCAAGTCTCTAGGTTAATAATTGGGCTTCCTATGGAAGCCCAAATTTTAACTTTGTTCAATATGGGGGATAGTTTTTAAAAATCTTCTTCAGACCCACCAGTCAGAATGCTTTCATATTTGGTTTGCAACATCTCCAGGGGGGTCAGATTCAAGTTTGTTCAAATCAGATGCCTAGGTATATATTTGGGATTGCTATGGTAACTTAATATAATATGAGGGAATTTCTTCATCGGATTCATAGATTAATTCTTGGGCTTTCTATGGTAACCCAAATATTAACTTAGTGCAATATAATTTGTACTACCTGTATCACCTGCACTCAAGGCTTTACAATTACCTTGTGAAAACAAAACAATCAATTGACGAAGACACACCTCCATTGTTCTAGTCAATACTGGCGATGTTGATTCCTCGCAACAACCAATCACATCATTACCTGATATCACGTGCACATCCTGCAGAGGTCTTGTACCACTCCGATCACCATTTCCTTCATGACAGATTCCAGTTTGTTTATCAGCAGCCATTTTGGAATACCTTTTTGTACCTCGATTGAGTTGTGATTTTTTCCAATTACGACTTGTTTACACTGCTTTCACCACTGTGTTATTACAAGACATTTGTATATACACTTACCACTTATCATCTCAGGTAGTTATTCCGACTCTCGCGTTTTACTTTTATTATATTATTTCTTTCTCGCTTTCACATTTTATTTATTTCTACTCATTTGATCGTGCCACCTGCCAAACCCGGCCTATGCGACCCCACCTGTGTCTTTACCTGGCACGGTCATATTATACCTTTAACACGGTCTCATCTACCCATCAGCTACACCGGTAGACATATTCACTGGGAGACTCATACCAGTTCACCACAACACGCCCACCAACGGCGGAGGAAAGCAAATCTGAGCTCACAAAACACCATCTCTTGACGCTCGGTTTAACACCCTACAATTACCATTATTTGACAAACCTCACTCGTACTGCTATCACTACCTACCTGAACATACGTGAATCTCACATCGGAATACCAAACGGGCTTCTACCCACACGAATCCGATCTATACAACATTACCACCACAATACCACCAAACCTTGTATTTGTTTGTTTGATAAGGCTGTACTGGCCGAAACCTTGGCTACACTTCGCGGAAGCTAATTCCAGACAAATACCACCAAGTTGTTGAAACCACCACTTCCACCATGGAAGAGTTACACCCCGAAACACACCGTAAACTCCGTCTACAACTTAATGACACACGGAGACTCATGTTTCGCGAGGCTGATGCACATTACAAATACCGCATCTACCAAGAATGCAATACACAAAATGTCGTTCCAATAGATCTCTTTAATACCATCAAAACAGATCTACACCTCACCGTTAACAAAACATTGAAATTTGAGAACGACATGTCCTCTGATATTGACGCTCTAGCTCTCCAAACCACCCAGAGTTTGGCACAGCCCCTTCAAACCTAATACCACAAACGTTCCTCTGACCTAGCGGCTCAGGTATCCGAACACCTTAACCACCTGCTCCCACCTAACGTCATTGAGCGGGACCAATCTGCTTTCCTTGAAACCTTTCATAACACCATAGAGCGCTTTTCCACCAACGACCTTACCAGATACAAGCTCACCAGCAACATGCGCTTCAAGGAGGCATTGGCTACAGCAATACCGGGCCAGGACCAGAGTCCTACCTCTGCGTCTACCCCCCCTCCCCCCCCACCACGGAGGGGATTACATTCCACTCCCTGAGTGATTCTACCATTAGCTCACCCTCAGACACTCACACTCACAGGGTGACCCATCTGCATGACACTCACTGCACTACACCCGATTCGCTTCCGAGTGCACCCAAGCGCCGGAGTTTGGGGTTAACCAAAATACTCCCTCTGCGGACATTGCATACTGGCAATAAACACCCTAAAGCCATAGCCTCCATTCTAACTGACCATGACATTACTACACCTAGTTGGCCACCCTCACGACCTACCGGATGCACTCCTAGAAGTACCATCGTGACTACCTTCTGAAGCCAACCAGCCACCGATACCACCCGGCTTGTACTTCAACCTCCTCTGTATTGAGTGCTCTTATGACCCCTTGCACCAGTCAACTACCATGGTCACAAACCACCATACCGGCTGAGCTCTGGCCCATCGACCCCAGCTCTGACCTTGAGCCAATACGGTTGATGCCTCACCAGATATCACTCTCATCCAACCGGCACCACCTAGCACTGCATCGGCATGGATAGAGCAACCTGGAGTCGATGCGTCCGCTCATGTACCAACTACCATTACCAAACACAATAGTGTCACTAACCTTCCGTCTCTTCGGACGCACACCCTATACCAACCAGGGCCTACTACAACCGACCCGGTCGTTACAGGACGCACTACGCTGTTGTCTACACGGTGCGTGCATAGCCTGACTAAAGGAACTGTTCTACGCTAAACCGTATACTCAGTACAAAACAAGCATGACTAGGCCTTGGCGACCCTACCGACATTACCAACCAGCCTACGGTCAAACGCCAACCCACACACCCTGATCGCCACACCGACCGGTGAACCAGAAGGAACGTAGAGCGTAACGAACGGCGACGCATTAAACAAAAATCAAATCTTCCCAGATTGGCTGATATAGCTAAATTATGTGCAAAACATTGCAGTGCCGTAGTGGCAGTGTGTCACGGCCGTATTGCTGATGATATAAAAAATTATGCCGAGAAAGGAACAACATGTTTGTTGTTGCCAAATTTAAAGAGACATATTCCGAGAAAATTCCATTTAAAACCTTCTGATCTTGAAAAAATTCATGACCAATTCCCAGAGATCAACCAACCCTTGACAAAACCTTTATTTTTGGTAAAGAGGTGGTGATCAAACAGTGCATGACTATAATGATTGTCATCTGGTACATAGCAGATCACCAGAAGCCATTTACTGACCCTGAATTGTGTGCCGTCATGAGTGAAAATGGTGTTATAACATTTTTCAGGCAAATTTTCGGATGATCAGTCGGCTGGAGCTTTCTGTAATCTTCTGACAAATGAAATGAAAATGAACCTGATGGCATCAGTTCTAAAGTCAAAAGTTCATCTCATTTTTAGCTTAACTTGACAAAGTCAAGATAAGCTATTGCCATCACATGTTTCGGAAGTTTGTTAGTCTGTGAGCCTGTTCACATTTTCCTTTCGCACAGGCTACAACCCGTTCTTGTCCGATGGTCACAAAATTTCATATGCAGGTTTGGGGTCATGTCTAGATGAGAACATCCCCTTCTGGTCACAATCGGTCATCGTGATAGCTGCCCGAGCCCAAAACCCGAAAAACTTTAGCACAGTCTACAGGTCGTATTTATAAAGGGATTTCATTTCACTTGGTAGGATGCCTCTGTATAATATCTAAATGAGAACGTCCCCTTTTGGTCATGATCTGTCAACCGAGACGGTGCCCAAGCCTGAAACCCAAAAACTTTTACCACAGTCTGCAGGTCATATTTAATTTATGACTCCAATTGATGTCTAGATGAGAATTTCCCCATTTGGTCGCAATCTATCAATCGTGACAACTACCAGAGCCCAAAACCTGAAAACCTTTAGCACAGTCTACAGGTCGTATTTATGGAGGGATTTCATTTTAACTTGGTTGGTTGACTTCATATTTTGATTGGTAAACTGTGACGGCTACAAGGGCCTGAAAACCTTTAGCACAGTTTACAGGTCATATTTATGAAGGGATTCCATTGTAACTTGGTAGGATGACTCCAGATAATGCCCAGATGAGAATGTCCCCTTTTGGTCGCAATCATTCAACTACGACAGCTGCCCGAGCCAAAAACCCGAAAAACTTTAGCACGGACTACAGGTTATATTCAAGATGGGATTTCATTGTAACTTGGTAGGGTGACTCAGTATAATGTCTAGATGAGGACATCCCCTTTTGGTTGTGATTGATCAACCATGGTGGCTACACAGGCCTGAAGCCCAAAAACCATTAGCACAGTCTACAGGCCGTATTTCTGAAGGGATTTCATTGTAACTTGATGGGGTGACTCGTTTTGGAATAATTTCACTGTAACTTGGTAACTTTCATTGACCTACATTAACTGTGAGGGCCACATACATTAACTGTGAGGGCCACATTAACCCACCTCTCAATTCTTTAGTAGAGTCGACACCTCATATTATTTTTATTGAAAACATAGCATACTGGGAACAGAAATTAACATATTCTCAATTATCACAATTCTTGTAGAATTTCATAACCCTTTCATAAACAATGAATATTATCCTTTTCATCAAACACAGTGCACAGTCAAGTTAAGCTACAGTGTCATTGACACTTTCATTATAATTATTCTTTTGCTTTTTTCAGAATTTGAGACCTCTGGAAGTGCTCCCCAAATGAATAATGATATGTCATTTTCATTTGATCTTGGCTCATTAACTCTTCATGTGAAAAAAGGAGATATCACTAGTGAGCAAGCAGAGGCTTTGGTGAATAGCTCCAATCATGATCTAGACTTGAAGCGGGGTGCTGTTTCACAAGCTCTTCTAAGAAAATGTGGAAGTGAATTGACAAGGCAATGTGTAGTTCAGAGTAAGTTGTTAAAGATATTTATCAAGGATAACTGAATATGAGGCTTGTCATTCAGTTCAAAAGTATGTGTCACAGACTTTTTCTTGGAATTTTTTGTTTATATACACATTACCTCTCTGAGTTTATTGTTCTCACACGTATGGAAACTAGAAAGTACATATGAGGTCACTAGAAGCACGCATCTTTTAAGGAAGACAAAAAAAGAGCATGGCTTGAAATTTCCATAACTCTGGTCCCAAAGTTAAAAACACCTTACTAACAATTATTGAGATAATTATAAGTTGCTCTCAGGTAGGTGGCCCTTTTGACTTATAATTTAGTTGTCTCTGTACATTTTTTGATCATATTTGGTATGTGAATTGATATGCATGTTCAACACCTGACAACGCAATAGGGCGTGTCCATGCTTTTTCACAAGAGTTATGGTCCTTTGTTGACTAATTTTGAACTTGATAGCATGATAGCGTCAACAAATGTAAACCAATTTGACTGATATTTGGCACATGGGCTTCAAGAAACAATGTCTTGATCGAGTTTGAAAACGGGCTCAGTCTGATGTACAGCAGCAGAATTATTGGGCTGACTGGTGCTTGAGAGCGTGATAACTTAAACAAACGTCAACGAATTTGATTCATTTTTAGCTCACCAACGAAGTTGTGTGAGCTTATGACATGACCCGAGGTGCATCAGCATCAACACTTGTGTTAAAGTTATTGTACCAGTCCACTTTGACTTTCAGCCCTGTTGTTATGCACCTCATACTGTGTTTCTACAGCTTACAATTACCCAGTGACCCTTACCCAGTGATATTTTATTGATTTTTAGTGTTTTTGCAATGTTAGACTTTTTTGTTACTGTGGATTTAGAAAATTTCTGACCTGTTTTGCAATGTTGGACTTTTTTTCAGTGTGGGCTTAGAAAATTTCTGACCTGTTTTGCTATACATAAGTGGAGGCTACCACCGGTATCCTGTGGCTTTTGTATTTCATATATGTGTTAAATGCATCAATATAAGATGACATTACCGCTTGGCCGGACATTTTTTGGAGATTTTGGACTTTTTTAATGCAAAGTTAGACTTTTTTGTCACTGTGGATTTAGAAAATTTCTGACCTGTTTTGCAATACTTTTTTGTCACTGTGGACTTTTTTGTCACCTGTTTTGCTTTACATGTACATGACCAGACAATTTTTGCAGATTTGTAATAAGCCTAGGTTTATTTGATCCCGTGCTTTGGTGAGTTAATTGGGATGGACACACTCCTCTTGTTGTTATATGGTTTTCTAAGAAGAATATCTCAATCGCATTCGAAAATAGGCTCAGTCCGATATACGACGGCAAAATTATTGGAGCCGACTTGGTCATTTTTTGTGAATTTTGTGCTCGATACCTTGAACAAACCTCAACTGTCTGATCCAATTAATTTTCAATATGTGGATTTCCAGGAACATTTTCTTGATCAAATTCGAAAATGGGCTCGGTGGTCCATTTTTTTTAGTTCATAGCCACCGTTGCATTAGCTACGAAAACTCCACCCCCACATTGGCGATGCGAACCCTTGTTTAGTTATTGACCTTGAACTTAGTTTATGATGTGCAAATTCAGAGAATCAGTTTTCCGGTCATTTCTTACTTGCGGGGGCAAACGTATCATTCTGACACATCTAGTTTAAAAAATTGTTCCAATTCCATTCAGGTCTTTCCATCAATAGATGTCCATTACGAAATCGATGCAAACATTGAGAAATGCATTGTTGGTGGCTATATGAAAATATATATGTTGTGTAACCTATTTTCAGGCATAGATTTTAACCTGCCTACAGAAGCATGTGAATTACTGTGTACAAATATGACCTATTTTTGTACTGATCATGTGTGTTACGAAGCGTTTTGATAATTGAAAAAAAAACACACAAAGTAAATAAACCAAGTGAATAAATATTTATTAATAGATAAATGTCTTTGATATATTTTATTCAGTAGGAAACTCCATTTAAATTGATATATTTTATTCAATAGGAAACTCCATTTAAATGAAACCGAAGTTTAAAATATGAGCTCAATTAGCCTGTATTCGCTGAAACCCTTGCACATTGATATGAAACATCGACCACCCCTGTCCGGTACGACCTGCATTGTGTTCTGGGGCAAGACACTTTATCCTGGTTGCCTACATGGAGGCACGATTACGCTGTGTACTAAGGCGTACTGCACGTCGATGGTGCACATGTCTGCAACTACTGTAATCCTGCTTGAGCGGAGCTTGAACAGAGTTAAAATGTTGAGGAGCTGACAGTTGCTTGTCAATGCATGTGGTTCTCTCCAAGTATTCCAGCTTCCTCCACCTGTAAAACTGTCACAGTCATGTTTAGCCATTGTGCATAAGTATATGACCATAAACACCAATAAATAAATAAATACATCAACCAGCAAACTCACAAATAGGGTCCTGCAAATATTGGAAATTCAGTTGGATATAGATATTAGAATGACTGCCTCATGATCGATCCTAAATCAGTCTCAAGTTTTGATTTTTTCAAATCTCTCAAGCTTAGTGCAGTTTGTTACATTTCCAACAAAAAGTGGATAAAATTGACATTAAACAATTCATTTATGTATGCTCAATTCATATTTAATTATGTAAAAGTGTCTAATTGTTATGTTAGTAGTATAGACTATAGAATGATGACGGGTCTTGCACGACACGCATTTAATTTCTAGGAACTACTTATCAATGAATAATGATCTTCGGTTTCAAAGGAGTTTGGAATATCTGGTTTGATAATGGCTAATTGTTCTTTTTTGTGGTGTAGTGGTCGAAAAGTTTTCCAGAACCAACATGTACACTGTGCAGGTGATAAAAGAAAACTGCCTGCACATTGCAAAATTTACCTGCAACCCCAAACCGCCCCACAACTTCATATACAAAAATGTAATTATTGTGTGTCAGGGTTTCTGTGCTAACCGTTAGGGTGATTGGACTGGGGGATAGGGACCCCATGGGGTAGGAGACAAGGAGTTTGATTGTAGTTCTGTCTCACACTCACTGTACATTACAACACACAAAAATATCATGAAGTTTGGCTGTATCTTACCTCTAATTTGTGCCTATTATCCTGTTGAATAGACAGTGTCATACACTACCTCAAAGCCGTACTGTGACATGTTGTTGTGTAATAATTGGGCTGTCCATTAATGATTAAGTCATGAACATTTGTGGCTATATATGTTGCTGGGCGAAGAGTAAGTGTGACATGTTTGTTTTAATTGATTACCTAAGTGTCCGTTTGAGTATGATGATGCCTGATTGTAACACATAGTTTGGTCCAAATTTAATACTAGAACCAATGTTAGTCTTTCACTTGTTGTAGGAATAATTAATGCATTTTATGAATGGAAGAGTTGGTGGGTAAAATTCACATTCTATTACAGGCTGCTTCATTGTTATCCAAATGTCATTCCATTTAGGAACCCCAGGAAATGAAGCAGTGCTTGTTTACTGTGGTAAACAAGCTTTGTTTTACTTGTAAAATAGGCCCCAGTTACTAATGCTTGGGGTGGAAGTCCTCCATAATGGGCAACATGGGTATAAACGATTGACTGAACTTCGCTTTGTCTCCATATTGTGATCATGATTGGCTTTAAATAAATAAATAAATATTCAAATGTCATAGAACTGTGAGCAGTAGAGTTGGGATTCGGGTTGCCAAATTCATAATTACATAGTAAAATACTTCAATATTTTTATACTGTACCCAATGACCCAGACTTATCTGGTGCTAACTCTTAAATATTCAGGGCCAAACAAATTTTGCCCCCCAATCCCTAAAATTTGCATCCAAATAAAAAAAACTGATGTCCTATATGGTCCTCCATACTTTTGCCTACTGCGCATGCGCAGTGTCAAGGAAGTACCGAAATTGGCGCAAAAGCCTCATTCTTTGTTTGGCCCTTCGGTCAGTAACATTTTACTGACTTCTGTGCTTATAATCTCAGTTAAAATGATGCCAGACACAATATCATGATGGAAATGATGGGTCCAAGGAAACAATAAGAGGATGAGAGGAAGAAACAGTGGATGGATGTGTTCAGGGCTATAACTTATAATTATTTCGCCCCTTCCCAGAAGGGAGACATATTGTTTTAGTGTATATTCTTCTTCTTCTTCTTCTTCTTCTTCTTCTTCTTTTGACCTAGACCTTAGATATTTGGCATGTAGATGTATCACCATGAGCTGGTGTGTCGCGTACTATAGTGACCTTCATGTGACCTTGACCTTTGACCTGAAGGTCAGATTTATGGGCTTTTTAAGGGAAACATTCTCCGGGTCACAACTTTTTTGTCTTTTGACCTAGACCTTAGGTATTTGGTATGTGGATGTAACACTATGAGCCGGTGTGTTGTGTACCATAGTGACCTTTATGTGACCTTGACGTTTGACCTGAAGGTCAGATTTATGTGCTTTTTAAGGGAAACTTTTTCCGGGTCATAACTTTTTTGTCTTTTGACCTAGGCCTTAGATATTGGGCATGTGGATGTATCACCTTGAGACGGTGTGTCACATACCATAGTGACCTTCGTGTGACCTTGACCTTTGACCTGAAGGTCAGATTTATTTGCTTTTTAAGGGAAACTTTGTCCGGGGCACAACTTTTTTGTCTTTTGACCTAGACCTTAGATATTTGGCATGTGGATGTATCACCATGAGCCGGTGTGTCGCGTACCATACTGACCTTTATGTGACCTTGACGTTTGACCTGAAAGTAAGATTTATGTGCTTTTTAAGGGAAACTTTGTCTGGGTCCAAACTTTTTTGTCTTTTGACCTAGACCTTAGATATTTGGCATGTGGATGTATCACCATGAGCCGGTGTGTCACATACCATAGTGACCTTCGTGTGACCTTGACCTTTGACCTGAAGGTCAGATTTATTTGCTTTTTAAGGGAAACTGTCCAGGTCATAACTTTTTTGTCTTTTGACCTAGACCTTAGATATTTGGCATGTGGATGTATCACCATGAGCAGCTGTGTCGTGTACCATAGTGACCTTCATTTGACCTTTGACCTGAAGGTCAGATTTATGTGCTTTTTAAGGGAAACTTTGTCTGGGCCTAACTTTTTGTCTTTTGACCTAGACCTTAGATATTTGGCATGTGGATGTATCACCATGAGCTGGTGTGTCGCATACCATAGTGACCTTCATGTGACCTTGACGTTTGACCTGAAGGTCAGATTTATGTGCTTTTTAAGGGAAACTTTGTCCTGGGCATACCTTTTTTGTCTTTTGACCTAGACCTTAGATATTTTGCACGTGGATGTATCACCATCAGCTGGTGTATCGCGTACCATAGTGACCTTCATGTGACCTTGACCTTTGACCTGAAGGTCAGATTTATGTGCTTTTTTTAAGGGAAACTTCGTCCAGACCAGAACTTTTTTGTCTTTTGACCTAGAAGTTAGATATTTGGCATGCTTGTCAATATTATTCATGTATATATAATTTGCCATGCATTAATAGAAAGGAAGGGGAGACAAATGTTTTAGTGTGCTAAAACAGTTTCTAATTATTATAGAAAATTATTTCATGTTCCCTAATTTCATGGTATGGGCCTAATGTTTAATTCTTGCTATGAACTCTCCACTGTTTGTTAAAAATTTCTTGGGAGTTAACTTAGTTTCAGAATGTTTATTCTGTTATCCCCATGGTTACATCCTCATCCTTTGGGTGTTTAGGCGTTGTTAGTCATGCATCTACCATCTGATGTATTCCAGTTTCTTCTGATGAAGATTCTGTTTTATATCGAATAGTTTTAAGAATCTGTTACTGACCTCGGGCCGGGTTTATCAGTGCCTGGAGTCTTGTTTCTGGTTTTTATTGTTATTTGTTTATGTTGACAACAGTTACATTCCTTAAGTAATTTCTTGTCATCTGTTAGGATATATATGTAGTCAGATACATTAATTTACTCTATAAATGTTAAATTAATTTTTTAGATGGTTTAAAATATTTGTCCGCACTTAGGCTTTTTTAGGATCCATTTTGGCTCATCGTTCCTATTGAGAACTTGGGCTCATGTCAAAATTTTTTCTAAAATTTCTTTTTTTGAATTATTTTACGAAATATTGATATGGATTGTATTATTTCATGTATCTTTGTATCATAAGGGTTAGTGCGAGTACCACAGCTTAATTAAATTATGAAAGAATTTTGTTCAAATTGTAATTCAAGGAAGTCTTCCTCGGATTTTTATACTCATTGTGTCTGCTGTAATCATTGTATTCGTACTAACTCTTGTTCTGTTTGTGCCAGTTGGGATGACAAACATTGGAGACGTGTGTCACGGTACATGTTTAATGGTGAGAGATCGATGCCTGTTCTCTCACCACAAGGTCACCCAAGTTTTTCAGTTTCTTTTACAGAGGAACAAGAACATGGTGATGTTTCCGTGATGTCTTCAGGAAGTGTGCTGCCGTCATCGCAAACTAATGAAGAGCTAGCAGAAAAAGTGCTTAATGAAATTAGACAAGTGCCTAGGTCCCAAAAGGGATTTATGGCCTTCTCGGAAATTAGACATGTACCTAGGTCCCAAAAGGGATTTATGGCCTTGTTGCCAGCTAGCTCGACCGGCGGTTGCATCACCCCTCAAATAGGTGGTGTAGCGTCGGGTAAGTCTGTTGCGGTCCAGGAGAGGAACACGGGTGTTGCATGAAGCACACCCTGTGATGACAGAACAGAGGATGGAAAAGAGGAAGCCACTCACTTCGGTAGTAAGCTTGTTCAGATCTTCACTGACCGCGAGTGAGAGAGGCCCCTCTCTAGTACAACAGCATCTGGGACCAGATGTTGTTGTTCATAATGTTTCTCAGTCGGAGCATACATCCACACCTCCTGTTCGGGATGTCTTATAGACAGCCGGCCTCGGCTAGTCTATCGGCTTCCTCTTCCACACATCAGCACACATGACCGCACCTTGGCTTCGTGACCTCAGATATCCAGCCTGCTTCGCCGACAAGGATTTCATGTCGTCTAGGTCACGCCATCCAGTAGCCAAGGATTCGAGGCCTCATCAGTTGGGACATTCACATAAAAGAATTATGTTGGACACACCGTCCCAGGAGCTTCCAACGGCTAAACAACAGAAGACCGCTGCTCCACAGGCCTCCATGATGTACTTGCTATCACAGATAGCACAGCTCATCGCATCATCCCAACATCCTATGGAACATCCTACAATGGTTTCAGATCAGGAACTGTCGGATGAAACTGGGTCAGTTCATTCCTCTGCTAGGTCAGACAGAGACAACTGAGATTCTCATCTGGTCCACTTGGATGGAGAAGGGGAAGTAACGGAGCTGGATTTTTTCCTTTGGGAACAACATAAGTTGGCGATGGAGTTTATCCGTCAAAACCTTCCTGACGTTCCATCAGACCAGGTTGCTGCAACAGTGGATAAGAGACTGATAGCGTCACTGGATACTGACTTCTTTGGCCGGGTTAGGGAAGGTGTTCCTGAATGTCCGGTCCAGTCCAGCAATGTCTCACAGACGTTTGAATTGCTGAATGACACTATTTATACCCCCCGCAAACAAAGTTTGGGGGGGGGGGGGTATATAGGAATCACCCTGTCCATCCGTCTGTCCATCCGTCTGTCCGTCTATCCATCCTTATAAGCGTTTGAAGAATTTTCATGAAACTTTACACAATGGAAGAACTCCATATGAAAATGTGCATGAAGCAATATAATTCCGTTCTGAGATTTCCAAGGGGAGATAATCTAACTTATACATTTCAGGCGTGGGGGGGTATCACTTTGTAAGCTTGCTCACAGTGCCTCTAGTTTTAATTTAGCCTCTACGACAGTCAAAAACAGTTCCTTGTCACAAACTGCTCTGCATCTGCCGTTCATCGATACTAATAATAGATTTGCAACGCAGGGCAGGAGCATACCGAGAGTTCCTCTGCGTCAGTCTGAGGATTTTGATTTATCTCTACCTTCGTCTTTTTCGATCCTCCCTAGTACTATGGAGACGACGATTTCGTCTAATAGGGCGAATTTAGATGCACTATCCTATGCAGGTCACCTTACCAGAGCGTTAGCGCAACATCTTGATGGTTAAGAATTTGAGGACGTACGTTCCTCATTAAGAGTTCTTTCGAGGGCTATTGCATTCTCCACATACAACTCCGCCCTATCAGCGGCTAATTTGGAGTTGGTTAGACGTGATGCAGCCCTGGCTTCATCCAATATAGTGGATTCAAAGGTGAAAAACTCTCTTTGAGTCACTCCGGTTTCCGAGGATCTTCTCTTTGATGGAAAGTTTTCGGTCTTCTATGATCAGATTAAGCAAGAAAGCTTCAGATTCTCTGCTTTTTAAGACGGTGTCTAAAAAACCTGACATAGAGAAGAGTAAGACAGGAGCTTCTGGTGCGAGTACGTCTGAAGGATGCTCCTATAAAGGGTATAAAAAATCCTCTAGCTCTTACTCTAGAGACCGTCAGAGTAGCGACTCAGGTAGGGGACGTGGTTCTGGCCGAGACAACCGGTCAGATACCCCTAGGTCGACAGGATGAGGCACTGGATGGGGAGGACGTCTTTTCTCTTCCCGTAAGCCTCGTAGGTCCAGGAGGTGATGGTCAGGACCTCTATTGCTGTCCGGTGGGCGGAAGACTGACAAAGTTTTTGGCCAATTGGTTGTCAATTACAGATGGCCATTTTGTAAAGAAGGTTATCTCGGATGGCCTAAAGCTATCTTTCCAAGAAAAACCTCCACTTACACGAAGTCCGCGCTGGACTCAGCTTCCGTAAAATATTCAAAAAAGAGATTCACTTCTAGCAGAGGTGCAATCTCTTTTGGAAAAGAATGCAATAGAGGTCGTGGAAAACTAGGAATCCCTGGGTTTTTACAGTCACCTGTTCCTGGTACCAAAGCCAGACAGCTCGTTCCGTCCAGTTATAGATCTGAGCTGGATAAACAAGCTGATTGTGGCTCCAAAGTTCTATATGGAGACCATTTTGAGCGAGCAGAATTCATGGGACTGATCTCATTCCGATGGGCCGCTTGCGCGCATGTCCACTCCAGATATTTTTCACTCAAGTTTTGAGTGTGAAGGTTCATTCGCTCGAAACAAACATCGTTTTAACGCACCAAGTAAAACTAAGGATTCAGACTTGGGCAGATATTCAGTGGTTAACTCAGGGAGTTCCACTGCAACTGCCGGATCCAGTTTTTATGATTATGACGGATGCGAGTCAAACAGGTTGGGGTGTGACATTGAACCCAACAGACTCCAAGTGCCAGGACCTTTGGGATCCGGAGTTCCTAAACAAGGACATAAACATCAAAGAGATGATGGCAGTTTGGCTTGCGCTACGACATTGGATGAACATAATTCAGAATTCACATGTTCAAATACTGTCGGACAATTCGACGGAAGTAGCGTACATCAGGAACCAAGGAGGCACTCATTCGATTCCCTTATTCAATCTAACGGAAAGAATTCTTCTGTTTGTTCTAGAACATCATGTTCTTCTGTCGGTCCATCATATTCCGGGTTGTCTGAACGTTCTAGCAGACTCTCTTTCGAGGAAAGGTTGCATGTTACTGTCAGAATGGACTCTCAACAAGCGAGTGTTCAATCAGATTTGCTACCAATGGGATCGACCAATGATAGACTTGTTTGCAACACATCTCAACAATCAGTTGCAGACGTATGTGTCGCCATGTCCAGATCCTCAAGCATTCGCTGTAGACACTCTCTCAATCTCTTAGGACAGAATGATAGGATATGCATATCCTCCAACTCTGTTGATTCAACAGATCTTGCTAAAGATCAAGCAATCACACTGCAAGATACTGTTGGTAGCATCTCTGTCCTCTCAGAAACCGTGGATAAATCTACTCAGGTATCTGTTATGGGATGTTCCTCGGAAGCTTTCTCCACAGGAGTATCTTCTCTTTCAGGGGAAATCTGGCACACTGCATCACAACCCGCAAGGTCTCAACCTTCATGTATTTCCGTTGTGCGGTCCTTTTTGCACGGGAAGTGCTTTACAGGACGAGCAGTGGACGCAATTTCTAACTGTAGGGGGCCTTCTCTTTACTAAATTATGCGGCAAAGTGGATGCTTTTTTCTCGTTGGTGTAAGGAACATTCTATTGACATTTTTGATCCTTCCATTCCAGACATTGTTAACTTTTTGGTCTACTTGTTTGACGAGATCAAACTGCAACCAGAAACCATTAAGGGTTATAGGTCTATGATATCGGACACATATGCTCATCATGATAGCTTACAGATTGGATCGAATATTTAAAACCTGAAGCACAGTCTACAGGTCATATTTATGAAGGGATTTCATTGTAACTTGGTAGGTTGACTTCATATAATGTCTAGATGAGAATGTCCCCTTTTGGACATGATTGGGCAACTTTGACGGCTAAAGGTGCCCGAAGCCCGAAAACCTTTAGCACTGCCTACAGGTCATATTTATGAAGGGATTTCATTGTAACTTGGTAGGATGACTCCAAATAATGTCTAGATGAGAACGTCCCATTTTGGCCGTGATCATTCAGCCTTGATGGGTGACTGAGCCCAAAAACTTTTAGCATAGGCAAAAGATTATAGAGCAAGGGGCGGGGGGGGGGGGGGGGGGGAGGGATGGTGTTCCCTTATATCGCTGGCTTTATAGTGAAAAGCAAGGGAATATCTCCTCCTGCGTCAGTAATTCCGAGTCAGTGCTGGGATGGTTTTAAAGTGTAAAGCTAATGTTTATCTCATTTATGTAATATTTTTAAAATGTAGCTCAGTGTGAAGCATTTGTATATGTCACATGTCATACAAGCGTTAATATACAATCCTCGGACACTTTTAAATGAGTAAGGGGCGCGGTGGCTCAGTTGGTAGAGGTGCAGGCTGCAAGGCGAGAGGTCCTCGGTTCGAATCCCATCTGCGGCAACCGCGTTGTGTCCTTGGGCAAGACACTTCACCCCGATTGCCTACATGGGGGCACGATGACGCTGTGTACTGAGGCATACTGCATGTCGATGGTGCGCATGTCTTCAACCAATCTTACCCTGCCTGTGCTGTGGTGCAGAGTTCAGTGTTACGATGTTGGAGAGCTGACAGCTGCTCGTCGTTGCTCAGTGGTTCTCTCCGGGTACTCCGGCTTCCTCCACCCGTAAAACTGTCACGGTCACGATTAGCCATTGTGCATAAGTATGTGACCTTAAACACCAATAAATAAATAAATATAAATATTTAAATGAGTATGAAGAGTCTCATTCTCTGGACTATATTTAATGGCTTTCCTTTAAGGAATTAGCATAATGGGTTATACTGGATGTTAATAGAGATCATAGATGTTATTCGGCTCAATTATTGAATGGGGATGTGTCTTTCTTATTAGCTTAACTTGACATAGTCAAGATAAGCTATTGCCATTACACGTGCGGAAGTCTGTTAGTCTGTGAGTCTGTTAGTCTGTGACGTCTGTTCACTTTTTCCTTCAGCACGCGCTACACCTCGCAGTTCTTGTCTGATCGTCACGAAATTTCATATGCAGGTTTGGGGTCATGTCTAGATGAGAACGTCCCCTTTTGGTCACGATCGGGCAACCGGTATGGCTGCCTGAGCCCAAAACCCGAAAACCATTAGCACAGTCTACAGGTCGTATTTATGAAGGGATTTCATTGTAACTTGGCAGGATGCCTCTCTATAATGCCTAGATGAGAACGTCCCCTTTTGGGCATGATCTATCAACCGCGATGGCTGCCCAAGCCCGAAACCCAAAAACTTTTAGCACAGTCTGCAGGTTATGTTTAATGTGGAGGGATTTCATTGTAACTTGGTAGGATGACTCCTTATGATGTCTAGATGAGAATTTCCCCATGATCTGCCAACCGTGACGACTGCCCGAGCCCGAAAACCTTTAGCACAGTCTACAGGTCATATTTATTGAGGAATTTCATTGTAACTTGGTGGGTTGACTTCATACAATGTCCAGATGAGAAAGTCCCCTTTTGGGCGTGATTGGGCAACTGTGACGGCTACAGGGGCCTGAAGCCCAAAAACCTTTAGCACAGTCTAGAGGTCATAGTTATGAAGGGATCTCATTGTAACTTGGTAGGATGACTCTAAATAATGTCGAGATGAGAACGTCCCCTTTTGGTCGCGATCATTCAGCCTTGATGGCTGCCCGAACCCAAAACCTTTAGCATAGTCTATTGGTCATATTTATGGAAGGACTTCATTGTAACCCGTAAGTTTGACTCCATATAATGACTAGATGATGACATCCGCTTTTGGTTGTGATTGGTCAACTGTGACGGCTTCAGGGGCCCGAAGCCCAAAAACCTTGAGCACAGTCTACAGGTCATATTTATGAAGGGATTTCATTGTAACTTGGTAGGTTGACTTCATATAATGTCTAGATGAGAACGTCCCCTTTGGACGCAATTGGGAAACTGACAGCTACAGGGGCCCGAAGGCTGAAAACCTTTAGCACAGTCTACAGGCCATATTTATGAAGGGATTTTAATGTAACTGGATAGGATGACTCGTTTTGGAATAATTTCACTGTAACTTTTGTTGATATACGTTAACTGTGAGGGCCACATACATTAACTGTGAGGTCATATTAACCCACCCCTCCCTCAGCTCTTTAGTACAGTGTACACCTCATATTATTTTTAGCTCAACTTTGGCGAAGCCAAATTTGAGCTTATGCCATGGCCCGTCGTCCGTCAATAATTGGATACGGCTCGGGCTAGAGGCCGTATTTATGAACCAATCTTTACGAAACTTCTTGGATACCTTTGTTATGACCGTGGGACGAGAACGAGTGTTTTTGGGTGCGGTCCGAAATTCAAGATGGCTGCCAGCCACCATTTTGTACCGACGATGCAGAAATCTGTTTTTTGTACAGAACTTCCATATGAAAGCTCTGATTTGAATAATTTTTTGTATGAATGTTTAGTACCATGGGATACATCACATATAATACGGGTTTTTTCTCGTGCGTAAATTATGCAAATTAGACTAACTGATGTTTTTTGGTGTAACTTTCAGCACTGTAAGTGCAAATGCCAATATGGCTCGGGCTAGAGGCCGTATTTATGAACCGATCTTTACGAAACTCCTTGGGTACCTTTGTTATCACCATGGAACGAGAACGAGTGTTTTTGGGTCCGGTCCGAAATTCAAGATGGCCGATGGCAGCCATTTTGTACAAAATTTGGTGCAATCAGATTTTTGCACAGAACTTCCATATGAAAGCGCTGATTTGAATAATTTTTTGTGTGAATGTTTAGTACCATGGGATACATCACATATAATACAGGTTTTTTTCTCGTGCAGAAATTATGCAAATTAGATGAACTTTGATTTTTTCAGTACTACTTACACACAGTAAGTACACATGTCAATACGGCTCGGGCTATAGTCTGTATTTATGAACCGATCTTCACAAAACGTCTTGGGTACCTTTGTTTTCACCTTGGGACGAGAACGAGTGTTTCTGGGTGCGGTCCAAAATTCAAGATGGCTGCCAGTGGCCATTTTGTACCGAAATTAGGTCTAATCAGTTTTTTGTACACAACTTCTATACGGCTCAGGCTAGAGGCCGTATTTATGAACCGATCTTTACGAAACTTCTTGGGTACCTTTGTTATCACCGTGGGATGAGAACGATTGTTTTTGGGTGTGGTCTGAAATTCAAGATGGCCACCAGCAGCCATTTTGTTCCAAAATTAGTGCAATCAGTCTTTTGTACAGAACTTCTGTATGAAAGTTCTGATTTGAATAAATTTTTGTATGAATGTTTAGTAACATGGAATACATCACATATAGTACGGGTTTTTCTCTCGTGCAGAAATTATGCAAATTAGATGAACTTTGATTTATTCAGTGCTACTTATACACTGTAAGTGCACATGTCAATACAGCTCGGGCTAGAGGCTGTATTTATGAACCGATTTTCACAAAACTTCTTGGGTACCTTTGTTATCATCTTGGGACGAGAATGAGTGTTTCTGGGTGCGGTCCAAAATTCAAGATGGCTGCCAGTGGCCATTTTGTACCGAAATTAGGTCCAATCAGTTTTTTGTCACAACTTCTACACAGCTCATATTTGTGAACTGATCTTCACGAAACTTCTTGGGTACCTTTGTTTTCACCTTGGGACAGGAATGAGTGTGTTTTGGCATGCCTTTGTTATCACTGTGCTATGAGAACAAATATTTTGGGGTTCAGTCAGACCCACTCTGGGACTCAAAGATTTTTTTATAGTTTAGCATCTGACTGTCACCCCACCTTTACAATACTTTACCTATACATTTGTTACAGGCAACGGTCAGTATTTATGTACAGACCGTTACAATACTTTATATGTACCTTTGTTATCAGGTCATTACCTAGATGTTTGTCATTGCTGTGTCACATACTATACATGTACATGTCTTTGTCTTGACAAGTTGAGCTACAGTGTCATTGACACTTTCATTATCATGAACATAGCATACAGGGAACAGAAATGAACATATTCCCACTTATCACAATTCTTGTCTTATTTCATAATCCTTTCATAAACATTGAACATTATCCTTTTCATCAAACACAACACACAAGTTAAGCTACAGTGTCATTGACACTTTCATTTTGAATAAACAAGAAAGACATATGTAAATTCTTCTCTCCTTTTCTCATTAAGGGGATTTATTCTTTATGCATAATTGAGCCTATTGGATTTTCCTTTATGTCCTAGGCCCTCCAGCCCTTTTTCTATTCAGCTAAGTCTGGGTCATTGGGTACAGTATAAAAATATGAAAAAATTTAAAGTAATTTGTATATTTTTTTTATACTTACCAGTGACCCAGATACTTCCTTGACACTGTGAATGCGCAGTAGGCAAACGTGTGGAGGACCATATAGGACATCAGTTTTTTACCTGCGTCGCCAGCGGCAGAGCAGGTCTAGTAACCGCTTGACTCCGTCCGTCCATCCGTCAGTCCGTCACTTCTTCCGTCAAAGTTTTCTTGGCTTCTATGAAAGGGAATGATTTTATATTTGGTCTGCTGCTTCATAATGATGAGTTGTATCGTGTAAGCAATTTTCAGGTCTGCCATGCAGCCACTTCCTGTTTGCCGATACTTTGAAATTTTACTGTACCCACTGAACATTGAAATTTCCGTCAAGGTTTTCTCGGCTTCTATGCAAGGGATTGATTTTATATTTGGTCTGCTGCTTCATAATGATGAGTTGTATCGTGTAAGCAATTTTCAGATCTGCCATGCAGCCACTTCCTGTTTGCCGATACTTTGAAATTTTACTGTACCCACTAAACATTGAAATTTTCCGTCAAGGTTTTCTTGGCTTCTATGCAAGGGATTGATTTTATATTTGGTCCGCTGCTTCATAATGATGAGTTGTATCGTGTAACCAATTTTCAGATCTGCCGTGCAGCTACTTCCTGTTTGCCGATACTTTGAAATTTTACTGTACCCACTGAACATTGTAATTTTCCATCAAGTTTTCTCGGCTTCTATGCAAGGGATTGATTTTATATTTGGTCTGCTGCTTCATAATGATGAGTTGTATGGTGTAAGCAATTTTCAGATCTGCCGTGCAGCCACTTCCTGTTTGCCGATACTTTGAAATTTCACTGTACCCACTGAACATTGAAATTTTCCGTCAAGGTTTTCTCGGCTTCTATGCAAGGGATTGATTTTATATTTGTTCTGCTGCTTCATAATGATGAGTTGTATCGTGTAAGCAATTTTCAGATCTGCCGTGCAGCCACTTCCTGTTTGCCGATACTTTGAAATTTTACTGTACCCACTGAACATTGAAATTTTTCGGCAAACTTTTCTCGGCTTCTATGCAAGGGATTGATTTTATATTTCATCTGGAGCCTGATAATGATCAGTTGTATCGTGTATGCAATTTTCAGATCTGCCGTGCACCCACTTCCTGTTTGCCGATTCAATTGCATGCAGCAACGCAGGTACAGACCCGGTATTGGTCTTGTTTTGATTTGGATGCAAATTTTGGGGATTGGGGGGCAAAATTTGTGTTTGGTCCTGAATATTTAAGAGTTAGCACCAGCTAAGTCTGGGTCATTGGTGAGTATAAAAAAATATATAAATTACTTTAAATTTTTTCATTTTTTTACATATAATTATGATTCAGGCTGTTTTGTTTTGACAGTTGACATACTTGACCTGCTTGTTGTAGCAGTATTGACAAGACAACCAATAAGCAGCCACATTGTATTTAATAAGTCCCCCCAAATTTCCAACGTGTCCTCTGAAAGGCTGGCAGTGTGTGCATACAAATCGTTGATAGAAAAATTCTGTGGGATTTTTTTTTATTGATATTGATAGTTATGACAAACACATTTCAAAACTATGTGCATGCTATTCATGGCCAGAGTGTAAACTACCTGCACAGATGAAAAAAAACCCTGCATTTTCCCGTGCACGCTACCTTTCGAAAAACTGTGGTGATAGTAACATGTTAATACTGTGAACTATACAATCCTGTCCTTGGAAATAGACTCAAAATTAAAAGTCGGGCAGTGTCATTTACCCTAATCAATAGTATTAACAAAGCGAGACATTAAAAAGTTCATCACCAGGTGTAACTGACTAATAGGGTGTTGGGTCTTTTGGTTCCTTTTCCAGTTCCTCCCCGGGTCATTTTATTTCCTTTACCATTTCGTTCTTAGTCATTTTGGACCCACACAAACAGACTGGAGTAAGAAAGTGATGTGGTGACTTGAGTGGATACGTGTGCTGGTCTCTCATGCTGGAGGTCACGGGTTTGATCTCCAGTCTGGAGAGATTCCGAGATGACTGAACGTTCACTGGCAACATTAGTTGTGGTGTTGATGCTGCTACAACGTACTGCCCTATTATACTATAAATACAAATATGGACGGAACGCTGGATATAATGAAGAACAGAACAGCAGCAGTGCAAAATTTAGTATAGTAAATATACATCCCCAAATGTCCAACCTTTCGCCTGCCTCCTGCACTGTCTCATCTCTGGATCTGTCATGAAGATACAGTATTGATTGATGCTAAGGAGGTGAAATTTTTGTGAAATTATCCAGAAGCTGTCGCTGTTATCACATATCGCGGTGAGTAGTAACAAGCTAAGCCTTCAAAAATTAAAACGTTCTTCTTTTTGTTGTCCTGTCCTCTGAAAGTTTGCCTTCATTAAAGTTTTTAGCTCAGCTTGACAAAGTCATTGCCGTCACATACATATGCAATTTCCTTTGGCACATCGCACAGGCCGCATTTATGATCAGAGCGCTTTGAAACTTGGTATCAGGCCTCTCTATATGAGGTGAGCGTTTGCACGTGCCTCGTTCTCGCTTCAACATTTTTTAAGGAGAGCTCCTCGGCACTCGCCTCGAGCTGTCGAAGTACTCAGTCCATAATAGCAAATGTGGATTCTGTCTGACAATAAACTGACCGTGAAAAGGTTTGGGAAATCCGGAAGTATTTTTAATTTAAATTTTTGAGTGCGAAGTCTGACACAACGTCGACTTCTAATTTCCTATTTAAATTCTGCATTTTTTCGCGACTCATGGCTCAGTAGCAGTCTAGTACATGAATGTATACGATGTGTCCTCATTCACATGAAGTTTTTTAAATCATTCTATTTTCAGTTCATCTATGCATGGAGTACATACTAATTAAAATGAACTAATAAAGTGTTAAGTTGACATTTACCTTGATAACTGACAAGTTGACAACCCGCTTGCGTCCCCCCCCCCTCCCCTCCTCATTTGCATTCAAGGCAATGTGAAGTGTGCCATTGTGTCTGCAACTCTGCATGGGAAAAGCTTGTTTTAATGGACAATTTATTGGTCTCTAGACTATAGAGTCTAGACTCTAGAGTCTAGATGTGTGCAGGTTTGCAATCTGACATACATGCCATTGCCATGTGAATCATTCCCATTGTTGGAATCCTCTCGCCTTAATGACCAGAAGGAGAGCAAATTGCCACTCACCTAATCATTCACCAGGAGAGTTCCTACCCACGGAGAGGCCTGCTTGGTATGCTTGTTTGGGGTGCTTTAGCAGGCCCTGCAGCATGCATTCATGAATGGATTGCTTTGAAACTAAGTATGCTTGTTTGGGTTGATCTCTAGATCTGTGCGGTTGATGTTATTCCATTTCCATCGAGAAACATTGCCGTTGGCAAAGACATTCAACTTATCTGTTTGGCACACTGCACAGGTCGCTTTTGTCATCAAATTACTTGAAACCAGGTGTGCTTAATCATGGTGACCTCTAGATGACAGCTATCAATTTTTAGCTCCTCCTGTTGAAATGTCAGCAGAGCTTTTCTAATGCTAAGCTGTTTCTCATCTGTTGTCCATCCATCCATCTGTCCATCCGTCCATCACCAACATTTTGTTTGTTTAGGCTATAACTTAATCACTGAGTAACTAATGAATATTTTTTGACAAAACTTTAATAATAATATGTATTATCAAAAGACAATGTGTCATGAATTATAGTATGGTATGTGCCCCCTCAAGGTCAAGGTCACAGGCCCTATCCTATGTTAAGGTGACAAAAAAACTTTGACATTTCACTGTCACTTTTGTCCTGTCCATATAACTTGGTATGATTGACAGATCTTATTTATACTTGGTACAATTATTGCTTGTGAGTAACTCAAAGGTGTGTCACGACTTTGATCCAAAGCCATGTCATCAAGGTTAAGGTCACAGACACCAAAACTTGAATATTGTAAGAAAGCCCTTGTCCATCCTATATAACTTGGTATGATTGACAGATCTTATTCATACTTGGTACAAATATTGCTCATCACTCAAAAGTGTGACATCGCATTGATTCAAGATCATATCATCAAGGTCAGGGTCATAGGCAGCAAAACGTTTTTATTGTTATACGGCCTTTGTCTGGTCCATAATACTTGGTATGATTGACAGATCTTATTCATAGTTTGAACAATTATTGCTCATGACTAAAAGGTGTGTTTAGACTTTGATTCAAGGTGATATCACCAAGGTCAAAGTCATTGGCAGCAAAACTTCTATATTTTTATACTGTACCAATGACCCAGACTTAGCTGGTGCAAACTCCATTAAATTCAGGGCCAAACACAAATTTTGCCCCCCCCCCCCCCATCCCCAATCCCCAAAATTTGCATCAAAAACCGAAAATTTGATGTCCTGGTAGGTCCTCCATACTTTTACTCTACTGCACATGCGCAGTGTCAAGGAGGTCTCGAAATTGGCGCCAATGTCATTCTTTGTTTGGCCCTGAAAACAGTGTCACCTCACTGATATTTGTGCTGTAAATCTCAGTTTTAATGATGCCAGACACATAATTATGAGAGAAATGGTGGATATGAAGTGGATATAGGATGAGGAGAGGAAAAAACAGTGGTTTCTGATGTTCAGGGCTGTAACTTAAAATTATTTTACGAAATTATTTCATGTTGCCTATTTTTGAGGCATGGCCCTGTTGTTGTCATTCTTGCTATGAATGTTCCATTGTTTGATCAGTGTTTCCTCTCTCCCTTTCCTTCATTCCCCCTTAGCTATTCTCCGATGCTTTTGGCTTATTTTTTGTAATGTTTATTACTAAAATTTCTTGGGAGTTTTGGCTTGGAAACAGAATTATTTTCTGTTCTTTCCCCATGTTTACGTCCTCACCCTTGGGTGTTTAGGCATTTTGGTCTGCATCTACCATCTGATGCTCTGCAGTTTCTTCTGGGGAAGGCTCTGTTTAGCATCAGATAGTGTTTAAATTAGTCACTGATTTCTGGGCCATGGTTACCAGTGCCTGGAGTCATGTTTCTGGTTTGTTTACACTTTTTGTTTACGTTGACAACGGTTACTTCTGATAAGTGATTTCTTGTCTTCTACCTAGATTAATTCATAGTAAGATACATTAATATTGTCCGTAAGTGTTACATTAATTTTTCGAAATGATTTAAAATTTTTGTCCACACTTAGGGTTTTTTGGGATCCATTTGGGCTCAGGGTTTTTGGGAACGTGGGCTCTTCTGAAAAAATGTTTTCAAAAAATTTTTTTTTAATGGATTATTATATTATGTATCTTTGTTTTCAAGGCTTATTGCGGGTACTATGACTGATTATTTTCACAATGAAAGATTATTGTTCAAATTGTAATGGAAGGAAATCTTCCTCTGATTCTCATGATTTCTGTATTAATTGTAGTCAATGTACCCGCACTAATCCTTGTTCTGTGTGTATCAATTGGGATGACAAACGTTGGACACGTGTGTCACGGTATGTTGTTAGCAGGGAGAGGGCCATGCCGGTCATCTCGCCGCAGGGTCACTCAAGTTTTTCACTCTCTTTTTCAGAAGAACAAGAATTGGGTGATGTTTCCGTGATGTCGTCTACCAGTGCGCGTCCGTCGTCACAATCTAGAGAAGAGCTAGCGGCAAAAGTACTCATGGATATACGGCAATTGCCTAAGAGGCCCCAAGTAGGGTCGACGGCATTGACGTCTATGTCCGCTAGCTTGCCCGGTGTCGCGTCCATTCACCGAATGGGTCAGCACCCAGGTTCATCCGTTGCAATCCAGAAAGGAAATAAGGGTGTTGCGAGCACTATAAACATACCACAGGCACACCCAGTGATGACTGAACTTAGTTTAGGATGGAAGAAGCCTTTGGGTTCGGTCCCTAGCTCGTCCAGCTCCGCATGGGCTGCGAGAGAGGTCCCTCTCTCTAGTACAACAACATAGCGGTCCGGATGTTCCTCAGTCGGAGATAACGTCCACCCCTCGGGATGCTCCGGTGTATAGACAGTCCGTGGAGACTGTATCAATGGCTTCTTCGTCCTCACGACAGCACACTCGACCGCACCTTGTCTACGTGACCGCCGATATCCAGCCAGTATCGACGTCCAGATTCCTCGACAGCCAGGTCACGCCATCTGGTAGCCAAGGATTCGAGGCTGCCTTCTTCCGGACGTTTGCATAAAAGAAGTATGCAGGAGACAACGTCCATGGAGCTTCCTGAGGCAAGTTCCCGTAAGACCGCAGCTCCGCAGGCCTCGTTGACGGACGTGCTATCGCAGATAGCACAGATCATAGCAGCATCCCAGCAGCCGGCAGAAGTTCTGTCCGAGCAGGAAGTATCTGATGTGCTGGGTCAGTGCGTTCTGCAGCTGGATCGGGAGCGGAAGACCGAGATATCCATGAGGTCAGTCAGGATGGAGAAAGGGATGTTGACGAGTTGGAATTCTCCCTTTCGGAACAACATAAAATCGCCGTCGAGTTAATCCGGCATTTCCTTCCTGAAGTTGTTCCAATGGACCAGGATGCTGCTCAGCCGGATAGGAGGCTAATAGCGCCACTGGACACAGATTTTTTCAATCGGTTTAGGGACTCCGTCCCTGAATTTCCGTCTCAGTCCAGGAATGTCTCACGGACATTCGAGCTTTTGAACGACGCTATCAGTAAGCTTGCTTCTAAAACGGGCAAGTCAGCCTTCCTTTCGGCTAATGCTCTCAATCTGCCTTTCATTAATTCAAGAAATAGATTTGAAATGGCAGGACAGGGCGTTCCGAGAGTTCCTCTGCGTCTAGACGACCAGGCTGAAGACCTTGAATTATCCATGCCGTCGTCTATGTCTATTCAAAGCTCTACCTTTGAAACTACAATATCTTCTAATAGTGCAAATTTAGACACACTCTCGTACGCATATCACCTTACCAGAGCGTTGTCATTACGCCTTGAAGGGCAAGAATTTCAGGACGTACAAACGTCTTTGAGAGTTCTGTCAAGGGCTATTGTCTTTTCTACATATAACTCCGCCCTTTCAGTGGCTAATCTGGGGTTGGTTAGACGTGATGGAGCCCTAGCTACGTCCACGAGAGTGGATAGTAAGGTGAATATCTTAGAGTCGCTCCGGTCTCCAGAGAACTTGTCTTTGATGGCAAGCTTTCTGCTATTTATGATCAGTTAACTAAGAAAGCTTCAGACTCTCTGCTATTTATTAAGTCCGCTTTTAAAAAGTCGGAACCAGCGGAGAAAAGTAGGCCTGGATCTTCTGGGATGAGTATGTCCAGGGGAAGTTCCTTTAGAGGTGCATTTGCGCCCTCTAGGCCTTATTCTCGAGACCGTCAAGGCAGCGACTCTAGTAGGGGCTGTATCGCTGGCCGTAATAACAGGTCAGACACCCCCAGGTCGACAACGCGAGGTGCGGGTCGTGGAGGACGTGGTTTCTCCTGCAAGCCTCTCGGGTCCAGGAGGTGATGGTGTAGACCTCTGTCGTGTTCCAGTGGGCGGAAGGTTGTTGAGTTACTTACAAAATTGGGAATTTATTACGGAGGACCCTTGGGTTCGAAGGGTGATAGCGGAAGGACTGAAACTGTCCTTCAAAGGAAAACCTCTGTTAACTCAAAGTCCAAGATGGACTCAACTTCCGTCAAATATACAAAAAAGAGACGCGCTTCTTTCAGAAGTCCAGTCTCTCTTACTGAAGAACGCGATAGAGGTCATAGAAAACCAGGAATCTCCAGGTTTCTACAGCCATCTTTTTCTGGTTCTGAAACCAGACGGCTCATTCCGTCCAGTAATAGACTTAAGCTGGATAAACAAGCTGATTGTGGCTCCAAAATTTTATATGGAGACCATTTGATCGGTCAGAGCGAGCAATCGAGTGAACGACTATACCACGAGCATAGATCTCAAGGATGCGTACTTTCACGTCATGGTACATCCGGCATTCAGAAAGTATCTTCATTTCGCTGTCCTAGGTGTCGTATATCAGTTCCGTGCAATGTGCTTCGGTCTGAATCTAGCGCCCTGGGCTTTCACTCGGATAATGAACTCGGTCATGACTTACTTCCGAGCTCATTATTCTGCGGTATCGTCGGCCTACCTGGACGATATTCTTCAGAGGTACGGCAACGAGTTAACGCTTCAGAACGATGTGCAGAATCTGCTTCTATTGCTCCGACGTCTCGGTTTTATAGTAAACGAGCAGAAGTCGGATCTGGTGCTGTCCAAGTCATTCCACCACCTGGGGATGAGCTTTGAGATGCACAACAATCTTGTTCATCTGCCGTTAACCAGAGCGAAGTTAGTCAGTTATTACGCTCACTATTGTTTAAACTCAGAGAAGGTTACAGCGAGAGAATTCATGAGACTGATAGGTCTGTGCGGAGCTGCTGCGGATCTCATTCCAATGGGGCAGCTACGCACTCGTCCTCTCCAAATCTTTTTGACTCAGAATTGGAAGGCGAAGACTCATTCGCTCGATACGGACATCCTCTTGTCAAGCCAAGTGAAACAAGAGATTCAGACTTGGGCAGACATTCAGTGGTTAACTCAGAGAGTTCCACTGCAATTGCCGGATCCGAGTTTTACTATCATGACGGATGCCAGTCAAACAGGTTGGGGCGCGACACTATGCCCGTCGGATTCGAGGTGTCAGGGTCTTTGGGATCCGCAGTTTTTAGGCAAGCACATAAATATCAAAGAAATGATGTCAATTTGGCTTGCGTTGCGTCATTGGATGGTCGTTATTCAGAATGCACACGTCCAAATTGTATCCGACAATACAACGGTAGTTGCGTATATTCGGAATCAGGGAGGCACTCATTCCATTCCGTTGTTCAAGCTAACGGAAAGAATTCTTCTGCTTGTATTGGAACATCAGGTTCTACTATCAGTCCGTCATATTCCAGGTCGGCTGAATGTGTTAGCAGACTCCCTTTCACGGAGGGGTCACCTGTTGCCGTCGGAGTGCACTCTCAACAAACAGGTTGTCAATCAGATTTGCTACCAATGGGAGCGACCAATGATAGAGTTGTTTGCGACGCATCTCAACAATCAGTTGCAGACATACGTGTCCCCTTGTCCGGATCCTCCAGCATTTGTAGTAGACGCCCTTTCGATCTCGTGGGACGGAATAATAGGATATGCGTATCTTCCAGCGCCGTTGATTCAGCAGATTTTGCTCAAGATAAAGCAATCCCCCTGCAAGATTCAGTTGGTAGCATCTTTGTCTCCACAGAGACCATGGATAAATCTACTCATGTGTCTGTTGTGGGACATGCCGCGGAAGCTTCCTCCTCGGAGGATCTTCTGTTGCAGGGGAAATCGCACACTCTTCACCACAATCCGCAAGGTCTCAACCTTCACGTATTTCCGTTGTGCAGTCCTTCTTGCACAGTAAACATTTTGCAGGACGAGCAGTGGATGCGATTTCTAACTGCAGGAGGACCTCCTCTTCGCTAAATTATGCTGCAAAGTGGAAGGTCTTTCGTCAGTGGTGTAGGGATCACTCTGTAGATATTTATGATCCCTCCATTCCTGATATTGCTAATTTTCTGGTCTATTTGTTTGATGAGATCAAACTGCAGCCTGTTACTATCAAGGGTTATAGGTCTATGTTATCTGATGCCTATGCACACCATGATACATTAATGTTTGGATCTAATGTCTCTTTATCTAAATTAGTAAGGAACTTTTCGATAAATAGACCTAGAACCCTTAGATTAATTCCGAAATGGAATTTGGCATGGGTTCTTCTTCAGCTAAAAGAAGCAACTTTTGAGCCTCTTGACACAGTGGACTTCAAATTCTTAACATATAAGACAGCTTTTCTCTTAGCCTTCTCTTCTGCTAGAAAAGTTAGTGAGCTTCATGCTTTATCTGTAGATGATTCTCACTATCGTAGTGTTGGTAATACTATTACTTTTACTACTAATGTTGGATTTTTGGCTAAGAATCAGGCTCCTAATAAGTATCCTGAACCTATTGTTGTTAAGACCCTTCCGTCTTCCCACGGGCGTAGGCCTTTACTCTGTCCTGTTAGAGCAATACGTATTTATAAACGTATGTCTGAGTTCATTAGAAAGGGACGTAAGCATTTCTTTTTGTCTTTGATGCCAAATAGAAAGGACATTATGGTTCATTCTATTGCTAGATGGATTCAATTAACTATACGTACTGCTTATGAAAAGTTATCTTCATCTCAGCAGTCTGTGCTTAAGATTTCGGCGCATGAAGTAAGAGGGCTGTCTACATCTTGGGCTTATGCTAATAGTGTTGCTATTACAGATTTAATGAAGGCTGCATATTGGTCTCAGCCTTCCACTTTCACGAATTTTTATCTCAGAAATATTGAGTCCATTTCTGGAGATCTACATTGTTTAGGTCCGTTATCAGTTGCTCAGAATATCGTCCACTAAACAGTTGCAACTATAGTTATGTAGGCTTTCTGTTCCGGCAGTGACTTGTGTCCTGCTGCCCTCTTCGCTCTGGGGTATTTGACCAAGGGGAAGGGGGGGGGGGGGGGGAGTGTTCCCTTAGGTCACCTGCTTTATAGTGAAAAGCAAGGGAATACCTCCCCCAGAGTCAGTAATTCCGAGTCGGTACCGGGATGGTTTTAAAGTGTAAAGCTAATGTTTACTCATGTCATGTATTATTTTTAAAGTGTAGCTCGGTGTGAAGCATTTGTATATGTCACGTATCAAATGAGTGTTAATATACAATCCTCGGACATTTTTAATGAGTATAAAGAGTCTCATTTCTCTGGACTGCCTTTATTTATTGGCTTACCTTTAAAAATAATTAGTATAAAGGGTTATACTGTATATTAATAGAGATCATTGATGTTTTTGTGCTCAATTACGGAATGGTATTGTGTCTTTCTTTTTTGATAAGAATAAGAAAGATACATGTAAATCCTATCTCTCCTTTTCTCCTTGAGGGGATAATTCTGTTATATGTAATTGAGCCTATTGAATTTTCCTTTATGTCCTGGGCCCTCCAGCCTGTTTACTATTCAGCTAAGTCTGGGTCATTGGTACAGTTTAATAATGTTAAAAAATTTATAGTAATTTATATATTTTTTATACTTACCAATAACCCAGACAGGGATGGCCCTCCCAGGAGTTGGGAACTTTTGCCTCCCCGCTGCGTACATAACACTTACCAGGCACTGGTTGTAAGAATGACATTTTGGCGCCAATTTTGAGACCTTGACACTGCGCATGCGCAGTGGAGTAAAAGTATGGAGGACCTACCAAGACATCAAATTTTCGGTTTTTGATGCAAATTTGGGGGATTGGGGGGGGGGGGGGGGCAAAATTTGTGTTTGGCCCTGAATTTAATGGAGTTTGCACCAGCTAAGTCTGGGTCATTGGTAAGTATAAAAAATGTTAAAAAATTTATAGTAATTTATATATTTTTTATACTTACCAATGACCCAGACATAGCTGGTGCTAACTCTTAAAATATAGGGCCAAACACAAATTTTGCCCCCCAATCCCCAAAATTTGCATCTAAAACTAAAGAAAACATGTCCTGAAAGGCCCTCCACACTTCGCCCCTACTGCGCATGCGCAGTGTCAAGGACGTTCCGAAATTGGCGCCATTAATCATTCTAATAACCAGTGCCTGGTAAGTGCTATGTACTCAGCGGGGAGGCAAGAGTTCCCAACTCCTGGGAGGGCCATCCCCGTCTGGGTCATTGGTAAGTATAAAAAATATATAAATTACTATAAATTTTTTAACATTTTTATACTGTACCAATGACCCAGACATAGCTGAATAGTAAAAAGGCTGGAGGGCCAAGGACATAGAGCAAAAAGGAATACGCTCAATAAAATAAAATAGAGTCATCCCCTGTAGGGAAAAAGAAGTAATAGGCCTTACATGTATCTTTCTTATTTATGATAAATTAGAAAGATACAACACCTTCCAAAATTGAGCTTCATACATCCATGTACTCTATTAATATCCAATATAATCCTTATACTAATAATTTTTAAAGTAAGCCAATAAATAAAGTAAGTCTAGAGAATAGAGACTCTTATACTCCTAAAAGTGTCTGAGGATTGCATAATCATGTCCGTTGACATATGCAATATTCAAAAGCTATACTTTAAAAACTAAGACTTGAATGAATTTTAAAAACCTAAACTTCTCACTAAACAACCATCCCAATAACAGCTCAGAATTACTAACTCCGGAGGAGGTATCCCCTTGTTTTCATAGTAAAACAGGTGACCCAAGGGAACACCCTCCCCCCCCCCCCCCCCCTTTTTCTTGCCCTGGGTCAAATAGCCCAGAGCGAAGAGGGCAGCCGAACGGAGACACTGCCGAAACAGACAGCCTACCTAGCTATAGTAGCAACTGTTAAGTAATGACATTCTGAGCAGTAGATAATAGACCTAACAATAGAGGCCTCCAGAAATGGACTCGATATTTCTGAGATAAAATTCATGAATGTGGATGGCTGAGCGCAATGAGCGGCCTTCAAAAATCTATAATAGCGACACTATTAATGTAAGCCCAAGAAGTAGAAGAACTCTTACTTCATGAGCCGAAATCTTAAGCACAACTGCTAAGTCAATGATATACCATAAGCGGTACCGATAGTTAATAGAATCCATTAACAATAAAATGTCGCGTAACGTCCTTCTACTAGACATCAAAGACAGAAGAAGCTTACGCCCATAGTAATAAACAGATATCTGTTTATAAATACATAAACTGTACCCGGAAAGAGTAAAGGCCTATGCCCATACGAAGACGGAAGGACCTTAAAATAATAGGTTCCGGATAATAGGAGCCTAACTCTTATGCAACAATCCAACCTAAATAGTAACGGAAGTATTGATTCCGAAACTATGAAAGTGAAAATCATCCATCGATAGTGCATGAAACTCACTGACTCTACAGTAAAAGAGAAACCAACAGAATTACTGTCTAAAAGGTCAGAATTTGAAAACTACTGTTTCCAGAGGCTCAAATGATTACTTAGCTAAATAAGAACCGAAGTTAAAATCCGTATAGGAATTTAATCTAAAGATTCTAAGTCTATTTATCAAAAAGTTACTAACTGACTTAGATAAAGAGACAAAAGACTCAATTGTAAACTATCGTAGAGTGCATAGATATGAGGTAACATAAACCTATAACCTAAATAATAACAGGCTGCAGTAGATCTTGTGAAACAAGTATACTAAAAAATAGCAATGAGTAGTATGGGGGGATCAACAATATGAACATAATGATCCCTACACCATGACGGAAGAGCCTCCACTTAAGCCGCATAGAATAGCGAAGAAGAGGATCTCCTATAGTAAGAAATCGCGTCCAAAGCTCGTCCAGTACAGTGCTTACAATGCAATACGGACCACACAACGGAATACATGAAGGTTGCGACCTTGCTGGTTGTGATAAAGATGACACGATTTACCCAGTGAAAAAGATCCTCACATAGAGGAAGATTTCACGTTAAGACCCACAGTAGACAAGAGAGTAAATTACTCATGATCTCTGTGAAGATAGAGATGCTATCAACAGAAATGTGTTGTGGTTGTTTATCTTAGCAATACCTGCTAAAACAACAGCGCCGGAGGATACGCGTATCCTATCATTCCGTCCTATAGATCAATAGAGCGTTAACAATATTAGCTCAGAGATCTGGACAAGCCAACACATACGTCTGCAATTGATTAGCAAGCTGTGTCATAAATAAATCATCATTGGGCACTCCCATAGATAGCAAATCTGATTGAATACTTGTTTGTTGAGAGTCCATTCTGACAGCAACAAGCGACCCGTAAGAGAACGGGAGTCCGATAAAACAATCAGACGACCCGGAATATGACGGACCAAAACTGAACTTGGTGTACTATAACCAACAGACGGATTCTTTCCATTAAATTGAATAACGGAAACGAAAGAGTGCCTCCCTGGTTCCGGAGATACGCCACTACTGTCGAATTAAAGGACAGGAATTTGGGCATGCGTTTCTGAATAATGTTCATGCAATGACATAAAGCAAGCCTAAAAAACATTATTCCGCGGAAGAAAACTGATTGCTAAAAGACTGCGGAACCCAAAGACCCTGGCACTTCGAATCCGTAGGGATCAGTATTATATCCCAATCTGTTTGACTGGCAACCGTCATAACAGCCACACTCGGGTCCGGCAACTGCGGCGGCACTCTCTGAGTCAACCACCGAATGTTTGCCCCAGTCTGAATCTCTTGTAACACTAGATAGACAAGAGAACATGTAAATCGAGCAATTCATGGATTGCCGAAAAGTTGCTGTCGAAGAGAAGCTCCTCCGAGAACGAAGCGACTCTGAGAGAGTTCATAACCTTACTATCCACGCGTGTGGATGTAGCTAGGGCTGCGTCACGTCTAACTAACTCCAATCAGCCAATGAAGGGCGGAGTTATACGTGAACAAACTACTGCCCTCAAAAGAAATTACATTGAGAATAATATCCCGTAAATCTTTTCTTGAAGACGTAATGATAACGCCTCAGTAAGGCGGATTACGTATAATAAAGCGTCTAAGTTAAGTCTACTATACATAATGTCGTTCCCAACATTGAAATTGGAAAAGACATAAACGGCGAAAAAGAATATATGCAGTCTTTAATCATACCGTCTAGACGCATATGAACTCTCTGTATGCCCTGCTCTGCCAAAATAAACTATTTGTATAAATGATAAAATGGCAGAAATGAGCAACGCGGACAAGAAACTAAACTATCATGCTTAGTAGCAGGCTTGTATATATATATAGCGTCGAAAAATAAAACACATGTTGTAATGACAATATTGGACTGCGTCGGTAAGTCAGGGACAATGTCCCTGAACCGATCGAAAAATCCGAGTCCAATGACGCTATAAGTCTCTTATCCAAGATCGCAGCAATGAAGTCCGAAATAATAATCACTGGAAGATAATGCCAGAAGATATGAAAGGCATCTTCCGATACTACTAAAGGGAAAACTCGAAATCTTTCGAATCCCTTTCGCCATCCTGTCGGACCCTATAAAGCGTTCGGTCGTCCGTACCTGATGCAACCGCGGACCGCACCGATCCAGCGCCGTCGGATAATTCCTGATTCGACCGAGAAACTGTCAATTGCTGGGATGCTGCGAAACAACTGCGCTAACTCGGATAGCACGTCCGTCACTGAGGCCTGAGAAGAAGCGGTCTTACGATGCATTGCCGCTGGAAGCTCCGTGATCGTTACCCCGTGCATACTACCAATATGCGAGCGAACGGAGTGTATAGGCCTCGTGTCCCTTGGCTACCGGATGGCGCGACCTATTCGCCGTGGAATCACTGAATGCCGAAACTGATCGGATACTCGAGGTCACGTAGCCAATGTGCGGTCGTGTGCCCTGCTGTGAGGATGAGGCAGCATTAAAGACAGTCTCTCGGACTGTCAATATAACGGAGCGTCCCAACCAACGGACATATGCTCCGAATGTAAAATATCTGAACCACAACAAGCGGTCCCCTATGTTGTTGGGCGAGAGAGGGACCTCTCTCGCTCACAGCCCGGACGGACCTGGACAAGCCAGGAACCGGACTAACAGGCTTCCTCCGATCTGTCCTCAATCTGCCGTCACTGGGTGAGTACTAAAGTAATTAAAGTGCTCGTATCACCCAAATCTCCTTCCTAGACCGCAACGGACGAACCCGGCAGCCGAACCATTCGATGAATGTACGCTACACCGGGTGAGCTAGCGAATGTCACTCCTTAGGCGATAGACATATTCCATGAGCACTTATTGCCGCTAACTCTTCATTAACTATGACGACAGAGGCACACTTTTGAAAGACATCTCCATAACTTTTCGAACAAGAAACCAGAAATGCTTGGTTAGCAAGCATAAAATAATAATATATATAGCGTCGTTCAATAATTCGAAAGTTTGTGTGACATTATTGGACTATGTCGGAACTGAGGGATGATGTCCCTGAACCGAACCAAAAATTTCTAAGTCCACCGACGCTATCAGTTTCTTATCCGGCATCGCAGCATTCTGGTCCGACGAAAGAAGCTGTAGAAGACCAAGTCAGATGACATACACAACAGCATATGTTGTTCCGAAAGGGAAAGCTCGAAATCCTCCGAATCCCTTTCGGTATCCCGTCGGACCGGATGAAACTTTCGGACGTCTGTACCCGCTTCCGCGGAGCGTCCCAACCCAGCATCGTCGGATAAAATATATGCGACAGATTCAGTTGATGCTGGGATGCTGCGATAAACTGTGCTATTAAGGAAAGCACGTCCGTTCCCGGGGCCTGTGCAGTAGCGGTCTTACGATGCATTGCCGCCGGAAGCTCCGTGTACGTTGACTCCCGCACACTTCCTATGCGAACGTCCGGAGTCTGCAGGCCTCGTGTCCCTGGCTACCGGATGGTGTGACCTGGACGCCGAAGAATCCTTGATCGGCGAAGCTGGTAATATATCGGCGGTCACGCAGCCAAGGTGCGGTCGTGTGCGCTGACGAGAAGAGGAAGCCTTAGCAGTCTCAGCGGACTGCCTATACAACGGAGCGTCCCGAGCGACGGACGTATGCTCCGCTTGCGACACATTTTGTACCACAACATCTGGGGCCAGATGTTGTTGAACGAGAGAGGGGCCTCTCTCGCTTGCCGTCCGGATGGACCGGAACGAGCTATGAACCGGACTAAAAGGCTTCCTGCGTTCTCCCTCCGATCCGCCGTCACTGGGTGTGCATTAGGTTAATTTATAGTGCTCGCATCACCCCAAAATTCCTTCTAGACCGCAACGGACGAACCCGGCTGCCGAACCATTCGGTGAATGGACGCTACACCGGGCGAGCTAGCGGACGTCAAAGGCCGTCGAACCTACTAGGGTCCTCTTAGGCAATTGGCGTATTTACATGAGCACTTTTCCGCTAGCCCTTCATTAATTGTGACGACGGAGGCACACTGTTGGAAGACATCACAGATACATCACCCTAATCTTGATCGTCTGAAATAGAAATTGATAAAGTAGAGTGACCCTGCGGGGAAAGGACCGGAGTGTCCAAATCCCCAACAACATACCGTGACATACGCTTCCCATATTGTCATCGAAATCATACGATACAGAACAGGAGTTAATGCGAGTACACTGACCACATATAGAATGATAATAAAGTCAGAGGAAGACTTCCTCTTAAAACAATTGATCAATATCCTTTCAATGTGAAAAGAAAACAAGTCCTGGTACTCGCACTAACCCCTGGCAATCAAAATACATAATAATAATATGATCCATTAATATAGAAAAAATAATTGAAATCAAAATATTTTGAAAAAATATTTTTTCAGAACAGCCCAAGTTTCTGAAAAGTAACGTTGAGCCCCAATGGATCCCAAGCCTAAGTGTGGACAAAAATTTTAAAAATATTTAAAACAATTTATTCAACACTTACGAACAATAATAATGTATCTAGTTATGATTAAAATAACATCAAGATATTATTTTTTAGAAATCCCCCCCTCACACAGAGGGCTGTTGTAAATGTAAACAATGAGTGTAAAAACACTAAAATAAGACTCCAGGCACCCAGGCCCGAAATCAGTTACCAAAAATACACTATCTGATGCAAAACAGAGACTTCCAGGGAAGAAACTGCAGAACATCAGATGGTAGATGCAGAACACAACGCCTAACCACCCGTAGGTGAAGACGTAAACATGGGGAAAGAACAGAATTCATTCTGTTATTCAGCTAAAACTCCCAAGAAAATTTAGTAATAATAATTACAAAAACTATGCCAAAAGCATGGGAGAATAGCAAGGGGGGACTTAAAGGACAGGGAGAGAGGAAAACACTTAAAAAACAGTGTAACTAAATAATCAGAATGACAACAAAATGGCTGCTGCCTTGAAAATAGGTAACTTAACATAATTTCATTAAAAAATTTTAAGTTACAGCCCTGATAATATTCTGTCACACATTCTTTTCCTCTCCTCCTTCTCTATCCTCCTTAGAATCACCATTTCACTAATATTTATGTGTCTGGCATCATTTAAACTGAGATTTATAAGCACAAAGATCAGTCAGATGTTAACTGATGAAGGGCCAAACTTAGAATGATTAATGGCGCCAATTTCGGAACGTCCTTGACACTGCGCATGCGCAGTAGGGGCAAAGTGTGGAGGGCCTTTCAGGACATGTTTTCTTTAGTTTTAGATGCAAATTTTGGGGATTGGGGGGCAAAATTTGTGTTTGGCCCTATATTTTAAGAGTTAGCACCAGCTATGTCTGGGTCATTGGTACAGTATAAAAATATATAAATTACTATAAATTTTTTAACATTTTTAGCTTAACTTGACAAAGTCAAGATAAGCTATTGCCATCACACATGCAGACGTCTGTGAGTCTGTTTACATTTTCCTTTAGCACAGGCTGCACCCCGTAGTTCTTGTCCGATTGTAACAAAATTTCATATCCAGGTTTGAGGTCATGCCTAAATGAGAATTCCCCTTTTGTCCGCGATCGGTCGACAGTGAAGCTGCCCATGCCCAAAACCCCAAAAACCTTTAGCACAGTCTACAGGTCGTATTTATGAAGGGATTTTATTGTATCTTGGTAGGATGCCTCTGTATAATATCTAGATAAGAACGTCCCCTTTTGGTCATGATCTGTCAACTGTGATGGCTGCCCAAGCCTGAAACCCAAAAACTTTTAGCACAGTCTGCAGGTCATATTTAAGATGGAGGGATTTCATTGTAACTTGGTAGGATGACTCCCTATAATGTCTAGATGAGAAAGTCCCCTTTCGGTCGCGATTGGTCAACTGTGACGGCTACAGGGACCCGAAGCTCGAAAACCTTTAACACAATCTACAGGTCATATTTATGAAAGGATTTCATTGTAATTTGGTAGGATGACTCCAGCAAATGTCTAGATGAGAACGTCCCCTTTTGGTTGTGATCATTCTGCTGTGAAGGCTGCCCGAGCCCAAAACCTGAAGACCTTTAGCACAGTCTACAGGGCGTATTTATGGAGGGATTTCATGGTAGGATGACTCCATATAATGTCTAGATGAGAATGTCCCATTTTGGTTGTCATTGGTTAACTGTGATGGCAACAGGGGCATGATGCCTGAAAACATTTAGCACAGTCTACAGGCTGTATTTACGAAGGGATTTCATTGTCACTTGGTAGGATGACTCCAGATAATTACTAGATGAGAACGTCTCCTTTTGGTCGTGATCATTCAACCATGATGGCTGCCCAAGCCCAAAACCAAAAAAACTTTAGCACAGTCCACAGGTCGTATTTATGACAGAATTTCATTGTAACTTGGTCGGATGACTCAGTATAATGTCTAGATGAGGACATCCCCTTTTGGTTGCGATCGGTCAACCATGATGGCTACACAGTCCTGAAGCCTGAGAACCTTTAGCACAATCTTCAGGCCGTATTTATGAACGGATTTCATTGTAACTTGATAGGATGACCCCTTTTGGAATAATTTCACTGTAACTTGGTAACTTTCGTTGGCATGCATTAACTGTGAGGGAAACATATATTAACCATGAGGGCCACATTAACCCACCCCTCAATTCTTTAGTACAGTCTATGCCTCATATTATTTTTATTGAAAACATAGCATACAGGGAACAAAAATTAATGTATTCCCAATTATCACAATTCTTGTCTTATTTCATAATCCTTTCATAAACATTGAACATTATCCTTTTCATCAAACACAACACATAGACAAGTTAAGCTACAGTGTCATTGACACTTTCATTATACATCCCTTGTCCAGTCCATATAACATGATATGATATGAACAGACCTTATTCATAGTTGGGAAAATTATTGCTCGTTACACTAAGGTGTCGCAACTTTGGTCCAAGGTCATATCATCAAGGTCAAGGTCACAAACATCAAAACTTTGATCTTGTTATACAGCCTTTGTCTGGTCTGTAAAATTGAGTCTATGTCACAGATCTTTTTCATACTTCACACTATAACTTAATGTTGTGTCATGACCTTGACCAATTGTCATATGAAGGTTAACATCACAAGCAGTAACACTTGGATTCTTGTCTTGTATTTAGCTTCCCCTAAAAGCAGTGAACCTGGGCGAAGCAAGCAGGCAGAGAAGCCTCTTGCCTTCCAAAAGTTGCCATTAGCAATGACCTTCAAACTTTGTACATTTGTGCATCAGCATTTTCCTTTGGCACAACATGGAAGGTGCATTCAGGAATGGATCACTTTCAAACTTGTTATGTTCTTTGGGTTGGCCTCCAGATGGGAGCTTCTTTCATTTCCATCAAAAAAAGTTGCCATTAGCAATGACCTTCAACTTTGCCCTTTTACATGTTGATAATTTCCCTTGGCTCACCGCTCATATGATCTGATTGCTTTGAAACTTAGTGTGCTTGTTGTTTGGAGCAACCCTTAGATGTGAACTATTGATTTTCTTTCATTTCTGCGGAGACATGTTGCTTTAGCAATGATCTTTGAAGTTTGCTGTTTTTGCATGTTCTGCAGGGTGCATTTATGAATGGATCGATTTGAAACTTGGTATGCTTGTTTTGGGTGATTTCTAAATGAGTGCTATAGATTTTCTTCCATTTCTGTAAAAATTTGTTGCCGTTAGCAACAACCTTCAACTTTGCCATTTTGTCTGTTGACAATTTCCTTTGGAGCACTGCACAGTTCATGTTTTAATTAGATCACTTTGGAACATTGTGTGCTTGTTTAGAGTGAACTCTAGTTGGCAGCTTTTGATTTTCTTTCATTTCTGTTGAAAAACATTGCCAAATGTTGCCATTAGCAATGACCTTTAAACTCATTGCATTTGTGCATCAACATTTCCCTTTGCAAGCCCTGAAGGGTGAATTTATGAATGGATCAATTTGAAACTTGGTATGCATGCTTAGGGTAAACTCTAGATGTGAGCTATCGATTTTCTTCCATTTCTGTCAAAAAACGCCCTCAGCAATGACCTTTAAAATTAGAGCATTTGTGCATTCCTTTGGCATGCCCTACAGGGCACATTTATGAATGGATTGCTTTGAAACTTGGTTCAAGTTCATCAAAATAACCTTGTAGCAGCGGTCTTTGAACTTAGTGCATTTATGCATCAACATATTCATTTGGCACACTCTCTAGGACATATCTATGAAAAAAATTGCTTTGAAACTGGTATGCGTATTTGGGATGCCCTGTAGATGGGAGCTATTGATTTTCTTTCATTTCCAACAAAATCATTGTCGTTAGCACCAACCTTTGAACATAGTGCTTTCATGCAGCAACTTATCCCTTTTGCACTCTCTACAGGCCATATTTATGAATTTAAATATAAAAAAAAAACCCAAAAAACATTGCCACTAGCAATGACCTTCAAACTTAGAGCATTAACAGTTTCCTTTAACAAGGCTCAGAGGGTTGTTTTGAAACTTGGTGTACTTATTCAGTTTGACCTAGATAGGAGCTATCGATTTTCTTTTCATTTCTGTCAAAAACTTTTGCTGTTAGCAATGACCTATGTATTTAATGCATTTGTGCATCAACGTTTCTTCTTTGACATGGCCTACAAGGTGAATTTATCATAGAAGTGTTTTAGAACTTGGTGTGCTCATTAGGCGAGACCTTTAGATAAGAGCTATCGATTAGCATTCATTTCTTAATTATCTTCAATTTTGCCATTTCACTTATAACTTACCAAGTTCAAGTTTGTCAAGTTGATCTACAGTGTGATTGACACTTTCATTATGCATGTCCTTTCTCATACTGAGATGCCACCTGCGGCAACCGCATTGTGTCCTTGGGCAAGACACTTCACCCCCATTGCCCATGTGGGGCATGGTGGCATAGTGTACTAAGATATACTGCATGCAGATGGTGCACCTGCTTTCAACCAATGCTAACCCTGCTTGTGTGGAGTTAGTATGTTGGGGAGCTGACAGTTGCTTGCTGTTGCTTGGTGGTTCTGTTAGGGTACTCCTCCCCCTGTATAACTGTCGTCATGATTAGCCGTTGTGCAGAAATATGTTACCTTAAACACCAATAAATAAATAAATACTGAGATGCCATATAAGGATTTCGCAAATTGCAAGAACAGTCGTTTTATTCCTGTGACTTTCTCGCAAATGCTTACTAAGTAGACCCATTTACCGTTCCCTCAAAAATATTAGCATTTTTTCATTAGATAAAATTTAATAAAATTAGATTAATTTTTATAAACATGATTACTGCAATAGCCTTTGATATGGTGGTTGAACAATATATGTATTTGAAGATAATTAAGCATAATGCATGTGATTAAGACACATCATCCCCTGAGTTCCAATGTGTTCTATGTGCCAGTAGGCACATAGAACACATTGGAACTCAGGGGACGAAATGTTGTAAATGGGTCTTGCAAAAAATAAATGGTTCCTGCAAAAAATATTTGCGAGACCCAAAATGGGTCCCGCAGAAAATAAATTTGCATTTTAGTCCCCTACCGGCAATGCCGGATGGGACTATAGGTTTGCACTCTGTCCATTTGTCAGTCTGTCAGTCTGTCTGTCTGTCAGTCACACTTTAGTTTTCTGGAGTTTTTTTGGAAATGCTTCAACAGAATGATTTCATTTTTGGTAAACTACTAAGGACAGTGACTTACAGATCAAGTTTGAGTTTCATGCTGATTGCATTATTCTTGTGTGAGTTACGGTCCTTGGAAATATGGAAAAGCACCAAAATATCAGTTTTCCAGAGTTTTTTTGGAAACACTTCAACGGAATGATTTCATTTTTTGTAAACTACTATAGAACGATGACTTACATATCAAGTTTGAGTTTCATGCTGATTGCCTTATTCTTGCGTGAGTTATGACCCTTGGAAATATGGAAAAGCTCCAAAATATCAGTTTTCCGGACTTTTTTTGGAAACGCTTCAAAGGAATGATTTCATTTTTGGTAACCTACTATAGAACGATGACTTACAGATCAAGTTTCATTTACACTCTGCCCATCCATCCACCAGTCTGTCAGTCAGTCTGTCAGTCATACTTTAGTTTTCCAGACTTTTTTGGAAATGCTTCAACCGAATGATTTCATTTTTTGTAAACTACTATAGAACGATGACTTACAGATCAAGTTTGAGTTTCATGCTGATTGCCTTATTCTTGTGTGAGTTATGGCCCTTGGAAATATGTAAAAGCGCCAAAATATCAGTTTTCCGGGCTTTTTTTTGGAAACGCTTCAACGGAATGATTGGGAGCGCGGTGGCTAAGTAGGTAGAGGTGCAGGCTGCAAGCCGAGAGGTCCTCGGTTCGAATCCCACCTGCGGCAACCGTGTTGTGTCCTTGGGCAAGACACTTCACCCCCATTGCCCATGTGGGGGCACGATGACTCTGTGTACTAAGGCGTACTGCACGTCGATGGTACGCATATCTTCAACCAATCTAACCCTGCCTGTGCTGCAGTGCGGTGTTACGATGTTGGGGAGCTGGCAGCTGCTCGTCGTTGCTTGGTGGTTCTCTCCGGGTACTCCGGCTTCCTCCACCCGTAAAACTGTCACGGTCATGATTAGCCATTGTGCATAAATATGTGACCTTAAACATCAATACACAATACACAACGAAATGATTTCATTTTTGGTAACCTACTATAGAACAATGACTTACAGATCAAGTTTCATTTGCACTCTGTCCATCTGTCAGTCATGCTGTCAGTCAGTCTGTCAGTCATACTTTGGTTTCCGGACTTTTTTTGGAAAAGCTTCAACCGAATGATTTCATTCTTGGTAACCTACTATAGAACGATGACTTACAGATAAAGTTTGAGTTTCATGCTGATTGCATTATTCTTGTGTGAGTTATGGCCCTTGGAAATATGGAAAAGTGCCAAAATATCAGTTTTCCAGACTTCTTTTGGAAACACTTCAGCAGATCACATCTAGGTTATAACATTTGTATAATTATTAATGCTCATTAGTCCAGTAGGGGACATTGTTTGTATTGCTTCAGCGATATGTGCACCCTTGTTTCAATTAGTGGATTATTGTCTCTTTAAATACTTAACTTCACCTGGTCAAATGGGAGCATGGTGTCACAGTGTAAACTAGAGAATTTGGCCTTCAGCCCACTTGTGCTAGTACTTAAAAAGTTTAGTACTTTGAAAAACTGACACCTGTTTACTGCTACAAGATGGTTAGATGGCTCCCAGTGGATACTTGGTCTTTCTTTATTGTCATCCATAAAACAAAACACTGCCAGTTGCCAGATGTCTTCTGTCTTCATCCACAAGGACTAAACAAAACAGCTGTAAAAAATGTCAGATAACTAATGAACTTGTATAATTTTTTTTTATTCACAGAGCCTGTAATGGCAAAGGAAGGCATTGCAGTGACAGCAGCCAAAGGACTACCTGGTGTACATGTATTAATTCATGTGGTTGCAGCTGAATCTCAGAAAGATTGGAAGAGTGCCATTATAAAATGTTTGAAAAAAGCTGTAGAGTATAAGATCACAACAGTGGCATTCCCTGCTATTGGAACAAGTGAGTGTACAGTGGAAACCACATAAGTGCATGTGTCTTAATTAAACAACCCTGTTAATTGAATATAACTTTCAAATACCAAACCATTTGCCATACCGTTGGTACAAATTTGGCCTATTAATTGCATATGAGCTTTGGAGTGCACTCTTGTTAATTGAATAAAAAATCTTGCAGCATATCAAATAATCACTGTGAAACCCACTGAATTCCCATATTCATAGATCTATTTGACCTCAGTACATCCAATGTAGGCTTTTAATCTGTCACATCATATCACATCTTGATTTACACAGCTGAGCTCTGTCAAACAACATATAATAGAATAACTACTCAGTTTATCACTAGAATACAGGAAAATTGACATATTTCTTTTAATTGAATACCTGTTAGTTGAATAGTTCTCGCTGGAAAAATGGCTATTCATTTAACAGGGTTTTGTTGTATTACATGTCAACAAAAACTACTGAAATGGGAAGCCGAATGGAAAAGTATGATAAATTGCAAGGATAACTTTTCACTCTAATGAAAATTAAAAGTGATCACTTCACATTTAGAATCTACAAAAAAATCTAAAAAATTGTGTGGAAGTCCGGAAAACCATTCAAACAGCTGTGGGAAGTCAAAGGCACTTGAATTTGTCCATGAAAGCAAGCAGTTTGAAGAGGCCAGATGCAAACACTTACTTTTGAAGATATCTTTATTAACTCTTAACCCTTTACCTAACGAATCGCCTGCATCTGCCCGCGTAATATACAAATTGAGGAGTTGAAAAAATTTAATATTTTTATACTGTACCAATGACCCAGACATAGCTGGTGCTAACTCTTAAAATATAGGGCCAAACACAAATTTTGCCCCCCAATCCCCAAAATTTGCATCTAAAACTAAAGAAAACATGTCCTGAAAGGCCCTCCACACCTCGCCCCCACTGCGCATGCGCAGTGTCAAGGACGTTCCGAAATTGGCGCCATTTATCATTCTAAGTTTGGCCCTTCATCAGTTAACATCTGACTGATCTTTGTGCTTTTAAATCTCAGTTTAAATGATGCCAGACACATAAATATTAGTGAAATGTTGATTCTAAGGAGGATAGAAAAGGAGGAGAGGAAAAGAATGTGTGACAGAATATTATCTCTGCTGTAACTTAAAATTTTTTAATGAAATTATGTTAAGTTACCTATTTTCAAGGCAGCAGCCATTTTGTTGTCATTCTGATTATTTAGTTACACTGTTTTTTCAAGTGTTTTTCCTCTCTCCCTGTCCTTTAAGTTCCCCCTTGCTATTCTCCCATGCTTTTGGCATAGTTTCTGTAATTATTATTACTAAAATTTCTTGGGAGTTTTAGCTTAATAACAGAATGAATTCTGTTCTTTCCCCATGTTTACGTCTTCACCTACGGGTGGTTAGGCGTTGTGTTCTGCATCTACCATCTGATGTTCTGCAGTTTCTTCCCTGGAAGTCTCTGTTTTGCATCAGATGGTGTATTTTTGGTAACTGATTTCGGGCCTGGGTGCCTGGAGTCTTATTTTAGTGTTTTTACACTCATTGTTTACATTTACAACAGCCCTCTGTGTGAGGGGGGGATTTCTAAATAATAATATCTTTATGTTATTTTAATCATAACTAGATACATTATTATTGTCCGTAAGTGTTGAATAAATTGTTTAAAATATTTTTAAAATTTTTGTCCACACTTAGGCTTGGGATCCATTGGGGCTCAACGTTACTTTTCAGAAACTTGGGCTGTTCTGAAAAAATATTTTTTCAAAATATTTTGATTTCAGTTATTTTTTCTATATTAATGGATCATATTATTATTATGTATTTTGATTGCCAGGGGTTAGTGCGAGTACCAGGACTTGTTTTCTTTTCACATTGAAAGGATATTGATCAATTGTTTAAGAGGAAGTCTTCCTCTGACCTTATTATCATTCTATATGTGGTCAGTGTACTCGCATTAACTCCTGTTCTGTATCGTATGATTTCGATGACAATATGAGAAGCGTATGTCACGGTATGTTGTTGGGGATTTGGACACTCCGGTCCTTTCCCCGCAGGGTCACTCTACTTTATCAATTTCTATTTCAGACGATCAAGATTAGGGTGATGTATCTGTGATGTCTTCCAACAGTGTGCCTCCGTCGTCACAATTAATGAAGGGCTAGCGGAAAAGTGCTCATGTAATACGCCAATTGCCTAAGAGGACCCTAGTAGGTTCGACGGCCTTTGACGTCCGCTAGCTCGCCCGGTGTAGCGTCCATTCACCGAATGGTTCGGCAGCCGGGTTCGTCCGTTGCGGTCTAGAAGGAATTTTGGGGTGATGCGAGCACTATAAAATTAACTTAATGCACACCCAGTGACGGCGGATCGGAGGGAGAACGGAGGAAGCCTTTTAGTCCGGTTCATAGCTCGTTCCGGTCCATCCGGACGGCAAGCGAGAGAGGCCCCTCTCTCGTTCAACAACATCTGGCCCCAGATGTTGTGGTACAATGTGTCGTTAGCGGAGCATACGTCCGTCGCTCGGGACGCTCCGTTGTATAGGCAGTCCGCTGAGACTGCTAAGGCTCCCTCTTCTCGTCAGCGCACACGACCGCACCTTGGCTGCGTGACCGCCGATATATTACCAGCTTCGCCGATCAAGGATTCTTCGGCGACCAGGTCACACCATCCGGCAGCCAGGGATTCGAGACCGATGGACTCCGGACGTTCGCATAGGAAGTATGCGGGAGCCATCTGATGCGGAGCTGCCCTCGGCGAAGCACCGATAGACTGCGCCTCCGCAGGTCTCGACGCCGGACATTCTTGTGCACATAGCACAGCTTATCGCAGCATCCCAGCAGCCGACAGAAATGGTGTCGGATCGAGAATTATCCGACAGCGCTGGGTCGGTAGCCGGGGACTCGAGGCCTGCAGACTCCGGACGTTCGCATAGGAAGTGTGCGGGAGTCAACGTACACGGAGCTTCCAGCGGCAATGCATCGTAAGTCCGCTACTGCACAGGCCTCGGGAACGGACGTGCTTTCCTTAATAGCACAGTTTATCGCAGCATCCCAGCATCAACTGAATCTGTCGCATATATTTTATCCGACGATGCTGGGCCGGGACGCTCCGCGGAAGCGGGTACGGACGTCCGAAAGTTTCATCCGGTCCGACGGGATACCGAAAGGGATTCGGTGGATTTCAAGCTTTCCCTTTCGGAACAACATATGCTGCGATGCCGGATAAGAAACTGATAGCGTCGGTGGACTTAGAAATTTTTGGTTCGGTTCAGGGACATCGTCCCTCAGTTCCGACATAGTCCAATAATGTCACACAAACTTTCGAATTATTGAACGACGCTATATATATATTATTATTTTATGCTTGCTATCCAAGCATTTCTGGTTTCTTGTTCGAAGAGTTATGGAGATGTCTTTCAAAAGTGTGCCTCTGTCGTCATAGTTAATGAAGAGTTAGCGGCAATAAGTGCTCATGGAATATGTCTATCGCTTACGGAGTGACATTCGCTAGCTCACCCGGTGTAGCGTACATTCATCGAATGGTTCGGCTGCCGGGTTCGTCCGTTGCGGTCTAGGAAGGAGATTTGGGTGATGCGAGCACTTTAATTACTTTAGTACTCACCCAGTCACGGCAGATTGAGGATAGATCGGAGGAAGCCAACAACATAGGGGACCGCATGTTGTGGTTCAGATATTTTACATTCGGAGCATATGTCCGTTGCTCGGGACGCTCCGTTATATTGACAGTCCGAGAGACTGTCTTTAATGCTTCCTCATCCTCACAGCAGGGCACACGACCGCACATTGGCTACGTGACCTCGAGTATCCGATCAGTTTCGGCATTCAGTGATTCCACAGCGAATAGGTCGCGCCATCCGGTAGCCAAGGGACACGAGGCCTATACACCCCGTTCGCTCGCATATTGGAAGTATGCACGGGGTAACGATCTCGGAGCTTCCTGCGGCAATGCATCGTAAGACCGCTGCTCCTCAGGCCTCAGTGACGGACGTGCTATCCGAGTTAGCACAGTTGTTTCGCAGCATCCCAGCAATTGACGGTTTCTCGGTCGAATCAGGAATTATCCGACGGCGCTGGGTCGGTGCGGTCCGCGGTTGCATCAAGCTACGGACGGCCGAACGCTTTATAGAGTCCGACAGGATGGCGAAAGGGATTCGAAAGATTTCGAGTTTTCCCTTTAGTAGTATCGGAAGATGCCTTTCATATCTTCTGGCATTTCTTCCAGTGATTATTTTTCGGACTTCATTGCTGCGATCTTGGATAAGAGACTTATAGCGTCATTGGACTCGGATTTTTCGATCGGTACAGGGACTTTGTCTCTGACTTACCGACGCAGTCCAATATTGTCATTACAACATGTGTTTTATTTTTTGACGCTATATATTATCTATATATATATACAAGCCTGCTACTAAGCATGATAGTTTAGTTTCTTGTCCGCGTGGCTCATTTCTGCCATTTTATCTTTTTTACATATAGTTTATTTTGGCAGAGCAGGGCATACCGAGAGTTCATATGCGTCTAGACGGTGTGATTAAAGACTGCATATATTCTTTTTCGCCGTTTATGTCTTTTTCAATTTCAATGTTGGGAACGACATTATGTATAGTAGACTTAACTTAGACGCTTTATTATACGTAATCCGCCTTACTGAGGCGTTATCATTACGTCTTCAAGAAAAGATTTACGGGATATTATTCTCAATGTAATTTCTTTTGAGGGCAGTAGTTTGTTCACGTATAACTCCGCCCTTCAGTGGCTGATTGGAGTTGGTTAGACGTGATGCAGCCCTAGCTACATCCACGCGTGGATAGTAGGTTAAGAACTCTCTCAGAGTCGCTTCGTTCTCGGAGGAGCTTCTCTTCGACGGCAACTTTCCGGCAATCCATGAATTGCTTGATTTATACATTCTCTTGTCTATCTAGTGTTACAAGAGATTCAGACTGGGGCAAACATTCGGTGGTTGACTCAGAGAGTGCCGCCGCAGTTGCCGGACCCTAGTGTGGCTGTTATGACGGTTGCCAGTCAAACAGATTGGGATATATACTGATCCCTACGGATTCTAAGTGCCAGGGTCTTTGGGTTCCGCAGTCTTTTAGCTATCAGTTTAACTTCCGCGGAATAATGTTTTTTAGGCTTGCTTTATGTCATTGCATGAACATTATTCAGAAACGCATGCCCAAATTCCTGTCCTTTAATTCGACAGTAGTGGCGTATCTCCGGAACCAGGGAGGCACTCTTTCGTTTCCGTTATTCAATTTAATGGAAAGAATCCGTCTGTTGGTTATAGTACACCAAGTTCAGTTTTGGTCCGTCATATTCTGGGTCGTCTGATTGTTTTATCGCACTCCCGTTCTCTTACGGGTCGCTTGTTGCTGTCAGAATGGACTCTCAACAAACAAGTATTTAATCAGATTTGCTATCTATGGGAGCGCCCAATGATGTTTTATTTATGACACAGCTTGCTAATCAATTGCAGACGTATGTGTTGGCTTGTCCAGATCTCTGAGCTAATACTGTTAACGCTCTATTGATCTATAGGACGGAATGATAGGATACGCGTATCCTCCGGCGCTGTAGTTTTAGCAGGTATTGCTAAGATAAACAACCACAATACATTTCTGTTGATAGCATCTCTATCTTCACAGAGATCATGAGTAATTTACTCTCTTGTCTACTGTGGATCTTTACGTGAAATCTTCCTCTATGTGAGGATCTTTTTTCACTGGGTAAATCGTGTCATCTTTATCACAACCAGCAAGGTCGCAACCTTCATGTATTCCGTTGTGTGGTCCGTATTGCATTGTAAGCACTGTACTGGACGAGCTTTGGACGCGATTTCTTACTATAGGAGATCCTCTTCTTCGCTATTCTATGCGACTAAAGTGGAGGCTCTTCCGTCGTGGTGTAGGGATCATTATGTTCATATGGTTGATCCCTCCATACTACGCATTGCTAGTTTTTGGTATACTTGTTTCACAAGATCTACTGCAGCCTGTTGTTATTTAGGTTATAGGTTATGTTACCTCATACCTATGCACTCTACGATAGTTTACTATTGAGTCTTTTGTCTCTTTATCTAAGTCAGTTAGTAACTTTTTGATAAATAGACTTAGAATCTTTAGATTAAATTCCTATACGGATTTTAACTTCGGTTCTTATTTAGCTAGGTAATCATTTGAGCCTCTGGAAACAGTAGTTTTCAAATTCTGACCTTTTAGACAGTAATTCTGTTGGTTTCTCTTTTACTGTAGAGTCAGTGAGTTTCATGCACTATCGATGGATGATTTTCACTTTCATAGTTTCGGAATCAATACTTCCGTTACTATTTAGGTTGGATTGTTGCATAAGAGTTAGGCTCCTATTATCCGGAACCTATTATTTTAAGGTCCTTCCGTCTTCGTATGGGCATAGGCCTTTACTCTTTCCGGGTACAGTTTATGTATTTATAAACAGATATCTGTTTATTACAAGGGCGTAAGCTTCTTCTGTCTTTGATGTCTAGTAGAAGGACGTTATGCTCCATTTTATTGTTAATGAATTCTATTAACTAGCGTACTGCTTATGGTATATCATTGGCTTAGCAGTTGTGCTTAAGATTTCGGCTCATGAAGTAAGAGTTCTTCTACTTCTTGGGCTTACATTAATAGTGTTGCTATTATAGATTTTTGAAGGCTGCTCATTCCGCTCAGCCATCCATTCATGATTTTTATCTCAGAAATATCGAGTCCATTTCTGAAGGCCTCTATTGTTAGGTCTATTATCTACTGCTCAGAATGTCATTCACTTAACAGTTGCTACTATAGCTAGGTAGGCTGTCTGTTTCGGCAGTGTCTCCGTTCGGCTGCCCTCTTCGCTCTGGGCTATTTGACCCAGGGCAAGAAAAAGGGGGGGGGGGGGAGGGTGTTCCCTTGGGTCACCTGTTTTTACTATGAAAACAAGGGGATACCTCCTCCGGAGTTAGTAATTCTGAGCTGTTATTGGGATGGTTGTTTAGTGAGAAGTTTAAGTTTATAAAATTCATTCAAGTCTTAGTTTTTAAAGTATAGCTTTTGAATATTGCATTTGTCAACGGACATGATTATGCAATTCTCACACACTTTTAAGAGTATAAGAGTCTCTATTCTCTAGACTTACTTTATTATTGGCTTACTTTAAAAATTATTAGTATAAGGATTATTGGATATTAATAGAGTACATGGATGTATTAAGCTCAATTTTGGAAGGTGTTGTATCTTTCTAATGTATCATAAATAAGAAAGATACATGTAAGGCCTATTACTTCTTTTTCCTTACAGGGGATGACTCTATTTTATTTTATTGAGCGTATTCCATTTTGCTCTATGTCCTTGGCCCTCCAGCCTTTTTACTATTCAGCTATGTCTGGGTCATTGGTACAGTATAAAAATGTTAAAAAATTTATAGTAATTTATATATTTTTTATACTTACCAATGACCCAGACGGGGATGGCCCTCCCAGGAGTTGGGAACTCTTGCCTCCCCGCTGAGTACATAGCGCTTACCAGGCACTGGTTATTAGAATGATAAATGGCGCCAATTTCGGAACGTCCTTGACACTGCGCATGCGCAGTGGGGGCGAGGTGTGGAGGGCCTTTCAGGACATGTTTTCTTTAGTTTTAGATGCAAATTTTGGGGATTGGGGGGCAAAATTTGTGTTTGGCCCTATATTTTAAGAGTTAGCACCAGCTATGTCTGGGTCATTGGTAAGTATAAAAAATATATAAATTACTATAAATTTTTTAACTTTTCAAAATATTTCAACAAAACCATATCATGTGACCCCTCATTGGAACGAGCTCATTGAGCTCGTTCCAATGAGGGGTCACATGATATGGTTTTGTTGAATTTTTTTTTAAAATGTAAACAAATGATATTTAAAATAATAAATTTTGATATCGTCTGCGTTGGGTAAAGGTTTAACCCACTGAGTATTTTCAAAATATTTTTTATCAAATCTAGTCATAGCTGCTGTAATGCAGCCACAACTAGCTTTGATAAAAAAATTAATCTATATTTAACAAATGAAATCATTGGTCAATAAGTCCATTCAATTTACAGGAGAGAAATTTAATTAAATGCGCCCAGTTTAAACATGTGATTCACTACCACAAATGATGCCAGCATTATGTAATATGCTGAACTATCAGACACTCATTCTTGGTTGATTTGGCTGATCTTTCTCAACTTAAAACTAAACAGATAATTTATTTGCGAATGACTTTCATATATGGAATGAAGTACATGTATTGGACAATATATAGAGGATATCTAGTGTTTTTGAGTGGATACCAAAAATTATCTCATGAGTGACCAAGATAAATGTTTATTTTTTCTGAGCGCTTGCGCGAGCGTAAATTACCAATTATCTTGGTCACAAGTGAGATAATTTTCGGTATTCACTCAAAAACACTAGATATTTTTATACTGTACCAATGACCCAGACATAGCTGGTGCTAACTCTTAAAATAAAGGGCCAAACACAAATTTTGCCCCCCAATCCCCAAAATTTGCATCTAAAACTAAAGAAAACATGTCCTGAAAGGCCCTCCACACTTCGCCCCTACTGCGCATGCGCAGTGTCAAGGACGTTCCGAAATTGGCGCCATTAATCATTCTAAGTTTGGCCCATCATCAGTTAACATCTGACTGATCTTTGTGCTTATAAATCTCAGTTTAAATGATGCCAGACACATAAATATTAGTGAAATGGTGATTCTAAGGAGGATAGAGAAGGAGGAGAGGAAAAGAATGTGTGACAGAATATTATCAGGGCTGTAACTTAAAATTTTTTAATGAAATTATGTTAAGTTACCTATTTTCAAGGCAGCAGCCATTTTGTTGTCATTCTGATTATTTAGTTACACTGTTTTTTAAGTGTTTTCCTCTCTCCCTGTCCTTTAAGTTCCCCCTTGCTATTCTCCCATGCTTTTGGCATAGTTTTTGTAATTATTATTACTAAATTTTCTTGGGAGTTTTAGCTGAATAACAGAATGAATTCTGTTCTTTCCCCATGTTTACGTCTTCACCTACGGGTGGTTAGGCGTTGTGTTCTGCATCTACCATCTGATGTTCTGCAGTTTCTTCCCTGGAAGTCTCTGTTTTGCATCAGATAGTGTATTTTTGGTAACTGATTTCGGGCCTTGGTGCCTGGAGTCTTATTTTAGTGTTTTTACACTCATTGTTTACATTTACAACAGCCCTCTGTGTGAGGGGGGGATTTCTAAAAAATAATATCTTGATGTTATTTTAATCATAACTAGATACATTATTATTGTTCGTAAGTGTTGAATAAGTGGGTACGGACGTCCGAAAGTTTCATCCGGTCCGACGGGATACCGAAAGGGATTCGGAGGATTTCGAGCTTTCCCTTTCGGAACAACATATGCTGTTGTGTATGTCATCTGACTTGGTCTTCTACAGCTTCTTTCGTCGGACCAGAATGCTGCGATGCCGGATAAGAAACTGATAGCGTCGGTGGACTTAGAAATTTTTGGTTCGGTTCAGGGACATCGTCCCTCAGTTCCGACATAGTCCAATAATGTCACACAAACTTTCGAATTATTGAACGACGCTATATATATTATTATTTTATGCTTGCTATCCAAGCATTTCTGGTTTCTTGTTCGAAGAGTTATGGAGATGTCTTTCAAAAGTGTGCCTCTGTCGTCATAGTTAATGAAGAGTTAGCGGCAATAAGTGCTCATGGAATATGTCTATCGCCTACGGAGTGACATTCGCTAGCTCACCCGGCGTAGCGTACATTCATCGAATGGTTCGGCTGCCGGGTTCGTCCGTTGCGGTCTAGGAAGGAGATTTGGGTGATGCGAGCACTTTAATTACTTTAGTACTCACCCAGTGACGGCAGATTGAGAACAGATCGGAGGAAGCCTGTTAGTCCGGTTCCTGGCTTGTCCAGGTCCGTCCGGGCTGTGAGCGAGAGAGGTCCCTCTCTCGCCCAACAACATAGGGGACCGCATGTTGTGGTTCAGATATTTTACATTCGGAGCATATGTCCGTTGGTCGGGACGCTCCGTTATATTGACAGTCCGAGAGACTGTCTTTAATGCTTCCTCATCCTCACAGCAGGGCACACGACCGCACATTGGCTACGTGACCTCGAGTATCCGATCAGTTTCGGCATTCAGTGATTCCATGGCGAATAGGTCACGCCATCCGGTAGCCAAGGGACACGAGGCCTATACACTCCGTTCGCTCGCATATTGGTAGTATGCACGGGGTAACGATCACGGAGCTTCCAGCGGCAATGCATCGTAAGACCGCTTCTCCTCAGGCCTCAGTGACGGACGTGCTATCCGAGTTAGCACAGTTGTTTCGCAGCATCCCAGCAATTGACAGTTTCTCGGTCGAATCAGGAATTATCCGACGGCGCTGGGTCGGTGCGGTCCGCGGTTGCATCAGCTACGGACGACCGAACGCTTTATAGGGTCCGACAGGATGGCGAAAGGGATTCGAAAGATTTCGAGTTTTCCCTTTAGTAGTATCGGAAGATGCCTTTCATATCTTCTGGCATTATCTTCCAGTGATTATTATTTCGGACTTCATTGCTGCGATCTTGGATAAGAGACTTATAGCGTCATTGGACTCGGATTTTTCGATCGGTTCAGGGACATTGTCCCTGACTTACCGACGCAGTCCAATATTGTCATTACAACATGTGTTTTATTTTTCGATGCTATATATATATATATACAAGCCTGCTACTAAGCATGATAGTTTAGTTTCTTGTCCGCGTTGCTCATTTCTGCCATTTTATCATTTATACAAATAGTTTATTTTGGCAGAGCAGGGCATACCGAGAGTTCATATGCGTCTAGACGGTGTGATTAAAGACTGCATATATTCTTTTTCGCCGTTTATGTCTTTTCCAATTTCAATGTTGGGAACGACATTATGTATAGTAGACTTAACTTAGACGCTTTATTATACGTAATCCGCCTTACTGAGGCGTTATCATTACGTCTTCAAGAAAAGATTTACGGGATATTATTCTCAGTGTAATTTCTTTTGAGGGCAGTAGTTTGTTCACGTATAACTCAGCCCTTCAGTGGCTGATTGGAGTTAGTTAGACGTGACGCAGCCCTAGCTACATCCACACGCGTGGATAGTAAGGTTAAGAACTCTCTCAGAGTCGCTTCGTTCTCGGAGGAGCTTCTCTTCGACGGCAACTTTTCGGCAATCCATGAATTGCTCGATTTATACGTTCTCTTGTCTATCTAGTGTTACAAGAGATTCAGACTGGGACAAACATTCGGTGGTTGACTCAGAGAGTGCCGCCGCAGTTGCCGGACCCGAGTGTGGCTGTTATGACGGTTGCCAGTCAAACAGATTGGGATATAATACTGATCCCTACGAATTCGAAGTGCCAGGGTCTTTGGGTTCCGCAGTCTTTTAGCAATCAGTTTAACTTCCGCGGAATAATGTTTTTTAGGCTTGCTTTATGTCTTTGCATGAACATTATTCAGAAACGCATGCCCAAATTCCTGTCCTTTAATTCGACAGTAGTGGCGTATCTCCGGAACCAGGGAGGCACTCTTTCGTTTCCGTTATTCAATTTAATGGAAAGAATCCGTCTGTTGGTTATAGTACACCAAGTTCAGTTTTGGTCCGTCATATTCCGGGTCGTCTGATTGTTTTATCGGACTCCCGTTCTCTTACGGGTCGCTTGTTGCTGTCAGAATGGACTCTCAACAAACAAGTATTCAATCAGATTTGCTATCTATGGGAGCGCCCAATGATGATTTATTTATGACACAGCTTGCTAATCAATTGCAGACGTATGTGTTGGCTTGTCCAGATCTCTGAGCTAATATTGTTAACGCTCTATTGATCTATAGGACGGAATGATAGGATACGCGTATCCTCCGGCGCTGTTGTTTTAGCAGGTATTGCTAAGATAAACAACCACAATACATTTCTGTTGATAGCATCTCTATCTTCACAGAGATCATGAGTAATTTACTCTCTTGTCTACTGTGGGTCTTAACGTGAAATCTTCCTCTATGTGAGGATCTTTTTCACTGGGTAAATCGTGTCATCTTTATCACAACCAGCAAGGTCGCAACCTTCATGTATTCCGTTGTGTGGTCCGTATTGCATTGTAAGCACTGTACTGAACGAGCTTTGGACGCAATTTCTTACTATAGGAGATCCTCTTCTTCGCTATTCTATGCGGCTAAAGTGGAGGCTCTTCCGTCGTGGTGTAGGGATCATTATGTTCATATTGTTGATCCCTCCATACTACTCATTGCTATTTTTTAGTATACTTGTTTCACAAGATCTACTGCAGCCTGTTATTATTTAGGTTATAGGTTTATGTTACCTCATACCTATGCACTTTACGATAGTTTACAATTGAGTCTTTTGTCTCTTTATCTAAGTCAGTTAGTAACTTTTTGATAAATAGACTTAGAATCTTTAGATTAAATTCCTATACGGATTTTAACTTCGGTTCTTATTTAGCTAAGTAATCATTTGAGCCTCTGGAAACAGTAGTTTTCAAATTCTGACCTTTTAGACAGTAATTCTGTTGGTTTCTCTTTTACTGTAGAGTCAGTGAGTTTCATGCACTATCGATGGATGATTTTCACTTTCATAGTTTCGGAATCAATACTTCCGTTACTATTTAGGTTGGATTGTTGCATAAGAGTTAGGCTCCTATTATCCGGAACCTATTATTTTAAGGTCCTTCCGTCTTCGTATGGGTATAGGCCTTTACTCTTTCCGGGTACAGTTTATGTATTTATAAACAGATATCTGTTTATTACAAAGGGCGTAAGCTTCTTCTGTCTTTGATGTCTAGTAGAAGGACGTTACGCTCCATTTTATTGTTAATGGATTCTATTAACTATCGGTACTGCTTATGGTATATCATTGACTTAGCAGTTGTGCTTAAGATTTCGGCTCATGAAGTAAGAGTTCTTCTACTTCTTGGGCTTACATTAATAGTGTCGCTATTATAGATTTTTGAAGGCCGCTCATTGCGCTCAGCCATCCACATTCATGAATTTTATCTTAGAAATATCGAGTCCATTTCTGGAGGCCTCTATTGTTAGGTCTATTATCTACTGCTCAGAATGTCATTCACTTAACAGTTGCTACTATAGCTAGGTAGGCTGTCTGTTTCGGCAGTGTCTCCGTTCGGCTGCCCTCTTCGCTCTGGGCTATTTGACCCAGGGCAAGTAAAAGGGGGGGGGGGGAGGGTGTTCCCTTGGGTCACCTGTTTTACTATGAAAACAAGGGGATACCTCCTCCGGAGTTAGTAATTCTGAGCTGTTATTGGGATGGTTGTTTAGTGAGAAGTTTAGGTTTTTAAAATTCATTCAAGTCTTAGTTTTTAAAGTATAGCTTTTGAATATTGCATATGTCAACGGACATGATTATGCAATCCTCAGACACTTTTAGGAGTATAAGAGTCTCTATTCTCTAGACTTACTTTATTTATTGGCTTACTTTAAAAATTATTAGTATAAGGATTATATTGGATATTAATAGAGTACATGGATGTATGAAGCTCAATTTTGGAAGGTGTTGTATCTTTCTAATTTATCATAAATAAGAAGGATACATGTAAGGCCTATTACTTCTTTTTCCCTACAGGGGATGACTCTATTTTATTTTATTGAGCGTATTCCATTTTGCTCTATGTCCTTGGCCCTCCAGCCTTTTTACTATTCAGCTATGTCTGGGTCATTGGTACAGTATAAAAATGTTAAAAAATTTATAGTAATTTATATATTTTTTATACTTACCAATGACCCAGACGGGGATGGCCCTCCCAGGAGTTGGGAACTCTTGCCTCCCCGCTGAGTACATAGCGCTTATCAGGCACTGGTTATTAGAATGATTAATGGCGCCAATTTCGGAACGTCCTTGACACTGCGCATGCGCAGTAGGGGCGAAGTGTGGAGGGCCTTTCAGGATATGTTTTCTTTAGTTTTAGATGCAAATTTTGGGGATTGGGGGGCAAAATTTGTGTTTGGCCCTATATTTTAAGAGTTAGCACCAGCTATGTCTGGGTCATTGGTAAGTATAAAAAATATATAAATTACTATAAATTTTTTAACTTTCTTTTTATTATACACTTTTTATAAGAATTTGATAATTCCACTCACTTCAACCTTGAATTGATGCATGAAAGTAATCAGCGCTTTGAATCATTGATATGCGGAAGTGATTTGATTGATACTCAGAACAGATAGTGTCTTTCAAACTGACTCAGTTGGTGGGTTTCCAGTCCAAACATGGCCTGAAAGTCTGTAATATAATTTTTTGGTTTGGTGCGTCCTTTGGAAGGACGTACCAAACCAGAAACTTACGTTACAGACTTTCGGACCATGTTTGTACTTGCGGGTTTCATGTATCAATTCAAGCCGAGTATGTGTTGAATTATTTCTGAAAATTATCAGTGTATCAACTTCAAACACTAAATTTTGCTTTTCATTATGCCTTTTGAGAACAAATTGATCATTTCCAGTGATAATTTGAATCATATTCACCTTGAAGTGATGCTTTGAAAACTGCCATTTTGAAAGTGAAAATTTCTATATCTGGGGGATACGATTTCTATCTTTTCACAATTTCTTCTATAATCTCTTGTTTAGCGTATAATAAAAATGATTACTGTTGATTTAAAATTATTTTATTTCAAATATAGACCTCTTGTCAAAAAAGCTGACAATGCATTTCGGTTGCCTGGATCCATTTTTCTGAGATAAAATAGACATGTGAGTGTTTCATAATGGGTGAAGAGGAAAATGAAAATTATACTAAAAAAATTCACAATAGTTTGTACGACACCGCTCACCACAAAAAAAGCCTTGGCTATAAGTAGCTCTATTGGGTTCAGCTTAACTTCGCTTTCATTATTCTTAGGGATTCTAGGGGATCAGTTGTTAAGTCTATTGAGTCAGAAAAAAAACATGAATAAAGTTCATCTAGTCTTTGTTGTGTTCTCATTGTCACATTTTCTCACTTGTGGATGAGTCATTAACTGGTAGAGTGCTGGAAGCCCTTATTTGGGCTTTACTCTGAGTTGAAGGTACTGCAACTTGAAGGCTTCATACTCAGTGGATGTGCTTTGTATTATCTTTGAAGTGATATTATTCAGTCTGTAAGGACTTGTCTTGTTATAATTTATGGGAGAGTGCCTGTAGGCACTCTCCCATAAATTGTAACAAGGCAAAGATATTTGAACAAATTTTGATGGCCAAAAATAATTTAGCACTCTACCAGTTAAGATAGGAAATGTGACACTGAGAACATGACGTATTCACCATTTGCTGAATAGACTTAAGTGAGTCTAGAGGGGATTTTGTCCAGTTCTCTCCCAGTGAGATAGTTTGATGAGTTTATTCACAAACAGAGTAAAAACATTGGGCTGCTTTTCTGGGTCTTGCAATTTGGTTCTATGGTTTGCTCCAAAAAAAAACAGAACCAAACTAGAAAACCAGAAAAATGGTCAGTTCTACCTACCACTTCCAAAATATAAACTACTAAGAATGATGGTGCTGTGCACAAAATTGACTGGACTGACTTTGGAAGATGTGAGATTATGCTTTAACTTGTCTTTAGTTCTTGAATATTGTGAAATGAAGTTGGAGCTGTTATTTTCAGCAAATGAATGTCTAATATTATAGTCCTGAAGCATTGTAAAGTGGAGGACCAACAGGTCAATGCATTCGTCTCTTTTAACCATGTACAACAGACAAATCAATTATCAACCACCCCACTCAATTTTCAAAACTGATAGTAGTAACCTGAAACTCCATTTTTAGCTTAACTTGACATAGTCAAGATAAGCTATTGCCATCACGTGTGCGGAAGTCTGTTAGTCTGTGAGTCTGTGGGTCTGTGATGTCTGTTCACATTTTCCTTTAGCACGGGCTACACCCCGCAGTTCTTGTCTGATCATCACGAAATTTCATATGCTGGTTTGGGGTCATGTCTAGATGAGATTGTCCCCTTTTGGTCGTGATCGGGCAACCGGTATGGCTGCCCGAGCCCAAAACCCGAAAACTATTAGCACAGTCTACAGGTCGTATTTATGAAGGGATTTCATTGTAACTTGGTAGGATGCCACTGTATAATGCCTAGATGAGAACGTCCCCTTTTGGGCATGATCTATCAACCGTGATGGTTGCCCAAGCCCGAAACCCAAAAACTTTTAGCACAGTCTGCAGGTCATGTTTAATGTGGAGGGATTTCATTGTAACTTGGTAGGATGACTCCTTAAGATGTCTAGATGAGAATTTCCCCATTTGGGCATGATCTGCCAACCGTGACGACTGCCCCAGCCCAAAACCCGAAAACCTTTAGCACAGTCTACAGGTCATATTTATTGAGGAATTTCATTGTAACTTGGTGGGTTGACTTCATACAATGTCTAGATGAGAAAGTCCCTTTTTGGACATGATTGGGCAACTGTGACGACTACAGGGGCCCGAAGCCCGAAAACCTTTAGCACAATCTAGAGGTCATATTTATGAAGGGATTTCATTGTAACTTGGTAGGATGACTCCAAATAATGTCTAGATGAAAACGTCCCATTTTGATCGCGATCATGCAGCCGTGATGGGTGCCCGAGCCCAAAAACCTTTAGCATAGGTAAAAGGTCATATTTATGGAAGGATTTCATTGTAACCTATTAGGTTGACTCCATATAATGCCTAGATGATGACATCCTCTTTTGGTCGTGATTGGTCAGTTGTGATGGCTACAAGTGCCCGAAGACCTTGAGCACAGTCTACAGGTCATATTTATGAAGGGATTTCATTGTAACTTCTTAGGTTCACTCCAGATGATGCCCAGATGGGATTGACCCCTATGGTTGCAATCATTCAGCCATGATGGCTGCCCGAGCCCGAAGCCCAAAAACCTTTAGCACAGTCTACAGGTCATATTTATGAAGGGATTTCATTGTAACTTGGTAGGTTAACTTCATATAATGTGTAGATGAGAACGTCCCCTTTTGGACATGATTGGGCAACTGTTACAGCTAAAGGTGCCCGAAGACCGAAAACCTTTAGCACAGTCTACAGGTCATATTTATGAGGGGATTTCATTGTAACTTGGTAGGATGACTCCAAATAATGTCTAGATGAGAATGTCCCATTTTGATCGTGATCATTCAGCCTTGATGGGTGCCCGAGCCCAAAAACCTTTAGCATAGGTAAAAGGTCATATTTATGGAAGGATTTCATTGTAACCTATTAGGTTGACTCCATATAATGCCTAGATGATGACATCCCCTTTTGGACGTGATTGGTCAGCTGTGATGGCTACAAGTGCCCGAAGCCCAAAAACCTTGAGCACAGTCTACAGGTCATATTTATGAAGGGATTTCATTGTAACTTCACAGGCTCACTCCAGATGATGTCCAGATGAGATTGTCCCCTATGGTTGCGATCATTCAACCATGATGGCTGCCCGAGCCCGAAGCCCAAAAACCTTTAGCACAGTCTACAGGTCATATTTATGAAGGGATTTCATTGTAACTTGGTAGGTTGACTTCATATAATGTCTAGATAAGAACGTCCCCTTTTGGACACGATTGGGCAACTGTGACGGCTTCAGGGGCCCAAAGCCCGAAAACCTTTAGAACAGTCTACAGGTCATAATTATGAAGGGATTTCATTGTAGCTTGGTAGGATGACTCCAAATAGTGTCCAGATGAGAACGTCTCCTTTTGGTCACGATCATTCAGCCTTGATGGCTGCCCGAGCCCAAAAACCTTTAGCATGTCTGTAGGTCGAATTTATGGAAGGATTTCATTGTAACTTGGTAGGTTGACTCCATATAATGCCTAGATGATGACATCCCCTTTTGGTCGTGGTTCGTCAACTGTGATGGCTACAGGTGCCTGAAGCCCGAAAATCTTGAGCACAGTCTACAGGTCATATTTATTAAGGGATTTCATTGTAACTTCATAGGTTCACTTCAGATGATGCCCAGATGAGAATGTCCCCTTTTGTTGGCGATCATTCAACCATGATGGCTTCCCAAGCCTAAAGCCCAAAAACCTTTAGCACAGTCTTCAGATCATATTTATGAAGGGATTTCATTGCAACTTGGTAGGTTGACTTCATGTAATGTCTAGATGAGAACAGCCCCTTTTGGACACCATTAGGCAACTGTGTTGGCCACAGGGGCCCAAAGCCCGAAAATCTTTAGCACAGTCTACAGGTGATATTTATGAAGGGATTTCATTGTACCTTGGTAGGATTACTCTAAATAATGTCTAGATGAGAACATCCCCTTCTGGTCACGATCATTCAGCCTTGATGGCTGCCCGAACCCAAAACCCCAAAACCTTTTGCATAGTCTATTGGTCATATTTATGGAAGGACTTCATTGTAACCCGTAAGTTTGACTCCATATAATGCCTAGATGATGACATCCCCTTTTGGTCGTGATTGGTCAACTGTGACGGCTTCAGGGGCCCGAAGCCCAAAAACCTTGAGCACAGTCAACAGGTCATATTTATGAAGGGATTTCATTGTAACTTCGTAGGATCACCCCAGATGATGTCCAGATGAGAATGTCCCCTTTTGGTTGCGATCATTCAATCATGATGGCTGCCAGAGCCCAAAAACCTTTAGCACAGTCTGCAGGTCATATTTATTTAGGGATTTCATTGTAACTTGGTAGGTTGACTTCATATAATGTCTAGATGAGAATGTCCCCTTTGGACGCAATTGGGAAACTGACGGCTAGAGGGGCCCGAAGCCTGAAAACCTTTAGCACAGTCTACAGGCCATATTTATGAAGGGATTTTAATGTAACTTGATAGGATGACTCGTTTTGGAATAATTTCACTGTAACTTGGTAACTGTTGTTGATATACGTTAACTGTGAGGGCCACATACATTAACTGTGAGGTCATATTAACCCACCCCTCAGCTCTTTAGTACAGTGTACACCTCATATTATTTTTATCATAAACATAGCATACGGGAACAGAAATGAACATATTCCCAATTATCACAATTCTTGTCTTATTTCATAATCCTTTCATAAACATTGAACATTATCCTTTTCATCAAACACAACACACAGACAAGTTAAGCTACAGTGTCATTGACACTTTCATTTAGCTCAACTTTGACGTAGTCACATTTGAGGTTTGTCATGGACCGTGGTACATCTGTCCGTCTGTCCATCCATCAATAATTCAATACGGCTGGGCTAGAGGCCATATTTATGAACTGATCTTTACGAAACTTCTTAGGTACCTTTGTTATCACCGTGGGACGAGAACGAGTGTTTTTTGGGTGCGGTCCAAAATTCAAGATTGTCGCCAGCAGCCATTTTGTACCGAAATTAGTGCAATAAGTTTTCTGTACAGAAGAACTTCAGTATGAAAGTTCTGATTTGAATAAATTTTTGTATGAATGTTTGGTAACATGGAATACATCACATATAATACAGGTTTTTTCTCGGGCAGAAATTATGCAAATTAGATGAACTTTGATTTATTCAGTGCTTCTTATACACAGTAAGTGCACATGTCAATACGGCTCAGGCTAGGGGCTGTATTTATGGACTGTTCTTCACGAAACTTTTTGGGTACCTTTGTAATCACCTTGGGATGAAAACGATTGTTTTGGGTGTGGTCCAAAATTCAAGCAGTCATTTTGTGCTGAAATAAGGTACAATCAGGTTTTTTTTGTACAAAATTGTATTGATGACTTTTCCTTTGGAAGGAGTTGATGAGTTTATTAGCTCATGTTGACAAAGTCAAGCTGAGCTAATCTCATCGCTCTCCGTCCTTCGTCTGTCAACACCATGTTTTGGTCTTCTCCTCCAAAGCCACTGGGCCAATTCAAGTGAATGTTTGTGTGAGTGATGGTCCCAGAGGGACATTTCATTTTTGTTCATCTCAGCATGCCCAGCCCCATAGGGAGGGAGTGGAGGAAAATGCTCCAAAATATTTTTAAAATCTTCTTCTCAAGAACCAGTGTGTACAATGACTTGATATTTGCTATGGAGCTTCCATATGAGGTGTAGAATCAAGTTTGTTCAAACGAAGTTCGTGAAGTAATATTTGGCTTTGCAATAGGAGGGGTAAGATTTTTGGCCCCGCCCAAAATTTCTATATTTTTATACTGTACCAATGACCCAGACTTAGCTGGTGCTAACTCTAACAAAACCAGGGCCAAACACAAATTTTGCCCCCCAATCCCCAAAATTTGCATCCAAAACAAAAAGAAATCATGTCCTAAAGGACCTCCATACTACGCCCCCACTGCGCATGCGCAGTGACACGGACGTCCCGAAATTGGCGCCAATTATCATTCTCTGTTTGGCCCTTCATCAGTCAACATCTCACTGATCTTTGTGCTTGTAAATCTCAGTTTAAAGGATGCCAGACACATAATTTTTGGAGAAATGGTGATTCTAAGGAGGATAGAAGGAGGAGAGGAAAAAGAAGTGACAAAAAAATAATCAGGGCTGTACTTAAAATTTTTTGTTGAAATTATGTTAAGTTGCCTATTTTCGAGGCATGGGCCTCTTGTTGTCATTCTTGCTAAATGTTGCACTGCTTATTCAGTGTTTCCTCTTCCCTAGCCTTCTAAAGTCCCCCCTTGCAATTCTCCCATGCTTTTGGCATATTTTTGAGAAAGTTCATTTCTAAAATTTCCCTGGGAGAGTTGCTTGGATACAGAATGTTTTCTGTTATTTTCCCCATAGTTACGTTTTCACCCATGGGTGTATAAACGTTGTGTTCTGCATCTTCCATCTGATGTTCTGCAGATTCTCCCCTGAGACTTTGAAAAGCAGAACTTTAATCTGAAACTTTAAGCTGGGAATACTAAGTAAAATTGATTGGTAAAAAAAGGGTTAAATATTTCCAAAAACCGATAAAAGAAATCATGTTATTATTATGTATCTTTGTGTCAGGGGTTTTTGCGAGTAACTAGGACTTGTTGTTGACTTTTCACAAGGAAAGGATATTGTTCAAATTGTAATGGGAAGAAATCTTCCTCTGACTTTCATGATCATTGTATTAATTGTAGTCAGTGTTCTCGCACTAATCCCTGTCCTATATGTCAATATTGGGATGATAAACATTGGAAACGTGTGTCACGGTATGTTGTTTCTGGAGAAAGGGCTATGCCGGCTCTTTCTCCGCAAGGTCACTCTACTCTCTCAGTTTCTATTTCAGAGGAACAAGAAAAGGGTGATGTTTCCATGTTATCTTCTACAAGTGTGCATCCGTCGTCACAAATGAATTCAGAGCTAGCGGCAAAAGTGCTCATGGAGATTAGACAAATGTCGTCCGCTAGCTCGCCCGGTGTAGCGTCCATTCACCGAATGGTTCGGCAGCCGGGTTCATCCGATGCGGTCCAGGAGGAAATTTTGGGTGATGCGAGCACTATAAACATACAAGGTGCACACCCAGTGACGGCGGATAGTAAGCGAGAACGGAGGAAGCCTTTGAGTCCGGTTCCTAGCTCGTCCAGGTCCAGCCGGGCCGCGAGCGAGAGAGGCCCCTCTCTCGTACAACAACATCTGGGACCAGATGTTGTGGTACAAAATGTGTCGCAAGCGGAGCATACGTCCGTCGCTCGGGACGCTCTGTTGTATAGGCAGTCAGCGGAGACTGCTAAGGCTTCTTCTCGTCAGTGCACACGACCGCACCTTGGCTGCGTGACCGCCGATATTTTACCAGCTTCGCCGATCAAGGATTCTTCAGCGACCAGGTCACACCATCCGGCAGCCAGGGATTCGAGACCGATGGACTCCGGACGTTCGCATAGAAAAAGTATGCGGGAGCCATCTGATGCGGAGCTGCCCTCGGCGAAGCAGCGAAAGACTGCGCCTCCGCAGGTCTCGACGCCGGTCATTCTTGTGCAGATAGCACAGCTTATCGCAGCATCCCAGCAGCCGACAGAAACGGTGTCGGATCGAGAAATATCCGACGGCGCTGGGTCGGTACGCTCCGCCGAAGCATTGGGGGCGGACGACCGGGAACATCATGAGGTCCGACCGGATGGTGAAAGGGATACGGATGATTTGGAGCTATCCCTTTCGGAACAACATAAAGCTGCCGTGGACTTCATCCGGCACTTTCTCCCTCAAGTTGTTCCATCGGGCCAGACTGCTGCGGTTCTTGACAAGAGGATTATAGCGTCATTGGACTCTGAATTTTTTGAGCGGTTCAGGGACATCGCTCCCGAGTTTCCGTCGCAGTCCAATAATGTTGCAAGAACATTTGAATTATTGAACGACGCTATATTTAAACTTGCTTCCAAGACGGGGAAAGCAGGTTTCTTGTCCGCTAATACTCTCAACCTGCCTTTCATTAATACAAGGAATAAATTCGATACGGCAGGACAGGGTATCCCGAGAGTTCCTCTGCGTATGGACGACGAGGCGGAAGACTTAGAGCTATCATTACCGTCGTCGGCTTCTATTCCAACCGCTGTGTTGGAAACAGCTATTGCGTCTAACAGAGCCAATTTAGATGCCTTATCTTACGCAGATCACCTTACTAAGGCGTTATCACTGCGCCTTCAAGGGAAAGAGTTTCAGGATATACAATCCTCTTTAAGACTTCTTTCAAGGGCAGTAGCTTATTCCACGTGTAACTCCGCCCTTTCAGTGGCAAATCTGGAGTTGGTTAGACGTGACGCAGCCCTAGCTACATCCACACTTGTGGATTCTAAGGTGAAGAACTCTCTTAGAGTCGCTTCGGTCTCCGGAGATCTTCTCTTTGACGGCAAGCTTTCTGCTATTTACGATAAAATTACTAAGAAAGCTTCGGATTCTCTGTTGTTCAAATCTGCTTCTAAGAAGCCGGATACAGCAGACAAGAATAAGACAGGCACTTCTGGGTCTAATGCGCCCAAGAGAGGTTCCTATAGAGGTTCCGGTGCGTCCTCTTGGTCTTATTCGAGAGACCGTCAGGGTAGCGACTCTCGTTCGGGACGTCCTTCGGGCCGGGACAATCGGTCGGACGCCCCGAGGTCGACGGGGCGAGGTGCGGGTCGTGGAGGACGTGGTTTCTCCTACCGCAGGCCTCGCAGGTCCAGGAGGTGATGGCTCAAACCTCTATCGCGTACCGGTTGGCGGAAGGTTGTCGAGCTTTTCTCAAGAATGGGAGTCGATTACGGACGACCCTTGGGTGAGAGGAGTGACTTCGGAAGGTCTAAAGATATCCTTCAAACGAAAGCCTCCATTGACTCGAAGTCCAAAGTGGACTCAACTTCCGTCAAATCCGCAGAAAAGAGACGCTCTGTTATCAGAGGTGCAGTCTCTTTTAATGAAGAACGCGGTAGAGGTCGTAGAAAACCAGGAAACTCCGGGATTCTACAGCCATTTGTTTCTGGTTCCGAAACCAGATGGCTCGTTCCGTCCAGTCATAGATTTGAGCTGGATAAACAAGCTGATCGTCGCTCCGAAATTTTATATGGAGACGATTCGGTCGGTCAGAGCGAGTATTCGGGTGAACGATTATGCAACAAGCATAGATCTCAAAGATGCGTACTTTGACGTCATGGTACATCCGACATTCCGAAAGTATCTACGCTTCGCAGTCCTAGGAGTGGTGTATCAATTCCGGGCGATGTGCTTCGGATTGAATCTAGCACCCTGGGCTTTCACTCGGGTAATGAACTCGGTAATGATCTATTTCCAAGCTCATTCGTCTGCGGTAACGTCGGCCTACCTGGACGACATTCTTCAGAGGTACGGCAAAGAGTTAACGCTTCAGAACGATGTTCAGAATCTACTTCTATTGCTCCGATGTCTCGGTTTTATAGTAAACGAGGAGAAGTCGGATCTGGTGCCGTCCAAGTCATTCACTCATCTGGGAATGAGCTTCGAGACGCACAACAATCTCGTTCGTCTGCCGTTAACCAGAGCGAAATTAGTCAGTTGTTATGCTCGCTATTGTCTGAACGCAGACAAAGTCACAGCGAGAGAATTTATGAGACTGATAGGTCTGTGCGGAGCTGCTGCGGATCTCATTCCGATGGGGCGGTTACGCACACGTCCTCTCCAAATTTTCTTGACTCAGAATTGGAGTGTGAAAATTCTTTCACTCGACGAAGACGTTCTCTTGTCAGATCAAGTGAAACAAGAGATTCAGACTTGGGCAAACATTCAGTGGTTAACTCAGGGAGTTCCGCTGCAGTTGCCGGATCCGAGTTTTACCATTATGACGGATGCCAGTCAAACAGGTTGGGGTGCATCATTAATCCCAACGGATTCGAGATGCCAGGGTCTTTGGGATCCGCAATTCCTGTGCAAGCACATAAACATCAAGGAAATGATGTCAATCTGGCTTGCGTTACGTCACTGGATGGACATTATTCACAATGATCATGTCCAAATCTTATCCGACAATACGACAGTAGTGGCGTATATACGGAATCAGGGAGTCACTCATTCAGTTCCGTTGTTCAATCTAACGGAAAGAATCCTTCTGTTTGCGCTAGAACATCACGTTCTTCTTTCGGTCCGTCACATACCGGGTCGTCTGAATGTGCTAGCAGACTCCTTTTCACGAAAGGGTCGCTTGTTGCCGTCGGAATGGACTCTCAACAAACAAGTATTCAATCAGATTTGCTACCAATGGGAACGGCCAATGATAGACTTATTTGTGACACATCTCAACAATCAGTTGCAGACGTATGTGTCTCCGTGTCCGGATCCAAGAGCATTTGCAGTAGACGCTCTGTCGATCCCTTGGGACGGAATGATAGGATATGCGTATCCTCCAGCGACGTTAATTCAACAAGTATTGCTAAAGATAAAACAATCTCAATGCAAGATTCTCTTGGTAGCATCTCTGTCGCCACAGAGACCGTGGATAAATCTACTCAGGTGTCTGTTGTGGGACCTATCGCGAAAGCTTCCTCCACGGGAGGATCTTCTTTCGCAGGGGAAATCGCGCCATCCATCACAACCCGCAAGGTCTCAACCTTCACGTTTTTCCGTTGTGCGGTCCTTCTTGCATGGCAAGCACTTTACAGGACGAGCAGTGGACGCGATTTCTAACTGTAGGAGGACCTCCTCTTTGCTAAACTATGCGGCTAAGTGGAAGGTTTTTCGTCGTTGGTGTAGGGATCATTCTGTAGATATATTCGATCCCTCTATACCAGACATTGCAAACTTTCTAGTATACTTGTTTGACGAAATCAAACTGCAGCCTGTTACTATTAAGGGTTATAGGTCTATGTTATCTGATACCTATGCACATCATGATAGTTTACAAATTGGATCTAATGTCTCTTTATCTAAGTTGGTTAGAAACTTTTCGATAAATAGACCCAGAACTCTTAGATTAATTCTTAAATGGAATTTAGCTTGGGTTCTCCTTAAATTGAAGGAAAAGCCATTTGAACCTCTTGGGACAGTAGATTTCAAATTCTTATCTTATAAGACAGCTTTTCTCTTAGCTTTCTCTTCTGCTAGAAGAGTCAGTGAGATTCATGCATTGTCGGTGGATGATTCTCACTATCGTAGTGTCGGGAACACTATCACCTTCACTACTAATGTGGGTTTTTTAGCTAAGAATCAGGCTCCTAATAAATATCCGGAACCTATTGTTATTAAGGCTCTTCCATCTTCAGACGGGCGTAGGCCTTTACTCTGTCCTGTTAGAGTGTTACGTATCTATAAACAGAGATCTCAGTTTATCAGAAAGGGACGGAAATGTTTCTTTCTGTCTTTGATGCCTAATGGAAAGGACATTTCGGTCCATTCTATTGCTAGATGGATTCAATTAACTATCCGTACTGCTTATGAGAGTTTATCTTCTTCTCAGCAGTCTGTGCTTAAGATTTCGGCTCATGAAGTAAGAGCTCTTGCTACTTCTTGGGCTTATGCTAATAGTGTTGCTATTACAGATTTAATGAAGGCTGCTTATTGGTCTCAGCCATCCACATTCACGAATTTTTATCTCAGAAATATTGAGTCCATTTCTGGAGACCTGCATTGTTTAGGTCCGTTATCTGTTGCTCAGAATGTCGTCCACTAAACAGTTGCAACTATAGTTATGCAGGCTTTCTGTTCCGGCAGTGACTCCGTCCGGCTGCCCTCTTCGCTCTGGGCTATTTGACCCAGGGCAAGGGGAAGGGGGGGGGGGGGGGGGCGGGTGTTCCCTTAGGTCACCTGCTTTATAGTGAAAAGCAAGGGAATGCCTCCTCCAAGTCAGTATTTCTGAGTCGCTTCCGGGATGGTTTTAAAGTGTAATATTAATGTTAAAATTCATTCATGTCTTATTTTTAAAGTGTAGCTCGGTGTGAAGCATTTGTATATGTCAAGTGTCAAACGGGCTTTAATATACAATACTCGGACACTTTTAAATGACTATAAAGAGTCTCAATTCTCTGGACTACTTTATTTATTGGCTTACTTTAAAAATAATTAGTATAAGGGATATACTGGGTGTTAATAGAGAACATGAATGTTATTGTGCTCAATTATTAGGGTAGTGTATCTTTCTAATTTAATATTAAATAAGAAAGATACATGTAAAGCCTAATACTCCTTTTCTCCTTAAGGGGTTACCTCTTTACTATATAGTTGAGCTTATTGGATTTTCCTCTATGTCCTAGGCCCTCCAGCCTGTTTACTATTCAGCTAAGTCTGGGTCATTGGTACAGTATAAAAATGTTAAAAAATTTATAGTAATTTATATATATTTTATACTTACCAATGACCCAGACGGGGATGGCCCTCCCTGGAGTTGGGAACTCTTGCCTCCCCGCTGAGTACATAGCGCTGACCAGGCACTGCCAGTAAGAATGATAATTGGCACCAATTTCGGGACGTCCGTGTCACTGCGCATGCGTAGTGGGGGCGTAGTATGGAGGTCCTTTAGGACATGATTTCTTTTTGTTTTGGATGCAAATTTTGGGGATTGGGGGGCAAAATTTGTGTTTGGCCCTGGTTTTGTTAGAGTTAGCACCAGCTAAGTCTGGGTCATTGGTAAGTATAAATAATATATAAATTACTATAAATTTTTTAACTTTATGAACCGATGGTCCGATATGAACCAAATTTGGTTTGTGGTACTATGGGGTCATAAGTACTTGACCCATGCAAAAAAAAAAAATCCCGCATCCCCATGGGAACCCTGGGAGCTAAAAATAGAAATATTTTTAAACGCCCATATTTCCCAAACTCCATGGAACAGAGAGCTTTTATTTGGTATGAAGTATCCTTATGACCAGTAGAATTGAATGGTGAAAAAAAATTGCCATCGGTTATGTTAGGGTGTTCTGTAATGGGCATCGAAAAAATGCTGAGTCAGCATATTTGCAAACATTTTAAAAAATCTCTTTTCCAGAACCAATCATCAGAATCTTTTGATATTTGGTATACGGCATTCATAGGGGGGGGGGGGGGGGCAGATAAAAGTTTGTTGAAATAAAGCTCATTGGTTCATATTTGGGCTCTCTACAGGAGCCCGAAGTTTTAACATAGGGTAATATGGGGAATATTCTTTGAAAATCTTCTTCTTCAGAACCACCAGTCAGAATCTTTTAATATTTGGTATACATCATTGTTATGAGTTTCAAATTCTAGATTGTTCAAACCAAGTCCCTAGGTTAATATTTGGGCTTCCTATGGAAGCCCAAATTTTATCTTTGTTCAATATGGAGGGTAATTTAAAAAAATCTTCTTCTTCAGATCCACCAGCCAGAATGCTTTGATATTTGGTATGCAACATCTCTATGAGGCTCAGATTCAAGTTTGTTCAAATCAGATCCCTAGGTATATATTTGGGCTCACTATGGTAGCCCAAATTTTTACTTAGTGCAATATGAGGAAATTTCTTTAAAAATCTTCTTCTTCAGATCCACCAGTCGGAATGCTTTTGATATTTGGTATACAACATCTCTAGGGCGGTCAGATTCCAGGTTGTTCAATTCGTGTGCCTAGGTTAATATTTGGGCTCCATATGGGAACATGAAATTTAACTTAGTACAATATGAGGGAATTTCTTCAAAAATCTTCTTCTTCAGATTCACTTGTCAGAATGCTTTCACATTTGGTATACAACATCTCTAGGGGGATCAGATTCAAGTTTGTTCAAATCGGATCCATAGATTAATATTTGGGCTTGCTATGGTAGCCCAAATTTGAACTTAGTGTAATTTGAAGAAATTTCTTTACAATTTCTCTTCTTCAGATCCAACAGTCAGAATGTTTTCATATTCGGTACACAACATCTCTAGGAAAGTCAGATTTAACTGTGTTCAAACAGGTTCAAATCAAGAGCCTGGGTTAATATTTGGGCTCTCTATGGGAGCCAGAATTGGCCATTTTGCTGAAGAATTAAAGATTTTGTATTCAGTACCCTCTAGAAGTACTAAGATTAATCCACATAGGTTGTATCAAGGGGCTTCATAGCTCTACATTTTACTTTATGATCAACTCAAGAAAAGGCATGATGCCCAGATTATTTTTGACTCAAAGATTGACAGTGTAGCCTATGGAGATGGCTTGCTTGATGTAGACGCATTCTTGGACTCTGTTTAAATTGTGTTCTTTACAAGATGAGCGCTTCAGGCCCCGTGGGGCCTCTTGTTTTTAGCTCAATTTTGATGTAGTCAAATTTGAGGTTTTGTTGTGGCCCGTCGTTCGTCTGTCATTGGACCTCAGTCCGTTCATCAACACGGCTCTGGCTACAGGCCATATTTATCAACTGATCTTTATGAAATTTCTTGGGTACCTGTGTTATCACCGTGTCACCGTGGAACAAGAACGGGTGTTTTGGGGTGCAGTCCAAAATTCAAGATGGCCACCAGTGGTCATTTTGTACAGAAATTAGGTGCAATTAGTTTTTTGTACAGAACTTCTATATGAAAGTTCTGACTTGGATAAATTTTTGTATGATATGTATATTTAAATGTGTTGAAGCCAAGTTCCTGTGTTAATATTTGGTTTTGTTTGGGGAGGGTAAACATTATTAGCACAACCCGATTTTCTATTTCCAATGAGAAAAATAAAACTTCCTCACCCGTGGGAACCCTATGAGCTGAAGATAAAAAATTCAAATACCTATATTTTAAGAAGGACTGGACAAATATTTATTAATTAGTATGAATCAACCTTAGAAGGGTTTGAATTAAACAGGCCAAAACAATTGCTAACATTTGGCTTTTGGTGCACCATAGAAGGATCCCCATTATAACATTAGCCCCATGGAGATTTCTTTTCTAGTTTAGCATCTAACTGTCACCCACCTTTACAATACTTTACCCGTACATTTGTTAAAGGCTATGGCCAGTATTTATGTACAGAGTATTACAATACTTTACATGTACCTTTGTTATCAGGTCGTTACCTAGATGTGTATCATTGCTATGTCACATACTATACATGTACATGTCTTACACAAGTTGAGCTGCAGTGTTATTGGCACTTTCATTGTTTTCAGAATCAAAATAATACTGTTCTTAATTTTTCAGATATTGGTATGAAACCTGCAGACATGGCTAAAGTAATGTATGATGCCTTGGTTAATTTTACTCAAGATCCAAGTCATTCATTGAAGGAAGTTCGTCTCGTTGTATTCAGAGAAGAGATGGTGTCCTCAATTTTTGCAGCAATCAATAAATGCTTTGAAGATTATGGAGTCAAACCACAATCCATGTTCAGAAAAGCCGCTGGATTTGTAGGAGGTGAATTTTTTTTTTTATTCTGTAGACTTACCTTTTTCTCCAACACAGTTTTCATGATATAATGAAACGTAATGGTATCAGCGGAGGCCATCAGATACAGTTACTGATTTGAGTGCTTTAGTAGAAAGTGTAGTTACCGCTGTAAAGTTTTCAGATTAGTATCATTTGCTCTACCTTCTCTAGAAGCTAAAGTAATTTCTTTAATAAGAATTTGTTTCCTTATAGTTTATTGGCACTCTTCAATAAATTATAACAAAGCAATTATTGATGAATAAAGATGATCAAAAATAAACTGACACTCTACTAGTTAACTCTTTACCCAACACAGACGATATCAAAATGTATTATTTTAAGTATAATTTTTTTTAAATTTTCAAAAAAGTTCAACCAAAACATATCATGTGACCCCACATTGGAACGAGCTCAATGAGCTCATTCCAAAGAGGGGTCACATGATATGGTTTTGTTGAAATTGTGTGAAAAATAATAATAATATTTTTTCAGCTGCCGAATTTGCATATTACGCGGGTGGATGTAGCCGATCCATTGGGTAAAGGGTTAAAAAACAACACTAAAAATAAAGATCTATAATAATTTATAAAAGGAAACCGGAAATCCCTACAGAGCACTGATAGCCAAAATCAATCCATAGCCTAAAATATGCAATTGTGATACCACATCACATGTGAACTTGCTACAGTGCATATCTTTATTTATCAGACAACTGTAAAAGTCATCTGCTGGTTCAAATGAAACAGTTTGTAGATGTGAGAAGTTCAGAAAAAACAAGAAAGAAATGGAAAAATCTGTCACAAGTAGAGAACATAAAGATGGAGAGAGCAACAACCTGAAGATAAACAGTACATGGAGAGTGGATTGTAACTAAATCTCCCGCAGAGAGGAGTTATCACCCAAAGTATCACTTTCAAATTCTGTACATATGGATAAAAAACACAAGCAATGTTTCAGCCAATGGACCTTCGGGTTTAACCCGGAGGTCCATTGGCTGGAACTTTGCTTGTGATGGTTATGCTTTGCAACAAATTTGCAATTATTGCTTGGGTGGAATCTCAACTCCATGGGTAATTTAATGGCAATACACTCTCCAACTACTTTATAGAGACTTGTATTTGTATTAGGATTTTGATTATAAGTAATACAGTTAAACCATGTTCATTTTAAGATATTTAAAATTATATTTCATTTTGGTGAGAAATAGACTGTTCTATCAATTCTGGTTTGAAAGATCTTACTGAGCTCAGGCAGACTCATTAAGCTTTTTCAAACAAGATATAAATGAATAAATGCTTATATTAGAAGTATTGAAACAGATAGGTCTGTAAAACTCAGATATTTGATGACTGTTGATAGAATTTTTCCAAAAATCCCAATAGCGTTTTTAATACTTTTCACAAGGGTTTACTCTCTAATTCATATGCATCCATCTCCATCTGTTATGAACAGCTCAACACTCATTAGTGACTGTTGGCAGACCCCAAGCTGTTAATTAATGGCCTCAGGGCTGCTAACCACTGATAATGCCCAGAAAGAAAATCTATTTTTGGGGGTTGTATTAAGTCATCAGAAATTGAATGCGCATAATTGGGTTCATTCTGCTCCTCTCCCAAACCACAACACACAAACTGATTTCAGGGAGAAGATTCAATGTCTTGTGTGTACCTGATTGTCAGTGTTTACTACCCCCTCCCCATGCATACACACACATGCACTTACACACACATGCACACACACACACACACACACACACTCAAAAGCTACTATCAGTGAAAATTCGGTTGATTTTCTTGATGTGATCATGTATAAAGACAAGCAATTCCAGGCTTCTGGTCATTTAGAATATGAAGTATATTTTAAATCAACTGATTCACATCAATTGTTGCCAGGCCTTTATATTCACCTAATTTGGGCACATCAGATTCAAGTGAAAAATGTGCCCAAAATATGAGAAACTATATTATTAGTCAATATACATAAAAATAGAATATAATATAGGGCTTTCGAAGACCTATTTTGCATCGAGCAAAAGTATTTCTTAACATGTATCTTTATTTTAGGATGTTACAACAAGCTTTGGAAGCCATCTCCTAATTTGGGCACAGCATTTACCGTCTTGAATTTTGTATAATATAAAGGATTGATTGTTGCACACAAAATCATTTCATCCTCAACATACATTTAAAGGTATCATCAAATCACAGCTCATTGGTTTCCACTGCAATTCAAGTAATAAGGTAAATTTCAATGCTGCTCTCTCAGATCAAGGGTGTATTCACTGTGCTTTTTTGCATAGCCTGAAATCTCAAACTGTTTTCAGGTCTGTAACCATGTACAAAATTTCATTCATGTGGATACAATAGAAAGCATAGAACCTGCTTGTCTGTTTGAGGCCAAATGAGCTTCGTCAATACATATTACTTACAAATGTGTGTGTGTGTGTGGGGGGGGGGGGGGGTCTGTCCATATATTCATCTGTCTGCCCATCCATCCATCCATCCATCCATCCATCCATCCATCCATCCATCCATCCATCCATCCATCCATCCATCCATCCATCCATCAGAGCCAATAACTGCGAAACTGTTGAGCCTGTATCAATCAAACTTCACACAATTATAAGGGACAATGTAATTATGTGTAACACTATATACTTCACACCATACAAGTGCTAAGTTCAGTCAGCAGATGTGTTATGTGTCAGATGTCTCGAGTCCAGCTGCAGTCATGACACAGAAACTATATGAATCTATAATCATCAAGCTTCATACAGTTATAAGGGCAATGGGAGGATGTGTCACACACCATGGCTATGACTGAAACATCTGAGGTCAAGGTCGCATTTGAAGGTTATACATAAAACCTGTCTCAGCCATAACTTGGAGATAAATCAAACTACAATTATCAAGTTTTATGCAAATGTTCAGGACAGTCAGAAGGTGTGTCATGTATAATAGTTACTTCCGCATCATCGAGCTCAAGATCATACTTGATCTTCATATGTTCAAGGTCACAAATCATGTCTCAGACATAACTCCAAAACTATTTCGGCTGTAATCATCAAATCATAAAACTTTACACAAGTATAAAAGACAATGGGAGGATGTGTCACAGACCATAACTGGATCTGTAATTTCAAGGCCAAAGTCACACTTGCCATTAGTCAGTATTCTTGTCTCGGCCGTTACCCCAAAACTAATCAAACTACAATTATCAAACTTCATGTAAGTTTTAAGGACAGTGAGCTGAGGCAGGTTTAATAGTTGCTTACATATCTTCAAGGTCACAATCATTTTGGACTACTTTGATGTTCACAGTCCCAAACCGTGTTTCAGTCACAATTCAGCAACTGTTGGGTCTATAATCATCAAATTTCACACGGTTATATTGGATAGTAGGAGGATGTGTCACACACTCCCATAATTTAGGTCAGTTTCACTTATTGGTTTTTAAGTGTGTGTGTGTGGGGGGGTGGGGGGGGGGGTGGGGGGGAGGAACGGGACATGCAGACAGACATGTGATAAATGGGTTGGTGGTTGAAAACTAGATTAAGTTATCAGGCTTATTCAGTTAAAAGATATCGAATTAAGTAGGCTCCGATGTAATGGTGCAACAAAGAATTTATTCATGGGACATGCAGACAGACAGACATGTGTTACTCCAATGACATTTTTTCTTCAGTTAACAGGAGTTTCATCCACATGCAGTTAACAGGTCAAATTTTTGCTGTGATAAATGGGTTGATGGGTTGAAAAGTAGATTAAGTTATCAGGCTTATTCAGTTAAAAGATCTCAAATTAAGTAAGCTCCGATGTAATGGTGAAACATAGAATTTATTCATGGTTTAGTTTATTTTTTGTAGGATTGTTTGGACTGTCAGATAACAATGCAGATACTGGTGCCAATTATAGTGCTGTTGTTGCTAAACATTCGAGAGCGGTAGACATAGAGAGAGAGGAAATTGTCCTTAAAATATATTCTGACAACCTTGATAATATTGAGAATGCAAAAAAGCATGTTGATCAGTTTTGTGAAAAGGAGTTTGCTGACAAACATATCATGGATGATGTAATTAAAATGTTCACCGAGTTGCAGGTTTGTGAATAATTATCTTAACCATTAAGTGTGGAAATACTGTGGCTCATTGGTTAGAGCATTGGACTTTTGTTCAAAAGGTTGTGGGTTTGATCGTAACAAAGCCTGGAAATAAGCAGACTGTCATCTAAGGAATGAGGTCCCCAGAGGGTGAATTTGGTAATGCTGTCCTGCACAGCAGGGTAGCATCACTAAATATGCCCTCTGAACCACAATCTGAATCAAAATCTCAAACATAAACAGAAAGAGATACCCAGAGGGTACATTGGTGCACTGCATGGGAAAGCATCAGCAAAGATACCCTCTGGGGACCTCATTTTCCACCCACAAAACTGTCTGACTTCATATGACTATGGCTGTTGAAAGCCCAATAGATAAATATAACTCTTAATTGCCTGTTTCCCACTTTCATCTAGCCTTGTGGGCCTCACAACAAGCGGCTTTGACTAAAAATTACTTCTATGAAATCAACTAACAGATTGTTGAGTAATGGAATTCTAGAAAATTGGCTAAACCTTCAAGTGTTAAGACTCCACCTTACACAAACAGCAAATGATATTTGCAAAATAATCTCTTGAATAACTCAAAATTTTCATATTTTTACACAGTAACCAATGGCCCAGACACAGCTGGTGCTAACTCTAAATTATCCAGGGCCAAACACAAATTTCCCCCCCCCCAATCCCCAAAATTTGCATCAAAAACCGAAAATTTAATGTCCTATGTGGCCCTCCATACATTTGACAACTGCACATGTGCAGTGTCCAGGAAGTGCCGAAATTGCCGCCAAATATCATTCCTTGTTTGACCCTCTGTCCGATAACAACAGACTGACTTTTGTGCTTTTAAATCTCTGTTTTGATGATGCCAGACACAGATCAAAGATAATTATGGTGGATCAGAGGATAGAATAGAACCATGGAAGGAAGGAACAGTGCTTTTTTATGTTCAGGGCTGTAACTTTATAATTTTTGAACGAAATTATTTCTAGTTACCCATTTTCGTGGTATCACCTGAATTATCATTCTTCCTAATGATTAAGCTACTGTTTGTTAAGTGTTCCTTCCCTATTCTTCTCTGAAGCCCTCCTGTTAAACTCCCAGGCTTTTTGGTGTTTTTATTGAAATTTTTTTATATGAAAATTTCTTGGGAGTTTAACTTTTACAGAATGTTTATTCTGTTTATCCCCATGGTTACGTTCTCACCCTAGGGGTGTTTAACCATTTGTAGTCATGCATCATCCATCCGATGTATTGTATTCTCTTCTGAGGAAGACCATGCTTTGCATAGGATAGTGTCAAAACTGTTACTGACTTTGGGCCTTAATTTTTGGAAGCCTGGAGTCTTGTTTCTGTTTTTTTGTGGCGTTGTTTACATTGACAACGCTTCCTTTACATGTAATATTCCTATGAATAATTCATGTTAGGATAAGTGTAAGATACATTTCTTATTCTGATAGTGTAGCCTTAATTTTTGACAGTGAAAAAAATTTTTGGTCCACTCTTGGGTAGTGTTGAAACGATTAGCCGACTAATTGATGTCGACGCGATTATTAAATTAGTCGATCCCTAATTCTGCTAGTCGTTTTGTCGGAACATCTGCCCCAACCATACACCATCCCCTTAAATTCACCCAACATTGTTGTGAACGTCACAAGTAAACTCCCGAAATCAAAAAACAACCCACGGAAATAACGCGTTTGATGTTTCCGACATACATCGAACACGCCTACTAATTTCCATATTGTCTGCTTTGAAAATCATCACCTGACCTGATTGGGTTTCCTCTCAACTCAGTTGCAGTTCGAGGAAAAGCTAGTTTCACTTTCAATTTCCCAGAAACTTGCAGATTTCCAGGAATTTGTCCGCATGTATTTACAAAATGAAAATAAAAAGCACATGGATTTTGTAATTGGTTCTTTAGTGATAACAAATTGTTCCAAATACGAACTGGTATGTGTTCTTCCATAATTTCTCTTTGATGTTTCTGTAAGACATTTCGAACTTACCAGTACCTGGTGAACAAATTGATGTCCGTAGGTGGCCTAATTTCATGTCAACTTTGGGTTCTAATTTTCCTGCAGGCTGCTCCCTCGAGAATAAGCTCACCCATATATTTTTCCCTGTTTACTGCACACACCCCTGGTCTTATTCAATCTCTGGTCAGTTGGCCAACTAGGGTTGTTACTCATGCAGTCAAAGAGGTTAAGTCATAATACGAGAAGTTGTGTGGGAGTGTTCGGTGTACAATTGTTGACAGCCTGATGACTGCTGTGGGCGTTAACTGTGCTTAATTTTCGACAGGGGATGTACATCACGCATGCGTAAAGAGCACTTCCTTTTGTTAACATTCAATGGGATGGAACGAATAATATAAAAAAAACCTGAATAATGATTTATTTTATTAAAATATCAGTGGCTATATTGAGAAAAAATGATTTTAAACAGAAGCTACCAACATTAATTCTCTCTCGAAACTGAAAGAGGTTTTGAGGACTTTGAAAGCTTCACTTGTCATTGTTTCATTGCAAGTATTACTGTTAGTTTTAACCAGGAAAGAACGGCGGTACACGTGTTTGATAACAATAACATGGGGGCTTCGACTAGTCGATTAGTAATTGATTACTGCTGGCGACTAGTCGATTCCTGAAAATCACTCATCGTTTCAACACTACTCTTGGGCTCTATCAGGATCCATTTGGGCTCGAGGTTCCCATTGGGAACTTGGGCTCAAATCAAAATTTAAAAAATTTTTTTTTTTTTTGGAATCATTGTTTCGTTAATTGTTTAATGTATCTTTTTCAGTATATTGGGAGTTAAGTGCGAGTACTGTTGACTTTCATATTTTTCTATAATGAAAGCTTATTGTTCAGATTGTAATTCAAGGAAGACTTCCTCAGATTCACACGAATTTTGTGTGTCTTGTAGTCATTGCACTCGCACTAATTCCTGTGCTGCTTGTGTTAGCTGGGATAACAAATGTTGACGACGTGCGACACGGTATGTTGTTAGCGGTGAGAGGACGATGCCTGTCCTCTCGCCACACAGTCATTCTAGTCTTTCAGTTTCCATTTCAGAGGAACAAGAACATGGTGATGGTTTTGTGACTCCGTCCATTAGTGTGCGTTCGTCGTCGCAAAATGATAGTCAATCACAGCTAGCGGCTAAAGTGCACTCAAATATTTGACAGGGCAATAACCCACGCCCCCGTGGTCATAAGCCCCTATCGCCAGCTAGCTCATCCGGTGAAGCGGTGGGCACTGCGACACCGGCTGTGTCTGTAGTGGTCGAGGATAGAAATATGGGTAGAGCGAGCACTATAATCTCTTATCAGGCTCACCCAGCGACGACGGAAAGGAGGAAGCAAGCAAGTTCGTCAGTCAGCTTGGCAAGGTCTAGCAAGAGCCCCTTCTCTCTACCAGCAACATCTGGGGCCAGATGTTGTAATCAGAAACTTGCTTCAGTCGGAGCTTACGTCCACGCATTCGGTCCTGAACGCTCCGTCATTTAGTCAGCCGGGAACAGCTGAGAGTAGAGCTTCCTCCAAGTCAGTACAGCATACACGACCGCACCTTGGCTATGTGACGTCCGATATCCTACTGGAATTGCCAGCAAGTACCGCTCATCTACTAAAAAGCCATAGCATCCAGTAGCCAAGGAGACGAGGCCTTGTTCGATGGGATTTCCGCCGAAGAGAGCCGTTGCGGACACACAGTCCCAGGAGCAGCCGGCGGCCAAGCAACAGAAGACCACTGCTCCTCAGGCCTCGGTTACAGACCTGCTGTTGCAGATTGCGCAGCCCATTTCAGCATCCCAGCATAGTCAGGAGCAAGTTCCGGCAGTCTTGGAGCACGAGCTGTCCGAAGATGCTGGGTCGGTCCAGTCATCTGCCCACTCAGAGGCAGAGGACCGTGAGGAAACTTTGATTCAGTCAGATGCAGAAAGAGATTTGGAGGATACAGAACCAGCCTTTACGGAACAACACATGGTAGTGATGGATTTTATCCATCAATACTCTCCAGAGATTGTTCCAGTGAATCAGACTGCTGCATCTACACATAAAAAGCTGCTAGCGTCAGATGCAGACTATATCCGGTCAAGGGAGGATGTCCTTCCCGGGGCAGTCGAAACTAGTGTCGAACACTTTTGCTCTCCTAAACAATGCTATATTCAGACTTTCCAGTGGGAAGCGAAAAGGCAGCTTTCTTTCCTCATCTTCCATTCGGATACCGTCTGTTGGATCACGTCCATTTAAAACAGTAGGATGAGGTGTCCAGAGAGTACCTCTTCGTTTAAATGAGCAGGCTGAGGACCTAGATTTGGCCTTACCTCCTTCATTTACTATTCGCTCGGAAACAATTGAGATGGCAATTTCTACAAATGAAGCGAATTTAGATGCTATGTCGTACGCAGATCACCTGACGAGAGCTATGGTGCAACGTCTCAATGGAAAGGAGTTTGAGGACGTTCGTTCTTCCTTGAAGGTTCTTTCCAGGGCTTTACTGTTTACCACATATTACTCTGCCCTTACGGTGGCTAATTTAGAGTTAGTTAGACGTGATGGAGACCTTGCGTCGTCATCTTAAATAAATGACAAGGTGAAAAACTCTCTTAGAGTCACTCCTGTATCAGTACATGATATGTTCGACGATAAGCTTTCTCTGGTCTATGACCAAGCTACAAAGAAAGCGTCAAATACTCTGCTTTTAAAGTCGGCGTCAAATAAACCCGCACATGCAGAGAAGAGTAAAGCAGGATGCTCTGGACAAAAATCGTTGCGAGGAAACTCGCGAGGATATAGGAAATCCTCTTACAATTACTCGCAAAATCGTCAATTCAGTGACTCTGGTAGGGGGCGTGGGTCTGGCCGAAACAAACTGTCTGATGCCCCCAAGCCAGCGGGCAGGGGCTCTTCACGGGGAGGACGTAGTTTCTCTTCCCACAAGCCTCGCAGGTCCTACAGGTGAAGGTCAGGACCTCTGTTGTGTTCCAGTGGGTGTGAGGTTATCAAGATTCGTAACAAACTGGATAACCATTACGGAAGATCGGTGGGTGAGAAATGTAGTCTTGGAAGGACTAAGATTGTCGTTCCGAGCCAAACCACCGCCAACACAATGTCCACAGTGGACTCAACTTCCGTCAAACCCGTCAAAAAGAGAGTCTTTCCTTTTGGAGGTAAGCTCTCTTCTACAAAAAATGCAATAGAGGTCATAGAAAACCACGAATCTTTAGGTTTCTACAGTCACCTGTTCCTCGTACTGAAGCCAGACGGCTCGTTCCGACCAGTAATAGACTTGAGCTGGATAAACAGACTTATCGTAGCTCCAAAGTTCTATATGGAAATCATTCGGTTGGTAAAAGCAAGCATACGAGTGAACGACTATGCGGCAAGCTGAGATCTAAAAGATGCATACTTTCATGTCATGGTGCATCCGGCATTCAGAAAGTATCTACGGTTCGCCGTTCAGGGGACAGTATATCAGTTCCGAGCAATGTGCTTCGGTCTGAATCTAGCTCCTTGGGCGTTCACTCGAATAATGAACTCGGTAATGTCTTATTTCCGAGCTCATTCGTCTGTGGTAACGTCGGCTTACTTGGACAAAATTCTTCAGAGATACGGCAACAAAGATATTCTTCAGAATGATGTTTAGAGTCTGCTTCTACTGCTCCGACGTCTCGGTTTCATAGTAAACGAAAAGAAGTCAGATCTAGCTCCATCCAAGTCGTTCATCCACTTGGGTATGATCTTCGAGACTCACAACAATCTGGTTCGTCTGCCGTTACCCAGAGCGAAATTAGTCAGTTGTTACGCTCGCTTTTGTCTACACTCAGACGCACTAACAGCGAAGGAGTTCATGCGACTGATGGGTCTGTGCAGTGCGGCCGCGTAACTTATTCCGATGTGCCGCTTGCACACACTGCCCCTCCAGATATTTTTTACTCAGAACTGGAGTGTGAAGACGCATTTGCTCGAAACGAATATTGTTTTAATGGACCAAGTAAAACAAAAATTTCAGATTTAGGCAGATATTCAGTGGTTAACTCAAGGAGTTCTTCTGCATTTGCCGGATCAGGCTTTCACGATTATGACGGATGCGAGTCAGATTGGTTGGGGGCGCGACCCAGACTCCAACAGACACGAAATGCCAGGGTCTTTAGGACCCAGAGTTCCTAGTCAAGCACAAAATCATCAAAGAAATGATGTCAATATGGCTTGCGCTACAACAATGGATTCACATTATAGTGAACACTCATGTTCAGATATTGTCCGACAACTTGACAGTGATAGCGTAAATAAGGAACCAGGGTGGCACGCATTCGATTCCGTTATGCCAGTTAATGGGAAGAATCCTTCTGTTTGTCTTGAATCATCAAGTTCAACTGTCTATCCGTCATATTCCAGGGCATCTGAATGTGTTGGCAAACTCACTCTCTCAGAAGGGCCACATGTTGCCTTCAGAATGGACTCCCAACAAGTGGGTGTTCAGACAGATTTGCTACCAGTGGGATCAACCAATGATAGACTTATTTGCGACACATCTCAACAATCAGTTGCAGACTTACGTGTCGCCATGTCCAGATCCTTGAGCATATGCAGTAGATGCTCTCTCGATTTCATGGGACGGAATGATAAGATATGCATATCCTCCAACTCCGTTAATTCAACAGATCTTGCTAAAGATCAAGCAATCCCATTGCAAGATTCTTTTAGTAGCATCTCTGTCGGCACATAAACCTTGGATCCGTCTTCTCAGGTGTCTGTTATGGGACATTCCCGGAAGCTTCCTCCACGGGAGGACCTTCTTTATCAGGGAAAGTCACGCACACTGCATCACAACCTGCAAGGTCTCAGCCTTCACATATTTCCGTTGTGCGGTCCTTCTTGCACGGGAAGTGTTTTACAGGACGAGCAGTGGATGCAATTTCTAACTGTAGGAGGACCTCCTCTTCGCTGAATTATGCAGCAAAGTGGAGGGTTTTCTTCCTTTGGCATAAGGATCAGTCAATAGACGTTTATGATCCTTCCATACCAGACATTGCATATTTTCTGGTCTACTTGTTTGATGTTCTCAATCTGCAGCCTGTCACTATTAAAGGCTATAGGTCTATGCTATCAGACACTTACGCTCATCACGATAGATTGGATATCGGGTCTAATGTTTCTCTATCCAAATTGGTTAGAAATTTCTCGATTAATAGACCTAGAACTCGCAGGTTAATTCCAAAATGGAATTTAGCCTGGGTTCTGTTGAAGCTCAAAGAAGCTTCGATTGAGCTGTTGGGCGTTGTAGCGTTCAAATTTTTGACCTATAAGACAGCATTTCTCTTAGCCTTTGCGTCCGCTAGAAGAGTTAGTGAACTCCATGCATTATCTGTGGACGAATCTCACTATCGCAGTGTTGGAAATACCATCACTTTAACTACACAAGTTGGTTTTTAGCTCAACTTTGACGAAGTTAAATTTGAGCTATTGTCATGGCCCGTCGTCCGTCTGTCCGTCTGTCCGTACGTCAACAATTGGCTATGGCTCGGGCTAGAGGTCGTATTTATGAACCGATCTTTACGAAACTTCTTGGGTACCTTTGTTATGACCGTGGGACGAGAACAAGTGTTTTTGGGTGCGGTCCGAAATTCAAGATGGCTGCCAGCCGCCATTTTGTACCAACGATGCAGAAATCTGTATTTTTATACTGTACCAATGACCCAGACATAGCTGGTGCTAACTCTTAAAATATAGGGCCAAACACAAATTTTGCCCCCCAATCCCCAAAATTTGCATCTAAAACTAAAGAAAACATGTCCTGAAAGGCCCTCCACACCTCGCCCCCACTGCGCATGCGCAGTGTCCAGGACGTTCCGAAATTGGCGCCATTTATCATTCTAAGTTTGGCCCTTCATCAGTTAACATCTGACTGATCTTTGTGCTTTTAAATCTCAGTTTAAATGATGCCAGACACATAAATATTAGTGAAATGGTGATTCTAAGGAGGATAGAAAAGGAGGAGAGGAAAAGAATGTGTGACAGAATATTATCAGGGCTGTAACTTAAAATTTTTTAATGAAATTATGTTAAGTTACCTATTTTCAAGGCAGCAGCCATTTTGTTGTCATTCTGATTATTTAGTTACACTGTTTTTTCAAGTGTTTTTCCTCTCTCCCTGTCCTTTAAGTTCCCCCTTGCTATTCTCCCATGCTTTTGGCATAGTTTCTGTAATTATTATTACTAAAATTTCTTGGGAGTTTTAGCTTAATAACAGAATGAATTCTGTTCTTTCCCCATGTTTACGTCTTCACCTACGGGTGGTTAGGCGTTGTGTTCTGCATCTACCATCTGATGTTCTGCAGTTTCTTCCCTGGAAGTCTCTGTTTTGCATCAGATGGTGTATTTTTGGTAACTGATTTCGGGCCTGGGTGCCTGGAGTCTTATTTTAGTGTTTTTACACTCATTGTTTACATTTACAACAGCCCTCTGTGTGAGGGGGGGATTTCTAAATAATAATATCTTTATGTTATTTTAATCATAACTAGATACATTATTATTGTTCGTAAGTGTTGAATAAATTGTTTAAAATATTTTTAAAATTTTTGTCCACACTTAGGCTTGGGATCCATTGGGGCTCAACGTTACTTTTCAGAAACTTGGGCTGTTCTGAAAAAATATTTTTTCAAAATATTTTGATTTCAATTATTTTTTCTATATTAATGGATCATATTATTATTATGTATTTGATTGCCAGGGGTTAGTGCGAGTACCAGGACTTGTTTTCTTTTCTCTTTGAAAGGATATTGATCAATTGTTTTAGGAGGAAGTCTTCCTCTGACCTTATTATCATTCTATATGTGGTCAGTGTACTCGCATTAACTCCTGTTCTGTATCGTATGATTTCGATGACAATATGGGAAGCGTATGTCACGGTATGTTGTTGGGGATTTGGACACTCCGGTCCTTTCCCCGCAGGGTCACTCTACTTTATCAATTTCTATTTCAGACGATCAAGATTAGGGTGATGTATCTGTGATGTCTTCCAACAGTGTGCCTCCGTCGTCACAATTAATGAAGGGCTAGCGGAAAAGTGCTCATGTAATACGCCAATTGCCTAAGAGGACCCTAGTAGGTTCGACGGCCTTTGACGTCCGCTAGCTCGCCCGGTGTAGCGTCCATTCACCGAATGGTTCGGCAGCCGGGTTCGTCCGTTGCGGTCTAGAAGGAATTTTGGGGTGATGCGAGCACTATAAAATTAACTTAATGCACACCCAGTGACGGCGGATCGGAGGGAGAACGGAGGAAGCCTTTTAGTCCGGTTCATAGCTCGTTCCGGTCCATCCGGACGGCAAGCGAGAGAGGCCCCTCTCTCGTTCAACAACATCTGGCCCCAGATGTTGTGGTACAAATGTGTTGTTAGCGGAGCATACGTCCGTCGCTCGGGACGCTCCGTTGTATAGGCAGTCCGCTGAGACTGCTAAGGCTTCCTCTTCTCATCAGCGCACACGACCGCACCTTGGCTGCGTGACCGCCGATATATTACCAGCTTCGCCGATCAAGGATTCTTCGGCGACCAGGTCACACCATCCGGCAGCCAGGGATTCGAGACCGATGGACTCCGGACGTTCGCATAGGAAGTATGCGGGAGCCATCTGATGCGGAGCTGCCCTCGGCGAAGCACCGATAGACTGCGCCTCCGCAGGTCTCGACGCCGGACATTCTTGTGCACATAGCACAGCTTATCGCAGCATCCCAGCAGCCGACAGAAACGGTGTCGGATCGAGAATTATCCGACAGCGCTGGGTCGGTAGCCGGGGACTCGAGGCCTGCAGACTCCGGACGTTCGCATAGGAAGTGTGCGGGAGTCAACGTACACGGAGCTTCCAGCGGCAATGCATCGTAAGTCCGCTACGGCACAGGCCTCGGGAACGGACGTGCTTTCCTTAATAGCACAGTTTATCGCAGCATCCCAGCATCAACTGAATCTGTCGCATATATTTTATCCGACGATGCTGGGTCGGGACGCTCCGCGGAAGCGGGTACGGACGTCCGAAAGTTTCATCCGGTCCGACGGGATACCGAAAGGGATTCGGTGGATTTCAAGCTTTCCCTTTCGGAACAACATATGCTGCGATGCCGGATAAGAAACTGATAGCGTCGGTGGACTTAGAAATTTTTGGTTCGGTTCAGGGACATCGTCCCTCAGTTCCGACATAATCCAATAATGTCACACAAACTTTCGAATTATTGAACGACGCTATATATATTATTATTTTATGCTTGCTATCCAAGCATTTCTGGTTTCTTGTTCGAAGAGTTATGGAGATGTCTTTCAAAAGTGTGCCTCTGTCGTCATAGTTAATGAAGAGTTAGCGGCAATAAGTGCTCATGGAATATGTCTATCGCTTACGGAATGACATTCGCTAGCTCACCCGGTGTAGCATACATTCATCGAATGGTTCGGCTGCCGGGTTCGTCCGTTGCGGTCTAGGAAGGAGATTTGGGTGATGCGAGCACTTTAATTACTTTAGTACTCACCCAGTGACGGCAGATTGAGGACAGATCGGAGGAAGCCAACAACATAGGGGACCGCATGTTGTGGTTCAGATATTTTACATTCGGAGCATATGTCCGTTGCTCGGGACGCTCCGTTATATTGACAGTCCGAGAGACTGTCTTTAATGCTTCCTCATCCTCACAGCAGGGCACACGACCGCACATTGGCTACGTGACCTCGAGTATCCGATCAGTTTCGGCATTCAGTGATTCCACAGCGAATAGGTCGCGCCATCCGGTAGCCAAGGGACACGAGGCCTATACACTCCGTTCGCTCGCATATTGGAAGTATGCACGGGGTAACGATCTCGGAGCTTCCTGCGGCAATGCATCGTAAGACCGCTGCTCCTCAGGCCTCGGTGACGGACGTGCTATCCGAGTTAGCACAGTTGTTTCGCAGCATCCCAGCAATTGACGGTTTCTCGGTCGAATCAGGAATTATCCGACGGCGCTGGGTCGGTGCGGTCCGCGGTTGCATCAAGCTACGGACGACCGAACGCTTTATAGGGTCCGACAGGATGGCGAAAGGGATTCGAAAGATTTCGAGTTTTCCCTTTAGTAGTATCGGAAGATGCCTTTCATATCTTCTGGCATTTCTTCCAGTGATTATTTTTCGGACTTCATTGCTGCGATCTTGGATAAGAGACTTATAGCGTCATTGGACTCGGATTTTTCGATCGGTACAGGGACTTTGTCCCTGACTTACCGACGCAGTCCAATATTGTCATTACAACATGTGTTTTATTTTTCGACGCTATATATTATATATATATATACAAGCCTGCTACTAAGCATGATAGTTTAGTTTCTTGTCCGCGTGGCTCATTTCTGCCATTTTATCTTTTTTACATATAGTTTATTTTGGCAGAGCAGGGCAAACCGAGAGTTCATATGCGTCTAGACGGTGTGATTTAAGACTGCATATATTCTTTTTCGCCGTTTATGTCTTTTCCAATTTCAATATTGGGAACGACATTATGTATAGTAGACTTAACTTAGACGCTTTATTATACGTAATCCGCCTTACTGAGGCGTTATCATTACGTCTTCAAGAAAAGATTTACGGGATATTATTCTCAATGTAATTTCTTTTGAGGGCAGTATTTTGTTCACGTATAACTCCGCCCTTCAGTGGCTGATTGGAGTGTTTAGACGTGATGCAGCCCTAGCTACATCCACGCGTGGATAGTAGGTTAAGAACTCTCTCAGAGTCGCTTCGTTCTCGGAGGAGCTTCTCTTCGACGGCAACTTTCCGGCAATCCATGAATTGCTTGGTTTATACATTCTCTTGTCTATCTACTGTTACAAGAGATTCAGACTGGGGCAAACATTCGGTGGTTGACTCAGAGAGTGCCGCCGCAGTTGCCGGACCCTAGTGTGGCTGTTATGACGGTTGCCAGTCAAACAGATTGGGATATATACTGATCCCTACGGATTCGAAGTGCCAGGGTCTTTGGGTTCCGCAGTCTTTTAGCTATCAGTTTAACTTCCGCGGAATAATGTTTTTTAGGCTTGCTTTATGTCATTGCATGAACATTATTCAGAAATGCATGCCCAAATTCCTGTCCTTTAATTCGACAGTAGTGGCGTATCTCCGGAACCAGGGAGGCACTCTTTCGTTTCCGTTATTCAATTTAATGGAAAGAATCCGTCTGTTGGTTATAGTACACCAAGTTCAGTTTTGGTCCGTCATATTCGGGGTCGTCTGATTGTTTTATCGCACTCCCGTTCTCTTACGGGTCGCTTGTTGCTGTCAGAATGGACTCTCAACAAACAAGTATTTAATCAGATTTGCTATCTATGGGAGCGCCCAATGATGTTTTATTATGACACAGCTTGCTAATCAATTGCAGACGTGTGTGTTGGCTTGTCCAGATCTCTGAGCTAATACTGTTAACGCTCTATTGATCTATAGGACGCAATGATAGGATACGCGTATCCTCCGGCGCTGTTGTTTTAGCAGGTATTGCTAAGATAAACAACCACAATACATTTCTGTTGATAGCATCTCTATCTTCACAGAGATCATGAGTAATTTACTCTCTTGTCTACTGTGGATCTTAACGTGAAATCTTCCTCTATGTGAGGATCTTTTTTCACTGGGTAAATCGTGTCATCTTTATCACAACCAGCAAGGTCGCAACCTTCATGTATTCCGTTGTGTGGTCCGTATTGCATTGTAAGCACTGTACTGGACGAGCTTTGGACGCGATTTCTTACTATAGGAGATCCTCTTCTTCGCTATTCTATGCGACTAAAGTGGAGGCTCTTCCGTCGTGGTGTAGGGATCATTATGTTCATATGGTTGATCCCTCCATACTACGCATTGCTAGTTTTTAGTATACTTGTTTCACAAGATCTACTGCAGCCTGTTGTTATTTAGGTTATAGGTTTATGTTACCTCATACCTATGCACTCTACGATAGTTTACAATTGAGTCTTTTGTCTCTTTATCTAAGTCAGTTAGTAACTTTTTGATAAATAGACTTAGAATCTTTAGATTAAATTCCTATACGGATTTTAACTTCGGTTCTTATTTAGCTAAGTAATCATTTGAGCCTCTGGAAACAGTAGTTTTCAAATTCTGACCTTTTAGACAGTAATTCTGTTGGTTTCTCTTTTACTGTAGAGTCAGTGAGTTTCATGCACTATCGATGGATGATTTTCACTTTCATAGTTTCGGAATCAATACTTCCGTTACTATTTAGGTTGGATTGTTGCATAAGAGTTAGGCTCCTATTATCCGGAACCTATTATTTTAAGGTCCTTCCGTCTTCGTATGGGCATAGGCCTTTACTCTTTCCGGGTACAGTTTATGTATTTATAAACAGATATCTGTTTATTACAGGGGCGTAAGCTTCTTCTGTCTTTGATGTCTAGTAGAAGGACGTTACGCTCCATTTTATTGTTAATCGATTCTATTAACTAGCGTACTGCTTATGGTATATCATTGGCTTAGCAGTTGTGCTTAAGATTTCGGCTCTTGAAGTAAGAGTTCTTCTACTTCTTGGGCTTACATTAATAGTGTTGCTATTATAGATTTTTGAAGGCTGCTCATTGCGCTCAGCCATCCATTCATGAATTTTATCTCAGAAATATCGAGTCCATTTCTGGAGGCCTCTATTGTTAGGTCTATTATCTACTGCTCAGAATGTCATTCACTTAACAGTTGCTACTATAGCTAGGTAGGCTGTCTGTTTCGGCAGTGTCTCCGTTCGGCTGCCCTCTTCGCTCTGGGCTATTTGACCCAGGGCAAGAAAAAGGGGGGGGGAGGGTGTTCCCTTGGGTCACCTGTTTTTACTATGAAAACAAGGGGATACCTCCTCCGGAGTTAGTAATTCTGAGCTGTTATTGGGATGGTTGTTTAGTGAGAAGTTTAAGTTTATAAAATTCATTCAAGTCTTAGTTTTTAAAGTATAGCTTTTGAATATTGCGTATGTCAACGGACATGATTATGCAATTCTCACACACTTTTAGGAGTATAAGAGTCTCTATTCTCTAGACTTACTTTATTATTGGCTTACTTTAAAAATTATTAGTATAAGGATTATTGGATATTAATAGAGTACATGGATGTATGAAGCTCAATTTTTGGAAGGTGTTGTATCTTTCTAATTTATCATAAATAAGAAAGATACATGTAAGGCCTATTACTTCTTTTCCCTACAGGGGATGACTCTATTTTATTTTATTGAGCGTATTCCATTTTGCTCTATGTCCTTGGCCCTCCAGCCTTTTTACTATTCAGCTATGTCTGGGTCATTGGTACAGTATAAAAATGTTAAAAAATTTATAGTAATTTATATATTTTTTATACTTACCAATGACCCAGACGGGGATGGCCCTCCCAGGAGTTGGGAACTCTTGCCTCCCCGCTGAGTACATAGCGCTTACCAGGCACTGGTTATTAGAATGATAAATGGCGCCAATTTCGGAACGTCCTGGACACTGCGCATGCGCAGTGGGGGCGAGGTGTGGAGGGCCTTTCAGGACATGTTTTCTTTAGTTTTAGATGCAAATTTTGGGGATTGGGGGGCAAAATTTGTGTTTGGCCCTATATTTTAAGAGTTAGCACCAGCTATGTCTGGGTCATTGGTAAGTATAAAAAATATATAAATTACTATAAATTTTTTAACTTTTTGTACAGAACTTCCATATGAAAGCTCTGATTTGAATAATTTTTTGTATGAATGTTTAGTACCATGGGATACATCACATATAATACGGGTTTTTTTCTCGTGCGTAAATTGTGCAAATTAGACTAATTTTGATGTTTTTTTGGGTTACTTTCAGCACTGTAAGTGCAAATGCCAATACGGCTCGGGCTAGAGGCCGTATTTATGAACCGACCTTTACGAAACTTCTTGGGTACCTTTTGTATCACCGTGGGACGAGAACGAGTGTTTTGGGGTCCGGTCCGAAATTCAAGATGGCCGATGGCAGCCATTTTGTACAAAATTAGGTGCAATCAGATTTTTGCACAGAACTTCCATATGAAAGCGCTGATTTGAATAATTTTTTGTGTGAATGTTTAGTACCATGGGATACATCACATATAATACGGGTTTTTTTCTCGTGCAGAAATTATGCAAATTAGATGAACTTTGATTTTTTCAGTGCGACTTACACACAGTAAGTACACATGTCAATACGGCTCAGACTAGAGTCTGTATTTATGAACTGATCTTCACGAAATGTCTTGGGTACCTTTGTTATCACCTTGGGACGAGAACGAGTGTTTCTGGGTGCGGTCTAAAATTCAAGATGGCTGCCAGTGGCCATTTTGTACCGAAATTAGGTCTAATCAGTTTTTTGTACACAACTTCTATATAGCTCAGACTAGAGGCCATATTTATGAACCAATCTTTACGAAACTTCTGGGGTACCTTTGTTATCACCGTGGGATGAGAGTGAGTGTTTTTGGGTGTGGTCCGAAATTCAAGATGGCCACCAGCAGCCATTTTGTACCAAAATTAGTGCAGTCAGTCTTTTGTACAGAACTTCTGTATGAAAGTTCTGATTTGAATAAATTTTTGTATGAATGTTTAGTAACATGGAATACATCACATATTCTAAGGGTTTTTTTTCGTGCAGAAATTATGCAAATTAGATGAACTTTGATTTATTCAGTGCTACTTACACAATGTAAGCACACATGTCAATACGGCTCAGGGTAGAGGCTGTATTTATGAACCGATCTTCACAAAACTTCTTGGGTACCTTTGTTATCACCTTGGGATGAGAATGAGGGTTTCTGGGTACGGTCCAAAATTCAAGATGGCTGCCAGTGGCCATTTTGTACCGAAATTAGGTCCAATCAGTTTTTTGTCACAAGTTCTATACAGCTCGTATTTATGAACTGATCTTCACAAAACTTCTTGGGCACTTTTGTCTTCACCTTGGGACAGGAACGAGTGTGTTTTGGGGTGCCTTTGTTATCACTGTGCAATGAGAACAAATATTTTTGGGTTCAGTCAGACCCACTCTGGGACTCAAAGATTTTTTTCTAGTTTAGCATCTGACTGTCACCCACCTTTACAATACTTTACCTATACATTTGTTACAGGCAACGGTCAGTATTTAGACCATTACAATACTTTATATGTACCTTTGTTATCAGGTCATTACCTAGATGTTTGTCATTGCTGTGTCACATACTATACATGTACATGTCTTTGTCTTGACAAGTTGAGCTACAGTGTCATTGACACTTTCATTTGGCTAAGAATCAAGTTCCTAATGTAAGGCCAGAGCCTATTATCATTAGGGCTCTGCCTTCTGTGGACAATCGTAGACCATTGCTGTGTCCAGTCAGGGCTATGCGTATTTATAAACGCCAATCTGATTTTATTAGGAATGGAAGGAAACGCTTCTTTCTATCATTAGTTCCTAACAGAAAGGATATTTCTGCTCAATCTATAGCTAGATGGATCAAGTTAGCAATATGTATTGCTTATGATGATCTTTCTTCAGATCAGCATTCTGTCAATAAGATTTCAGCACATGAAGTCAGGGCGCTGTCAACTTCTTGGGCTTACTCACACTGTATGGCTATATCTGATCTCATGAAAGCTGCATACTGGACACAGCCTTCAACATTCACTAGGTTTTACCTTAGAGATATAGAGTCTCACCTGTGGCAACCGCGTTATGTCCTTGGGCAAGACACTTCATCTCCATTGCCCGCGTGGGGGCACGATGACGCCATGTACTAAGGCATACTGTAGGTCGATGGTACGCATGTCTTCAACCAATCTAACCCTGCCTGTGCTGCAGTGTGGAGTTATGATGTTGGGGAGCTGGCAGCTGCTCGTCGTTGCTCGGTGGTTCTTTCCAGGTACTCCGGCTTCCTCCACCCGTAAAACTGTCACGGTCATGATTAGCCATTGTGCTTAAATATGTGACCTTAAACGTCAATAAATAAATAAATAAATAGAGATATAGAGTCCATCTCTGGTGACCTTAGAAGTTTAGGTCCTCTTTCTTTTGCTCAGTATGTCGTCCATTAAAATGTTTACAGCTATAGTTATTTAGGTTATCCGTTCCAGCATTGACGCTGTTCCGCTGCCATCTTCGTTCTGTGGTTGTGTGACCCAGAATAAGGGGAAGAGGGGGGGCACGATTTTCCCTTATCAACACCTGGCCTTATAGTGAAAAGCAAGGGAAGACCTCCTCCGATGTCAGTAGCTCTGAGTCGGTACCGGGATGGTTTTAATGTGTAGCTCAGTGGAAGCAATTATGATGACAATTATGTAATATTTTTAAAGTGTAGCTCGGTGTGAAGCATTTGGATATGTCACGTATCAAACAAGCGTTAAAATACAATCCTCGGATACTTTTAATTTAATATAAAGAGTCTCATTCTCTGGACCTTCTTTATATTTTGGCTTTCCTTCACCGAATTAGCATAATGGGTTATGCTGGATTTTAATAGAGTATTATATATGGAGTTATACTCAATTTCTTTGTTGGTGTTATGTCCTTATTTTATTAAATTTGAAGGACATCTGTAATCCATGCTCTCCTATTCTCCTGTAGGAGATAATCTATTTGTAGTAGTTAGTTATTAGATTTTCCTTTATGTCCTAGGCCCTCCAACCTATTTACCATTCAGCTATGTCTGGACCATTGGTTACTGTTTAAAAATATGATAAATTCATAGTAATTTGTATATTTTTATACTTACCAGTGGCCCAGATGGGCACGGCCCTCCCATGAGTGGGCAGTCATACCTCCCCGCTGACTATAACATTTAGCAGACAAGAAAGAATGATATTTGGTGGCAATTTCGGCACTTCCTGGACACTGCGCATGCGCAGTTGTCAAATGTATGGAGGGCCATATAGGACATTAAATTTTCGGTTTTTGATGCAAATTTTGGGGATTAGGGGGAAAAATTTGTGTTTGGCCCTGGATAATTTAGAGTTAGCACCAGCTATGTCTGGGCCATTGGTAAGTATAAAAATATACAAATTACTATGAATTTATCATTTTTTTTCCAAAACATAGCTTGTGATCCGTACTGGAACAAGTTCTTCAGCTCATTCCAGTTAAGCATCAGAGCTATGTTTTGGTGGTACAAATTGAAAAAAACAATAGCCAGATTTTCCTGTTGCATTGTGTTATGTAAAAGGTTAATAATTAATAGCATGGAGATGGTAGAGTAAATGATGTTGAGATGGTGCACGCATCAATCTACAAATTGTTTATTCAGTCTACTGTTGGAAAAGTTTCTAAGGTGAAGACAAATGAATTCAGGGTTTGCTGCTGACATAATATATTGTCTCTCAGAATGGGCATATAGAATGGATGACTCTTTTGTGAAAGTAGAAAAGGGAATGTATGTGAGCAGCGACATTTCTAGTGCTGCCGCGGTTATCCGGATAACCGGTTAACCTGTGGTTAAAACTTTGACTGGTCAAGAAAATGTTTTAATCGGTTAACCTTACATTCACTATACTCATCGTATATGTCCGTGTATAAGTCGCCCCCGTGTATAAGTCGTTTGGGATGCAACAGCAATAGGTAAGTTTTCACGAGTTACCACGTGGTGAATAAGATAAAAGAATAAAGGAAAATTATTATTAAAGATTTAAAAAATACTCACATTTATTTGTTTTTCGTTGTTTGTTTATCACCCCAATGTTTTCATCCCTGTCAAGAAAATCCAACGCTCGTTTGTGACTGAAACTTCATAGTTTCAGAATCAGATGATTCAGAGCACCATTTGCGCCGTAACCTGCGCAGTTGTTGGGATTAAGTTGTTTTTTCCGGAACGCGAAAACGTTTTGGAAAAACCAATAAAAATACAACAAATGCGCAGGTTACAGCGCAAATTATTTTCAAATTGTTGTCCCACTTAAGCATTGTTGGTGCTCTTGGATCTAACTTTACCTGGTGCACGTGTGCGTAATTTCTAACCGGACATTACACATCAGTGAATTGGAGTTCAGGGAATAAATAAATACGTCTCTCCAGGTATTGCTGGCAAACATTTAACCCTTTACCCAACGAATCGCCCGCATCCGCCCGCGTAATATGCAAATTCAGTACTTGAAAAAATATTATTTTTCAAAAAATTTCAACAAAACCATATGATGTGACCCCTCGTTGGAACGAGCTCGTTCCAACGAGGGGTCACATCATATGGTTTTGTTGAAATTTTTTGAAAATTTAAAAAAAATGTTATTTAAAATAATGAATTTTGATATCGTCTGCATTGGGTAAAGGGTTAATGTGTTATTATTTATTTTTTCGTTGTTATTTTGATGATTTTGTATTTTTTATGGTTTCATCCATATTGGCCCCACAAACCTGTTGATTTCCTATTACACGCACTGATGTAAACACATGGGCGATTGAACAACAACGACTAAATAGAATACTTCTTTATTATTATTTATGGTCAATGTAAATAACATTGGCCGGCCCGATATAATAGTTACAGTTGAAGCAAGAACACACTACAAATATAGGTACCTTAAATGCGGTTAACCACAGTTAACCACGGTCAAACACGCTGGTTAACCGGTCAGAAAAAAGTCTTAACTGCGGCAGCACTAGACATTTCTAAGGACATGAGGAGAAGGGCCATAAATTGGTGCTAAGGGGGTTATCTCTATATGAGATGGGGCCCAGAAGCGATGGTGTAAATATGACCCACTAATTATAATAGTTTCACTTTAATCCTTCAATAGAAAGATTTGGTGGGAAAAATGGGATATATTCCTCGTTGTACAGAAATTTCAAACCACCATAATTTTGGGAAAGTGAAACAAAATTTCAGAAATTAGGTTTTTGCTGAATTATTTTTTTATTGATTCTACCTACTAGAACAAAATTGAGTAAATTAGTATAAGTAAAGAAAGTATTGGTTAAAAATCATGCATAAGGCCTGAAAAAGTTGAAAATCTGTTTCTCAGGCCCTCCGACATGGTCATTTTGGCTGCCGTATACTCTCTTTTTATAACCAATGTAAACTTAAAAAAATGAAAATTAAATGGTTTATGTCTGATATTTTACCCAAGTTGATGAACATTGATAAATTTGTCCTTTGAGTGCAATGCTTTAGCATTACAAAGCCTTCTTGCACTCAAGGGATGAAATACACCACCACCTATACTATTCTGTAGATTATGAGGCCTAAAACATAAAACTAACCATGAATATGAACTTTTGATGGCGAAGAAGTAATCACAAAAATAAATAAAATAAAAAACCGCCCACTCACATGCAATTTTACAAAAAGTGGCCTGAGAAACAGATGATCTGCTTTGTGGGGCCTAATAATGTCTTTCTATTTGCTACTCCTTGTAAGATGATAAGTTGAACCCTTAGAGGCTAATTCTGACTTTGATTATTATTACTACAACAAAATAGGTGCCCCAACATGGAGTCTTTGAATAAGCTTGCAAGTGACATTCCTAGTAACTTTGGCAGAAGAATTGCCCAGAAACAGCTGCAAAGCCACCAGATGCAGACCCATTCACAGTTTTTCCAAAAATATATAAATATCCAATTCTTTAAGGGTTAAACTTAAAATACAGTCAGTAGTTTAGAGTAATTATCTATTAACCCTTAGGGGCTTGGACAGGTGCCCTGAATTCCCACCAGCCCACTATCTCTTAAGTCCCGTGGCTTAGCAGTGATTTCTAGTCAAAGCTTGGCTGCCTTAACAGGCTGCCAAGACATGACTGGAAACAGCTGTCTACCTAATCTGTCTGTTGTGAACAGGACCTTCTCATGATGGCATGTTAAGGGCACCTGTTTTGAGGTCATAAAATTCGAAATTAGGGCTTTAAGGGTTAAAGAATGGGAACAACATCTTTGTGTATCTCATATCCCTTTTTTAATGATCTAGCTGTGATAGGGAAGTTGCTAAGGGGGGATGGTGTGACCATCACTCACAAATAATTTTCTATTCAGGAGTTTTCATCTGCATGCGAGTCTTCGATATTGATTTGCTTTTGCTAGTAATCATGTACTTCCTACAAGACTAGACTACATACATGGACATAGGTCACACACACAGTCAGTCATGCAAATGGCCAGCTGTGGTACCTGATTTGGGCAGTTGGAAATGCAGTATGTCTAATTTGGAATACAGTATGTTGGAAATGCAGTATGTCCAATTTGGAATGCAGTATGTTCATTTAAATAACATGTTGCAACAAGACTACTACAAGTATATTTTATTTATCCACAAATTTTTAACAAGTTTTCAAATTTTAAACTAATCTATAATCCTGACTGACTAATATTCCAACTACATTATCAAGGCACGCTTTTGCAGAATTTGATGATGTAGTTGTAATATTTTATTAGCTCACCAAAGGGAGCTCAACTTATCACTTGTCGTCCATCGTCCGTCGTCTGTCGTCCGTCGTCGTTAACATTTTTAGCTCAGTCAGCTATTCTGATCACTTTTCGTCCGTCGTCCGTCGTGAAGGTGATGTTTGGGCCTTTTTCTCCCAAACCACTGGCCACATATTAATGAAATTTCATGTGAGTAGGGGTTATATAAGGGCATTTTGATTTCTTGTCAAATTAGGTTTCAGCTTATATTGAGCAGAGGGATGGGGCAAAAATGCTCCAATTCTTAAAAAATCTTCTCAAGAACCAGCAATAGCAGAGACTTGATATTTGTTATGCACCTTCCTTTTGAGGTGTAGACTCAAGTTTGTTCAAGAGAAGTTCGAGGGGCTATATTTGACGATGTTAAAGGAGAGGCAAAAATTTTGGCCCTGCCCCAAATTTCTATTTTCCAAACCGCGAGGCCGATTTGAATCAAATTTTACGTGAGTGCTTATTGGGTCATAAGTACCTAATTTATGCCAATTTTTTTTTTCCCATAGCCCCGTGGGAACCACAGGAGCTAAAAATAGAAAAAATTAAAACGCCCATATCTCCAAAACTGCACAGTAGCGAGAATTTTTATTTGGTGTGAAGCTTCCTTGGGGCCAACAGAAAGGATTGGTCAAAAAAAATTGCCATCGGTTTTATCATAGGGTACAGTTTCAGGACTTTGAAAAAGTGCTGAGTCAGCACTTTTTAACACTGTAGGCAATGGGAAAAACATTAAAAAATCTTCTCCAGATCCAGCAGGCAGAATCTTTTGATATTTGGTATGCAACATTGTAGGATGGATCTGATTCAAGTTTGTTTAAATTGACCCCCTGGGTTCATATTTGGGCTCAGTATAGGAGCCCGATTTCGAACTTAGTGCATTTCAGGCAAATTTCTTTAAAAATCTTGTTCTCCAGATCCAGCAGGCAGAATCTTTTCATATTTGGTATGCAACATTGTGGGGTGGATCTGATTCAAGTTTGTTCAAATCGGCCCCCTGGATTCATATTTGGGCTCACTACAGAAGCCCGAATTCGAACTTAGTGCATTTGAGGCAAATTTCTTAAAAAATCTTCTTCTCCAGATCCAGCAGGCAGAATCTTTTGATATTTGGTATGCAACATTGTGGGGTGGATCTGATTCAAGTTTGTTCAAATTTCGAACTTAGTGTATTTCAGGCAAATTTCTTAAAAAATCTTCTTCTCCAGATCCAGCAGGCAGAATCTTTTGATATTTGGTATGCAACATTGTGGGCTGGATCTGATTCAAGTTTGTTCAAATCGGCCCCCTGGGTTCATATTTGGGCTCCGTATAGGAGCCCAATTTGAACTTAGTGCATTTCAGGCAAATTTCTTTAAAAATCTTCTTCTCAAGATCCAGCAGGCAGAATCTTTTGATATTGGGTATGCAGCATGCTTAGGGGGGTGAGATTCAAGTTTGTTCAATCCAAGTCCCTGGCTTCATATTTGTGCTCACTGTGGTAGCCTGAATTATAACTTAGTTCAAAATGAGGAATTTTCTTTAAAAATCGTCTTCTTCAGATCCAGCAGTCGGAATGTTTTGATATTTGGTATGCAGCATCCTTATGGGGGTGAAATTCACCTTTGTTCAAGCCATGTCCCTAGGGCCATATTTGGGCTCACTGTGGGAGCTTGAATTGTAACTTAGTTCGAAATGAGGATTTTTCTTAAAAATCTTCTTCTTCAGATCCAGCAGTCGGAATGTTTTGATATGTGGTGTGTAGCATCCTTAGAGAGGTGAGATTGAAGTTTGTTAAAGCCGTGTCACTGGGTCCATATTTGGGCTCCCTCTGGGAGCCTGAATTATAACTTAGTCAATATGATGAATTTTTCTTTAAAAATCTTCTTCAGATTCAGCAGTCGGAATGTTTTGATATTTGGCATGCAGCATCCTTAGGGGGTGTGATTCAAGTTTGTTCAAGTCAAGTCGCTGGGTTCATATTTGGGCTCACTGTGGAAGCCCGAATGATAACTTAGTTCAAAATGAGGAATTTTCTTTAAAAATCTTCTTCTTCAGATCCAGCAGATGAATGCTTTTGATATTTGGCATGCAGCATCCTTAGAGGGGTAAGATTCAAGTTTGTTCAATCCAGGCCCCAGTTCCATAAAATTTGTCTCTCATGACTTCATTCCTTTGTAGTGTTGATGAACCATGTCTAACTGAATGTGACCCCCAAATACTTCTTTGAACCACTTTGGCCGGTGAGCGATTAAGGCTCCTTGGGGCCTCTTGTTAGTGATGACTGCAGCCATTACAGTTGTGGACAAATCAGGAACTGAAGATGTCAGTTCATGGAATGTGACCATTAATCTCTCCTACAGCCAAGAAATTCAAGTCGTTAATGTCAGTGAAGAAGATTACGGAAACAGTATTCAAGGGTTTGATTCTTATTGACTACCTGGAGGATCAGAAGACTATCACCAGTGCTTATTAAACTGCTTTACTTCAGAGATTGAGAGTTTCCATTAAGGAACAGTGCTGAGGAATTTTCACTGCTTGGTTTCTCCTTTTGGATGACAATATGCTTCATCACCAAACCTGAATATGAGCAATCTGTCATTTGCAAAATGAGGTTCCCAGAGGGTGAATTTGCTGATGCTATCCCATACAGTGGGCCAATTTATCCTCTCGGTACATCTTTCTGCTTTGGCTTGCGACTCAGACTGAGGTTCACAGAAGGTAAATTTTGTGATAATATCCTGCTGTGCAGGGTAGCATCACCAAATTCACCCTCTGGGGACCTCATTTTGCAGATGACAGTCTGCTTATTTTCAGGCTTGTTCATCATGCAGCCCTAATCTTGCAGAGGCATCTGTGCTACAGGGTAGTTTTGAGGAACTTCCTTATCCCCTACATTCTCCCAATTTGGCTCCAAGCAACTTCCATATCTTTTCAACAACTGAAGGCACACCTTAGTGGAAATTTTATGCATATGATAATGACCTGGAAGCTGTTTGGAATGAATATTTCAAGGTAATGCAGAAAAAATTCTTCTTGAAACAAATTCTTCTTGAAACTGCTGATGTGAGAAGTGTATTGAGTAGATGGGAGAATATGTTGAAAAATAAATTCCACAAATCCTTGATCGTTGTTTGTTTTCATGTTAGGCTACAACTTTATGACCACCCCTCATATTCTCTGAATTTCCAAAGAAAGAAAGTAAATCAGTTCGTTAAGAAATAGATCCTTTTTTTCCTCACCAGTCTTTTAATGTTTCAGGTTACGGAACTGAAGCAGTATGCAAGTAAGAATTTTGTCAATGTAATTTTTGAAAAGCGCATAGGAAGGATTCGACTTCAGGGTTTGACTGAAAATGTTTGGAAGGTGAAAGATGAGTTGCATAGTTTAATGAGAAGAACAGAGAAAGAAAAACATATGGGGGAAGAAGCAGAAGTCTTCCAAAGCATCGTTCAGTGGAGCTTTTTAGAAACGACAGACACTGAACACTTGATAAAGTACGACAAGGAAATCAACTACAAACTTGAAAAAGCCTACCAGGGCGGGCTATCAAAGATTGAGTTGTTGGATAACAGAAAAATAAAATATATCATAGACTTCGTAAACATGGTAGACTATCCACTTAACAACCCTGATGATAAGGCTACAGTGATCCGCAAAGATTTAATCAAAGGTCAGTTTGTTTAAACAGGGATGTGTGAATTCAGCTTATTAGTTAATTCCAGCTTTCTTGCATGGGAATGTTGAATTGCATTATCCCTCTGCAGAGAAGAGATGTATTGAAGAGCTTGGTCTGTCCTTCCATCGATCCATCTTTCCATCCATGTAAAAGTTTGTTTGCGATAACTTGAACAATACAGTAGAATCCTCTTAATTGAATATCCATTTTGCCAGTGAAAATTATTCAATTAACAGGAGTATACAATTAACAGGGTCTGGAGGTAAACTGAGCATTTATTCTATTATATCTTGTTTGACAGAGCTCATAGAGCTCTGTCAAACAAGATATAATAGAATAAATGCCTGTATTGGATGGAGTGAGGCCAAAAAGGTTGATAAATAAGGGGAATTTGATGCGTGTCCTTTAGCGCAGTCTACAGGTCATATTTATGAAGGGATTTCATTGTAACTTGGTAGGATGAGTCTGTATAATATCTAGATGAGAAGTGTCCCCTTTTGATCGCGATCAGTCGACCATGATGGCTACGTGGACCGGAAGCCCGAAAACCTGTAGCACAGTCCACAGGTCATATTTATGAAGGGATTTTATTGTAACTTCATAGGATGACACTGTATAATGTCTAGATGAGAATGACCTTTTTTTAGTCGGGTTCAGTCATCTGTGATGGCCTCAGGGGCACGTTACCTAGATTCCTTTAGCACAGACTGCAGCTTGCATTTATGATGGGATTTCATTGCAATTTTGTAGGATGACTCAGTATAATGTCTAGATGAGAACATCATGTTTTGGCCATGATTGGTCAACCGTGATGGCCGCACAGGCCTATGACCTAGATTTGTTTAGCACAGTCTGCAGTTCATATTTGTGAAGCGATTTCACTGTAACTTAGGAGGATGACCCAGTATGATGTCTAGATGAGACTATCCTATTTTGGTCACGACCGGTCAGCCATTACTGTTGCCTCGTCATTTAACCTAGATTCATTTAGCACTGTCTACAGGTTGTTTTTATGAAGGGATTTCATTGTAACTTGGTAGGTTGACTCGTTTTGAATAATTTTACTGCAACTTGGTAACTTTGGTTGACATACATTAACTGAGAGGGCCACATTAACCCAGGCCTCTTTTCTTTAGAACAGTCTACACCTAAAAATATTCTAATTGAAAACCTAGCACACAGGGAACAGAAATTAACATATTCTCAATTATCACAATTCTTGTTGTATTTCATAATCCTTTCATAAACATTGAACATTATCCTTTTCATCAAACACTACATGCAGTCAAGTTAAGCTACAGTGTCATTGACACTTTCATTACAAATTTTGAGCTTGTTAGCGCAATAATCTGAACAGATGTTCTCCGGTTTGACTAATATTTGACATACATGTCTTTTGCAAGAATGTCCCATTTTTCGTTACAGAGTTATGGACCTTAACCCTTTACCCAACGTAACGGCCAAAACCGGCCAGCGCTATTCTCAAAAATCGCCAATTAATTTTCATTATTTTTTTCATTTTTTGTCTCAAAAACATAGGTTATGACCCCTCGTTGGAACGAGCTCGTCAAGCTCGTTCCAACGAGGGGTCATAACTTATGTTTTTGAGACAAAAAATGAAAAAAATTAGTTATTCAAGAATTATTTTTGCAAGTGTCGTCTGCTTTCTACGTTAGGTAAAGGGTTAATTAGTTGATTTTTATGAATTTTGAGCTCATTAGTGCAATAACTTGAACAAACGTTCTTCGATTTAACTAATATTTTCCATACTTGTCTTATCCAAGAATATCTCATCGATTTCATTACAGAGTTATGGGCCTTAATTAATTTTTACAAATTCTGAACTTATTAGCATTATAACTTGAATAAAGATTCCAGATTTGACAACCGGCATATGAATGATAACCGGGTTATGGACATGCAACACTATCCGATTGCCACGACAACTCAATGCCCGCATCTCCGATGTGCACCTCTTGTTTCAACAATGTCTTGGACACATTTGGTAACCACCATCATATGATAAATATTAAGCACCATTTGCTGAAAATTAAGGGGTTGTTGATTGCCCTTTATTAGCTTAACTTGACAAAATCAAGATAAGCTATTGCCATCACGTGTGCGGAAGTCTGTTAGTCTGTGAGTCTGATCACATTTTCCTTTAGCACGGGCTACACCCCGCAGTTCTTGTCTGATCATCATGAAATTTCACCTGCAGATTTGGGGTCATGTCTAGATGTCTAGATGAGTACGTCCCCTTTTGGTCGCGATCGATCAACCGGTATGGCTGCCTGAGCCCAAAACCCGAAAACCATTAGCACAGTCTACGGGTCGTATTTATGAAGGGATTTCATTGTAACTTGGTAGGATGCCTCTGTATAATGCCTAGATGAGAACATCCCCTTTTGGGCATGATCTGTCAACCGTGATGGCTGCCCAAGACCAAAACCCAAAAACTTTTACCACAGTCTGCAGGTCATGTTTAATATGGAGGGATTTCATTATATTATTATTTGGTAGGATGACTCCTCATGATGTCTAGATGAGAATTTCCCCATTTGGGCGTGATCTGCCAACCGTAACGACTGCCCGAGCCCAAAACTCGAAAACCTTTAGCACAGTCTATAGGTCATATTTATTGAGGAATTTCATTGTAACTTGGTGGGTTGACTTCATATAATGTCTAGCTGAGAAAGTCCCCTTTTGGATGTGATTGGGCAACTGTGATGGCTACAGGGGCCCGAAAACCTTTAGCACAGTCTACAGGTCATATTTATGAAGGGATTTCATTGTAACTTGGTAGTCTGACTCCAAATAATGTCTAGATTTTGATCACGATCATTCTGCCTTGATGGGTGCCCGAGCCCAAAAACCTTTAGCAAAGGCAAAGGGTCATATCTATGGAAGGATTTCATTGTAACCTGTTAGTTTGACTCCATATAATGCCTAGATGATGACATCCCCTTTTGGTCATGATTGGTCAACTGTGATGGCTACAGGTGCCTGAAGCTCGAAAACCTTTAGAACAGTCTACAGGTCATAATTATGAAGGGATTTCATTGTAGCTTGGTAGGATGACTCCAAATAATGTCTAAATGAGAACATCCCCTTTTGGTCGTGATCATTCAGCCTTTATGGCTGACCGAGCCCAAAGACCTTTAGCATAGTCTATAGGTCGTATTTATGGAAGGATTTCATTGTAACTTGTTAGGTTGACTCCATGTAATGCCTAGATGATGACATCCCCTTTTGGTCATGATTGGTCAACTGTGATGGCTACAGGTGCCTGAGCCCGAAGCACAGTCTACAGGTCATATTTATGAAGGGATTCTATTGTAACTTCGTAGGATCACTCCAGATGATGCCTAGATGAGAATGTCCCCTTTCGGTTGTGATCATTGAACCATTATGGCTGCCCGAGCCCGAAGCCCGAATACCTTTAGCACAGTCTACAGGTCATATTTATGAAGGGATTTCATTGTACTTGGTAGGTTTGACTTCATATAATATCTAGATGAGAACGTCCCCTTTTGGACACGATTGGGCAACTGTCACGGCTACAGTGGCCCAAAAACCTTTAGAACAGTCTACAGGTCATAATTATGAAGGGATTTCATTGTACCTTGGTAGGATGACTCCAAATAATGTCTAGATGAGAACGTCCCCTTCTGAGCGTGATCATTCAGCCTTGGTGGCTGCCCAAACCCAAAATCTTTAGAATAGCCTATAGGTCATATTTATGGAAGGATTTCATTGTAACCTGTTAGTTTGACTCCATATAATGCCTAGATGATGACATCCCCTTTTGGTTGTGATTGGTCAATTGCGATGGCTTCAGGAGCCCAAAGCCTGAAAACCTTGAGCACAGTCTACAGGTCATATTTATGAAGGGATTTCATTGTAACTTGGTAGGATCACTCCAGATGATGCCCAGATGAGAATGTCCCCTTTTGGTTTCGGTCATTCAACCATGATGGCTGTCCGAGCCCAAAGCTCAAAAACCTGTAGCACAGTCTACAAGTCATATTTATAAAGGGATTTCATTGTAACTTGGTAGGTTAACTTTATATAATGTCTAGATGAGAACGTCCCATTTTGGACATGATTGGGCAACTGTGACGGCTGAAGGTGCCCGAAGCCTGAAAACCTTTAGCACAGTCTGCAGGTCATATTTATGAGGGGATTTCATTGTAACTTTGTAGGATGACTCCAAATAATGTCTAGATGAGAATGTCCCATTTTGATCGCGATCATTCAGCCTTGATGGGTGCCCGAGCCCAAAAACCTTTAACATAGGTAAAAGGTCATATTTATGGAAGGATTTCATTGTAACCTTTTAGGTTGACTCCATATAATGCCTAGATGATGACATCCCCTTTTGGTCGTGATTGGTCAGCTGTGATGGCTAGAAGTGCCCGAAACCCGAAAACTGTGAGCACAGTCTACAGGTCATATTTATGAAGGGATTTCATTGTAACTTGGTAGGTTGACTTCATATAATGTCTAGATGAGAACGTCCCCTTTTGGACATGATTGGGTAACTTTGATGGCTAAAGGTGCCCGAAGCCCGAAAACCTTTAGCACAGTCTACAAGTCATATTTATAAAGGGATTTCATTGTAACTTGATAGGATGACTCCAAATAATGTCTAGATGAGAACGTCCCATTTTGGTCGTGATCATTCAGCCTTGATGGGTGCCCGAGCCCCAAAACCTTTAGCATAGGCAAAAGGTTATATTTATAGAAGGATTTCATTGTAACCTGTTAGGTTGACTCCATATAATGCCTAGATGATGACATCCCATTTTGATCGTCATTGGTCAACTGTGATGGCTACAGGTGCCTGAAGCCCGAAAACCTTGAGCACAGTCTACAGGTCATATTTATGAAGGGATTTCATTGTAACTTTGCAGGATCACTCCAGATGATGCCCGGATGAGATTCTCCCCTTTGGTAGCGATCATTCAACCATGATGGCTGCCCGAGCCCGAAGCACGAATACCTTTAGCACAGTCTACAGGTCATATTTATGAAGGGATTTCATTGTAAAGTGGTAGGTTTGACTTCATATAATGTCTAGATGAGAACGATTGGGCTACTGTGACAGCTACAGGGGCCCGAAGCCTGAAAACCTTTAGAACTGTCTACAGGCCATAATTATGAAGGGATTTCACGTGACCAGTACTTCCCTTTGTGTCAGTTTTTTAGCTCACCGGAGGGAGCTAAACTTATCACTTGCCGTCCGTCGTCATCCATCGTCGTCGTCCGTCCGGCATCGTGAACATTTTTCAAACGACTTTTCCTCTGAAGCAGCTCGAGCACAAAAACTTTTAGCACAGTCTACAGGTCATATTTATGAAGGGATTTCATTGTCACTTGGTAGGCTGACTTCATATAATGTCTAGATAAGAACGTCCCCTTTTGGACACGATTGGGCAACTGTGACGGCTACAGGGGCTCAAAGCCCGGAAACATTTAGAATAGAACAGTCTACAGGTCATAATTATGAAGGGATTTCATTGTAGCTTGGTAGGATGACTCCAAATAGTGTCCAGGTGAGAACGTCTCCTTTTGGTCACGATCATTCAGCCTTGATGGCTGCCCGAGCCCAAAAACCTTTAGCATGTCTGATGCCCGGATGAGAATGTCCCCTTTTGGTTGCGATCATTCAGCCATGATGGCTGCCAGAGCCCAAAGCCCAAAAACCTTTAGCACAGTCTACAAGTCATATTTATGAAGGGATTTCATTTAAGGTTGACTTCATATAATGTCTAGATGAGAACGTCCCCTTTGGACACAATTGGGAAACTTGACGGCTACAGGGGCCCGAAGCCCGAAAACCTTTTGCACAGTCTACAGGCCATATTTATGAAGGGATTTTAATATAACTTGACAGGATGACTTGTTTTGGAATAATTTCACTGTAACTTGTAACTTTTGTTGATATTCGTTAACTGTGAGGGCCACATACATTAACTGTGAGGTCATATTAACCCACCCCTCAGATCTTTAGTACAGTGTACGCCTCATATTATTTTTATCAAAAACATAGCATACAGGGAACAGAAATGAACATATTCCCAATTATCACAATTCTTGTCTTATTTCATAATCCTTTCATAAACATTGAACATTATCCTTTTCATCAAACACAACACACAAGTTAAGCTACAGTGTCATTGACACTTTCATTTTTGTGTGTGTGGGGGGAGGGGGAAGGGAAAAAATCGACCAACCTCGTTACTCTCAACCCAACTCGGCTGATGCCATGCATCATATTGATACTATGAGGATAATGAATGCCCCCCTTCCTCGTGAAATTCTTGAACTGCCACTGCAGGGAGCCACCCGTCTTCTTGGTTGTCTCTTAATCCTTTACCCAATGCGGATAGCAGACGATGCTTGCAAAATAAATTCTTGGATAGCATTTAAAAATTTTAAACTTTTGTCTCAAAACATAGCTTATAACCCCTTATAGGAACGACTCGAGATCATCGAGCTCGTTCCAATGAGAGGTCATAAGCTAGGTTTTTTGGACAAAAATTTAAAACATAATAAAATTTGAATGGAGATTTGTGTGTATAGTGCTGGCCGAATTTGGCTGTTGACGTTGGGTAAAGGCCTGACAGAAGAAATTTTGCGATCAATTTAGTCAATTATTGAAAGTTGTTTTGATGAGTGGGAAATCCACCTGCAGATATCACTTGCAGTAATTCATTACCTCCGTACTTTGGTCATAAGCTGTGTTTTTGAAAAAAAATTGAAAATATATAAAGTTTGAATGGAGAAATTTGTATTTAAGGTGGGTCGGTTTTGGCAGTTACGTCGGGTAAATAGTTAACTGAAAGCTTGCTTGCAGTTTTCATGCTTTTTCCTGCATATTGGACAATTAATTTTTTTAATGAATAATACATTCTCATTTTAGTTCATCTAAACTATTTCAATAAAAAGCTCATGCTACAATAAAAATGAAATCACTGGGTTTTAACTTTGAAATGTTCGGGCACTCGGCACAGTATAGAATCCATAAAGCCGTGTTGGAAAAGCTATTGCCGCAGCGAAACACCAGGATGTATCGCCAAGACTGTCACATTGTTGTTACAAAAACACCGTACACCCAGAACACATTTTATTCACTGAAATACTTGTTCTATTCCATAATTTCATTTAAAAAAAACGTTACGAGAATGGATGAAGACAAGATTATTTTGACGGAGGGGAGGGGGGGGGGGGGAATCCAAATCATATATCAGCAAAAATTTTATTTTAATATGAAAATAAATCGAAAGTCTCATGAATTAACGAACAGAATTTTTCAATTCCTGTATTAAACAGCAGTACAAAGTTCTGGAAATGAAAGATATGGCATTTGTATCTGAATATTTTATTAAATGTAGGTTTTAGAAATTTTCTGACTGAACAATATAATTGCTAATCAGGGACAGTCTCTGAAAGATTTTTCTCGTGAAACATTAATTGGTTATGTAATCCTTCTCACGTGACCGCACTAAAACAGCTTTTCATCTCCGATCGTTTCTACACAAACGACGGGGTATTAACAAGTGCGGTTTTGTATGCAATGTACACGTAATGCAGTTTATCCATTCTTCAATCTATACAAAAATATATGGAAAGATGAATGATATGACACAGTGGAAAATATGACACATTGGTACAGTTGAGACGAATTTGATGCACATTTAGGTTTGAAGGTCATCAAGAATGGGTCGCCCTCAGCCATTTTGTTCTAAAAATAGCAATTACAATTTTCTAGCAAAATCTTGCAAATGCTGATACAGATTATGATTATTTTTGGAATGGAAAACATTAAGAACAAGACACATTACATAGTATATAGGTTTTCTCTTATCCATAAATTATGCAAATGTGTTGACCATCTTAGTGCTTTTTAGTCCCCTACCGGCATTGCCGGAGGGGACTATAGGTTTGCACTCCGTCCACCCGTCAGTCTGTCAGTCTGTCAGTCTGTCCGTCTGTCAGTCACACTTTAGTTTTCCGGAGTTTTTTTGGAAACGCTTCAACGGAATGATTTCATTTTTGGTAAACTACTATAGAACGATGACTTACAGATCAAGTTTGAGTTTCATGCTGATTGCATTATTTTTGTGTGAGTTACGGCCCTTGGAAATATGGGAAAAAGCACCAAAATATCAGTATTTTTATACTGTACCAATGACCCAGACATAGCTGGTGCTAACTCTTAAAATTCTAGGGCCAAACACAAATTTTGCTCCCCAATCCCCAAAATTTGCATCTAAAACCAAAAGAAATCATGTCCAGAAGGTCCTCCATACTTTGCCTCCACTGCGCATGCGCAGTGTCAAGGATGTCCCGAAATTGGCGCCAATTATCATTCTTTGTTTGGCCCTTCATCAGTTCACATTTGACTGATATTTGTGCTTGTAAATCTCAGTTTAAATGATGCCAGACACATAAATATTAGAGAAATGGTGGATCTAAGGAGGATATAGAAGGAGGAGAGGAAAAATGAGTGACAGAAAATATTCAGGGCTGTAACTTAAAATTTTTTAATGAAATTATGTTAAGTTGCCTATTTTCGAGGCATGGGCCTGTTGTTGTCATTCTTGCCATGAAGTTACACTGCTTGTTCAGTGTTTCCTCTCTCCTTTTCCTTTAAGTCCCCCCTTGCTATTCTCCCATGCTTTTGGCATATTTTCAGTAATATTATTACCAAAATTTCTTGGGAGTTTTAGCTGGGTAACAGAATGAATTCTGTTCTTTTCCCCATGTTTACGTTCTCACCCATGGGTGTTTAGGCATAGTGTTCTGCATCTACCATCTGATGTTCTGCAGTTTCTTCCCTGGAAGTCTCTGTTTTGCATCAGATAGTGTATTATTGGTAACTGATTTCGGGCCAGGGTTATCAGTGCCTGGAGTCATGTTTCTGGTGTTTATACACTTCTTGTTTACATTGGCAACAGTCTCTGTGGAGGGGGATTTTTTTTTGTCTTTGTACTAGTTTAATCATTACAAGATACATTATTATTATTCGTAAGTGTTGCATTAATTTTTTAAAATATTTTTAAAATTTTTGTCCACACTTAGGCTTGGGATCCATTGGGGTTCAATGTTACTTTTCAGAAACTTGGGCTTTGCTGAAAAAATATTTTTTCCAAAAAATTTTTTGATTTCAATTATTTTTTCTACGTTAATGGATCATGTTATTATGTATCTTTGTTTTCAGGGGTTGGTGCGAGTACTAGGACTTTTGGTATTCTTTTCACAATGAAAGGATATTGTTCAAATTGTAATAAGAGGAAATCTTCCTCTGACTTTCATGATCATTGTATTAATTGTAGTCAGTGTACTCGCACTAACTCCTGTTCAGTATGTGTATATTGGGATGACAAACATTGGAAACATGTGTCACGGTATGTTGTTTGCGGGGAAAAGGCCATGCCGGTCCTTTCTCCACAGGGTCACTCTAGTTTATCAATCTCTATTTCAGAGGAACAAGAACAGGGTGATGTTTCCGTGATGTCTTCCAAAAGTGTGCCTCCGTTGTCACAATTAAATGAAGGGCTAACGGCAAAAGTGCTCATGGAAATACGTCAATTGCCTAAGAGGTCCCTAGTAGGATCGACGGCGTTGACGTCCGCTAGCTCGCCCGGTGTAGCGTCCATTCATCGAATGGTTCAGCAGCCGGGTTCGTCCGTTGCGGTCCAGGAAGGAGATTTGGGTGATGCGAGCACTATAAATATACAAGGTGCACACCCAGAGACGGCGGACCAGAGGAGAGAATGGAGGAAGCCTATTAGTCCGGTTCCTAGCTCGTCCAGGTCCATCCGGGCTGCGAGCGAGAGAGGCCCCTCTCTCGTACAACAACATCTGGGACCAGATGTTGTGGTACAAAATGTTTCACATTCGGAGCATACATCCGCCGCTCGGGATGCTCCGCTATATAGACAGTCCGGAGAGACTGTCCAAAAGGCTTCCTCATCCTCTCGACAGCGCACACGACCGCACCTTGGCTATGTGACCACGGATATCCAGCCAGCTTCGCCAATCAGGGATTCCACGGCGACCAGGTCACGCCATCCGGTAGCCAGGGACAAGAGGCCTGTAGACTCTGGACGTTCGTATAAGAGAAGTATGCAGGAGTCAATGTACACGGAGCTTCCAGTGGCTAAGCAACGTAAGACCGCTACTCCACAGGCCTCAGTGACGGACGTGCTATCCCAAATAGCACAAATTATCGCAGCATCCCAGCAAACGACAGAATCTCTGTCGGATCAAGAATTATCCGACGACGCTGGGTCGGTACGCTCCGCTGATGCATCAGGTACGGACGACCGAGAACATCATGGGGTCCGACAGGATGGCAAAAGGGATTCCGAGGATTTGGAGGTAACCCTTTCGGAGCAACAAAAAGCTGCAGTACATTTCATCCGTCATTACCTTCCACAAGTTGTTCCGTTGGGCCAGACTGCTGCGAAGCCAGATAAGAGACTGATAGCGTCATTGGACACAGAATTTTTTGATTGGTTCAGAGACATCGTCCCAGAGTTTCCGACACAGTCCAATAATGTCACAAGAACATTTGAATTATTGAACGACGCTATCTATAAGCTTGCTACCAAAACAGGCAAGGCTGGTTTCTTATCCGCTAATGCTCTCAATCTGCCTTTCATCAATTCAAGGAATAAATTCGAAACGGCAGGACAGGGCATACCGAGAGTTCCTCTGCATCTAGACGACGAAGCGGAAGACTTGGAATTGTCTTTACCGTCGTCTATGTCTATTCCAACCGCGACGTTGGAAACGACAATATTGTCTAACAGAGCTAGCTTAGACGCTTTATCATACACAGACCACCTTACTAAGGCGTTATCATTGCGTCTTCAAGGGAAAGAATTCCAGGATATACAGTCCTCATTAAGACTTCTTTCAAGGGCAGTAGCTTATTCCACGTATAACTCCGCCCTTTCAGTGGCAAACCTGGAGTTGGTTAGACGTGATGCAGCCCTAGCTACATCCACGCGCGTGGATAGTAAGGTGAAGAACTCTCTCAGAGTCGCTTCGGTCTCCGGAGAGCTTCTCTTCGACGGCAAGCTTTCAGCAATCTATGATAAGATAACTAAGAAAGCTTCGGATTCTCTGCTATTCAAATCCGCTTCTAAAAAGTCGGATACAGCAGAAAAGAGTAAGACAGGCACTTCTGGGACAAGTACGCCCAAGAGAAGTTCCTATAGAGGTTCTTATACGTCCTCTAGGTTTTATTCTAGAGACCGTCAAGGCAGCGACTCACGTACGGGATGTTATTCTGGCCGAGACAACCGGTCAGACGTTCCGAGGTCGACGGGACGAGATGCGGGTCGTGGAGGACGTAGTTTCTCCTTCCGCAGGCCTCGCAGGTCCAGGAGGTGATGGTTTGAACCTCTATCGTGTTCCGGTAGGCGGAAGATTATCGAGTTTTATAAACGAGTGGGCGTCGATTACGGACGACCCCTGGGTCCGAGGGGTAATTTCGGAAGGACTAAGAATATCCTTCAAATGAAAGCCTCCATTAACTCGAAGTCCAAAATGGACTCAGCTTCCGTCAAATCCGCAGAAAAGAGATGCTCTTTTATCAGAAGTACAGTCTCTTCTGACGAAGAACGCGGTAGAGGTCGTAGAAGACCAGGAATCACCGGGTTTCCACAGCCATCTGTTTCTGGTTCTGAAACCAGACGGCTCGTTCCGTCCAGTCATAGATCTGAGCTGGATAAACAAGCTGATCGTCGCTCCGAAGTTCTATATGGAGACGATTCGATCAGTCAGAGCGAGTATTCGGGTGAACGACTATGCTACAAGCATAGATCTCAAAGATGCGTACTTTCACGTTATGGTACATCCGCCATTCAGAAAGTATCTACGCTTCGCAGTCCTAGGAGTTGTATATCAATTCCGGGCGATGTGCTTCGGTTTGAACCTAGCGTCCTGGGCTTTCACTCGAATAATGAACTCGGTAATGATACATTTCCGAGCTCATTCGTCTGCGGTAACGTCGGCCTACCTGGACGACATTCTTCAGAGGTACGGCAACGAGTTAACGCTTCAGAACGATGTGCAGAATCTGCTTCTATTACTCCGACGTCTCGGTTTTACTATAAACGAGGAGAAGTCGGATCTGTTGCCATCCAAGTCATTCACTCATCTGGGAATGAGCTTCGAGACGCACAACAATCTCGTTCGTCTGCCGTTAACCAGAGCGAAATTAATCAGTTGTTACGCTCGCTATTGTCTTCACTCAGACAAAGTCACAGCGAGGGAGTTCATGAGACTGATAGGTCTGTGCGGAGCCGCTGCGGATCTCATTCCGATGGGGCGGTTACGCACTCGTCCTCTCCAAATTTTCTTGACTCAGAATTGGAGTGTAAAGATTCATTCGCTCGATATAGACGTTCTCTTGTCAAATCAAGTGAAACAAGAGATTCAGACTTAGGCAAACATTCAGTGGTTGACTCAGGGCGTTCCACTGCAGTTGCCGGATCCGGGTTTTATGATTATGATGGATGCCAGTCAAACAGGTTGGGGTGCAACATTGATCCCAACGGATTCGAAGTGCCAGGGTCTTTGGGATCCGCAGTTTCTAGGCAAGCACATAAACATCAAGGAAATGATGTCAATTTGGCTTGCATTACGTCATTGGATGAACATTATTCAGAAAGCACATGTCCAAATCCTGTCCGACAATACGACAGTAGTTGCGTATATCCGGAACCAGGGAGGCACTCATTCCGTTCCATTATTCAATTTAACGGAAAGAATCCTTCTGTTTGTTCTAGAACACCAAGTTCTACTTTCGGTCCGTCATATTCCGGGTCATCTGAATGTATTAGCAGACTCCCTTTCACGGAAGGGTCGCTTGTTGCCGTCAGAATGGACTCTCAGCAAACAGGTATTCAATCAGATTTGCTACCAATGGGAACGGCCAATGATAGACTTATTTGCGACACAACTCAACAATCAGTTGCAGACATATGTGTCACCATGTCCGGATCCCCGAGCATATGCAGTAGACGCTCTATCGATCTCGTGGGATGGAATGATAGGATATGCGTATCCTCCAGCGCCGTTGATTCAGCAAATATTGCTAAAGATAAAACAATCTCAATGCAAAATTCTGTTGGTAGCATCTCTGTCTCCACAGAGACCGTGGATAAATCTACTCAGGTGTCTGCTGTGGGACTTACCGCGAAAACTTCCTCCACGAGAGAATCTTCTTTCGCAGGGGAAGTCAGCATCTCTGTCTCCACAGAGACCGTGGATAAATCTACTCAGGTGTCTGCTGTGGGACTTACCGCGAAAACTTCCTCCACGAGAGAATCTTCTTTCGCAGGGGAAGTCACGTCAACTTCATCACAACCTGCAAGGTCTCAACCTTCACGTATTTCCGTTGTGCGGTCCTTCTTGCACGGCAAGCATTTTACAAGACGAGCAGTGGACGCGATTTCTAACTGTAGGAGGATCTCCTCTTCGCTAAACTATGCGGCTAAGTGGAAGGTCTTTCGTCGTTGGTGTAGGGATCATTCTGTTGATATTTTTGATCCCTCCATACCAGACATTGCAAATTTTCTAGTATACTTGTTTGACGAGATCAAACTGCAGCCTGTTACTATTAAAGGTTATAGGTCTGTGTTATCTGATACCTATGCACACCATGATAGTTTACAAATTGGATCTAATGTCTCTTTATCTAAATTAGTTCGAAACTTCTCGATAAATAGACCCAGAACTCTTAGATTAATTCCTAAATGGAATTTAGCTTGGGTTCTTCTTAAACTGAAAGAAAAGCCATTTGAGCCTCTTGGGACAGTAGATTTCAAATTCTTGTCTTATAAGACAGCATTTCTCTTAGCTTTCTCTTCTGCTAGAAGAGTCAGTGAGCTTCATGCACTATCGGTGGGCGATTCTCACTATCGTAGTGTCGGGAACACTATTACCTTTACTACTAATGTTGGATTTTTAGCTAAGAATCAGGCTCCTAATAAATATCCGGAACCTATTGTTATTAAGGCCCTTCCGTCTTCAGACGGGCGTAGGCCTTTACTCTGTCCTGTTAGAGCTTTACGTATTTATAAACAAAGATCTCAGTTTATCAGAAAGGGACGAAAATGCTTCTTTCTGTCTCTGATGCCTAATAGAAAGGACATTACGGTCCATTCTATTGCTAGATGGATTCAATTAACTATCCGTACTGCTTATGATAGTCTATCTTCAACTCAGCAGTCTGTGCTTAAGATTTCGGCTCATGAAGTAAGAACTCTATCTACATCTTGGGCTTACGTAAATAGTGTTGCTATTACAGATTTAATGAAGGCTGCATATTGGTCTCAGCCATCCACATTCACAAATTTTTATCTCAGAAATATTGAGTCCATTTCTGGAGACCTGCATTGTTTAGGTCCGTTATCTGTTGCTCAGAATGTCGTCCATTAAACAGTTGCAACTATAGTTATGCAGGCTTTCTGTTCCGGCAGTGACTCCGTCCTGCTGCCCTCTTCGCTCTGGGCTATTTGACCCAGGGCAAGGGGAAGGGGGGGGGGGAGGGTGTTCCCTTAGGTCACCTGCTTTATAGTGAAAAGCAAGGGGATTCCTCCTCCGGAGTCAGTAATTCTGAGTCGTTACCGGGATGGTTTTAAAGTGTAAAATTAATGTTAAAAATTCATTCATGTCATATTTTTAAAGTGTAGCTCGGTGTGAAGCATTTGTATATGCCGCGTGTCAAACGGGCATTAATATACAATCCTTGGACACTTTTAAGAGAATATAAAGAGTCTCAATTCTCTGGACTAACTTTATTTATTGGCTTACTTTAAAAATAATTAGTATAAGGGGTTATACTGAATGTTAATAGAGAACATGAATGTTATTATGCTCAATTATGGAGGGTGTTGTGTCTTTCTAATTTATCATAAAATAAGAAAGATACATGTAAAGCCTAATACTCCTTTTCTCCTCGAGGGGTTGACTCTATTTATATAGTTGAGCTTATTGGATTTTCCTCTATGTCCTAGGCCCTCCAGCCTTTTTACTATTCAGCTATGTCTGGGTCATTGGTACAGTATAAAAATGTTAAAAAATTTATAGTAATTTATATATTTCTTATAGTTACCAATGACCCAGACGGGGATGGCCCTCCCAGGAGTTGGGAACTCATACCTCCCCGCTGAGTACATAGCGCTGACCAGGCACTGCTTGTAAGAATGATAATTGGCGCCAATTTCGGGACGTCCTTGACACTGCGCATGCGCAGTGGAGGCAAAGTATGGAGGACCTTCTGGACATGATTTGTTTTGGTTTTAGATGCAAATTTGGGGGATTAGGGGGCAAAATTTGTGTTTGGCCCTAGAATTTTAAGAGTTAGCACCAGCTATGTCTGGGTCATTGGTAAGTATAAAAAATATATAAATTACTATAAATTTTTTAACTTTCCAGATTTTTTTTGGAAACGCTTCAACGGAATGATTTCATTTTTGGTAAACTACTATAGAACGATGACTTACAGATCAGGTTTGAGTTTCATGCCGATTGCGTTATTCTTGTGTGAGTTACGGCCCTTGGAAATATGGAAAAGCACCAAAATATCAGTTTTCCGGAGTTTTTTTGGAAACTCTTCAACGGAATGATTTAATTTTTGGTAAACTACTATAGAACGATGACTTACAGATCAAGTTTGAGTTTCATGCTGATTGCTTTATTCTTGTGTGAGTTATGGCCCTTTGAAATATGGAAAAACGCCAAAATTTCAGTTTTCCGGACTTTTTTTGGAAATGCTTCAACGGAATGATTTCATTTTTGGTAACCTACTATAGAAGGATGACTTACAGATCAAGTTTGAGTTTCATGCTGATTGCCTTATTCTTGTGTGAGTTATTGCCCTTGGAAATATGGAAAAGCGCCAAAATATCAGTTTTCCGGACTTTTTCTGGAAACGCTTCAACGGAATGATTTCATTTTTGATAACCTACTATAGAACGATGACTTACAGATCAAGTTTCATTTGTACTCTGTCCATCTGTCAGTCTGTCAGTCATACTTTAGTTTTCTGGACTTTTTTTGGAAATGCTTCAACCGAATGATTTCATTCTTGGTAACCTACTTTTGAACGATGACTTACAGATCAAGTTTGAGTTTCTTGCTGATTGCATTATTCTTGTGTGAGTTATGGCCCCTGGAAATATGGAAAAGTGCCAAAATATCAGTTTTCTGGACTTTTTTTGGAAATGCTTCAACGGAATTCATGCTGATCACATCTAGGTTATAACATTTGTATAATTATTAATGCTCATTAGTCCGGTAGGGGACATTGTATTGCTCCAGCGATACGAGCGCTCTTGTTTAAAACAATTTGTTTGCGTGTGTGTTTGTTCAACATCTCCTGTGTGGATGGACTTGGGACATGGGTATATGTAGACCTCATATTTGTGACTGAGAAGTTGGATTTTATGTCCCTGCAGCAAAACAAAGAAAATACATGAAATCCCCTCCCAAAATGTGGCTGTGTTTGTTTGTTCTTTTTCTTCTCCCCCGTTGATGGTTCGATCATTACCAGTCACTTTGGTCACAGGTATCTGTGGCTGTCACAAATACCACTGGGCGGTGTGGAAGTGGGCTGAATTCCCCTGCTGTAAAACAAAGACAGTGGTTTAATCAGCACAACCTTTCAGTAACTGGTGTGAGTGGACCTCATAATTGCTCCAACATGTGATGGATTTTCTCTCCCTGTTATAAAACAAAGATGTTAAACCCTTGCGTCTTAGTATTAAAGAAGTGTTCATCTTGGCATTAAGGCAGTGGCATATGCCACATTTGGCATTGCACTTCTTAAAATTACATGACTCTGAAGTGTTAAACTTAGTTCAAGTTCACATACCTCCTTCATCCAAATCCAAATCCAAATCCAACTATAACAAGTCATGTCCAGCTCAGAACTTTTGATGGCCTTGAAGGATATTAATGATACTTACTATTAATGTTGCCCACCATCAACATGAGGTTGGAATGTCTGTCTACAAGGTCAAGGTCACAGACTTAGTTCAAGTTTACATACCCCCACATCCAAATCCAACTGTAACAGGCCGAGTCTGGCTCAGAACTTTTGAATGTTTTTGAGGATATTAATGGTACCTGGTATTATTGTTGTCCACTATCAGAGAGTGAGTCAGGGAGTATTCTTGGTCCCAAGTTGGGACAGGCTGTGACTAGTATTATAATAAGTGGAGTAACCTGTATAGAGGCTTTTCGTTTGTACTTAAATTACACAAATTAGCCCCCTAACTATAGACATAATAACAGAAATCACTCAATTCAATGTCATTTGTTATGCAACTTGATTCAATGGTTGTTATTGATAAGAGGTAGTGTTGGGAGGTTATGAAATTTTTCCATGGTTTCGGTTTTTACTCGTTTTTTTTAAAAAAGAGTTGACTCCGGTTTCGGGTTTTTCTTAGAGATAAATATTCAAGTATTCAACACTGAACACTTGGGTTTTTCCCAAGTATTAGGTTTAACAAAAGTTCAAAGTGCAACTGTACCTTCCCCTCTCTCTAAATTATTAGATTATATATAGCGCAGCACATGTACAGTGAACCATTAATCCTAAGGATATACAGTTGAATAGCATTGGGAAGACCCCAAACTCAAGAGGAAAATGATGTGGTAGCAATGCACAACTTTCTTTAAAAATATGCTGAAGGTGTAATGTTGTGAAATATCAGGCCAAAGAAAAAATCCCTTTGTTTAGGGTAACCAGACCGACCCTAAACAATTATGCCGACCCTGAAAGTTTTTAAAAGTAAAAGTCGCTCATTTAGGTCATTGTAATCCTAATTTTTATCAGACTTCATCTGTGAATTTGAAATATATTTTCAGGTTCAAACTTTCAAAGCTACATGTAAAAATAAATATGTAGGGCAGTATAGATGCAAAGCAAGTGGTAAGTTTCAGTTCAGCAAAGGAAATCACATTTGATAAAGTAATCTTTTTACAGATACAGTGTTTTACCATTGTTGTTAAAGGTCATGAAAATTAATGTTTATCGTGTTGAGTTTCATGTATTGATACTGAAAGCCCCCATTCCTGGCCTGCAGTCTTGGAAATGCTATTGGAGCAAGTATAGTGTCCAACTGTGTTTTTTAATTCCCTTCTAACAGATACATAGGAATTACTGATAGTGGGCAGCAGATGCATGGATATTGCATTCACATGAAGTGTGTGGTCATTCTGGTAATTCGATGTTTGTTTTATTTTTGTCCAAAACCAGGTGGCGCTTTCAATCTCACACTGAATCGGGGGATTTTTGTCATTTCATTCGAAAGAAAGTTTATTTAATACGTAAATATGACTTTTTTAGGGGACCAAAAAAGTTATTTATTTGGAATACCTGGCTCTTGATTTTTTTTTCTGTGATTTCCCCCCTTTTTATTTAACACATTACACGAAGTGACAGCATTCAAGATTGTGCAGTTAAATAACCGAATGTGTCCTGACTGACTGTTATCTCACATTCAGGTCGGTTGGTGTTTTTAAATAACCAAAACCGAGTTGTAATTTCGGTTAACCTCCCAACACTAATAAGAAGAAGATGATATTAAATTCTGGAGTTTCGCAGTCATAAAAAATGGCCACCATTTTGTTGAAAAAACTATCAGTTACACTTTCCAAACAAGAACTTCTGGATGATTTTGTGGAGTTTTATCATTTTTGGTATGGAAAACAAATAGTACAATATATATATAGAACATATTACACAGGATTTTCTTTTGTGCATAAATTATGCAAATTAGTATATCATCTTTAGTTTTAAAAACTGTTCCACAGACAAAAAACAATAATCACCCAAATCACCAAATCCCAATTAATTCAAGGCCAATTAATCTTATTATGAAACATCATTCTGTGATGTGTATTAACAAGAGGAAGGGGATATTAAATTTGGGAGTTTGGTCGTCATAAAAAAACAGCCACCATCAGCCATTGTGTCCCAAAAGTAACAACTAGATTTTTCTTTTAAAGTTAGAACTTCCAAACATTGATATGGATTTAGATTATTTTTGGTATAGAAAACAACAAGCAATAAAGCAATTTTTGTCTCAAAAACATAGCCTAAGACCCCTCATTCTACTGAGGTCAATGAAGTTGTTCTAATTAGCGGTCTTATGCTATGTTTTGAGGCAAAAAATAAAAATTTTTAGTTATTTAACCCTTTACCTAACTAATCGGCTGCATCTGCCAGCGTAACATACAAGTTCAGTTAGCAGTAAAAAAAAAAAGTTTTTCAAAACATTTCAACAAAACCATATCGTATGTCCACTCATTGGAACAAGCTCATTCCAGTGAGGGATCACAATATGGTTTTGTTGATTCTTTTTTTTTTAATTTGAAAAAATATTTAATATAATAAATTTTAATATTGTCTACATTGGATAAAGGGTTAAGAAATGTTTTGGCAAGTGTCGTCTGTTATACATGTCAGATAAAGTGTTGAGTGGGGCCCAATTTACAGAAGTTTCAAGTACTACCATAAAAATATGGCACAGATTTTCATCCTGATTGATGTACACATTTTTTACAAAGTGCACAAAAAAACATGCTGGTGTAGAATCTCTTACAAATTGTAAATAATAAGGCCTCACAAAGTAGATCTTCTGTTTCTCAGGCCATTTTTTGTAAAATTGCATGTGGGCGGGCGTTTTTTTATTTTATTTTTTATTTTTGTAATTACTTCTTTACCATTAAAAAGTTCATGTTCTTGGTTTGTTTTATGTTTTAGGCCTCATAACCTACAGTATAGCATGGGTAGTGGTGTATTACATCCCTTGAGTGCAAGAAGGCTTTGCAATGCTAAAGCATTGCAAAGCCTTCTTGCACTCAAGGGACAATTTTATTAACATGGGTAAAATATCAGACATACACCATTTGATTTTGATTTTTTTAAGTTTGGATTGGTTATAAAAAGAGAGCATGCGGCAGCCAAAAGGACCATGCGGGAGGGCCTGAGAAACAGATTTTTATTTTTTTTTAGGCCTAATACGTGTAATTCTGAAAACCAACCTTTTGTGTATGCAACTTCTTTTGTATTGATAATCATGAAACAGAGGAATTTGCTTTTTATACCATGTTTCCAAGAGATAAATAGCATTGATGTTGGAGAAATATAATTCATTTGTTTTGTAGCGGCATCATTTGATAAACCTAACAACTGGGAAGACATGGCTGATGGACAGATTCTAAAGGTTATTCAAATGAATGCAACAGATCAAGAGTATAAAGATGTGGAAGCAAATTTTGTTAAAACAGTGAAGAACAGGAGCGTTATTAAGGTAACTGATTGTTGGCTATAAACTTGGGCAATCACTATTTAAAGGTTATTGCTTGGTTAGTTTCATATTGGTCAAGATATCAGCCTGAGGTAGCTTCCTTTCAATCTGAGATCAAAGTTCGAAGGCTGATGTGAAGTTAGAGAGGGCTAATTTATCGGCTGATATGAAACTAACCAAGTAATAACAGCTTAATGTATTGAAACAAAATATATAATTACAAAAGTTTGTCAGATAGGTTACATTTTTCTGACTTTGTTTTCGCAAAGTCCTCTTGTCCTACACCTAATTCAGCTATTCGAATGTTTCGACTTCCGCACTGTGGAAGCGTCAACTTTTGTACAGATCAACTACCTCTTCTCCCACTTCGACGAATCTCTGCATAAGACTATGAATTTTAGTTTGTGATGTATTTGCTATACAACTCTCTCCTTTCTTCTCTTTTTCTACCTAATCATTACTAACACTTGTGCCAGGGGGGGGGGGGGGGGATAGGATTTTTAGTGTTTTAAAAAGTGTAGGTTGACCTATCACTATACATCTGAGTCAAAAGTCGTGGGAAGGCTTCTGTTGCGGGCCTCCAAAGCTGGTGGAGGTGGCAAGAGTACTGACCAGGTTCCATTCCTGTAAAAAAAACCCCACTTATTCAGCTTGTTGGTTATCCACTGGTCTTTCCTGCATTGTGGTGGTCATACAGAAATACAGGTAATAAATTACCCAAATTGTAGGGAAATAATTGAGTAGATATTGTCAAAAAAAATGCTGGATAATGCTTCTTCTAGCACTAATTTTAAAAAAAATTTGTGGTATCCGTCGGTTGTCCATTATCATCCGTAAACTTTTCACAATCTAATCATCTTTTCTGGAACTGCTGAGCTGATATTAACCAAACTTGACAGAAATAGTCTATGGGAGGTCCTCTACAAACAGTCCTCATTTTGTTCCCGTCGGATGAAAAACATGGCTGCCAGAGGCATTCTTTGATTCTGGTTGGTGGAGTTTCAAAAACATTCTCCACTGAAACTACAAGGCTAAATGTTTTGAAACTTCACATGCTCGATGACTGGGACACCCTCTACCAATGGTCCTCATTTAATGTTGATCGGATTACAAACATGGCTGCAATTGCGGTTTATAGTTACCATTGTAACCCTATAGGAAATCTCATTTTCATGTTCTTCTCTGGAACTACCAAGCCAATTTGATCCAAACTTTGCATGAATGGTCTATGTGGGAGTCCTCCACAAACGATCCTCATTTCGTTCCCATCGGTTGAAAAGCGTGACCGCTTGAGGAATTCTTTGATTCTGATTGGTGGATTTACAAAAATCATCTCCTCTGAAACTACAAGGTAAAATGTTTTGAAACTTCACATGATTGGTGACTGAGACACCCTTTACATATGATCCTCATTTAATGTTGATCAGGTTGCAAATATGGCTGCAATTGTGGCTTATAGTTACTGTAGAAACCCTGTGGGAAATCACATTTTCATCTTCTCTGAAACTACTGAGCCAATGTGAACCAAACATAGTAGGAATGGTCTATGGATGTACTCTACAAACATACATATTTTGCTCGCGTTGGATGGAAAACATGGCCTCCATAGCCATTCTTTGATTCTGATAGGTGGATTTTGAAAAATCTTCTCTGAAACCACAAGACCAAGTGTTTTGAAACTTCACATGATTGATGACTGGGACATCCTCTACCAACAGCCATCATTTAATGTTGATCGGGTTGCAAACATGGCTGCAGTTGTGGCTTATAGTTACTATAGAAACCCTATGGGAAATCACATTTTCATCTTCTTCTCTGGAACTACTGAGCCAGTGCGAACCATGTTTGGCAGGAATGGTCTATGAGAGGTTCTCTACAACTTGTCCTCATGTTGTTCCTGTAGGATGAAAACTGTGGGTGTAAAAGTCATTCATTGGTTCTGATTGGTGAATTTTGAAAAATCTCATCTGAAACTACTAAGCCAAATGTTTTGAAACTTCACATGACTGACGACTGGGACATCTTCTACCAATGAGCCCTAATGTAATTTTAATTTGGTGGCAAACATGGCCGCAATTGTGGCTCATAGTTACCATGGAAACCCTATGGGAAATCACATTTTTATCTTATCTGAAAGTTCTTTGCCATTTTGAACCAACAGTGTGAACCAATCATCATTCTGTTTCTCACAGATGAAGTAGCATGGCAGCCAGTTGTATTCTTTCATTTTGATTAGAATAACTGAGGGATATGTAGTTTCCAGCAGGTGAGCGATTACAGGTTCTTGAGAGCCTCTTGTCCTGATTGCATTTGATAGATAACTGTGAACATTGCGATGTAAGCACATTGGTTGCATATAGTAGTCAAGTGGCACAATTCTAGCTTTGTTCATATGGGCCGACATTGACATCACATCAGCCAAGTTTGAAGCCATATCAGTTGAGTTTTATAATGGGAAATTCTGTGTAAGAAAATTATATCTATTAAATTACATTCATTTAACCTTTGAACCTTCAAATAATAAATCGTTACAGGGTTATCAGGGCTCTTTGAATATCTGGGAATTTGAAAATAATTTTTCTTGGACCTTGAATACCGCTCCACCCACCTTGAATCCTTTGAATTTTTTTGTGAATGTTACTGCCAAGGATGTTTTACTTTTAAGATTGTATTTCCCTTTCAGTATTTTCCTGTCCATATCATCAGCTTATGTTAGTCATTTACAGTCAATAACCCTTAAAAACCTATTCCTGATGTTTCTGACTTCATAACAGGTGCCCTTAACATGCCATCACGAGGAAGTCCCACTAACGAGAGACAAATTATCTATGAAGTGGTTTCTTGTCAAGTCTTGGCTGCATAGGCTTAGCTGGAAATCACTGTTAAGCCACTGTATGCATATAGGCTATTGGTAATTCAAGACCCATGTCCAGGACCTTAAGGGTTAAAATACTGAAGAAAGGTTCCAAAGACTTCTGAATGAGACCCTGGCAAAAGTTCATTTCTGTGATCTTTTGTTTCAACCAGTCTTTCATAAGAAGTGTAACTCAATTAAATTACATGTGCTTAATCCCCTGAACACTGATGTCAAAATATCCAGATTTGAAGTAGCAATTTTCCCCATAATGCAATTGAATTTGGTTTAATTTCTAGTTGCATTATGGGAAATATTTGCACCCTGAACTGTAGATATTTCAACATCAGTGTGCAGGGGGTTAAAAAATATTACCCTGCCATATACCCTTGCTTATAGACCTGTTTGGCCTTCTTTCAACCACTGGCATTTAGCCTATTATATCTTGTTTGACAGAGCTTCATAAACACTGTCAAACAAGATATACTAGATCCAAACCATAAAGACCTATTTACAACTTTTCCAACCTTAAAACAGGTGTCCTTAGCATGCTCTTATGCAGGGCTCGATTTAACTGGATTCGCATAGTAGTTTTCAAATCAATTATCAGCGATAGCTAATCAATTTCAAATGAATGAAAAATCATGTAAATAATAGGAAATGCTAATCCAAATTTATCCAAGTTAAAAAAAACTGCTATTAAATTTTAAAAAATTAAATCGACCCCTGTTATGAGTAGGTTCTGCTGACAATAGGCAAATTAACTAGGCAGTGATTGGTAGTTACAGTATTGGCTGCCTATTAACACAGCCAAGACTTGACTAGAAATCACTTCTAAGCCAGTGGACATTTTAAGGCTGTGGGCTGGTGGAAATTCAGGATACTTGTCCAGGCCCTCAAGGGTTATTAAGTGCACAGGTTATCTCTAGAATAGAAAAAAATGATAAAATCCCTGTTAATTGAATGCTCCTGTTGAGCAGTTTTCACCAGAAAATTGGCTTTTCATTCAATTGCCGGGGTTCCACTGCTGCAATTCAGTCTGAAACATGCCAGGTGGAAATGGAAAATTCCAAAGCAACTGGATACTGAAAGAAGAGTTAGACCCTGTGGCTAGATGTGGTAGAATGACACATACTCTCCATGAAAATAATATACATTCTCAATATGTGTGAGCATTTGCATCATTCTCACAGCAAACCCAAGAAATATAAAAAGTCAGTGTGTGACAGAAAAAAAACATGTTGTGTCACATTTGATGCCTCCGACTGCGAGGAACAAAAACTCCCAAATAACCAACCCTATCCATGCTGGAAGGGGTCCTGTGGCTCTTTGAAAACCCTTGAATTATGTCCAAAACATAGTTAATAATTAGCTAACATTGCTCATGACCATGAATTACACTAACCCATCAAGTTTGCTCCAAGAATCTCTATGAGCTATATTGAATCATTATGGATATCTTCTATTTTAGTTCACTTCAAGATGGAGATATTGTTTCTCAGTACAGTGAAACCCTGTTAACTGTATAGCCACTTTGCCAATGAAAATTATTCAATTAACCAGAATATTCAATTAACAAGGATTGTGCCACTTTCCTGTATTCTAGAGATAAACTTAGCGTTTATTCTATTATATCTTGTTTGACAAAGCTCCAGGAGCTCTGTCAAACAGGATGTAATAGATTAAATGCCTGTATTGGATGTGTTGAGGCCAAATAGATCAATAAAGAAAGGAAGACTGGGGAGAGTCAGGGTAATTTCTTGACGGGTTATACAATTTTTTATTCATTTAACAGGAGTTTACTCTATAACCTATATTCAATTAACAGGTCAAATTTGTGCTGGAGGTATGGTAAATGGTTTTGTGTTGGAAAATTATATTTAATTAACAGGGTTATTCAGTTAAGAGATATCCAGTTAAGTGGGCTCCACTGTATTTTAAGTTAACAGCACAAAAGAGGTTGAAATGGCTTAATAAATATGATATTGTTGGACCTTAAACAGTTATTATTTGTTGGGAACATGATATGGAATGAAATTAAACTCTGAAAAATAGACAAGACCAGGTATTTTAAAGTTCCCTGTTCTTCAGCTATACCTTGTTTTTCTATTATAACTTCCACTTCTCCCTAAATAACCGCTATGAACATTTTTATTTTCAAATCTGCACCTTTTAGACAAGTGATGGCCTTCTGACTTTATCTCTTACCTCTAATTTATTTTCTTTCTTGCCCTGTAACCATTATGGAATTTAAAACAAGGGACTGCCCTCCAGTCTGTATTGTCGGGTGCATTTAAGGCACGATGGGTGTACATGCCATTATGTTGAAAAAATGTATATGGAGCTTCATCCTTGAATTCTTCTTATCATGGTGGACACTTCCTTCAAATTTGGATCCAATGACAGAAGGCCAAGGATGACTCTATTTGCCAAGGATGGCTCCAAAATCAACTGGTTACTGTATAATTTAGAAATTTAAGACTATAATTGCCTGGCAATTCTGTTCAACATACACAGATGCCCTCATGATTCAGTCGTAATCAGACACTGTTTATTTTGAGGTTTCTTTTTACATGCCAAAACAGAAAGGTTATTAATGAATGAAACTTCTCTGATAATGTTCTTGAGGAAAAAGATATAACACAAAAAAGTGAATAAACATTTGATTAAAAACTTTTGTGCTATAATTTGAATATATAATATATAAATGCAAATGTCTGTATCTATCTCTCTATCTTTCTCTCTCTCTATCTTCGTTCTGGGTGAACTCCTCCGTTTCTCGACCGATCGATCTCAAATTTTGTACAAGGAGTTGATTCGTCCCTGTGAGTAACATGGGATGGGTGCCATGCCCATGCGGGGTGACCTTGACCTTGAAATTGATGACCTTCACCTTTTATTTCGAAAACAGCTGGGCCGATCAGGCTAAAATTTCATATGTGCGGCTATATAGACCCATCGATCATTTTGACTTTACCGGGGTGCCCATGCAGGGTGACCTTGACCTTGAAACTGGTGACCTTGACCTTTTTCGAAAACGGCTGAGCAGATCATATCTGAGGATATATTGATATAACCATCTTCTCCCGTGCAACGCCGGGTATTCACCCGCTAGTGTACATATATTTATACATATTTATCCACCATACTATTGACCCAAACATACCAGCTCTTATATCAGCCCAAATGCTTAATTTTACACCTCCCACCTCCCAAAATAAAATTAAGCACAAATCAGTAAAATCTTAAGTCGACTCTGATATACAGAACATGGACTTTATGAAATGTTGATGAGAAATTATACAAAATATGAACTTCTACTTGTTTTTTTCTCTCAAATTCTTAGATTTTTTCGTCTGTCCATCGGAGTTGGTTTCCACTCTCTAACTAAAACTTGGCAGACTGAACTGAAACCTGACCAGTGGGTTAGGCATGATGTGAGGAAGAACCCTACTTATTCTGGGATCACTGTGCCAAAGGTCAAGGTCACAGTGACCTTGAACTTTATTTTCTGTCCAGATGGTTTCCACTTTGTAATTAAAGTTCTGCTTGGCCGATTGAACTCAAACTTGGCACTTGGGTTAGGCATGGAGAGTGGAAGAACCCTATTTATTTTGGGATCATTGTGCCAAAGGTCAAGGTCACTAACCTTGAACTTCAATTTTTATTGGTGTTGGTTTCCGCTCTGCAATTAAAGTTTTGCTTGGCAAACTGGAACCCAACTTGGCATGTGGTTTAGGCATGATGACAGGAAGAACCCTATTCATTTTGAGGTCATTGTACCAAAGGTCAAAGTCACAGTGACCTTAAACATAAACATTTACCTCATTTGGCTTCTCAGATTGAAATTTTGCTTGCTCAATTGATACTTGGCTTATGGGTTGAGCACAATGAAAGGAAGAACCCTATATATTTTGGGGTTGTTGTGTCAAAGGAAAAGGTCACAGTGACCTTGAATTTTAACTTTTCTCAGTCAGAGTTGGGTTCCGCTCTCTAATTAAAATGTTGTTTGCCTGATCGAAACCAAACTTAGCATGTGGATCAGGCATAATGAGAGGAAGAAACATATATATTTTTAGGTCATTATGCCAAAAGTCAAGGTCACAGTGACCTTGAAATTAAAATATTATCAGTCGGAGCTGGTTTCGGCACTCTTAATTATTAAAAAATATGCATTCGCAATCGAAACCCAACTTAGTATGTGGGTTGAGCATGTTGAGAGGAAGAGCCCTACATATTTTTAGGTCATTGTGCCAAAGGTCGGGGGTCACAGTGACCTTGTACTTAATATCATTAACGGTCCCAATCGAAACCAAACTTGACATTTCATCAAATACAGGTAATCTTATCTGTATTATTGGAATAAATAATACCAACAGTTGTTGTGTTAATTTAATGTAATATATTGTCAAGGTTATAGTATCAGGGTGATTTTTCAAGGGGGATTTGCCACCCTAGTCAGCTTCCTCTAGTTATCTATGTCATAAAGTTTGAAGGACAGGAAAGCTGCTCATTAAGACTAGATCATTTATCATTCCCACAAATTAAATTCTAAGTTCAAAGTATTGATTAATTGCCTATCCTATTAGTAGGGGTACAAAAAATTGGCTGATCTGTATTCAATGGATTGCTAGAATGCTCATTGGTCACATATAGAAAAGTGTCACAACCATGACCATGAAAAAAAATTCTCGAAGGATTTCACTTTTCTGATGCCTCGCAGTCGTCAATTGCTTTTTAAAGACTAATCTTTCGATATCTGTGAAAAATGAATATGTATGTTGGTGAGTTTCACATTTTTCATGATAATACAAATTGAATATTTACAACATATTTTAGTTATTATTGATAAAAAACAAATGCCAAGGTTGGAATGTTGATACAGTGTTTTCGTGACGGGTATACACCATGACCTTAGATAAAGTCACCGTATTATAGAATAAACGTATAGTGTTTTCAAGTAAAAAATTTACGAGTAGGATTAAGAATGAAACCGACGAGCCTCTATCGAGTCGGTCTCATTCTTAATTCTACGAGTAGAATAAATTGTTTACTTGAAAACACTATATGTTTATTTTGTTTATCCCATAAATCTTCTACAGGGCAGTCGCGGCAAAAATCGTGCTATAATTCGCTACAAAACACAGCGAGAAGTGAGGAGCACATTGCTCCAATTCGACCGACCAGCAAAATTGGCAAAAATAAACAAGGCACAGTAATACATTTCTATCTAAAAATAATTCCTCTAAAAACTTTAGCTAAACTTGCAAGCATACTTTATTATATGAGCAGTGTGTGGTGTTTTCTGCTGGCATTGTGTGAAACTTTCAAAAAGATTTAAAGAAATCAATCAAATTATTAATTATGCTAGACAAATGTGGTAGAAGCCAGAGGTCAACAAATCCGTCCCTACTAGGGGAATAAATTCTTTCAGTATTAAACCTACTGGGAAGATTTATCACCCTACTAGGTGAATAAAGCAAAAATTTATCCAAGGCCTTTAGTGTTCAAATAAACAGCCATTTATGAGATAAAACCGTTTTCACATCATCAAACGCCTTGGATTGGGAGGAGTTACTGCATTGGTTGACTTCTTGACACCATCTTGGGGTTTGGGGGTGGAGGTTACATTGCAATTTGATGTTTTTTGCTGAAGTTCCAGCTATTCATTGTGTAGAGATCAGTGGTAAAAAACAACTCTGTACGAAAGGGAGACAACAAAACCAGGGCATATATTTCATCAAGAATTAAAGAATCAATTCACACAAAGATTAGTGCCACAAAACCAGCGAGAATCCATGTAGATTCTTGTTGTACCTCTCTTAGGATTCGCGAGAAAAGAATTAAGGCAATTTAACCCTTTACCTAACACAGCAACAGCAAATTAACCAGTGCAAGGGTAACATGACCTGAAATATACTGCCACATTGTCAATAAAATTATACAAATATGGCTCTCATTGGAACTGGCTCATTGAGCCGATTCCAATGACATCCATCCATGTTAGTAAGCTTTCATTGGTAAATATTGTTTTTGTTTTTTTAAATTATCAAATTCAGTTTATGATTTAAAATTCAAAAGCTGTGTTAGGTAAAGGGTTAACCTGTGTTAACAGTATACAACAGGGGGTTCAACCATGGTGGCCTCATGGGATCCTGATACTCATAATAGGATTCTCTCAAATTTAGATGAAATATAAGTTCTGAAAAACACTTGGGTACAAATGGGAAAAGGAGTGAAATAACCCAACACCCATAAGACTCATTACATGAAACATCCCTGTAGTGTCAGGGTTCACGTGGGTCTCATTTTAGGAAATGAGTCATACCAAGTAATTCATTACATGGTAGAATTCTATATTTTGTTTCACAATATATTGAAAATTTCTTCCAGATCGAAAGAATTCAGAATAAGACCCTGCATCAGCAGTACACTGCAAAAAAAGCATCAGTAGACCAGCAAAATTCAGCTTCAGGAAAACCAAATGAAAGCATTCTTTTCCATGGTACTGCACCAGAGGCAATTGCAAGCATCAACAACTATGGCTTCAATAGGAGCTATTGTGGAAAAAATGGTATATTTTAAAAATTAAATTTTGATGAAACATCTCTGACTTGTACATGTCCCTATAATAACGTCATTTTCCAATCTGTTTTTAACTCACCGAAGGGAGCTCAACTTATCACTTGCCGTCCATCATCCGTCGTCGTGAACATTTTTCAAACAACTTCTCTGAAACCACTGGTCAGATTTCCACGAAAACCTTCATGTGGATGTTCATTACTATATGGCAATTCACGTTTGTTCAAATGAAATGGCCACATCCCTTGGGGGCTCTGTATGGGGCATAACTCTGCTAGCACCGTATGAATTATAGAAAAGTTATTAAAAAATCTTCTTCTCCAGAACCAGTGGGCAGAATCTTTTGATACTTGGTATGCAGCATCTTGGTGTGGGTCTGATTCAAGTTTGTTCAAATCGGCCCCCTGGATTCATATTTGGGCTCACTATAGAAGCCCAAATTCGAACTTAGTGCAGTTCAGGCAAATTTCTTAAAAAATCTTCTTCTCCAGATCCAGCAGGCAGAATCTTTTGATATTTGGTATGCAGCATTGTGGGGTGGATCTGATTCACGTTTGTTCAAATCAGCCCTTGGGTTCATATTTGGGCTCAGTATAGGAGCCCAGTTTGAACTTAGTGCATTTCAGGCAAATTTCTTTAAAACTCTTCTTCTCAAGATCCAGAAGGCAGAATCTTTTGATATCGGGTATGCAGCATGCTTAGGGGGGTGAGATTCAAGTTTGTTCAAGTCAAGTCCCTGGGTTCATATTTGGGCTCACTGTGGTAGCCCGAATTATAACTTAGTTCAAAATTAGGAATTTTCTTTAAAAATCTTCTTCTTCAGATCCAGCAGTCGGAATGTTTTGATATTTGGTATGCAGCATCCTTAGGGGGGTGAGATTCAAGTTTGTTTAAGCCATGTCCCTAGGTCCATATTTGGCCGCACAGTGGGAGTTTGAATTGTAACTTAGTTCGAAATGAGGAATTTTCTTAAAAAATCTTCTTCTTCAGATCCAGCAGTCGGAATGTTTTGATATGTGGTGTGTAGCATCCTTAGGGGGGTGAGATTCAAGTTTGTTAAAGCCAAGTCCTTGGGTCCATATTTGGGCTCGCTGTGGGAGCCCGAATTATAACTTAGTTAATATGAGAAATTTTTCTTTAAAAATCTTCTTCAGATTCAGCAGTCGGAATGTTTTGATATTTGGCATGCAGCATCCTTGGGGGGTGAGATTCAAGTTTGTTCAAGCCAAGTCCCTGGGTTCATATTTGGGCTCACTGTGGGAGCCCGAATAACAACTTAGTTCAAAATGAGGAATTTTAGTTCAAAATGAGGAATTTTCTTTAAAAATCTTCTTCTTCAGATCCAGCAGATGAATGCTTTTGATATTTGTTATGCAGCATCCTTAGGGGGGTAAGATTCAAGTTTGTTCATTCCATGTCCCTAGTTCCATAAAATTTGTCTCTCATGACTTCATTCCTTTGTAGTGTTGGTGAACCATGTCTAACTAAATGTGACCCCAAATACTTCTTTGAACCACTTTGGCCGGTGAGCGATTAAGGCTCCTTGGGGCCTCTTGTTACTAATCCCGTTAACATCTGACATAAACTTTTCCTTATCACATTATGAACTTCTCATAAACTATTGTACCTAATTAAACCAAATTTGATCGCCTTGTTTCTTATCATATGTCAATTCAAGTTTTGTTCACATAAAGTTACGATGCCCCCAAGGTGTACCACAAGGGGCATAACATTGATACACACAAATTTTTAGCTCACCGAAGGGAGCTTAACTTATCACTTGCCATCCGTCGTCATCCGTCATTAACTTTACATTATCGACTTCTCCCCACAAACTACTGGATCAAATTGAACCAAATTTGGTGTGCATGTTCCCTATCATATGTCAATTCAAACTTGTACAAATAAACTTGCTGCACCCACGGGTTGGCACCACAAGGGGCATCACTCTGATAGCACCCATGAATTTCTTTCCAAAATTTAAAAAAATCTTCTTCTTCAGATCCACCAGGCAGAATTCTTTCCTATTTGTTATCCATCATCTCTAGGGGTGTGGGGGGGGGGGGGGGGGGGGGTGGGTGGGGGGCAGATTGAAGTTTGTTCAAATTGAGTCCCTGGGTTCAAATTTGGGCTCCCTATGGGAGCCTGAATTTTAACTTAGTGCAATATGAGGACTTTTCTTTAAAAATCTTCTTCTTCAGATCCACCAGTCAGAATTCTTCCATATTTGGTATACAACATCTCTAGGGGAGCAGATTCAAGTTTGTTCAAATCGAGTCCCTGGGTTCATATTTGGTCTCCATATGGGAACCCGAATTTTAACTTAGTGCGATATGGAGGACAATTCTTTAAAACTCTTCTTCAGATCCATTGGTCAGAATTCTTTCATATTTGGTTTACAACATCTCCAGGGAGGTCAGATTCAAGTTTATACAAATCAAGTTCCTGGGTTTACATTTGGGCTCCCTATGGGAGCCTGAATTTTAACTTAGTGCAATATGAGGACTTTTCTTTAAAAATCTTCTTCAGATCCACCAGTCAGAATTCTTCCATATTTGGTATACAACATCTCCAGGGAGGTCAGATTCAAGTTTGTACTAAATCGAGTTCCTGGGTTCACATTTGGGCTCTCTATGGGAGCCCGAATTTTAACTTAGTGCAATATGAGGACTTTTCTTTCAAAATCTTCTTCAGATCCACCAGTCAGAATCATTTCATATTTGGTATACAACATTTCCAGGGGGGTCCGATTCAAATTTGTACAAATCGAGTTCGTGGGTTCACATTTGGGCTCCCTATGGGAGCCCGAATTTTAACTTAGTGCAATATGAGGACTTTTCTTTAAAAATCTTCTTCTTCAGATCCACCAGTCAGAATTCTTCCATATTTGGTATACAACATCTCTAGGGGAGCAGATTCAAGTTTGTCCAAATCGAATCCCTGGATTCATATTTGGTCTCCATATGGGAACCCGAATTTTAACTTAGTGCGATATGGAGGACAATTCTTTAAAACTCTTCTTCAGATCCATTGGTCAGAATTCTTTCATATTTGGTTTACAACATCTCTAGGGGGGTCCGATTCAATTTTGTTCAAATTGAGTCCCTGGGTTCATATTTGGGCTCCCTATGGGAGCCCGAATTTTTACCATAGTGCAATATGAGGATTATTCTTTAAAAATCTTCTTCTTCAAATCCACCAGTCAGAATCATTTCATATTTGGTATACAACATCTCTGGGGAGGTCAGATTCAAATTTGTTCAAATCGAGTCCCTGGATTAATATTTGGGCTCCCTATGGGAGCCTGAATTGTAACTTACTGCAATATGAGGACTATTTTTAAAAAAACTTTTCTTCAGATCCACCAGTCAGAATCACTTCATATTTGATATACAACATCTTTAGGGTGGGCAGATTCAGGCTTGTTCAAATCGGGTCCCTGGATTAATATTTGGGCTCCCCATGGGAGCCCAAATTTTAACTTAGTGCAATATAAGGAAAAATTTTAGCTCTCCGAATGGAGCTTAACTTATCACTTGCCATCCGTCGCCGTCCGTCGTGAACTATACATTATCAATTTCTCCTCACAAACTACTGGACCAAATTGAACCAAATGTGGTGTGCATGTTCCCTATTATATTTCAGTTCAAACTTGTTTTAGTTATGTTAGGTAAAGAGTTAACTCTTTACCTAACATGAAAAGCAGACGACACTTGCAAAAAAAATTCTTGAATAACTAATTTTTAGCTGAACTTTGGCGAAGCCAAATTTGAGCTTATGCCATGGCCAGTCGTCCGTCGTCCATCTGTCTGTCAACAATTCAATACGGCTCGGGATAGAGGCCATATTTATGAACCGATCTTTACGATACTTCTTGGGTACCTTTGTTTTGACTGTGGGACGAGAACAAGTATTTTTGGGTCCGATCCGAAATTCAAGTTGGCCGCTGGTGGCCATTTTGTACAGACTTAGGTGAAATCAGATTTTTGCGCAGAACTTCCATATGAAAGCGTTGATTTGAATAATTTTTTGTATGAATGTTTAGTACCATGGGATACATCACATATAATACAGGTTATTTTCTCGTACGTAAATTATGCAAATTAGACTAACTTTGATGTATTTAGTGTTACTTTCAACACTGTAAGTGCAAATGCCAATACGGCCCGGGCTAGAGGCCGTATTTATAAACCGATCTTTACGAAACATCTTGGGTACCTTTGGTATCACCGTGGGCCGAGAACGAGTGTTTTTGGGTGCGGTCCAAAATTCAAGATGGCCGATGTACAAAATTAGGTGCAATCAGATTTTTGCACAGAACTTCCATATGAAAGCGCTGATTTGAAAAATTTTTGTGTGAATGTTTAGTACCATGGGATACATCACATATAATACAGGTTTTTTTCTCGTACAGAAATTATGCAAATTAGATGAACTTTGATTTTTCCAGTGCTACTTACACACACTAAGTACACATGTTAATACGGCTCGGGCTAGAGGCTGTATTTATCAACCGATCTTCACGAAACTTTTTGGGTACCTCTTTTATCACCTTGGGACGAGAACAAGTGTTTCTGAGTGCGGTCCAAAATTCAAGATGGCTGCCAGTGGCCATTTTGTACCGAAATTAGGTCTAATCAGTTTTTTGTACACAACTTCTATACGGCTCAGGCTAGAGGCCTTATTTATGAACCGATCTTTACGAAACCTCTTGGGTGCCTTTGTTATCACCGTGGGATGAGAACGGGTGTTTTGGGGTGTGGTCCAAAATTCAAGATGGCCACCAGCAGCCATTTTGTACCAAAATTAGTGCAATCAGTCTTTTGTACAGAATTTCTGTATGAAAGTTTTGATTTGAATAAATTTTTGTATGAATGTTTAGTAAAATGGAATACATCACATACAGTATGGGGTTTTTTCTCGTGCAGAAATTATGCAAATTAGATGAATTTTGATTTATTTAGTGCTACTTATACACTGTAAGTGCACATGTCAATACGGCTCGGGCTAGAGGCTGTATTTATCAACCGATCTTCACGAAACTTCTTGGGTACCTTTGTTATCACCTTGGGACGAGAAGGAGTGTTTCTGAGTGCGGTCCAAAATTCAAGATGACTGCCAGTGGCCATTTTGTACCAAAATTAGGTCCAATCAGTTTTTTGTCACAACTTCTATACAGCTCATATTTATGAACTGATCTTCACGAAACTTCTTGGGTACCTTTGTTTTCACCTTGGGAAAGGAATGAGTGTGTTTTGGGGTGCCTTTGTTATCACTTTGCTATGAATACAAATATTTTGGGGTTCAGTCAGACCCACTCTGGGTCTCAAAGATTTCTTTTCTAGTTGAGCATCTGACTGTCACCCACCTTTACAATACTTTACCTATACATTTGTTACAGGCTACGGTCAGTATTTATGTACAGACCGTTACAATACTTTATATGTACCTTTGTTATCAGGTCATTACCTAGATGTTTGTCATTGCTGTGTCACATACTATACATGTACATGTCTTGACAAGTTGAGCTACAGTGTCATTGACACTTTCATTTTCATTTTTTGTCTGAATGAAAAACATAGGTAGTGACCCCTCATTTGAACGAGCTCGTTCCATTGAGGGGTCATAACTTACAGTTAAAACTAGAAGTCCTGTCATGAAATGCGCACACATAGCACGTTGATATGCACGTTAATGTACGCGTTATGGTCCAAGTAAAGCTATCAAATTCTGTACATATGGCCTGTGCACAAGCACTGTTTCAGCCAATGGACCTCCGGGTAACCCGGAGGTCCATTGGCAGAAACATTGCATGTGTTTACTATGAGTAACCAGGAGAACCTGTCGTGCTTTGGATGCCATTCGATATGGCAATTGCGCGCAATTCCAACGCACAATTAAGCCTAAATAAGCGCACTATTCGTGACAGGACTTCTAGATTTAACTGTATGTTTTTCAGACAAAAAATGAAAAAATCATGAAAATTAATTGGCGATTTTTGAGAATAGTGCTGGCAGGTTTTGGCCATTACGTTGGGTAAAGAGTTAATTAGACTTGACACATGTTTTGTAGTTACAGTTTTGACAAATGAACTTGAAGAACTGTGAAGAAAATTGTTATATGGTTGGTCACCTTGCCAAGTGTCCAACAGTTAGCTATGTTTGGGTTTTTGCCGGGGTACATGCTAGCATGTGACATTTTGTGTGGTCATGGGAGATAAATCGACACTTGAAAACTCTACCAGAAGATGGTTACATCTAAAAATAAAGTTAGCATGCTTTGAAATGTACAGAAACTAGTACACATGAAAAGATTTGCAAGCCATGTAAATCAAAATTAGTTACAGTTGACAGAAACCATTATAATAACAAGGCAGATAAGGCCTTTCTGAAATATTTGAGTCAATTGAGTGACGAAAAAGCAGACACCATTTTTAGCTCACCTGACTGAAAGTCAGTGTGAGCTTTTGCCATCACTTGGTGTCCGTCATCCGTTAACTTTTGCAACTCGGTCTTCTCCTTCAAAACCACTAGCCCAAACCTAAACAAATTTGATATACAGTGTATTGGAGGTATCCTCTTTCCAGTTTGTTAAAATGAACTCTGTGCCCCCACTGGGGTGGGAGTGATGCCCCAAAAGCATCAATTTCTCCTGAAATCTTCTTCTTATGAACCACCAGTCAGAATGCTGTGATATTTGGTATGTAAGCTCCTTTGGTACTCAAGATTCAAGTTTGTTCAAAGAAATTTTCTCGGTCAATATTTGGGCTCGCTACGGGAGGATCCCTATTTTGTGCCCCGCCCCAAATTTTTATTTTCCGAACCGAGAGGCCGATTTGAACCAAATTTGCTATGAGGTATTATTGGGTCCTAAGTACTTGATTCATGCCAAAAAAAATTTTCCCACTGCCCTGTGGGAACCTCAAGCTGAAAATAGAAAAAAATTCAAACGCCCATATCTCCAAAACTGCACGGCACTGAAAATTTTTATTTGGTGTGAAGCTTCCTTAGGACCAATAGAAAGGAATGGTGAAAAACAATCACTATCAGTTTTATCCTAAGGTACAGTTTCGGGACTTTTGAAAAAATGCTGAGTCGGCATTATTTAACACTGAAGGTAATGGGAAAAATATAAAATAATCTTTTTCTCCCCAACCACTGCTCCAAAAGCTTTCATATTTCACATATAACATCTATGGAAGATTGATTCACATGGTTGTTGAAATTTAACCCCTGGGTCCATATTTGGGCACTCTACAGGAGCCCAAATGTTCAAATTAGTGCAGTATGAGGAATATTTTTTAAAAATCTTCTTTTCCAGATTCAACAATCAGAATCTTTTGATATTTGGTATACAGCATCCTTAGGGAAGGGAGATTCAGGTTTTTTCAAGCCAAGTCCATGGGTTCATATTTGAGCTCCCTATGGAAGCCCAAATTGTAACTTTGTTCAATATGAGGAATATTCTTTAAAAGTCCTCTCCAGATCCAGCAGTCAGATTCTTATGATATTTGGTGTACAACACCTCTGGGAGGGTTAGATTGAAGTTTGTTCAAATCAGGTCCCTGGGTTAATATTTGAGCTTTTTATTGAAGCCCAAAGTTTAACATTGTCAAATATGAGAAAATTTCTCTAGGGGTGTCAAATTCAAGTTTGTTCAAATCGAGTCGCTTGTTTTTTCTTGGTTTTTTTTTTTTTTTTTTTTGGGGGGGGGGGGGGGAGGGGTGGTAGAGGGAACCACAGTAGTTCAAAACAAAACAAAAATTTTGTTCGGTTATTGTTTTTAGCTCATCTTGACAAAGTCAAGCTGAGCTAATCTCATCCATCTCCGTCCGTCGTCACCATGTTTTGGTCTTCTCCTCCAAAGCCACTGGGCCAATTCAAGTGAAAGTTTGTGTGAGTGATGGTCCCAAAGGGGCATTCATTTTTGTTCAACTCAACATGCCCAGCCCCATAGGGAGGGAGTGGGGGAAAATGCTCCAAAATATTTTTAAAATCTTCTTCTCAAGAACCAGTGTGAACACTGACTTGATATTTGCTATGGAGCTTCCATATGAGGTGTAGAATCAAATTTGTTCAAACGCAGTTCGTGAAGATCGTGAAGTAATATTTGACTTTGTAATAGGAGGGGTAAGATTTTTGGCCCCGCCCAAAATTTCTATTTTCTGAACCGATGGTCCGGTATGAACCAAATTTGGTTTGTGGTATTATTGGGTCATAAGTACTTGACCCACGCAAAAAAAAAAAAATTCCTGCATCCCCATGGCAACCCTGGGAGCTAAAAATAGAAATATTTTCAAACGCTCATATTTCCCAAACCACTCGGAAAAGAGAGCTGTTATTTGGTATGAAGTATCCTTAGGACCAGTAGAATTGAATCGTAAAAAAAATTGCCATCGGTTATGTTAGGGTGTTCTGTAATGGGCATCAAAAAAATGCTGAGTCAGCAAAAGTTTGTTAAAATAAAGCTCATTGGTTCATATTTGGAGTCTCTCCTATTCTTTAAAAATCTTCTTCTTCAGAACCACCAGTCACAATCTTTTAATGTTTGGTATACATCATTGTTATGAGGGTCAGATTCAAGATTGTTCAAACCAAGTCCCTAGGTTAATATTTGGGCTTCCTATGGAAGCCCAAATTTTATCTTTGTTCAATATGGAGGGTAATTTAAAAAAATCTTCTTCTTCAGATCCACCAGAATGCTTTGATATTTGGAATGCAACATCTCTAAGGGGGTCAGATTCAAGTTTGTTCAAATCAGACCCCTAGGTGTATATTTGGGCTCACTATGGTAGCCCAAATTTTTACTTAGTGCAATATGAGGAAATTTCTTTAAAAATCTTCTTCTTCAGATCCACCAGTCGGAATGCTTTCAATTTGGTATACAACATCTCCACGGGGGTCATATTTCCGGTTGTTCAATTCGAGTGCCTAGGTTAGTATTTGGGCTCCATATGGGAACATGCAATTTAACTTGTTTGGGGTGACTTCTAGATGGGAGCTATCCATTTTCTTCCATTTCCATCCAAAAATATTGCCATTGGCAAAAATCATTGAACTTTGTTATGACCCCGACTTGGTTGGAGGGGGTATCTAGTGGAGACCTGCGTACGTTTGTACTTTCGTGCATAATGCAAATGTGTCCGTCCAGCATATTTGCTGCTCCAGCACAGTCATTATTTGTCGGATTCAGATAATTTTTGCCATGCTTGTCTGTCAACATGGGGGAACGGATCCTACAGCAGAATTAACATCTTTGCGTAAACATTTACAGAGTTATTTTCTCTTGTTTAACTTAGGGGATTATTATTGAAAAATGTGTCCGTCCAACATATTTGCTGCTCTAGCTCTGTGATCATACGTTGAATTCAAATAATTTTTACCATGCTTGTTCCTCAGCATGGGGGAACAGATCCTACAGTAGAATTAATATCTTTGCATGAGTATTTACAGTGTTATTTGCCCTTGTTTCACTTAGGGGATGATTGAAAAATGTGTCCGTCCAAAATATTTACTCCTCTAGCTCTGTCATCATACGTTGGATTGAAACAGTTGTTGTCATGCTTGTTTATATTAGTACAGATTACTGCAGGCACATGTCATGCTTTTGATGGCATAATGCTATCCATGGTATTGCATGAGGGGGCATATGCAACACTTCGCATTGCTCTTGTTTAGTTAGGCATGGATATTTATTTCACTTTGGCATTCCCAACAGAGCACATTTATGGTCACATCGCTTTGAAACCTGGTATGCTTGTTTGGGGTTATATCTAGATGGGAACTGTCAATTCACTTCCATTTCCGTAAAAAAATTGCGGATGGCAACAACCTTCAAACTTAATTTAGTCAGAAATCAATATATGTGCCAGCCTTTGAACTTAGTGCATTTGTGCAGCAGCTTATCCCTTTTGCACTCTCTCAGGGCATATTTATGAATTTCCATAAAAAAAAACACCATTGCCACTAGACCTTCAAACTTATGCATTTGGGCATTAACATCTTCCATTTGCACACTTATGCGGGAGTATTTATTATCAGCTTGTTTTGAAACTAATGCTTATTCAGGGTGACCAGGACAGAAGCTATTGATTTTCTTTTCATTTCCATCAAAAACTTGTCGCTGTTAGCAACAACCTTTGAATTCATTGCATTTGCGCATCAACATTCTTCTTTGACATGGATTACAGGGCACATTTATCGTAGGATTGTTTTTGAACTTGGTGTGCTCATTGGGCGAGACCTCGAGATAAGAGCTTCAGTTGGCATTAATTTCTGTTAAAACAGTTGCCGTTTACAATGATCTTTAAACTTACTGCATTTGTGTATCATTATTATCCCCCCCCCCTCTACAAGGGAGGGATATAGCATAGAGCTCTGTCAGTCTGTCCATCCGTCTGTCCAAACTTTGATTGTGGCATAACTAAAACAATAGTTAACAGATTTCAATTCTTTGGTAACTCTCTATAGCAACAGTGTCTACGTCAAGTTCGATGACCACCAATATCTCTTGAAAATGAGAGTTATTGCCCTTTGTTATAAAAATACTCTATAAATCTTGTTTACGGCATAACTTGAACAATAGTTAACAGATTTCAGTTATTTTTGGTATATGTCTCTATAGCTACAATGTCTGCATCAAGTTCGTTGACCTGATATATCCGATGAAAATTATGTGAATTATTGCCCTTTGTTTAGTAAAAAACATTGTTTAATGCTTATTTATAGTATAACTTGAACAATAGTTAATTTCAATTCTATTCGTTAAATGTCTCTATTGCAACAACATCTACATCAAGTTCAATAACCAGCGATATTCGATGAAAATTATTGGAGTTATTGCCATTTGTTTAATAAAAAATATAGTGTAATACTTGTTTATGGCATAACTTGAACAATAAAAAATGGATTGCATTTCTTTTCAGTATATGTCTCTATAGCAACAGTGTCTACTTCGAGTTTGATGACCAGCGATATTCGAGGAAAATTATGAGAGTTATTGCACTTTGTTAAAAAATATCGTTCATGCAATTCTCGTTTATAGAATAACTTAAACATTGGTAACCAAATATCAATTTTTCATGTGTAAAAAAAATTGATATCATATAATATCACCCCATCCTCCTCCTTCCCCTTCCCCCAGTGCCAATTAGACAATTTTTTCTTGGGTCCAAAATGCATTTTGAATGATTTAGAGCGAATACATGCAAAAAAAAAATTTTGACCAAGATAAACCTGCCCCCTCCCAGTGCCAGTGAAGCGCAATTTTTTTTCTTTGGTTGGAAATGCAATTGCAAGGATTTAGAGTGCATATGTGCATAAAAAAAATCTGTCGTCCTTGAACATGGTGTTTGCATCTTCTTCTCCAAAACTGCTGAACCAATTTAATTGAAATTTGAGATAATAGTTTGTTATGACATCGCATTTTGATGTTGTTCAAATCAAGTTGCCTCACCCCTCGGTAGGGCCATGCTCAAAAAGTGTGCTTGAATCTTAAAAAATCTCTTCCCATGAACCAGCAGTAGCAGAGAATTGATATTTGGTGTGCAGCTTCCTTTTGAGGTGTAGACTCAGATTTGTTCAAGAGAAGTTTGAACAGCTATATTTGCGTTCGTTATGGGAGGGGCAATAATTTTTGCCCTGACCAAAATTTCTATTTTCCAAACCGAGAGGCTGATTTGAACCAAATTTGATATGATGGCTTACTTAATTTATGCCGAAAAATGTTTCCCTTCGTCCCCATGGGAACCACGGGAGCTGAAAATAGAAAAGAATTTTAAACGCCCATATCTCTCAAATTACATGGCACTGAGAATTCTTATTTGGTGTGAAGCGTCCGTATGACCAATAGAATGGAATGGTCTAAAAAAATTGCTATCGGTTTTATCATGGGGTACTTTTTCAGGACTTTGCAAATTTTTTGGGACTTTTGAAAAAGTGCCAAGTCAGCATTTTTTAACACTGTGGGTAATGGGAAAAAACATTTAACACTACTTTTCTCCCAAACCACTGCTCCAAAAGCTTTCAAATTTCACATATAACATCTTTGGAAGATTGTTTCACATGTTTATTGAAATCAAATCCCTGGATCCATATTTGGGCTCTCTATGGTAGCCCAAATGTTTAAATTAGTGCGGTGTGAGGAATATTCTTTAAAAATCTTCTTCTTCAGATCTTTCAATATTTAGTATGCAGCATCCTTGGTGGTGGTGGGGGGGGGGAGATTCAAGTTTGTTCAAGCCAAGTCTATGGGTTCATATTTGAGCTCACTTTGGGAGCCTGACTTATAACTTAGTTAAAAATGAGGAATTTTCATTAAAAATCTTCTTCAGATCCAGCAATCAGAATCTTTTCATATTTGGTATACAGCATCCTTAGAGAGGTGAGATTCAAGTTTGTTCAAGCCAAGTCCCTCGGTTCATATTTGAGCTTCCTGTGCTAGCCCAAATTATTAATAAGTTCAATATGAGGAATATTCTTTAAACATCTTTTTTTTTAGATCCACTGGTCAGAATCTTTGGATATTTGGTATAAGCTTTTCTTAGGAGGGGCAGATGCAACTTGTTGAAATCAATTCCCTGGGTTGATATTTAGGCTACCATGGCAGGTGAGTGCCCTCAAGCCCCCCTGGGGCCTCTTGTTTTATCAAGAATAGCATGGGCAGAGTTCATTGCTTGTGCAATGTTGAGTTACCTACTCAAGCATTAACACTTCAACCAGAGCAATGATGTGATGCACTGTTACCTTTTCAGAGACTTCAATCTAAAATTTGGCACCTAGAGACATTTTTTATCAGGAGTGACCTGAGTTGGGGGATTTTTACATGCAATGTTGTGTTAACCCTTCAACCCATGCAACAATGGGTACATGCACTAGTCTATTATAATTTGATTGACAGAGTTCACTGAGACAAGATATCATTGAACAAATACTAAATTTTATCAGCAGAATATAGGAATTTGATCAGAATAAAGTTAGCAATATTGAATATACCTCCTAACCCTGAGGTAATGGCAGTATCCAACCAGAGCTGTTCACAAACTCAGATTTTATTATTGTTTCAATTTTTCTCCATTCAGATTTGATTATTTTCCCAGTTTTTTCTCCAAAACATGTTTATGATCCCTTCATTGGAACAAGCTGATTGAGCTTGTTCTAGAGAAGGGGTCATATGCTTTGTTTTTGAGGTAACAAATGAGTGTGTTTTGTTAGTTAACCCTTTATCCAATTCATACATTTGTTATTTTAGGCCTCACAAAGTAGATCTTCTGTTTCTCAGGTCATTTTTTGTAAAATTGCAATTAATTTGTAATTATTTCTTTACCATTAAAATGTTCATGTTCTTGGTTTGTTTTATGTTTTAGGCCTCATAATCTACAGAATAGCATGGGTTGTGGTGTATTACATCCCTTGTATTGCAAAGCGTTCTTGCACTCAAGGGACAATTTTTATTAACTTGGGTAAAATTTCAGACATAAACCATTTGATTTTGATTTTGATTTTTTTAAGTTTGGGTTGGTTATAAAAAGAGAGCATGCGGCAGCCAAAAGGGCCATGCGGGAGGGCCTGAGAAACAGATTTTTAGCTCACCTGACTTTTAGTCAGGAGAGCTATAGTGATCACTCACCGTCCGTCGTCCGTGAACATGGTGTTTGCGTCTTCTCCTCCCAAACCGCTGAACCAATTTAATTGATATTTGAGATAATAGTTTGTTATAACATCGTAATTTGATTTTGTTCAAATCAAGTTGCCTCGCCCGTGGGTAGGGCCACACCCAAAAAGTGTGCTGAAATCTTAAAAAATCTTCTTCTCATGAACCAGCAGTAGCAGAGACTTGATATTTGGTGTGCAGCTTCCTTTTGATGTGTAGACTCAGATTTGTTCAAGAGAAGTTTGTGGGGCTATACTTGGCGTCGTTATGGGAGGGGCAAAATTTTTGGCCCTGCCCAAAATTTCTATTTTCCAAACCAAGAGGCTGATTTGAACTAAATTTTATGTGAGGGCTTATTAGGTCATAAGCACCTAATTTATGCTGATTTTTGTTTTCCTGTAGCCCCATGGGAACTGCAGGAGCTAAAAATAGAAAAAAATTAAAACGCCCATATCTCCAAAACTGCACGGCACCGAGAATTTTTATTTGGTGTGAAGCTTCCTTAGGACCAACAGAAAGAATTGGTAAAAAAAAATTGCCATCGGTTTTATCATAGGGTACAGTTTCGGGACTTTGAAAAAGTGCTGAGTCAGCACTTTTTAACACTGTAGGCAATGGGGAAAACATTAAAAAATCTTCTTCTCCAGATCCAGCAGGCAGAATCTTTTGATATTTGGTATGCAACATTGTGGGGTGGATCTGATTCAAGTTTGTTCAAATCGGCCACCTGGGTTTATATTTGGGCTCAGTATAGGAGCCCAAATTTGAACTTACTGCATTTCAGGCAAATTTCTTTGAAAATCTTCTCCAGATCCAGCAGGCAGAATCTTTTGATATTTGGTATGCAACATTGTGGGGTGGATCTGATTCAAGTTTGTTCAAATCGGCCCCTTGGGTGTATATTTGGGCTCAGTATAGGAGCCCAAATTTGAACTTAGTGCATTTCAGGCAAATTTCTTAAAAAATCTCCTTCTCAAGATCCAGCAGGCAGAATCTTTTGATATTGGGTATGCAACATTGTGGGGTGGATCTGATATAAGTTTGTTCAAATCGGCTCCCTGGGTTTATATTTGGGCTCAGTATAGGAGCCCAAATTTGAACTTAGTGCTTTTCAGGCAAACTTCTTAAAAAATCTTCTTCTCCAGATCCAGCAGGCAGAATCTTTTGATATTTGGTATGCAACATTGTGGGGTGGATCTGATTCTATTTTGTCCAAATCGGTTCCCTAGATTCATATTTGGGCTCACTATAGAAGCTCGAATTCGAACTTAATGCATTTCAGGCAAATTTCTTCAAAAATCTTCTTCTCCAGATCCTGCAGGCAGAATCTTTTGATATTTGGTATGCAACATTGTGGGGTGGATCTGATTCCAGTTTGTTCAAATCGGCTACCTGGATTCATATTTGGGCTCACTATAGAAGCCCAAATTCGAACTTAGTGCATTTCAGGCAAATTTCTTCAAAAATCTTCTCCAGATCCAGCAGGCAGAATCTTGTGATATTTGGTATGCAACATTGTGGGGTGGATCTGATTCAAGTTTGTTCAAATCGGCCCCTTGGGTTTATATTTGGGCTCAGTATAGGAGCCCAAATTTGAACTTAGTGCATTTCAGGCAAATTTCTTTGAAAATCTTCTTCTCAAGATCCAGCAGGCAGAATCTTGTGATATTTGGTATGCAGCATCCTTAGGGGGGTGAGATTCAAGTTTGTTCAAGCCATGTCCCTAGGTCCATATTTGGGCTCACTGTGGGAACTTGAATTGTAACTTTGTTCGAAATGAGGAATTTTCTTAGAAAATCTTCTTCTTCAGATCCAGCAGTCAGAATGGTTTGATATGTGGTAAGTAGCATCCTTGGGGGGGGGGGGGATTCAAGTGTGTTAAAGCCAAGTCCATGGGTCCATATTTGGGCTCCCTATGGGAGCCCAAATTATAACTTAGTCAATATGAGGAATTTTCTTCAAAAATCTTCTTTTTCAGATTCAGCAGTTGGAATGTTTTGAATTTGGCATGGAGCAACCTTAGGGGGCTGAGATTCAAGTTTGTTCAAGCCAAGTCCCTTGGTTCATATTTGGGCTCACTATGGGAGCCTGAATGACAACTTAGTTCAAAATGAGGAATTTTCTTTAAAAATCTTCAGATCCAGCAGATGAATGCTTTTGATATTTTTTATGCAGCATCCTAAGGGGGGTAAGATTCAAGTTTGTTCAAGCCATGTCCCTAGGTCCATATTTGGGCTGATTGTGGGAGCTCGAATTGTAACTTGGTTCAAAATGAGGAATTTTCTTTAAAAATCTTCTTCTTCAGATCCAGCATTCGGAATGTTTTGATATTTGGTGTACTGAATCCTTAGGGGTGTGAGATTCAGGTTTGTTAAAGCCAAGTCCCTGGGTTCATATATGGGCTCCCTGTGGGAGCCCAAATTATGACTTAGTTCAATATGAGGAATATTCTTTAAAAATCTTTTTTTAGATCCACTCGTCAGAATATTTGGATATTTGGTTTCAGCTTTTCTTAGGAGGAGCAGATGCAACTTGTGGAAATCAATTCTCTGGGTTGATATTTAGGCTACCATGTCAGATGAGCGCCCTCAGGCCCCCTGGGGCCTCTTGTTAATTTTTGTAGGCCTTAGTTATTTGTTTTCTAATTTTTTCAAACAACTTCAACAAAACCATATGAAGTGTCACAAATGGTTTTGTTGAAATTTTTTGAAAAGAAAACTTTGTTGCAAGTGTATTGTAATTATGTTAGGTGATAAGGTATATTGCATAGATATTTCACTTGCAAAGTTGGTATTCAATTGACATAATTCTATTTTACCCTTTACCCAACACAGATGATATTAAAAGTTATTATTTCAAGTATCACTTTTGTAATTTTGCAGAGCATTTCAACAAATTTTTAAAACCATATGAAGTGATCCCTCATTGGAATGAGCTCAATGAGGGGAGGGGGTCACATGATATGGTTTTGTTGAAATTTGTTTGAGAATATTTTTTTCTACTATTGAATTTGCATACTATGTGGGCGGATGTGGCTGATTTGTTAGAGAAAGGGATAAGTCAGGTTCTACTTGTGATCTTTTAGAGAGGTTTTCACCCACTGTTGGAGTTTGGACTATATGTGTATGGAAAATCTTATTCCAAATATGTCTTGCTGTACAGTTTGTTGTAAAGTATTGAATAAAACTACTTTGGATTGGCCTAAAAAAAAAGTTAAAAATCTGTTTCTCAGGCACTCCCACATGGTTCTTTTGCTGCCGCATACTTTATTCTTATAACCAGTGCAAACTTAAAAAAAATAATAATTAAATGGTTTATATCTGCCCACATGCAATTTTTGCAAAAAATGGCCAGAGAACAGATCTACTTTGTGGGGCCATAAGGAGGCCTTGATTAATTGAAACAATCTTACTTTTGTTACAGCAACTGTACATGGATTGGGAGTTTACTTTGCAAGAGATGCAGCCTATTCCTCCAGTGATACTTATTCCAGACCTGATGCCAGTGGCAACAAACACATGTATCAGTGCCGTGTTTTGAGTGGGGAATACACAAAATCCAACAGTAGTTACAGAGTTCCTCCAATAAAATCTGGGCATATCTTGTATGACACTGTTGTGGATAACCCTGCAAATCCACAAATATATGTTTTATTCAATGACACACAGGCATACCCAGATTATCTTATCACTTTCAAATAATTAGATTTGTTATCCTAAAGAAAAGAAAATCCAGAAACTTGAGGATGTGTATCAGGGAGATGGAGGAAATTTCAGTGAGCTGGAACTTGGAACCTAGCAGTGCAATACACAATAAGAACTAGTAAAGTTTCAACTTCAGGCCCACCACTAACATCAGGTGGCAGTACCTAGTGGTTCATAAGCTTTCAGTCAAGATGAACTGTAGTGATCTGTCCCTAGCATCCTGAATAAAGGTGGTGTTTTTGGTCCTGCGTAAAGGTGTTTGTGGATTTTATTTAACTGGTAGAGTACTGAATTATTTTTGGTCACGAAAATTTGTTCACATGTCATTGCCTTGTTACAATTTATGGGAGAGTGCCAATAGGCACTCTCCCATAAATTGTAATAAGGCAAATCCTAACAGACTAAATAATTTCACTTCAAAGGTGGTATGCAGAACATCCTCTGAATATGAAGGCTTTAAGTTGTGGTACCAACACTTCAGAATAAGCCCAAATATGGACTTTCAACACTGTACCAGTTAAAGACCACTGAACCAATTTCATAGAAACTTTAGGACATTGTAGGCCATGGTGTTGTATTTTGATTTTGTTCAAATCAAGTCCCATAGGGAAGGGGAGGGAGAAATTGCCCCAACCTTTAAAAAAAATTTCTTCTCATGAGGCGATGGATGGAATAAGTTGATATTGAGTACTCTGCTTCCTTTTGAGGTGTATCCTAAAGTTTGTTTCAGACAAGTTTGAGGGACAACATTTTCAGTTGTTCTGGGAGGGGCAAGATTTTTTGCATGCTCAAAATTTCTGTTTTTGGAACTGATGGGCCAGTTTGAAAAAGATTTGGTATGGAGTATTATTGGGTCATAAGTACTTGATTCATGAATAAAAAATTCTCCCACATCTCCATGGGAATCCCAGAAACTAAACATAGAAAACATTTCAAATGCTCAGATTTCCACTTGGTACAAGGGGCTACAGAAAAAATATATGAGGCCTCAATCATTTCACCAGATTATCCCATCACCTACAGAAGAGCAATGAGTCCTGCAACTAAATTTGTAGTGAAAATATTTTGTTTTTTGTCTCTAAAGGCAACATAAACAGACTACTCAGTGAATGTATATATGTGATGCAGCACTATAGAATAAACAGTGTCTCTTCACATAAACATGATTTTAAAAACTTAGATCTTACATCATCACCTTTCTTACAAATGTTGCAGATGTGTTAACAGGGCTCTAATTTAAGATATGCACTGGCTGTGTATATGCCTGTATGCTTCTTCTATATCTTGATGGCCTCAGAAGGTCCACACAGCAACCCTCAACAATTTAAAGGGCAGTATAATTCACTCAATATAGTATATGTATTGTCGCACTATTCATTTTGGGATCATTGTGCCAAAGGTCCAGGGCACATTGACCTTGAACTTCAGTTTTTATCAGTGATGGTTTCTGCTCTGTAATTAAAGTTCTGCTTGGCAGACTGAAGCCAAACTCTGCATGTGGGTTATGCATGATGAGAGGAAGAATCCTATTCATTTTGGGATCATTTTGCCACTTCAAGGTCACAGTGACCTTGAATGTCAATTTTTATCAGTGTTGATTTCTGCTCTGTAATTAAAGTACTGCTTGGCCAACTGAAACCCAACTTGGCATGTGGGTTAGGCATAATGAGAGGAAGAATCCTATTTATTTTGTGGTCATTGTGCCAAAGGTCAAGGTCACAGTAAACTTGACCTTAAACATTTACCAGAGTTTGCTTCTCTAATTGAAATTTTGCTTGCCCAATCAATACTAAACTTGACCTCTGGGTTGAGCATGATAAAAGGAAGAACCCTATTTATTTTTTAGGTTATAATGCCAGAGGTCAAGGTCACAGTGACCTTGAAATTGAATTTTTATTGATCGGAGCTAGTTTTGGCTCTCTTATTTATAAAAATTATGCATTCTTGATCAAAACCCAACTTGGCATGTGGGTTGAGCATGATGACAGTAAGAACCTTACACATTTTTAGATCATTGTACCAGTGGTCAAGATCACAGTGACCTTGAAATTTTATCGGTCCTGATCAAAACCAAACTTGACATGTCATCAAATACAAGTAATCTTATCTGTATTATCTGAGTAAATAATACCAACAGTGGCTGTGTTAATTTAATGTAATGTATTACCAAGGTTACTGTATCAGAGTGATTTTGGGGGGCGGGGGGGGGGGGGGGGGGGGGATTTGCCACCCTTGGTGGCTACCTCTTGTTCTATTTTGATGTAGTGGGAAGCCTCCAATGTGATCTTTGCCACAGAACAAAACACAAATATTAATTACATGAGAGCCAGGTCAATTTACAAACTGAAATATAAAATTATTAATTAAACAATTGACGTAATGAATCTTGGTATGAAAATTATCTTGTGATGATATGTTAAGGCCCTGCAAATCTCAAATGTGGAATTGAATTGAATCAGGCAGTGTATTTTAGAATCGAATCTTGAATCGAATCTTACTACTCTTTAAGTTATAGATAGGCACATTATTTTTAACAATCATACATATTTTCAGTCTCCACTGATATTAATAATAGTAATATATTCAACGGTGACTCATCTTTTTGGGCAAGTCAATCAAATGTGGAATATTCCAGAATGGAATCAATGCAGTTTGCCAAGCAGAACCTCATTGGTCTCTTTTATCATCAGGTCTCCTATACAGGAGACCTGATGATAGAAGAGTACATGAGGAGACAGACATATGGTAGGATTTTGACAACTTTTCACTGAATCAAAAATGAAAAATGTCTGAATCAGTGCAACTTGGGTCTTATCGAATCATTTTGAATAAAATTTCGAAGTTTTGGAGGGCCTTATTATATGTTGGACTCTGGCTTTACTTCTCATGACTACTGTCTTTGTACAAGAGCAAAGCTGAAATCAGAGTCGCCAATCTATGACAAAACTAATCACCACAATATAGCTATAGATGCTGATGTGGCATTAAGCACCAATAAATAAATAAATAATGTCAAAATTATAAACAGAGAAGGAAAATCGTCATTTATTACTTTATTGGAATGTTCAGAATGTTTGCATCATGTCTAGAGTGTGAAGGAGTTTAGTTTTGCAAAGACAGAATATCAGGATTATTATATAAATACAGCTGATCACATGGGTTGGATTGTAATAGATGAGTCATTTTACATCGCTATAATGTATGAAATATGTGGTGCATTAGAGCCTTCTCTGAGTGACTCCATCAGGGTGCCTGCAGGGCCTTGAAATCCTGGAATAGCCTGAGATTTGACAAAAGATCACTCAAGGCCTAAAAAGTTATAAAATTTCTGTTTAGGCCATGAACAGATTTAAAAATCACCAATATTTGTCACACTGGGGATGTGCATCATGAAGCCGATTATGATTCAAGAGTATTTATGGTAATTGTGACTGCATGCTTTTAATAGAACTTTCTACTAACATTCTGTCATTGAATCATCTTCAGCAGGACTTTGCAATTGTGCAGCATATTTTGGCCAATCAGAAAATTTTTGGATAAGAACTTTGAAAACAATAATTGATTGCTGCACAGTTGATAACGAAATGGAAGAACTAGAGTGAAAACTGAATGCAATTATGGACAAGTGCATGTTTTGCTCTAATTGCCACCATGCATCAGCCATGTGAGTTTTTCAGATTCAAACCTCTGTTAACACATACAGGTCAAAAGCAACCTGCATCAAAAAATCAATATTTATATTTTTTTTTTAATGCTTGAAGTTTTATCTTGTCTATAAATGAAAGTGTGACAAACAGTAAGAATTTTCAATATAAAAAAAACCCAGTAAATTATGAGCAGGCCACCTGTTGACTAATTACCTATTCTTCAGATTAGCAAGACATAATTTATATCTATATATTGAATTAAAATAGTTGAAGATCACTTTCATCATGTATGGCTATATCGAAACTGCAAAACAAGAAATAAGTACAGATTTGTCAGCAGTTTATAATTTTATTGGCCCTGTAGAGTTCTCCAACCTCTTGAGTTGGCTACATATTATACATATAAAGCAGAACTTGTTTGCCATAGCAAACAACCATGGTATTGCCTTCTGTGGTTCCCGTAGAGAAAATATTTGTGGAAAATGATAAAATTATTCTGATAGTACAGCAGCCTACCATCAAATCATTCCCTTAGATTTGAAAACAACTTTTAAGTGATATGAAACTTCTGTTAGAAAAGTGTAAAAAATCTTTGTTTCGATGGTTGTTAATCAAGTAATTTGTAGCAAAACTGAAGAAAATCTACCTTTTTGAATGATGATTTTCAGTATAGATTTGTTAGTTTTGGCAGATATTCCAAATCAAGGATTAAATAAAAGCCTGTGGATGGAAGTGAGTTGATAAATGGAAAGTCTACTGATCTTAAGACAGAACACAGATAGGTTTGACTATGGGGGATTGGAATCAAAGATCTGAGTTGGAGTTGTTTTTTTTTTAAGGCACATGCGAAATACAGAAAAAACACTCCCAACAAGGGCTGTTGAAACCTTTCCCCAGTACTCTGCCTGAGTTGCATTCTGTATTTATACCATGAGGAAACTTGAATCAAACTTGAATGAAAGAAAGATATCACCTTTTGTGGTCTGTTTATGCTATTTTTAGCTCAACTTTGGTGAAGCCAAATTTGAGCTTATGCCATGGCCAGTCGTCCGTCGGCTGTCTGTCCGTCAGCAATTCAATACGGCTTGAGCTAGAGGCCGTATTTATGAAACGATCTTTACGAAACTTCTTGGGTACCTTTGTTATGACCGTGGGACGAGAATGAGTGTTTTGGGGTCCGATCCGAAATTCAAGTTGGCCGCTGGCGGCCATTTTGTACAGACTTAGGTGAAATCAGATTTTTGCGCAGAACTTCCATATGAAAGCGCTGATTTGAATAATGTTTTGTATGAATGTTTAGTACCATGGGATACATCACATATAATACAGTTTTTTTTCTCGTACGTAAATTATGCAAATTAGACTAACTTTGATGTATTTAGTGTTAATTTCAGCACTGTAAGTGCAAATGCCAATACGGCTCGGGCTAGAGGCCGTATTTATAAACCGATCTTTACGAAACTTTTTGGGTACCTTTTGTATCACTGTGGGACGAGAACGAGTGTTTTTGGGTGCCATCCGAAATTCAAGATGGCTGATGGCAGCCATTTTGTTCAAAATTAGGTGCAATCAGATTTGCACAGAACTTCCATATGAAAGCGCTGATTTGAAAAATTTTTTGTGTGAATGTTTAGTACCATGGGATACATCACATATAATATGGGTTTTTTTTCTCGTGCAGAAATTATGCAAATTAGATGAACTTTGATTTTTTCAGTGCTACTTACACACAGTAAGTACACATGACAATACGGCTCGGGCTAGAGCTGTATTTATCAACCAATCTTCACGAAACTTCTTGGGTACCTCTGTTATCACCTTGGGACGAGAACGAGTGTTTCTGAGTGCGGTCCAAAATTCAAGATGGCTGCCAGTAGCCATTTTGTACCGAAATTTGGTCTAATCAGTTTTTTGTACACACCTTCTAAACGGCTCAGGCTAGAGGCCGTATTTATGAACCGATCTTTACGAAACTTCTTGGGTACCTTTGTTATCACCGTGGGATGAGAACGAGTGTTTTTGCGTGTGGTCTGAAATTCAAGATGGCCACCACAGCCATTTTGTACCAAAATTAGTGCAGTCAGTCTTTTGTACAGAACTTCTGTATGAAAATACTGATTTGAATAAATTTTTGTATGAATGTTTAGTAAAATGGAATACATCACATACAGTACAGGTTTTTTTCTCGAGCAGAAATTATGCAAATTAGATGAACTTTGATTTATTTAGTGCCACTTATACACTGTAAGTGCACATGTCAATACGGCTCGGGCTAGAGGCTGTATTTATCAACCGATCTTCACGAAACTTCTTGGGTACCTTTGTTATCACCTTGGGACGAGAACGAGTATTTCTGAGTGCGGTCCAAAATTCAAGATGACTGCCAGTGGCCATTTTGTACCGAAATTAGGTCCTATCAGTTTTTTGTCACAACTTCTATACAACTCGTATTTATGAACTGATCTTCATGAAACTTCTTGGGTACCTTTGTTTTCACCTTGGGACAGGAATGAGTGTGTTTTGGGGTGCCTTTGTTATCACTGTGCTATGAGAAGAAATATTTTGGGGTTCAGTCAGACCCACTCTGGGACTCAAAGATTTCTTTTCTAGTTTAGCATGTGACTGTCACCCACCTTTACAATACTTTACCTATACATTTGTTACAGGCTACGGGCAGTATTTATGTACAGACCATTACAATACTTTATATGTACCTTTGTTATCAGGTCATTACCTAGATGTTTGTCATTGCTGTGTCACATACTATACATGTACATGTCTTAACAAGTTGAGCTACAGTGTCATTGACACTTTCATTTTTCATTTTGTTCATCGGTACGAATAAATAGTTCGTTATATATTCATCTACATTCTTGACTTATCCCCAATATATTGTAAGATAAAATGATTATTACCATTATGTGGATGTACAAAATATGTATCCGAGTCGAGCTCCGGGTTCTAAGGGTAGATCACGACTCGTCTTGATCTGCCCTTAGAACCCGGAGCTCGACTTGGATACATATTTTGTACATCCACATAATGGTAATAATCTCTATGTATCCCATTTAACTCCTTGTATCCCCTGTTAGTGGAGCAATCATTGATTATTGTGTTAAACAAGTTCTGTTTACTGGTATTATAAGATCTGGTGACCAGTGCCTCGGGAGAAGTCCTTTAAAGTGTAGGGGTGATTTTTCAGATTTTTTTTATCCAATTTCATTTTTTTCTTACTAAACTCAAAAAATTTTATTTCTTAAATTTTGCATGAAATTGTCTTCCATGCCATTTTTCAAGTAAATTGAAAGAACTAAAATATCACCTGAAATACCACCCAAAACATTTTTTCCACAGGATATATGTCATATGGGGGACATCAAGTTTGGTTTTGAAACCTTTCCCTCAAAATAAACTGAAATCATGTTTACTTAATCATTGTGTAATCACACCTCTGATAGTGGAAAGCTGAAGTTTTAAAAAGCTCAACTTCACTTTATACCTGTGTTGTGGTTAAATGATGAAAGTGACCTTAACACCAGTAAATAAATCATATTGACCCCTTGCATCGTGTAAACAATATTTATCTTACAATCAACATGTATTTTGTCTGTATTAACTCCGCAACTGTCGTGTATCCAACCCCCAGATACAGATGTTTGTATCAGGGGGTCGGATACAAGCACATTCCTTTCGCGTGAGTTCCATATTTATTCTTTTTATTCATCCGTACGAATAAATAGTTCATTATATATTCATGTACATTCTTGACTTATCCCCAATATATTGTAAGATAAAATGATTATTACCATTATGTGGATGTACAAAATATGTATTCGAGTCTTGCTCCAGGTTCTAAGGAACTCAACTCAGATATATATATTTTGTACATCCACATAATGGTAATAATCTCTATGTATTACACACTCTTTAGAGATATAATCCAGGTTCTTTATTAACACACTGATGTCAAATTATGCAACTTTCAAGCTGAACAATTTTCCACTGTGCCACTTGGAATTCAATCAATTCAGTCTTGTTTGTCAGAGCTCATTGAGCTCTGACAAACAAGATTGAATTGGTTCAAGTCCTAGTAGCATGACAGGAAAGATTTTCAACTTGAAATTTCAGGATTTTGACATTATTCAGAGGGTTAATTATGTAGTGGTCAAGGTATAAAGGCCATTTAGATCCAGCCTGGTTTGCCAGGATTCTCTTAATCTCATGGTGTAACTTGGTTGTTTTGTATGATAGGAGTTGTGGGTTCAAGCCTCATCTCCCTTGCTTTTCTCTCCTTCCTGTTACATTGGTTGCTCATCTGATCCTCAATGTGTGGGCATTGTTTTGACTGCCCAGAAGAGGAACCAGAGGTGCAATTTACAGCTCATGAATCACAAAAGAATGAAGAGTATTGGTTAATGTATAAAAGCCATTTACCAACCAACCTGTTTGGTCCAGATCTTTTAGTCTCATGGTTAATTTCTTGTTTTGTATGATAGGGTTTGTGTGTTTGAGTCTTGACTCCTGCACTTCTCTCTCCTTCCTGTTGTAATTATATCACTGTAAATTGGAATAATCTGTTTTTCAATGCGTCTGATTACAACATTTTTTAATTTTCTGGAATCATTTTTTTTCTGTTCAATTACAAACAAGCCAAATTAATTCACAATGTTGAATTTCAGATGCTTAAATGTAAACATTCACAGCTGATTGATGTTCACACTTTAGTGCTTAAAATCAGTTGAAATCTAATCGTTCAGTGTTTGTCTTGATGGAAAAAGATCTCTGATGTCTTTTCTGCTAGATATACATGATTAAGTTACAGAAATACAAACTCCTACTGCAGACCATACAACTGCATGTGCTGTTCTGCTGCTTTGGTCAGTTATCTTATTTTTTCAGAAAAGAGATTAATAAAATACTTTCATAATTTCAATTTTTCAGCCAAAATAGAAAAATCTGACCTCTTGTAGTTTCTGGGATAATTCCAACAAGAGTTTATGAACCATGTTTTAACCCTTTACCTAACATGAAAAGCAGACAACACTTGCAAAAAAAAATTCTTTAGTAACTAATTTTTTTCATTTTTTTGTCTCAAAAACAAGGTTATGACCCCTTATTGGAATGAGCTTGATGAGCTCGTTCCAACGAGGGGTCATAATCTATGTTTTTTGAGACAAAAAATGAAACAATAATGAAAATTAATTGGTGAATTTTTGAGAATAGCACTGGCTGGTTTTGGCCGTTATGTTGGGTAAAGGAGTACAAATAAAATGATTATTGTAAAATTATAGCACAGTTTATACAAATATGACTGAGAAAACTTGGTAAAACTTGCTCTATCATGACATAAAAGTTTGATCTCTTGCGTTCATTAGCTTGCTGGGATCTTTCCAACAGGACGTTATGATCAATGTTTTGAAGAAATGAATTCAAATTTTTTAAATTATTTCCCAGTGGGAACCCGGGAAGGTCTGTTTTACTGGTAAAATAAGACCTATTTAATAATACCTGGAGTAGAAGTTCTTTAAAATGGGCAACATGGGCATAAACGATTGGCTAGACTTGACTTCTGACCATGTTACGATCACAATTAGCCATTGTGCAGAAATATGTGACCTCAAATACCAGTAAATAAATAACTGTTAAAATTATTGGGAAGTTTATATAAATATGACTGAGAAAACTCGGCATTTATTTATTGGTGTTTAAGGTGACATACTTCTGCACAGTCGCTGATCGTGACCGCAACATGAAGATAAAGTAAAGGACAGTCAATTGTTTATACCCATGTTTCCCATTTTAGAGGACTTCCACCCCAAGCATTGGTGACTGGGTCACATTTTACCAGTAAAACAGAGCTTGCTTACCACAGTAAATAGAGGATATTCACGAAAATTTGATGAATACCGAAAATATCTCGTGAGTGGCTACAAAGAAATATGAGGATCTTCACGAGCGACGCAGTCGCGAGTGAAGATCCTCATATTTCTTGTAGCCACGAACGAGATATTTTCGGTATTCATCAAATTTTCGTGAATTTTCTTTTTATTTAATGCTCTACGACTACAAACTCTCCAATTTGTGGCCTTTATTTGCCATTAAGGCGCAAAATTTATGTGCCGAACCGGCGTCCATACAAAAATTACAACAACCAAACTCCAACCATTGGAATGTGTGAATATCCGCACAAAAAGTAGTCCCGTCTTATTTCTCCCCTAACTTTACGATTTACCAAGGCTGGCGAATTGAAATAATCGCAATGTGTTTCGAAGAAATAGAACAATAACAAAAAACACCACTTTCTTATTTTCAATAACAAGACACGTCATTTTATTTTTTTTGAACTCAATGCACTGAAGACGTGTGAAGTTGAACTGAAGAAATTTGAAAGTGATTTCGGCTTTTCGCTGGAAGGTGAATGAGAAAGTCAAACTTTGAAACCGCTGATTTAATGAATTGATTTAGTCACTGTCACTATCAATTATTCAAATTCGTTTGTATTTGGGACTCTGGAATTCATTACTGATGTGCTGACTCGTTTAAAGTACATGTGATTCGTCATCCGAACCTACGATGAAATATCGATTTCTAAATATCATTTTGATATTTCGTTTTGCCGACCGACAGGGGAATATGACTTAATTTTTCAGCGTGAATTGATGCCTGAGCATTAAATAAAAAACACTATTTCACTTCCCGGAGTTCCAAAGGGGAAGAAAACTTGGCAGTTCTGTTTGACAAATACAGATAAATACTGTATTGTGATCACAAACGTCTCTTTTGGATCAGATCTCGACACACTTACTCCAGTGGATCAAGTTTTTCTAATTGAAATACAGTGGAGCCCAGTTAATTGGATATCTCTTAATTGTATATCCCTGTTAATTGAATAAAATTTTCAAACACAAAACCATTTACCATACCTTCAGTACAAATTTGATCTATTAATTGCATATGGGTTGTAGAGTAAACTCCTGTTAATTGTATATAAATTTTTGTAATATGTCGACAAAATTACTGTGACACGCACCAAATTCCCCTTATTTATCAACCTTTTTGGCCTCACTACATCCAATACAGGCATATATTATATAATATCGTGTTTGACAGAGTTCTATGAGCTCTGTCAAACAAGATATAATAGAATCAATGCTCAGTTTACTTCCAGAACACAGGGAACTGACCAAATCCCTGTTAATTGTATTCTCCTGTTAATTGAATAATTTTCACTGGCAAAATGGATATTCAATTAAGAGGATTCTACTGTACTGTGAAATCAAAACACCTCATCAAGAAGAACAAATGAAAGTAACATCTCAGATTCACTTATTTGCAGATTTCTTTTTTGAAGGGGAGATTCTAAGTGTTGCAGGGAAGAAAGTGGCCAGACAATTCCAATCGGATCGCAACACAGTCATGACACAGTTGAATTCCCCCTTTATCCGCTTTTATGATCACAGTACTGTAACACTGCTTGCTCTATCTTGACACAAAAAGTCAACAAAACTGGGCACTAAAAATGTAAACAAATAAAAAGTTATCTTGACCCTTTACCAAATGAATCAGCCACATCCGCCTGTGTAATACACAAATTAAGCAGTTGAAAAAAAAAATTCAAAATATTTCTTCAAAACCATATCATGTGATGCCTCATTGGAACAAGCTTATTGAGCTTGTTCCATTGAGGAGTCACATGATATGATTTTGTTGAAATTTTTTGTAAATCTCCAGTGAGTCACCATGGTCCATTTGATATGAAATTTCAGAACTAAATCACTAAATTTAATCTATGCCAAGGTTCAGTTCAGTTTCAATGAGTTGAGCTTTACCTCGACTGATCAACTTTATTAAACAAGGACAAGAAATTTCATATCAAATTATGATTAATTTGGTATTCTTTTTTATCACGTAATGTCGCACCTTACCTAATGGAGTGGCAAAAATCCAATAGTGATATTTACAAAAGTCACCAACTATACTTTATTATTTGTTTAATTTTTGTGTTAAAACGTTGTTTATGGTCCTTCATTGAAAAGAGCTTGTTGAGCCCAGTCCAATAAGGCATGATAAGCTATGTTTTCAATGCACAAAAAGAAAACTTGTAGTTATTCTGGGAATATTTGTGCAAATATACACTGCTGGTCAAGTTGCAGCTAAACAGTTAATGAAATAAAGGACTTGAAAACAGAGATAATTATTCAATATTCTACTTCCGAAACCAACCCGCTCAGAATATTATAATATCATGTTGATATTGTCACATCATACCATCCAGGTGAGTGTTGACATATAATTTACTGTTGCATGCTTTTGTGTGGTTGATTTTGTCACATCATACCATCCAGTTGCGTGGGAACAAATAATTTACTGTTGCATGCTTTTGTGGGGTTGATACTGTCACAGCATACCAGCAGGTAGAGAGGGGGCATAAATGGATAATGCCTGTGTGAAGAGACTGCCGATCTCTATACAACTGGATTGCTTGAACCTCGGCGAAAAAAACTGGGACTCAAACTACCCATCCCCCAAGATGGCATCAAGTCAATCTACATGGTAACCCCTCCCAATCCATGACATTTGATGATGTGACAGCTGTTCCGCTGTTACTGTAGCTTTCATTTCATCAAACATCATGATATTTTTTGGTAACTCCTCCCAATCCATGACATTTTATGATGTGACGGCATTTACGCTGTGACTGTAGTCACAGCATAGCATCTTTCACTTATTGAAACTTCATGGTATTTCCTAAGCACAAAAACTAATAACACAATATCAAATATTTATTTATTATTTATTGCTGTTTAAGGTCATATACTTATGCACAATGGCTAATCGTGACTGTGACAGTTTTAAGGATGGATTACCAGGAGAGAACCACCGAGCAACTGTCAGCTCCTCAACATTCTAACTCTGTTCAAGCTCTGCTCAAGCAGGGATATAGTGGTTGAAGACATGTGCACCATCGACGAGCAGTATGCCTTAGTACACAGTGTCATCGTGCCCCCGTGTAGGCAGCCGGGATAAAGTGCCTTGCTTAAGGATATAACATGGGTCGTCCCGTACATGGATAGAACTCGGAACGTCTGGCATAGAAGTCCAATAGTCTACCACTGAGCCACAACAACGCTCAACACGGTATCAATTTAACATTCTCGGCACTTGTTTTTTGTCAATAATAACAAAAATATGTTGTAAATTTCAATTTACATTACCACGAAAAAGATCAACATCATCAGTATATTCATTTTTAGAGACATTAACCCTTTACCTAACACAGTATTTTTAAAACATAATTTAAATTTAACATTGTTCAAAAAGAAATTTCACAATTTTTCAATAAAGCTATACAAATTTGGATATCATTGGAACCAGCTTGATGAGCTAAGTTAGGTAAAGGTTTAAAGAATACTCTTTAAAAAATAACTGCAAGGTGTCTGATTGAAAATTTGTGAGAACTATTTTTCTTTGTTTATTTATAGCATCTTTGGCTCTTCCCTTCAACCCCCAGATGGTGTTGGTGGGAACACTTTCTATCTGTCTATCTGTATGTGGCCAATGAGCATCTCAGTAATCCATTTGTATAGAGATCAGTTGGGAGAGACACACTAAAGACTCCCATGTAGTGTTGAAGAAGAGCAAGCAAGGACACCAAGTTGCTATCATGTTGCTCATTCCACATACCTTCATCATTGACAAAGCTGTAAAATTTGTGGGCCAATTCTTGTAAAATGAACAAGCTTAAGGCCACACAAAGTAGATCTTCTGTTTCTCAGGCCATTATTTGTGAAATTGCATGCGGGCGAGCGTTTTTTATTTTATTTTTTATTTCAGTAATTTCTTCTTTGCCATCGAAAGTTCATGTTCTTGGTTCAAGTTTTAGGCCTCATAATCTACAGAATAGCATGGGTGGTGGTGTATTTCATCCCTTGAGTGCATAAAGGCTTTGCAATGCTAAAGCATTGCAAAGCCTTCTTGCACTCAAGGTACACATTCATCAATTTTTTTAACTTGGGCAAAATATCGGACATAAACCATTTAATTTTTATTTTTTTAAGTTTAAATTGGTTATAAAAAAGAGCATGCGGCAGCCAAAAGGACCATGCGGGAGGGCCTGAGAAACAGATTTTTTATTTTTTTAGGCTTAAACTAAACTTTTTGACAAGGGGACATTTTCCTCCAGAAACATTATATACAGAACACCTTTGTCCACCTGTTCTAACGAGTTATAAAGCAGTATACTTGCAACTAACACTTGAGAGTTTGGAAAGTGAACCAGTAAGATAACCAGTAAGACATTCAGTACAAAGAATTCAAATGAAAAGCTTTGGAAATAATTAATTTGATCATTTGTCAGTAAAATTGTATTATTGCTTTATGCCATACCTTATGAAACTGATGTAAATTATATCGAATCGGTTATTACACAAAATAAAATTTGAAAATGTAAGCATTCTGTTTTGACTGACTGCAAGATGCTGCTACTTGCCATAAAACTGGCATGCCAATTCTTATATACTTTTATCCCTTTACCTAACATGAAAAGTAGATGACACTTGCAAACAAAATTCTTGAATTGCTAATTTTTTTCATTTTTTTGTCTCAAAAACATAGGTTATGACCTCTCTTTGGAATGAGCTCGATGAGCTTGTTCCAAAGAGGGGTCATAACCTATGTTTTTGAGACAAAAAATGAAACAAATAATGAAAATTAATTGGCAATTTTTGTGAATACTGCTGGTCGGTTTTGGACGTTATGTTTGGTAAAAGGTTAACCCTCTGCACACTGATGTTGAAATTTTGAAGTTTCACCTCATGGGAATACCAGGATGTTGAGCTGTGTTCGTCTACTATGTAGACAAATTCTGCTATACTGGTAAAATAGAACGCGGAACCAATGCCTGGTGTGGAAGTCCTCTAAAGCAGGCATCATAGATATGCACGATCAGCTAAACTTGACTTCATATCTATGTTGCAGTCACACCAAAGGTAATGATGCTGAAAGTGACCTTAAATACCAATAGATAAAAGTAATGTTTTTACAATGTAAACTGATATTGACATCTTGTAATCCTCTTCAGGTGTACGGATTTTGTCAAGGCGTCGTCCAACCTAACTTTGGACAATTTGTTGACATTTTTCTCAATGCCCCAAAAACAGATAAGAGAAGTAAGGAAAGGCAAATTATTTATCAAAATAATGAGTAAAGTGCATAGAAAAGGTATATATAATTTTCTTTCACAAATATTTGAGCTGTTAATGTCATAACTGCAAAATATGCTTTGAAATTCCCTCCAGCGCCATCCAGTATTTTCCCCATCATCTATAAATTAATTATACCCCCGCTTCGAAGAAGTGGGGGCTATATAGGAATCGCCCTGTACGTCCATACGTCCGTCCGTACGTCCGTCCGTCCGTACGTCTTTCCGGACATGAAATTCTTGTGTGCGCAACTCCTCCTACATTTATCAATCAATTTGGACAAAACTTTTCTGACATCATCACTACTAAGTGAACATGCGCATATTCCAAGATTTTTGATCTGCGACAATTTTAACCAGGCTATCTCCCTTTGACTTAGATTTATTGTGTCTTTCTATCCGAACAAATTCTTGTGTGTGCAACTCCTCCTACATTAATGAACCGATTTTGATGAAACCTTTCAAACATCATCTCTACTAAGTGAACATGTGCATATTCCAAACTTTTTAATCTGCGACAATTTTAACCAGGTTATCTCTCTTGAACTTTGATTTAATATGGGTTTCTACATGAAATTCTTGTGTGCGCAACTCCTCCTACATTTATCAATCAATTTGGACAAAACTTTTCAGACATCATCACCACTAAGTGAACATGCGCATATTCCAAGATTTTTGATCTGCGACAATTTTAACCAGGTTATCTCCCTTTGACTTAGATTTATTATGTCTTTCCGTTCGAACAAATTCTTGTGTGTGCAACTCCTCCTACATTAATGAACCGATTTTGATGAAACCTTTCAAACATCATCTCTACTAAGTGAACATGTGCATATTCCAAACTTTTTGATCTGCGACAATTTTAACTAGGTTATCTCTCTTGAACTTTGATTTAATATGGGTTTCTGCATGAAATTCTTGTGTGCGCAACTCCTCCTACATTTATCAATCAATTTGGACGAAAGTTTACAGACATCATCACTACTAAGTGAACATGCGCATATTCCAAAATTTTTGAGCTGTGGCACTTTTAACTAGGTTATCTCCCTTTAACTTAGATTTATTATGGGTTTCTACATGAAATTCTTGTGCGTGCAACTCCTCCTACATTTATCAATCAATTTGGACAAAACTTTTCACACATCATCACTACTAAGTGAACATGCACATATTCCAAGATTTTTGATCTACGACAATTTTAACCAGGTTATCTCCCTTTGACTTAGATTTATTATGTCTTTCCGTTCGAACAAATTCTTGTGTGCGCAACTCCTCCTACATTAATGAACCGATTTTGAATACATGTTGCACATTGTAAATGTGTTTTTCCAAATGTAAACCATATATCTGTGGGCTCTTTAAGTATTCAGTGCTGTTCTGTGGAAGGCCACATGCAAATACAAATTTCAACAACAAAAAATGATCTTTATGTATACATTTCCTTATGGCCTTCGCCTACATGATCAGAAGTGCATTCCTCTAAAAACCCAAAGCGGGGGTATTAATCACCTTCAGTGATAGTTCTAGTTCAAATTGATAATTCTGTTTATTTTACTGAAATTAGGAATTGATAAGGTGGGTGTGTTGTGATTATTATGCCCTGGACTTGGAAGTTTGAAAGTTAAAAGCGTATCTAGTGCCGAGGACACCTCTGTCCGTCCATACTAACATTCTCCCTTGTATCTCAACCACTGCTACTCCAATCTGAATGATATTTGGTGTTGTGATTGAGCATCATGGGGAAATGATGCCTGTGTAGCTGCTGTAGTATACGTTTCTTCCAAACATTTTTAGCTCGACTTTGGCAAAGCCAAATTTGAGGTATTGCCATGGCCCGTCTGTCGTGCCGTACACACGGCTCGGGCTAGAGGCCGTAGTTATGAACCGATCTTTACGAAACTTCTTGGGTACCTTTGTTATCACCGTGAGATGAGAACGAGTGTTTTTGGGTCCAGTCCAAAATTTAAGATGGCCACTGGCAGCCATTTTGTACCAAAATTAGGTGCAATCAGATTTTTGCGCAGAACTTCCATATGAAAGCTCTGATTTGAATAATTTTTTTTGTATGAATATTTGGTACCATGGAATACATCACATATAATACGGCTTGTTTTCTCGTGTGTAAATTATGCAAATTAGACTAACTTTGATTTATTTAGTGTTACTTTCAGCACTGTAAGTGCAAATGCCAATATGGCTCGGGCAAGAGGCCGTATTTATGAACCAGTCTTTACAAAACTTCTTGGGTACCTTTGTTATCACCGTGGGACGAGAACGAGTGTTTTGGGTGCAGTCCAAAATTCAAGATGGCTGCCGGCGGCCATTTTGTACCAAAATTGGTGCAATCAGTTTTTTGTGAAGTGAGAATTTCAAATGCCCATCCATGTTCCACAAACTGCACTGAACAGAGAATTGTTAGTTTATATGAAGTGTTGTTAGAGCTAGGAGCATCAGATTGGCAAACAAAATTTCAATTGGTGTGTGTTCTGAAGGCCTATTTATTGTGAGGGGGGGGGGGGGGTGGCAAGGGGGGAAGGTGAAATGTTGAGTCAGAACTTTCCAAAAATGAAAAATATATTTCCAGACCAACTACTCAGAATCCTTTGATATTTGGTACACAACATCCTTAGGGTCTGAATTCCATGGGTTTGTATTGGGGTTTCCCATGGGAGCCTGAATTTCAACTTCGTACTGTGAGAAATATCCTTTAACAGTCTTCTTCAGATCCATAATTAGTCAGAATCTTTTGAAATTTGCATCCTTAAAGAGACCAGTTTAAGTTCACTTTTTTACATCCTGGTTCCTTGGACAATAGGGGTTAGTAACCAGTACTTGAATACTTCTTGTCCAACGAGTATACACAAGTCTGAGCTTTTTATTGATTGAACAAAAGACAGGGTGTATTTAAGTCAGTTACCAACCTGGCTGAAGGTATTCATGGATTTGAACCACCTGACTGCATGCTGTAACACCTCGCCTCTTGCGGCTTGGTGTCACTGCACACTGTCAGGTTGTTCAAATCCATATATATATCTCCAGCTAGGTTGGTAACTATTACTTATATGCCTCCTTATAGGATTTTGTGAACCACCTGACTGCATGCTGTAACACCTCGCCTCTTGCGGCTTGGTGTCACTGCACACTGTCAGGTTGTTCAAATCCATATATATATCTCCAGCTAGGTTGGTAACTATTACTTATATGCCTCCTTATAGGATTTTGTGAAAACATCTGAAAATTTTTTTTGATATCCATCATGTCTACTTCTTTGTAGTGTGCATTTTGTCATGTGTTTTTACTTCCACTGCAGATCCATTGATATGGCTGTCCAACCAATCTGACAGTAAAAGTTAAGTGTTTGGATCTTGATGAAATCTTACACAGATGTCCGCCATGGCATTAACTGGTAGAGTGCTGGAAGCTCATATTTGGGCTTTATTCTGAAGTGCAAGTGCCGCAACTTAAAGGCTTCATACTCTTGTGGATGCGTTTCATATTATCTTTGAAGTGAAGTTATTTAGTCTATATGGGTTTGGCTTGTTACAAATTTATGGAAGAGTGCCTGTTGGCCCTCTCCCATAAATTGAAACACGGCAAATACACAAGAGCAAATTTTGATGACCAAGAATAATTTACCGCTCTACCCATTAAGACACATATCAAGTTATACTATCCACACATTCCACTTGCGAGTTATGCCCCTTCGGCTGCTAAGTAGACATTATTTCTCCATGTGGGTCCATTACTCTTATCAACAGGCCTGGCATTGTTAAAAAGGCACAAGGGCTTAACTAACATGGACCAGGAGAGCCAAAAGCTCTCCTTGAGCTTACAGTTTACGAGAATGTGTAAATAGAATGACTTACTGGTAGATTCAGCAATACTGAATCCCAGTCAATGTATATTGCTAGAGTCTCAATGCAGAGAGTTGTCTTTGTAAGATGTGTATGTGTAATACCACTCTTCAACCTCGAGGCTACGGCCTGAGGGTGAGGAGTGTGGAAATATATAGCAGTTTTCAGTATTTTTAAAAGTAACAATGCAGGTTTTAGAAATATATCACAATAGTAGGCACTCTGTTTGCGAGAGGGAGAGGGCAATTTTTCTCACTCTTTATATTTTTTTTAGGCAAGCAAAAAAGTCACTTGCCTTAAAATGCCAGGCCTGGCTGATAGTCATCAGATCATACTGAAATGTTACTAGGATATTCACCATGACATCACTGTCAGACACCGGTGTAGGACAGGACATATCAAGATGGCAGCTCACAAACAACAAAATTGATGGTAGGTTTACAGTCTTCAAGCATCGCTCGTCAACTTGTTTGTGAGTCACAACTTTTCACCCCAATAGAGACATAAAAAGAATCTCCGCAACACTCTCACCAAAAACTTCCCCATGCTGTGTAAGATATTGTATTTGGCTTGTAAAGTGGGTGGGTGTCGGGGACAAAAATTCTCACAGATTTAAACAAAATCAGGCTTGTGTCAGATCAGTGCCTTTATTAGTGGTAAAAATCACTACATCCTTTCTAAACAGTTAATCGATAACACCAAAAGAAATAAATAGTTATATTCAACACAGCAAAAACTATGTTTATAATATTAACAAAAAGAATAATAATCTTAAAATTTTAGTACATTAAAATAAAACTGCTATAACATGAAAAAGACTGTATCGAATTTTTGAAAAGTACATGTATTGGTTTCTCTCATCCAACCTGCTTTTTAAGCAAAAAAAAAATACTGAGCCAAAATGTTTACCTCAGACAAAAAAAGTCCTTGCCTAATAAGTGTTTTCAAATCTGTACACGAAAACAGCCTATATTTATTTATTGGTGTTTAACCCTTGACCCAACGCAGACAATTTCAAAATTTATTATTTTAAATAATGAGCTCGTTCCAAAGAGGGGTCACATGATATGGCTTTGTTGAAATTTTTCGAAAAATAATATTTTTTCAGCTGCGGAGTTTGCATATTACCCGGAGCAGATGCGGGCGATTCGCTGGGTAAAGGGTTAGAAAGGCCCCTTTCAGCTTCTTCGGCTATATCATGACCTCAACAAAAGAACAGTCAGGTTTTACCCCTTTACCAAACAAATCAACCATATTTTGCCAACATATTTTTACAAACTGAGCACTCATAAATTTCAACAAAACCACATTGTGTGATTCTTCATTGGAGCTCGTCGAATTTGTTCCAATGAGGGGGTCACATATGGCTTTGTTGACATCTTTTGAAAAATCTGACCAAATAAATTTTGATATCGTGCACTTGGAGTAAAGATTAATGTATTTATTGGTGTTTAAGGTCACATACTTGTGCACAATGGCTAATCGTGACTGCAAACATGGAGATAAAGTCAAGTCCAACCAATCGTTTATATACATGTTGCCCATTTTTGAGGACTTCCACCTCAAGCATTGTTGACTGGGTCCTATTTTACCAGTAAAACAGATCCTGTTTACCACAGTAAACAAGCACTGCTTCACTTCCCGGGGAGGGGGGGAGTAAACTGTTTTTTTCCAATGTTATCTACTATAAAGGATGTATTGGTTACCAGGTCCTATTTTAGCAGTAATACAGATTTTGTTTACCATAGTAAACAAGCACTGCTGAACTTCTGATGGTGAAAAAACCAAAAAAGGCAGGTGTACAGTAATGTCACTTGGTAGATGAAAATATTTTTTCCAAAAATTCTACCTCAACACGATAACTTTGGAGCAGTTGATTATCTATTTACTGATATTGGTGTTTAAGGTCACTTTCAGCATCTATGGCTACATTGTGGACACAACACAGGTATGAAATCAAGTATTGTCAATCTTTTATACTTGCACTGGCCACTTCAGAGGACTTTTGCCCCAGGTGTTGGAGATTGGGTCCTATTTTACCAGTAAAACAAACTTTTTTACCACAGTAAACAAGTGCTGTCCCACGTAACATGGTTTCCATGGGTGGAGAGGGGAAGTGAATATTTGTAAACCATTAACCTATAACATCATATCACAGCGACACATTTTGTTGCTGTGATATGTTACAGGTTAACGGTCAAGGTTTTTTTTCCCCGATCAGATTCAAGATGGCCAATTGGTGGTCATGTTGGATTTTTATATGGCCACTCATATGAGCGGGCCATATTATGGTATGGCAATGTCCATCTGTCCATCCATTAGCTTTTGTTTGTCCATGCGATAACTTGAAAACAATAATCCAACATATACTGTTTTTTTTTTATAGTTGTTTAGTCATGACTAGATGGTTCCTTCCAATAACCAGCATTCTGGCATATCCAATATGGCCACCATGGCAGCCATCTTGGATTTTCGGAGACTTTTGATTGTCCATGCGATAACTTGAAAACTATAAATCCAACAGATGCTACTTTTTTATGGTTGATTAATCATGACCAGAGGATGGTTCCTTTCAATATCCAGCATTCTGGCATGTCCAATATGGCAGCCATCTTGGATTTTCAGGGACTTTTGATTGTCCATTTGATAATCCAACAGATACTGTTTTTTTATGGTTGATTAGTCATGACCAGAGGATGGTTCCTTTTGATTACCAGCATCAATGTCCATCCATCCGTCTGTCTGTCTGTTCATCCGTCCGTTAACTTTTGTTTGCTCACATGATAACTTGAAAACAATACATCCAACAGATACTGTTTTTTTATAATTGATTAGTCATGACTAGAGGATGGTTCCTTTCAATAACCAGCATCAATGTCCGTCCATCTGTCCGTTAACTTTTATTTGTCCATGCTATAACTTGAAAACAATACATCCAACAGATACTGTTTTTTATGGTTGATAAGTCATGACAAGAGGATGGTTCCTTTGGTATTTTGACATCAGAGGACAGGGGTTAACCCTTTACCCAACGTAACGGCCAAAACCGGCCAGCGCTATTCTCAAAAATCACCAATAAATTTTCATTATATTTTCATTTTTTGTCTCAAAAACATAGGTTATGACCCCTCGTTGAAATGAGCTCATCGAGCTCGTTCCAACGAGGGGTCATAACCTATGTTTTTGAGACAAAAAATGAAAAAAATTAGTTATTCAAGAATTTTTTTTGCAAATGTCATCTGCTTTTCATGTCAGGTAAAGGGTTAAGACACCCATACACAATAGAGTGATCAAAGGGCATCAATAAATGGTCTTCCTGAGTGTTAAGTTCACTCCAAATTTCCCTTCCAAGTCCACCTTACTCTGATGGCACATAGCAAAATCATTCAGCAGGTTTTTGAAGCAATTTTATTTGAGTTTTCTATGGTATCTTTTATATATTTTGCGAGTTGGTGCATCATTTTCGGATTGAGATATAAAACAACATTTACATGGATATTTATTAGCACAACTTTGGCAAAGCCAAGTTTGAGCTTATGCCATGGCCAGTCGTCCGTCTGTCTTTCAACAATTCGATACGGCTCGGGCTAGAGGCCGTATTTATGAACCGATCTTTACGAAACTTCTTGGGCACCTTTGTTATGACCGTGGGACGAGAACAAGTGTTTTTGGTCCAATCTGAAATTCAAGTTGGCCGCTGGCAGCCATTTTGTACAAAATTAGGTGCAATCAGATTTTTGCGCAGAACTTCCATATGAAAGTGCTGATTTGAACAATTTTTTTGTAGGAATGTTCAGTACCATGGGATACATCACATATAATACGGGTTTTTTTTCTCGTGCGTAAATTATGCAAATTAGATGAACTTTGATTTATTCAGTGCTACTTATACACTGTAAGTGCACTTCAATTCGGCTCGGGCTAGAGGCTGTATTTATCAAACGATCTTCACGAAACTTCTTGGGTTGCTTTGTTGTCACCTTGGGACGAGAACAAGTGTTTCTGGTTGCTGTCCAAAATTCAAGATGGCTACCAGTGGCCATTTTGTACCGAAATTAGGTCCAATCAGTTTTTTGTCACAACTTCTATACAGCTCGTATTTATGAACTGATCTTCATGAAACTTCTTGGGTACCTTTGTTTTCACCTTGGGACAGGAACAAGTGTGTTTGGGGGTGCCTTTGTTATCACTGTGCTATGAGAACAAATATTTTGGGGTTCAGTCAGACCCACTCTGGGACTCAAAGATTTCTTTTCTAATTTAGCATCTGTCACCCACCTTTACAATACTTTACCAAAACATTTGTTACAGGCTACGGTCAGTATTTATGTACAGACCATTACAATACTTTATATGTACCTTTGTTATCAGGTCATTACCTGGATGTTTGTCATTGCTGTGTCACATACTATACATGTACATGTCTTAACAAGTTGAGCTACAGTGTCATTGACACTTTCATTTATTTATTCAATGGTGTTTAAGGTAACATATTTCTGTACAATGGCTAATCATGACAGCCGACATAGAAATGAAATCAAGTTTAGTCCATCTTAGATATCCATGTTGCCTAAAAACATTTTTACTTTTAGTACACATTTGCATTTTTGCCTCCAAAACATAGCTCATGCTCCATCACTGGACCAAGTTTGTTCTAAAAAGGGTCATAAGCTTTGTTTTGAAGGCAAAAGTTGACAAAATAATAAAATTTGAATGTTTTTTTCTTTTTCTTTTGTGAATAGTGCTTACCAGATTGTTAAGTTAGATAAAGGGTAAACAAAAACCAGCCTATCCAAACCATATGGATGTATGGTTTACCCCATTACCTAACGAATGAGCCGCACATGCCAGCGTAATTTACAAACTGAGTGACTGAAAAAAAAAATAAGTGAGTGGCAGAATGTGCCGGCTCATTAAAGTGATTACCAACTGGTTTGTCAATCTATTCTTGTCCCTCAGGTGTTCAAGAATCTGACACGGAATGTCCATGTACTCTCACCTTCATACTGCATTTTACAAAGATTGCAGGTCAAGAGGTAAACTGACATTCTGACCTTGACAGCCGGGTATACCTTTCGACTTGCACCTCCAAATTCTGCTGCCTTGAAATTAAACCACCTTGTGTTGGGTAATTTGACAAATTTTACACTTCATTGAGTATGCTAAGACTACTGACCTGGGGACAAGGTGGAGGGTACTTAATCTTGGCCCATATGATTATTTTGGCTAGGATTCATACAGAAAGCTAAAGAGGCATCTCCAGAAACAGTTCCCTGCATGAGTCAGAAAGTTGCAGAATCGGCAAGAGTATGATTTCATGAAATACGGTATAACTATCAGGGTTGTAATTGACTTGGGGGACACGACGATTGGCCTCCTGGGCAGTGGAAGTGAACAAGGACTGCCTGTCTGTACTGAGTGTCTTAAATAGGGTTTCAAGTAGAAAGTCATCCGAGTAGGTCCTATCTCTGTAGTGCCTTATCATTTTAGGCCATTTTTTTCAAGTCTCCCTGGTGCATACAAATGTGGCAGACCCACAGGAGTTGCCCACATGGCACATCAGTTTTAAAGGGGTGAGGGTGACAGGATTCAAAATCCAAGTAACTGTGGATATCTGTTTCTTTGGTGAAAAGGTCAGTACTAATTAGAGATTATTATCTGGTTAGTTTCATACAACCTGAGATATCAGCTCGAAATAACTCCATATCGGCTTGAGACTGACGGTCAAGGTTACCAAGGGCTGAAATGAAATTACATAAAACAAGTTACTGAAGGCTGATATGTAGGCTGATATGAAACTAACCAAGTAATAACCCTTTATTTATTAAACCAAAACAAATGATTACAAAAAAGTTAGATCTGTTACAATTTCTGGCTTAACTTGTCAAGATGAGCTATTGCCATCACGTGTGCAGAAGTCTGCGAGTATGTTCACATTTTTAGCTTAACATGACAAAGTCAAGATAAGCTATTGCCTCATGCGTGCGGAAGTCTGTTCAGAGATGAAAGTTTTCCGGTTTTTACAGGTATTCCTGGGTCTGTTTTTTGTGTTCCGTTTTTTTGTTTTTTATTAAACCCATTGTCAGCTCTTTTCTGGTAATTAGCGCTTCTGTCCACTTTGTGTATTCCTATTCCACATTTTCGCAGTTGCTTGAGGTCATGCCGAGTTTGTTTGCATTCTTAATGCTGAATGGACAGTCGTTTTGAAGAAGTGAACTTCTTATGAGGAATAACTGTGAGACTAAAACAAATCGGTTTGCCTGTGTCAATGTGCATTCAGTGTTTTGTTGTACATACGGTTTTCTGTTTCAAACGTGCAAAATGAAATTGAAAGGACAAGAAGATCCATCAATTGTTGATGCTGGAATAAAAAAATAAGTTTTGTTGCGATTGGTTGCAAGAAAAGGATTGTAACAACGACTTTTTATCTGACTTTGTACAAAAAATAAATCGAGGTGGCAAAGCCAGATGCATTTGGTGTGCAAAAGAAATCTACTATGGAAATGATGGCAAAAAAGCACTGCAGCAATATTCGAAAACGAAAGTGCACATTAAAAAGAGGTACCTTTTAAATTAACGGGGCAATACACGTCTACTATGTGCATGTCATATATGTCAATGTGCAATGCCAACAAACAGTATTTCTGAAGCAATGACAAAAAATTACGACAAATACAACAAAATTCAGAATGCATTTGACAGTTATTAATTTAATAAATTAACCACTGCCACATATATTCTAAATTTTGAAGTATCTTCTGAGAGAAATATGTTACAAAGAAAAATTGAAAAGTTGGCTCAGAATGCCCCAATAAGCTAATTTTGGGTTTTTAAAAAATCTCCGTACCCAAGGAGGGGGGGTACCCCCTCCTTCAACCTCCCCCACCTTAGCGTTTTGCGCCTCGGCGGTCCCGCTTCACTGGGCTGGGGGCCTAGTCTGTTAGTTAGTCTGTGAATCTGTGAGTCTGTTCACATTTTTCTTTAGCACAGTTCTTGTCTGATCGTCACAAAATTTCATATGCAGGTTTGGGGGCATGTCCAGATGAGAATGTCCCCTTTTGGTCGCGATCAGTCAAACGGTATGGCTGCCCAAGCCCAAAACCCGAAAACCACTAGTCTACAGGTCATATTTATGAAGGGATTTCATTGTAACTTGGTAGGCTGCCTCTGTATAATGCCAAGATGAGAACGTCCCCTTTTGGTCATGATCTGTCAACCGTGATGGCTGCCCAAGCCCGAAACCCAAAAACTTTTAGCACAGTCTGCAGGTCATATTTAATAAGGAGGGATTTCATTGTAACTTGGTAGGATGACTCCAGATGATGTCTAGATGAGAACTTCCCCATTTGGTCGCGATCTGTCAACTGTGACGACTGCCCGTGCTCAAAACCTGAAAATCTTTATCACAGTCTACAGGCCATATTTATGTAGGGATTTTATTGTAAATTGGTAGGATGACTCCAAATAATGTCTAGATGAGAACGTCCTCTTTTGGACACTATCATTCAGCCTTGATGGCTGCCGAGCCCAAAAACCTTTAGCATAGTTTATAGGTTGTATTTATGTAAGGATTTCATTGTAACTTGTTAGGTTGACTCCATATAATGCCTAGATGATGACATCCCCTTTTGGTCATGATTGGTCAACTCTGATGGCTACAGGCGCCCGAAGCCCGAAAATCTTGAGCACAGTCTACATGTCATATTTATGAAGGGATTTCATTGTAACTTCGTAGGATCACTCCAGATGATGTCCAGATGAGAATGTCCCCTTTTGGTTGCGATCATTCAACCATGATGGCTGCCCGAGCCCGAAAACCTTTAGCACAGTCTTCAGGTCATATTTATGAAGGGATTTCATTGTAATCTTGGTTAGGTTGACTTCATATAATGTCTAGATGAGAACAGCCCCTTTTGGACACCATTGGGCAACTGTGCTGGCTACAGGGGCCCGAAGCCCGAAAAACCTTTAGCACAGTCTACAGGTCATATTTATGAAGGGATTTCATTGTACCTTGATAGGATGACTCCAAATAATGTCTAGATGAGAACGTCCCCTTTTGGTCATGATCATTCAGCCTTGATGGCTGCCCGAGCCCAAAAACCTTGAGCATAGTCTATAAGTCGTATTTATGGAAGGATTTCATTGTAACTTGTTAGGTTGACTCCATATAATGGCTAGATGATGACATCCCCTTTTGGTCATGATTGGTCAACTGTGACCGCTACAGGGGCCCGAAGCCCGAAAACCTTTAGCACAGTCTACAGGTCATATTTATGAAGGGATTTCATTGGAACTTGGTAGGATGACTCTGTATAATGTCTTGATGAGACTGTCCTATTTTGGTCGGGTGCTGTCAACTGTGATGACCGCAGGGTCACATCACCTAGATTCCTTTAGCATTTATAAAGGGATTTCATTGTAAATTGGTAGGATCAATTGGTATAACGTCTAGATGAGAATGTCCTATTTTGGTCGCACTGCCATGTGACCTATAAGTGTTTAAGCACAGTCTACAGTTCAGATTTATGAAGTGATTTCATTGTAACTTGGTAGGATGGGTCACTGTCATTTAAACACACCGCTTCAAACCACTCCATTATGCCTGGTAACACCAGGTTTCCTTATTGCATTCAACAAGTAATGGTTAATCATTTTGTTGTAAACAATCTGGTTGTGCCTAGTAATAATGTTTCAAGGGCAACAACTCTGGCTTGGTTCATAAGGGCCATGATCGATGGCATATCAGCAGAGTTTGAAGTCATATCACCCAAGCCTGAGAATAGGCATTTCTGGGAAATATATCATACCTGATAAATAATTAGAACTTAATATCAGCTTTAGACCAAAAATCGAAGGCTGATGTGAAGTTACCGAGGTCAAAGGCTGATGTGAAGTTACCGAAGGCTGATATTGCAGCCGATATGAAACTAACCCAGTAATAACATCTTTATTTATTAAACCAAAACAAATAATTACAAAAATTCTCACAACTGTTACAGTTTTGCGACAGTGTTATTGTTTCTCATTCTTTCCACAGTCCAAAGTTTCTTCTCCTCCTGCTAGTTCAGTAAAATTATTCCAAAACAAGTCATCCCACCAAGATACAATGAAATCCCTTCACAAATATAACTCGAAGACTTTGCTAAAGGAATCTAGGTCATGTGATGGTCCGGCAGTCATGGTTGACCAATCATGACCAAAATAGGACAGTCTCATCTAGATATCATACCAAGTTACAATAAAATCCCTTCATAAAAACAACCTGTAGATGTGCTAAAGGAATCTAGGTCACATGACCAGGCAGCGGTAACGGCTAACCGATCATGACCAAACGAGGATAGTCTCATCTAGACATCATACCAAGTTATCCTTCCAAGTTACAATGAAATCACTTCATAAATATGAACTGTGGACTATGCTAAACAAATCTAGGTCACGTGCCTGTGCAGCTGTCATGGCTGACCGATCACAGCCAAAATAGGATGTTTTCATCTAGACATTACACCGAGTCATCCTACCAATCTACAAGAAATCCCTTCAAAAATGCATGCTGTAGACTGTGCTAAAATCTAGGTAATGTGCCCATCACGGTTGACTGAACCCGACCAAAATAGGACGTTCTCATTTAGACATTATACGGAGTCATCCTACCAAGTTACAATGAAATCC